>JAKSZT010053830.1:17047062-17306498 GCA_026826555.1 Tolypeutes matacus | reverse complement strand
TTTGGTTGCCATGAAGGCCTATGGGTAGGCTAATTTAGGGTTCAACAGTAGAAATAAAGATGAACTTCACCTACTTGATTGCTTAGCTCTCCAACCCCTTCCAAACCAGGGATGCAAATCAGCAGTGCTGTGCCACTTGGTGCTTGTCAGCGCAAACCCAGGGGCTCCCTCCAGACGTACTGCTCTCCACGTTTGTGATGCTCACTGGAGTTTGAGAAGCACTGCTTTAACAGGCACCGGTCCGCCCTGTGAATCGTCTCTTGGGATGTTGCTTGGTTGGAGAGGGCACTTTGTCCACGTTCAGCCCTGCTGGCTCTGCAGTGTGTGTTTTTTTCTCTCCAGAACACTTTATGGCAGCAGCAGTTGAGAGACTGAGCGTGCAAAAAAACAAACAAACAGAAAGAAAACCTTTCCTAGAAAATGATGGCATGGGCTTTACAAACGGACTCAGGGTCATGGCCCCAAGAATGAGCCATAATGAAACACCAAGTCAGGATGCCCCTTAGAAGAAAGAGCAGGCGGGAACCGTGGGAGAAGGTGTGATGTTGGGAGGGGGGTGAGAGTGTGGACAGAGAGGGCAGAGGTGACCGCCACGGAGGACCTGATGCTGAGTCCTAAGCCTCAGCAGGAACGGGTTGGGGCAGGTTGTCTTTGGGGAGAGGAAGTGAAATGGCCCCATTTCCAGAATGACTCTGAGGGAACCTGCCGGCACATATAGAGAAGAAAACAATCTGCTAGACTGTGCTTGCCTAACTGGAATACAGGGTGGCTGCTCAAACGTTTTGGCCCCCGGGTTTGGTTTCCTATCTCGCTGTGTGCTCTGCGGAACCTGGCCAAGAGCAGAATTTTTGCATTTAGGGGAATTGAGCAAGATGAAAACCACATTTTTCTGGCTACCGAAAGTTGACATTCTGCTTTATTTTGGTTTTCTCCCTACTAATGATTTGGGTTTATTCATTATGCTAGCTCTTCGCTAGGCCCTTCCCATCTGTCATCTCACCAAATCCAGATACTAATCCCCAAAGGTTGGTATCCTTATACACACTTTACAGGTGAAGAAACTGTCTCCAGTTCTAGACTTGCCCAAAGACACAGAGCTAAGCGGGGGGGGGTGGCGCTGGGAACCAGAGCCAAGCCAGGCCGTGTCAAAAGCCTCCTATGGACCCTCTGAAGAAACCATGAAATGCAATGTATGTGGCAACCATTTTAAAGAAAATAAGGAGTGAAACATTATTTACTCCTTTCCCTCCGTTAGTCAACAAGTTCCTATTCTCAGGGCGCACTGCACTTGTTCTGTGAGATAAGGAGAAGTGAGAAATTTATAATCCAGCTGCGGAGAAAGGACGTGCATGCTCAACCAGAGTAGAGCTCAAGTGCCACAGGTGTTCCGACAAAGACGGCACCTGCTGGGGTACACCAGGGCAATCCATAGGGACGTGTCATATTTGAGACGGCACTTTGTGGGCAGATCGGGCTGTCTTTATGTTTGCAGAGTGTGTCTAAATCATTTGTAGCAGCATGTTGCATGTATTTGTCCTGAATGGGAAAAAACAATTAGAATAGGGAGAGTCTTATCAATGCAAGACATTTCCTTTTCTTTAGATTACTTCTGTACTTACAAACTGGCCACGCTTGCCACTAGAGATAATAACACTCATAAAAGAACTTCATCCACTTGGGGAGAGTTATTTCCACTTTCTTTTGGATAAAAAAACACATATCATCATTTTTGCCTTGGAAGACATGCACTTTCTCTTGTAGTCGTAGAAAACAGAATAACACCCTGACTTAAATTCTTAAATCAGAAGACACACATTTGTTTTTATCTTGAAGTAAGGTTTTTCTCATATACTATGGGGAGTCTACGGTGGCATAGTCATTTTCTGTGATATTATTTGGTCATTGTTCATTCTTTTAAGTTTGTGTCTCTGGGCTCGCCCATAATTATTTTCTCATGTTTCATTACAGTTAATAACAACCACCCATTAAAAATATTGCAGTAGCCTAAAAATAGTATAAATTTATCTGACATATTATTGCTCCTGGATTATAAACTGGAAAATAATTAGAATTCTTGTTCTTGTTGTAATGCTAATATTATGGTGATTTAGTATTTCCTCAAACAGCTTATATAATTTGGTCCTTTTTTTCATTTGTATGCTTCTTTATTTGCTAGGCAGGATATTTTAAGAGTTATATTTAAAAAGAATAAATTCTCTGAGCTGTTGATTTGAGAAATCCTTTTACAATGCCATATTATTCTATTTAGCTTCCAGACATTTCTTAGCAGATCAGAGGAATTTCCTGGCCACTCCCAGAGGTCTGGCCCATTTTATCCATCTTAATGAAGGTAATTAAGGTTCCATAGCTTATCCAGATCTGGTCCTGGTCCTGAGGGTTTAGTCTTCACCAGAATCTTGGAAGAGTAGAAATAGTGCTGCAATCACTTCTAAATATTTGAGCTTCTATTCAGCAGTTGCTGCTTAAGGTAGCTAGTTCCAGTACTGTGTGAGGGCAGTCTTAGGTCGGCAGAGCGTAGAGATGATGATGTTTTAGGGAAATAGGAGTCTTTCTTTTCAAACTCTGAAGATGATTTGGATTCCTGTATCATTAATTTCAAGTGGATCTGCAACACTTTGTGGACATGTAGGGATGTAGCAAATGCATCTCACCCACCCACCCAGCCAGCCAGCACAGTTACTGTAGCATTGATTTCCACTGATAGTTATGTAGCATGTGACTTTATACAAAGTTATCAATTAAAAATGTTCCAAATGTTTCTAAGCAGTATCCAATAGATGCCCACAGCTTCAAAATCTCAAAAAATGTCAAAAGTTAATGAAAAAGTCTTTAGCATAGCACTGTTTACAATCTCCGTAGCCATACTCATTTATTCAGTAAATATACTTTGAGCACTTATTATGGTCCAGATACAGTGCTTTGGATACAATGTTGAATAAAAAACTGCCTTTGTGATCCATATTAGCATTTTACATGCTACCTCTGTCATCTCAGCCAGTCTCTTAAAGGCCACCTTGAAGAAGTTTCTGAAATTAAAAGCCAAAGGGTCATCTTAGGCTTTAACCTGAGCTCCAGTCTTTGTCTTTTTCTGGCCGCCCCATGGGCCTTAGCGAGATGAAGGAATACCTTACTACAGCAAAATGGACTTTCCATTACAGAACACAGGTTGGCACTTCCAGCATAAAGGAAGCCACAAAGTTAAGTTGTGCAATTTGGTGAACAGAGACCAGAGGCAAGTTATTTGGGGGCATATGAGAAGCTTCCAAATTTTCCCAGCACTGAGTGATCAAGAGCTTTAAGTGGCAGTCAAGCACTTTGCGCCATAGTTTTTAAATGAAAAACAAAACATACAGGTTGTCATGGTGCAGCTAACTGAAAACGGCATGTCCTTCAGGGAGAAAAAGCATTTGTCCTCATAAACGAAGGACTCCTGAGAATGTTAGAAGAAAGCTATAATGGACTTAATGCATGAGGTTTTTATCATTGTTTAAAAAAGACAGGAAAATAAATGCTGAAACCTTTGCATTGTCAATGCCTCCTGGATCCACCTGCCTTCCTGCATTCCTGGGTTCTGCTTTTGTCTATTTCTAGCTCTCTAGGAGTGTACCAGTCAGATTGCCTTCAATGTGCCAGGTCCTGTTGATGTGATCTAAATAAGTGATGGTGTCTGTGTTTCAGGGCCTCACCCAGATCCCTCTTACCAAGTTTGTACTAGGTGCTAGTGGACTCACACCTGTGTCTTATTGTATAGCCTGAAAGTCTTTTCCAGCTGGGCTTCATTCATCATTGGGTTGGAATGGATTTATGGATGTCAGAAACTTGTTGGGAGGTGGGAAGAGTAAATAAAGGGATTTTTTAAGTTTCTTTTCCCACCATCTTCCTTCCTTCCCCATGACAGATGGAGTTAGTCATATGCTTTGTCCAGGATGTCAGTCATTGGGTCATATGTCACTTTGGGTTTTCAATCCCTATCCATAGTCAATGGTGGAAGGGCTTGCATTCCCAGGAAAGGCTCGCTGCACCCCTTGCCTTCATTTTACCCCCATACCTTTACACAGCAGGTGCTCTGGACTTTCCGGCTCACCGTGTGGATGGGACATTTGGGCAGCACTCGGGGGTGTGTGCATGTGGCCTGTGTCTCTGCTTCGTGTGGCTATTTTGGTAAAGGAGCTGTTGGCCTGGCCCCCAGACCCAGGAGAAATTGGAGTAAGAGGAAAATAGGAAACCTTACGTTGCCTTTGAACTAAGCTTTGTATCCAAGCAGCTTAGTTTGCCAGAAGGCTGCTCATGCAAAGTACCAGAAACGGGTTGGTTTTTTAATGGGAATTTTATTAGGGGAAAATCTTACAGTTCTGAGGCAATGAAATGTTAAAATCAAAGTATCATCAGAGATGCTTTCTCACCAAAGTCAGCCACTGGTGATCCTGGGGTTCTGCCATGTGGTAAGGCAAGATGGCAGGTGATCTCTGCCGAGGTCCTACCTTCCCCTCCGAACTCAGTCTCCCGGAGCTCAGCTGTGGGTGAACAGGCATAGGGCTTGTCTCTTTTGGGCATCCTCTCTCAAACTCTGCTGCTCCACTTTTTTCTCCCGAGTTCAGCTATGGGCTATCTGGCATATGGCTCATCTTCTCAGCCTTGAACTGCTCCGTGGGTCCAGCTTCTTGGGGGTGTCATGCTTCAGCTTTGGCTCCTAGTGATCCTCAAGTCCCCTCTCTCATATGGCTGGGTCAAAATGGCAGCTTCCTCTCTCTGTGTGTCTCTCTGCCTGTGTCCCTGTCTCTCTCTCTCTCTCTGTCTCTCTCTCTCTCTCTGTCTCTCTCTGTCTCTGTCTCTCTCTGTCTCTGTCTCTCTGTCTCTGTCTCTCTGTGTCTCTTTATATAAGACCCCGCAAAAGGGTGGAGACCCAGCCTGAGTCACGCCTCACTGACGTAATCCAATCAAAAGGGCCCCAGAGCCACAGGAATGGATTAGTTCTAGAACATAATCTTTTTCTTTTTGGAATTCATAAAAGAACTTCAAACTGTCACTCCAAGCAAGCACTGTTTACCAGAGAAACTCTGGATTTGGAAGTAGTCAAAACGTGTCCAGCTCTTTATGAAAACATTGTTGATTTTTCTGTGATTATCTCACTCAGCAGGGAACCCCAGAGAAGAAAGGCAAGAGTAAGGTACAGCACCAATGTCATTCCTAGCCCCAAGCCATGGGCACTAAGTCAAGTAGAGAGTATTACTGCCTTAGTATGTGTTCAGTACCCATTATACTTTTGCCTTGGATGGTGGCATGCATCTGCCTAATTTTCCTGGTTAGGTTATGGATAGAGGAATGGCAGTCACGCTTCTGGGCATTTCCCATATCACCTAATAGAGTATGCTACATAAAGCAGTCAACTTTTTTTTTTCCTTTCAAATTTGAAAGTTCTGTAGAATTAGGAGCAAGGCTTTAATGTGGCAGAAGGGCAAGGCTATGTCATCTAGTGGGCAGGCATGTAGGAGCTGATAGCACTCTTTTGAGTAGGTGAGGACCTCTCCAAACTTCTGCTTCCTCTTGTGGTTAATTTTCTTCTTCCATTTTTCCATTCTTCTCCATTTTTTGGCATTGGAAGTTAGGACAGGAGGGTGATTAGGCTGAGCTGATGGGAAGAAACGAGGAGGAAAGCAAAGAGAACAGATATATGTAGGCAGCTTGGTTTATTTTGTTAATACCTCAAGCTCTGATTCATTCATACCTCAAGATTCTCTGGTTGATTAGTTGAAGGAAAAGAGGGCAGGGAGAATTGCCTTTCTATTTTGTTTTGTGGTAGACTTTGTCATTTTAAACTGTCTAGCACCCAAATTCTCCCCAACAACCATCTTCCTTCTCCAACAGGAAGAGGCAGGCATCAATAATTCTCTCCAAGACTTCACAATCCTAGAAATTTCCCCAAAGAGAAGAAGTGATCAAATAGCTAATTAGGCTTTTCCTTTCCAATATTTGTTAGGCTTCTTTGAAGAAGGGGGCGGTTTGAATGTGTGATGAAGGTATTAACTGGGTCAAGGAAAGAAGGAGGTATTTATGTACAGAGCAGGGAGAAAGGTGGAAAATGCGAGAGGTTCTGGAGAAGTTGGTGGGGAAGTTATTCAGAACCAGGTGGAGGAATTGTCCCACCAGTTCACGGAGACTTCTTCTTGCAGAAGTCTTCATTATCTGATTCTATCATTTCTCCTCTTTAATCTTCTAAAAGGATAATAACTTTATCTTATATTTTAACTCATGTTAAGCTTATATAGAAAGAAAAATGAAGAGTCTTACTAGATTTGTAGTGCTAACTGGAGACCCTGAGAAGGGTCTAAATCTGTGGGAAGGAGGATGGTGGTTGAGCTACAAAATCACTATCCTCTTATGGAGAGCAAAAAGTAAGCTTTGATCAGCTGAAAAAAGGCCACGTGCTCTGTGCTTGGTTGTGTGGTGGATAAATGTGGTCAATGACCAGTGGGCTTAGGAGTATCTGAGCCTTGGAAAATAAGGCATGACAAGATTATTTTTGTCCAAAAGTTAAATTAACAGGTTAAGGATGAAAGATGTAAGTATTCAGAGAAGGTAGAGCTCATACCTGTTGCCAGATTTCCTCTAGGTTCTTGGCCTTGTTACATAAAAGAATTTAATAACATGCTGGCTTAGTTATGCTTGTAGTTTATTAAGGAAACGGGAGAAGAGAATAGAAATGGGAGAAAATAGATTATGGGTCCCAGGTATATACTTGCAGACTGGTCCAGGCAAAGAAGGAGAAAAAAGGGTCGATTTAACTTTTGTGTTTGCTTTTTAAACCATCAATTATTCCTCCCACTTGCTAATGTTTGGGGGAGGGGTCCCAACTTTTTGCTGTTTTGATCGATTTCCCCACCCATCAATTCCGGGGTGGGGGGTAATGATAAGGCCTCTAGAGAATATCCTGGGCTTTTTCTTGATCCTGGATGATCAGGGAAAATTCTCTCAGGTTCTTCCAGCAGCTTTCTGGGGGCTGGGGGTGGGAGTGTCTTTCCCTCAAAGGATTTCCAGGTGGAATTCCATGGCCATGTATTTTATGGCCGTGGTTTTCATCTTTTCATTCCCTAAACTAGCCTGTTTTATATCCACCTGGACGAGTCAGAACAAGCTTTATTGAAGGGGGGCGGGGTTGGTGAGGTTGAAGATGGAACTTAACGGGTGGGTAGGATTTATTTAACAGAGTTAGGGGAAGCAGAGATGAGTGCTGGGCACTTTATATACATGCGATGGTATTGTGCCTCAACAATTCTGGAAGAAAACTCCATAATCCCTATTTTATAATAAGGAAACGTATGATCAGAGAGGCTAACTATGCACCCAAACTCCCTCAACGATTAATAGTGAAAGTCAGACCTGGATTTTAAATCCAGGCCCTTCTGACTCCAAAGCCCATTCTCTCCCAATGCCAGCTTGCCTTTATGGCTGTCTGTACAGAAAGAAATGGTTTGGAGCATTTTTGCACTGACAATGGAAACCGTATCATAATGTATCATTTTGGTGATGGTGCAGTGTCATTTAGGAAAGAAATGGGTGACAAGTTTGGAAAAATGGGCCAGGGCTGGTTGTAGTGGGCAAAAGCAGAGAATGTATTGCATACAAAGAAGGAATTCCAGGCCGAGAGGGGAGTCAGACTGTTTGATACCTCTCCGAAGAGAAGATCTATGGAGGGAAAGATTTCATTGACATGGCAAGAAGGTTTATTTAACTTGTAGCATTTTAAACTTGCTTACTTTTAGTGTAGACCTGCAGCTGAAAATCTATTAATATAGTCAATCTTTATTAAATCTTTTAAGTTATCAGTCAATACAGGAAATCATAGATTTCCTTTTAACTTTTTAATTTTCGTTGTTTTGTTTTTGCTACGTTGCATTCATCCTGGATGCGTTAATGAAGTGGTGTGATATAACCCCCAGGCTCCCATCTGTTTAATTTTGCTAATTTGCTCCATTTTCAAATGAGTTTCCTTTGCTGCAGGAGCAGCAGCAGAGCATGAAAGCTGCTGAAAGGAATTTCTGTTACACCTCTAGTGCCCCCTCTGGGGACCTCAGATAATTTTATCCTCTTTCTGCCATTTGGGAACACAGCCATGTTGTTTGCAATTGAAATATAGTTTTTAAATGTGCCTCCTACTGTGTTTTTATAGAAAGAGTGCCTCTTCTCCTGGAAAATAAAACACCATTGATTGAACCAAGAGCCCTTCGTAAGGGCTTTAATTACCGCATTAATTGCAAACTTCAGGACAAACCAGGGCCAGGACTAAGCTATTGAGCCGATCCCTGGGCCGTTTTAAAGAAAATGTTAAAACCTTTTGGTTGTGGGAGGCTGGGATTGGGAAGGAGGTGGGCCTGTGGGAAGCACTACCTCCCTTCAGGCTATGAGCTTTGCATTTTTAAAATTATTTTATTTTACTTTTTTATCCCTTCCTTTCTCTGATTTGCATTTCCTGGAAAGTCTCTAATGACTCCGTGCCTCAAGGCCTCAGCTTTTCTCCTCAGACCTTGGTTAGAAGAAAGAGGGGAGGGAGTTTAAATTTTGTAGATTAGAATTTCTCTGAAAAATAGGTGGCTGGGAAAAAGGAAATACTCTTGTAGTTCTGTAATTTGGTAATCTTTTTATTCTGAAGAAGAAGAAAAGTAATTTCCTTCTCTGGCAGAACCTCCACTGAAGAGTTTAATTCTGATTGAGTTACTTTGTCAGTTGGCTACTGGGCAAATTACCACAATGTAAGTATTGATTGGGAACTATTGGAAGATTCTATAAGTCAGTTTTTATGACATTTACCTTGGTTTCTTTCCCAGGGAAAATCCCTGATTAAATACTGAAGCTTCTAGATGGGACTGAATCCCATGCCTCCCTGGTTTATTCAGAAGGGTGTCTTCCTCTTACATTCTTTCTGTAGGAAATTACTACAAGTGCCATTTATGGCTTGGCTAGGAGTCGGTTTCAGATTTTAAAAGAACATGGGAACCACACACATTTTCCTGATTTACAATCTTGTAATACTTATGTGCCAAGCACTACTGAAAACCTTTAAACATATTAATTCATTTAGTCCACATAGCAACCTTGTGTGGGGGTAGATTGTTCTTATACTATTTGGCAGACAAGAAAACCGAGTCTTAGAGAGTCCATGGTGGAGAGGTCAGGCCGTTTGGCTCCAGTGTCTGGTTGTTTTGTTTTGTTTTGTGTTGAGATACTGGGGGTTGGGGATTGAACCTGGGACCTCGTATGTGGGAAGCTGGTGCTCAACCACCGAGCCACATCGGCTTCCCTGAGTTGGTTTTTTCATTTGTTTTGCTTGTTGTTTATTTTTGTTTTTTTCCAGGAGGCACCAGAACCCAGACCTCCCACGTGGGAGGGGGGAGATCAACCACTTGAGTCGCATTTGCTCCCATGTGTTAACCATCATGCTAATCTAGTACTCTAGAAGACATTCATCTCATTTAATGCTACCTTGACTGTTCATTGAAAGCTGGTGATTGTTCATCTTACCTCCCTCCAAAGACTTTGTCTATCTACCTATCTGATCCTCTACCTACCTATCTGTTTAACAGATATTGATTGAACAATATTCTGGGCATAAGGGTAGTATTAGGATATAGTGATGATACTCGCTCCCTACATTTGAGGAGATCTCAATCCAGTATGGAAGAAAGATAAGCGAATAGGGTACTAGAGGATGAGGGTGTCTAACGCAGATTCGGGAGGTCTCATGCAGTCAATTCATTATTTCAACAAACTAAAGTACTAGTATAGGCCACACACTGTGGAAAGTTGTACTGCTGCCCATCCTCAGTAGTTATAGTCTGGGTGGGGGAAACAGACAATAAGCAGCAGTTTGCAGTTTGGTTGATAATTGCTGCGATCATGCCCAAGTGTCAGCTTACAAACATACAAGGCACAGATCTAAGAAAGCATGTGGCATGCCTAGGGACCAGCAGGGTTAGTCAACGTGGCTGAGCAGTAGAGTGTAAGGGGAGAAGAGAGAAGAGATGAGCTGGAGAGGTGGGAAGGGGCATGGAAGGACATGTCCTCCATCTTCAGGACCCTAGACTATCTTAAGATGATGGGAAACATGCCTCGTACCCAGCACTAAAGGTTTTATATACCCTCCACAGTCTCTGTTAACTTTAATTGAAAAGGGGAAAAGCAGAAGTAACCTAAAATTAAACAATGATAGAGTATTGCAATTTTCAAAAGATTGGATATCATTGCTCTTATTTTTAGCTTGTAGCTATTTTCTTACTGGTGACAGATTGTGAAGGAGAGGGGTCCGTATCTGTGTCTATTTCTGGGATATTGGTTCAGCAATAAAAATGTGGTTAGAAAGGAAAAGAGAAGGATGGGGTTAACAAATCAATGCATAAAAAATTAATTTCTGATTCTTCTATTGAGAGTATGGTCATATATCAAGGTCATAATATGGAACAATGAGACTTAGATAAATTGTGGATGAATATTTGAAACTTCTCTGTCAGCAAGTAATGAGAATGTTACAAAGCTACCTGATTTTTTTTTTTTTTTTTTTCACTTTTCAGAGTTCAAAGACATGTAGTGGAATTAGATAATAGCTGGTGGAACCTCTCGTGTTTGGATCATTGGTTTAGATAGATCCTAGATTGGCAGTAACTAAAAGTTATTTCAATTTTATGTCTGCTCAGTGGCTGAAACAAAGTGGGTTAATAGATGCAGTTTTGCTTTTTGTGGGGGAATGTTCCAGTCACAGAAATCCCTTGAGCTAACTGGCTTTCCTTATATCTCCCCAGATGTTTTTCAAGGATGGCCAGGGACACCTCTTTGTCACTGACTTTCTTCTTACTGTCTCAGAATGAACAGTGTACCAAGAGTGCTATTTAGAAGCATGAGTCTAATTTTAGTTTATTGTGAAATTCAGTGGGTCAGAAAGTTCTATGTCCCCAACCAAAAATAAGGGCTGAGAAAATTGCAGACTGCATATTCGGAGCTGCCTAAGTGCCCGGGAAAGGTGGGGTGGGGTTGAGCCCAGCTTTCTGGCAGGTAACCCTGAAACTTTTAACTCTTGTCTCAGTGATCTATCTCAGTGGTAAGTGTAGACTGTAAGCTATTGTGAAAAGTGTAGGCTTTTTTTTTAACTTTATATTACCAGCCCCTGACCTAATATGTGGCATAGAGTCAGCATTCAGTAATTGTTACATGAAGCTGTCATTGCCATTTAATAGTTTGACATAACAAAACTATTGTAGGAATGAGGAGTCTTGGCATACACTTGTGCATGATAGGAAGGAAAATTTTAGGTATTGGATAGTTAAAGACTTAGAGGAATTCAGGACTAAGACATTTCTATAAATCTTGTTCATTTTAATTTTAATTTTCCTACCTCCTTCCTTAAACCAACCTTCAGCCTTTTTTCTTAAAGCTCTACAAGGTCACTGAAAAAATGTTCTGTGTTATTTTTCAGAGCAATTTGCTAAAAGCCATGTAGCATGCATCGAGTCCTTGTAGAAACCACCACTGCTCTGTTCTAATCCCTCTCCTTAGCCTTTGTGTTTGCTCACTGGTCTCCTCTATAAAATCTGTCCACAACTGCAGGCTCCTGGGATGCAGGCCCTTCTTTTCACTCTTACACTGCCCTAACCAAACTTTATGCCTTCAGTCGAAAATCAGGAAAAATCTGAAATCAGGAACATATCAAATGGCCACAAATATGGAATGTGATCGTTAAAAGAAACGTGCAGCTGCGCAAGCTGAAGTCGCCGTTCTCTTTTACAGAAGGTGCTTCTTCTGGCAGACGTGGCAGATACAGAGCACCTAAGCCTGGGTTTCATCTGGGTATCTATTCAAACTTGTCCCAACTTTCTTTTTGTTATTTGGTCTAAGGATAATATCTCCCAGCCCCTGGCAGGTAGTGGCCATTGGGAAATGTGAGGACAGTGCCACAAAACCTGGAGGACCAAGATCTTTTTTCATTATAAATTGAGTTTTAAAATGTGTTATCTATTATAAACTTTCCTTTGAACTAATGTCACTTCCTGGGGATAAGGTGTGCTGTGAAAGCTCACTAACCTCTCTTGGAGTGGGAAAAGATGACAGGCTACCAGTGAAAAATATGAGATCAAAAGCTTTATTTTGTTTTTGCTTGTTTTTTTCTTTTTTTTTTTTTTTTTTCGAGTACTTGCTTCCACGTACATGCTACTGTCCAATAAAATCAGGTGGGGAAAGCCAACTCTTATGGGTCTAGGAATCTGAACAGGGAGAACTATGTTCCTTTTGGCAACAATTTGTTGACTAGATTAATTTCTAAAGGATGAAAATGTATTTTGGTCTTCACTGTGTTTCACAATCATAATAGCTTAAGAAGTGTTTTTTCCCCAAGCAGAAGCACACACAAGTCAAATTTTCGTCCTAACTCGTCAACTAAAATTGAGGTTTTGCTGACTTAAAAAGATGAATGAAAAATTCTTCTAATGCAGTGGCGGCATCATAAAAGGAGCAAAGGGAGCAAGAGGCTGATGCCATTTTTGTGAAAGAGGAATAAGAATTTCACGAGATGGAGGAGTTAGCCCACTATTCACCTTACCACGTAATGAAACTGGAGTCACGGGGACAGAGCTGTGTATAAGAATATGGCTTCCTGATTTGAGGAACAGTTCTCAATAGCACAAAATAGAGTTGTTCTCAAGACATGTTAGGTCTCTCACAATTTATCATAAATAAACAAAGCAGAATAGAGATGAGAGGAAGAGAGAGAAAAGATTGTCAAAAATGTTACACATAAGAATGTATTGAATGTCACTATCATAAGAAGTTTTACGGTAATTACATTTCCTATCTATTTGGATTTGCTCTTCCTAAATTCTTTTCAGTTGTCACTTTGGGAAATGCCTCATATCTGGATGGTTTTTCCTCCCTGTTAAATATCAGCATAGCATAATTCACCAAAATTGAGTAGGGGAGTACTAAGATTCTTTCCTATCTCAGCAAGCCCAATATATCATTGACTTTTTTTTTTTTTTGACACATAACAATTTTTTCCCCTGTTCCTACCATAAAAAAAAGCATCAGATACTACCTTGGTAGTAGATGGGCCATTAAGACAATATTCCAAGAACTAGAGAGTGCTGATATTCGCTTGCATTATTTATCCTGTTTTTAAAAAATGACAAAATCCTTCAACAAAGATGGACTGCAGGCAATTTCACTGACTCTATGACTGTGATAAAGGCTATAGACAAAAGAATTCTGTGAAGTCACAATCTGGACTGGTTTAAGCATTAGTATTTCCAAGGTTCTCTCCCAGAGCTGGGACTGCTGGGCCATGTTTTAGGGCCACACACAAGGGAATTGAGGCTGGATTAACAGGAATATGGCTTGTAGCAGTGGAGATGTGTCTCCAGAGCAAATGATGATTTAAGGCTCAGTGATTTATAAGAATGTTTTTGAATTTATAAGAGTGCTTTTGAATTTACGTTTTTATCAAGTAACCTATGCATTTTTCGAAGGAAAGAAGGTGTGTGTGTGTGTGTGTGTGTGTGTGTGTATAAGGGAAGTATTGTAATTAAACTGAACATACTAACAAGGAAAAGCAACTTAACCATTATGATGACTCATTTAGTTGGCACCTTTAGGTAATGAGGTGCTCTGGATTAATTTTCCTGAGAGAAGAAACATAACCCTTTAAATGATTAAGGATTTTATCTGCATCAGTTTTTGAATAAAATATTTCTAACGTACATTATACATCCCCTGCTTCGGTAAATATGCTCCATAACTTACAGGGCTAGAATTACAGATTTTTAAAAAGAGAGTTTAAAGAAATAGTGGGAGAGTTTGCAAAATTAATTTTCCCTCTTTGGCCCACAGTGATGTTATCTACAATATATACTATTTGGATTAGATGATCTTCAAGTTTCCTTCTATCTCTAAGTCTCTATGTTTTACACATTAGTGCACATGGAAGTAGCTTAGATGAAAATGCAGATACTCAGGTATCACCCCTGGGGAGTGAGGCAAGAGAAGCTGTACATAAATAAGCTCCTAAGCTTTCCCGCCTTGTGTGCCAGCTTTGTGGGTTGGTCACAGGTTCCTAGAAAAGCTCGTGGCTGCTCTGTCTCAATGGGGTTGAGTTGTGAGGGGCTAGTAAGACCCCAGGTAGCTGAACTTGGGTAGTCTTTGTTTCTGATCTCTTTTTCAGTATCATCTGTCAGTTGGTTAATGTTAGGTACTCAGGGAGATCAATCACCCTCATTAAATCAGAAACTGTGTATTTGTACATGTAGTAAGTTAGTAAATGTTAACCTCAGCCCTGGTGGGGAAAGGACTTGTTTCCTGCAGTCTAGAGTAGATAAATATTGAAATCACCATGAGACTCAGGTTAATCTAGGTATCAAGATAAGTGATGCATTACTATAAAATCTCTTAACACTTCGTGGTGAGATTTGTAGATAGGGTTGTCCATTGTACGTATTTCTTTTTTATTTAAAATTGAAGAAAAAATATTTCTTTAAAACTTTGTTTTTTTATTGTATAGTCACATGCCATGAAATCCATTGGTTTAAAGTATAGAATTCAGGGATTTTAGTAAATTTACAGAATTGAGCACCCATCACCATAATCTAATTTTAGGACATTTCCATCACCTAAAAAAGAAATCTTGTACACATTTGTAGTCATTCTTGTTCCCGTCCCCAGACCCAGGCAACTACTTCTTGTCTCTCTTGATTTGCCTTTTCTGGACATTTCCTATACCTGGGATAATATTGTATGTGGTCTTTTTATTTTTTTAAATTTTTATTAGAGAAGATGTAGGTTTACAGAAAAATCATGCAGAAAATAGAGTTCCCCAAAACTTTTTCCCCCATTATTAACCCTTTGTTTGTGGTACATTTGTTACAATTGATGAAGCAATATTATTATAATTATATATTAGGGTTTACATTAGAGTTCACTGTGTTGTACAGTCCTATGTTTTTTTAAAAAAAATTATTCTAGTAACACTTATACAATCTAAAGTTTCCCCATTTAACCACATTTAAATATATAATTCAGTGTTGCTAATTACTTTCCCAATGTTGTGCTACCATCACCACCGCCCATTATCAAGCATTTCCATCTCTGCTAACAGAAACTCTGTACCAATTAACCAATAATATCCCATTCCCACTTCCACCTTGGTCCCTGGTAACTTGTATTCTAGTTTCTGAGTCTAGAAATTTGCTTATTGTAATTATTTCATATCTAAAATATCATAGAATACTTATCCTTTTGTGTCTGGCTTATTTCACTCAACATTATATCTTCAAAGTTCATCCATGTTGTTACATGTATCATTCATTTTTTTTTTTTAAGATTAATTTATTCCACCCCCTCCGCTCCCCACTTTGTTATTTTGCGCTTGCTGTCTGCTGTCTGTTCATCATCATCTTTTTGTTTTTAGGAGGCACTGGGAACCCAACCTGGGACCTCCCATGTGGGAGGGAGGCACCCCATCACTTGAGCCACCTCTACTCACTGCTTGTTGTGTCTCTCATTGTGTTTCCTTGCTATGTCTCTTCATTGTATCATCTCTCTGTGTCATCTTGTTGCATTAGCTTGCCATGCCAGCCCGTTGCATCAGCTCGCTGTCTTGCTTGCTGTCTTGCTTGTTGTCTTTAGAAGGTACCAGGCACTGAACCCAGGACCTTCCATGTGGTAGGTGGGCACCCAGCTACTTGAGCCACATCTGTTTCCCAGAAGGTCATTCATTTTCACCACTCAATAGTAGTCCATTGCATGTATGTGCCACATTTTGTTTATATATTCATCTGCTGGAGGACACTTGGTTGCTTCCATCTTTTGGCAGTTGTGAATAATGCCACTATGTACATCATTGTACTAATATCTGTTCGAGTCCTTGCTTTCATATCTTTTGGGTATATTCCTAGAAGTGGGATTACAGGGTCTTTATGATAATTCTATACTTAACTTTCTGAGGAACCACCGAACTATTTTCCACAGTGATGGCACCATTTTACATTCTCACCAACAATGAACAAGTGTTCCTTTTTCTCCATATCCTCTCCAACACTAGTTACTTTGTTTTTTGTTTGTTTGTTTTTTTGATAGAAACCATTCCAGTGAGTGTGAAATGACAATTCATTGTGATTTTTATTTGTATTTCCCTAATGGCTAATGATGTTGAACATCTTTTCATGTGTTTTCCAGCCATTTGTTTATCTTTTTTTTTTTTTTTTTTTTTAAGTTAGACAACCAGTTTATTGAGAAATTGGAGAAAAGAACAGAATTATGCACCTAAGGTATAGATGCAGGCTCCTCTAGACAGAGAGAGTGTTTGGGATTATTGGGCTACCTTTATTAAAAAATATGGAATACTTCATGAATTTGTGTGTCATCCTTGTGCAGGGGTCACGCTAATCTTCTCTGTATGTTCCAATTTTAGTATACATGCTGTCAAAGCAAGCACTGTATGGGGTCTTTTATGTCTGGATTCCTTCACTTATAATAATGTTTTTGAAGTTTTTCCACATTTTAGCATGTATCACCTTGCCAAATAGAATTCCGTTGTATAGATATACCCCATTTTATATAACCATTCACGAGTTGATGAGCATTTGGATTGTTTCTACCTCTTTGGCTATTATGACAAAAATGTGTTCAAGTCTTTGCTTGGGTGTGTTCAATTTCACTTGGGTAGTTACCTAGAAATAGGATTGCTGGGCCACATGGTAAATCTATGTTCCAAAGTGGCTGCATCATATTACAGTTCCACCAGCAGTGTTGATGGTTCCAGTTTCTCCTTATGCTCAACAACACTTGTTATTATCTGATTTTTTGACTGTAGCCATTCCAGTGGGTATGAAGTAGTATCTCATGGTAGTTTTAATTTGCATTTCCCTAATAACTAATGAAGTTGAATATCTTTTCATTGTTTCTTATGGCCATTCTATATCTTCTCTGGTGAAATGTCTATACAAACTTTTGTCTATTTTTAAAGTTGGGTTGTTTTCTTTTTATTGATTTGTGAGAATTATTTATATATTCTGAATACAAGTCCCTCATTGGATATATGATTTTCAAATGTTTTTCCAGAGTCTGTGGCTTGTCCTTTCACTTTCTTAGTGGTGTCTTTTGAACTTCAAACACTTTCTTATTTTGATTAAATCCAACTTATTTCCCCCCTCCCCCCACCTTTTGTGCTTTTAGGCTTTTTTCTAAGGCCTTTATTTAAGATCCTGTAGGCTTTATTTAGTATGAAGTGGCCACTGATACCTAGTGTATAGTGCTTTGTTTTAACAGACACAAGATTAATATTTGTGACCTGAATGTGCTCTAATTAAAACCTGGCAATTATCCTAAAGTCTTGAAGAGTACCAATGCTGTGCTGGATGCATCCTCATGCAATGTCCATGTCCTTCTTGGCATCTTTTCCTCATCGTAGTCCCTGCTATCACCAGAACAATAACAATGGAAGTCTTTGATTTACCTCGTTGTACTCCCTGGTAGCACTGTGCCTTCCTTACATAATTGTCAGTGCCCTGGAGGACCCTAACCTGAGGCTCCACAGCTGTTGGAACACAGCTCTTAAGCTTTTCAGGTTTCAGACAAGATGTCAGGATAGCCACTCACAACCAGGCAAGAATCCATGCAAAGGGAAAAAAATACCACCTTAGAGTTTTGCTATAAGAACATGTTGGTTGCGGCCAATGTGGGTTGAACTTGAGTCTCAAGGAGGGCTGAGAGGATTGATCTTTCTTTGTAAGAATACTAACAGATTTGTATTTCTTTTAGTTCTAGATTTTTCCCACTGAGTTTATACTTGGAGAAATGCTGTCAAGTACCAGTTTCAGGAATGTCTGATTTCCACTTGGAATTTTTTTTCCTCTGGAGTCTAGAAGGCACCTCTTGTTTATAAATAAACACTGAGCATCAGTATACATCATGAACTTAAATTCAGGACATAGTTTACAGCTTGTATAAATTGAACTATTCCTAAGAGTGGTAATAACAATTTACATTTGAAACAGTGAGTTAGAGCCAACCAAATGCTTTCACAAATATTTTATTCTCCCATCTCTGTGAAAAATTATTATTCCTCTTTTATGGATGTGTGAAATGAATTGTCAGGAGTCATTTATTTTCAACATAGGACTTCTGACATGAATTTGGTGCTCTTTCCATAGAGCCATACTTCCTCTTCAAAGTAATGAAACTGAATTATTGTAATTATGAGAAATTTAGATATGCCTGTAAGACTCACAGCTAATCTATAAGCAGTCATTCTCATTTTGAGTGAAATCCATAAGCAAAAATATATTCACTTTTTAAGACTTAGTTCCTTTTCAAGCTTTCTGTTTCTGTTTACAATATTAAATGCATAATAATAAAAAAATATATTAAAAAATATTAAATGCTATGTTTCCTGTTAAGAGAATTGTAGGCATCAGATTGTAGGTGGGTAAGGTTGGTGGCAGGTGGTTAGGAGGTAGGGATATCCTTTTTGTCGCTAAATTCATATTTTTCTCAAAGCTGGTTTCGTATTAGACTGTCTGAGGTACCCAGAGACGCTTTGCCACCTGTTTTAGATTCCTAGCTGCTGAAAACAGATACCATATGATTTGATTTAACAATGGGAGTTAATCACACCCTGGTTTTGAGGCTAGAAGTTCAAAACTGAGGTATCAGCAAGGCACAGAAGACACTGGCATTCTGGGACTAGCTGCTGGCAATCCTTGGTTTTTCTGTCACATGGCAATGCACGTGGTGGAGCCTTCTGCTTTCTCTTCCACGTTTGGTTGCCTGCCAGTGTCAGGCAGCTTCCCCTGGCTTCTCTCTCTGTGACCTTCCCTATAAAGCCTTGAGAAAAAGGAATAAGACCCTCCTGATTCAGTCAGGCCACACCTTAACTGAAGTAATCTCGTCAAACGGTCCTCCTTACAATGAGTTCACACCCGCAGGGATGGATTAAGATTAAGGACATGATTTTCTGGGGTCCATAGCTCCAAGGCATGTCACCATTCCAGGGAGGAGAGGAAACCAGAATATTTCCAATGTGCTCGAAGATTGGCCTCATTTAGTGGCGACTTCATTCCTATTTTCTTTAACTCCATACCAACTTTCTTCACTAGTATTATCTCCTGCCAGGGATCCAGAAACCATTCTTACTGTTGTCTTTGCCCTCTGTTTCACCACCTGTGGCTTCTTGGTGTGCTCAAGTGTGGTTCCAGATCAGTAGCAGCAATTTCTCAGAAATGCAAATTCGGGCCCCACCCCAGATTTACTTAATCAGAAACTTTGGAGGTGGAGCCCAGCAATCTGTGCTTTGACACACCTCCTAGGGGATTCTGATGCATGCTCAAGCTTGAGGACCACTGGAATCTGGGGTCAGCTGCCAGGTTTCCCTTAACTGCCACCTGCTTACCTATATGATCTCTAGGGAAGGTACTTTCCCTCTCTAAGCTTTAATTTTCTAACTTGTAAACTTGTGGAAGGAAATGGTAATTAATTCTGTAGGAAGTTGTGAAGATAAACAAGGTAATGCATATAAAGTATCCAACGGGCATCTGGCACATGGTGAGCATCCCTGAAGCTTTCATGGTTGATATTCTTTCTGTCGTCATTAATGAGACCGTTTCCTAATCTTCTGCCAGTTTTCCCTGGCAGCTTGGTAATTCACTACTCATTTCTAAACCTGAACATTTACCATGTGCTCCATTTCCAACATTATGAAAATGGGACTAGTTTTCACACTAAAATCCTTTGAACTATATTTTTAGATTTCACTTAGTTCTGCCTTTTGTTTTCTGCTACCAAGCCAGTTTCTGATTTTGGGGCAGAACATTTCTTCTGATAGTAATTAATATTTAAAGTCTTTATTTTAGAATGTATTTAGAATGTAGACATTGAAAGTCTAAATAAACAATATATCCTGCCTCAATTTATTACTACTTCAAGAAACTTCAGCTATTTTATATCTATTTGTGTCTATCTATATAGAATCTATGGATACTGATAAATTTATCTGTTGCCTTTTCTTCTATTAGATTATTCTTGTTTATGTCAGAGTTTGCTCTTTTTTCGAAATTCCATCCACAAACTATAATTCCAACAAATTCATGCTCATTTTTAGTAGATTGGATTTTTTTCGTAGCCTTTAATAGAAGCCAGTCCTTGGAATGTTTGTATGACCTTTGATGTAACTTTGCCTACAAAATTTATAGTTGTCCTTAAGATTATTCGGAACTCCTGGTTGGAGCTATGCAGTCCTGGTGATTTATTTTACTTTTATTTGTCAATTAGGCCTGGTACATCCTTGCATTTATCTTTCTCATTTAGCATGTTTGGACTGCTCACTTTAGAATAGAATTTGTATCCAAATAATCTCTTCAGTATAATATGTGTCAGAATTTTTGATTTATTATTTTTCGTATCTTTTATTCATCCGTGCACTGATTTTTGTAAGTTCAGCTGATTCTTTGGCTAACTTTCTGCCAATGATAAATTAAAATAATAATAATAAAACTAACAACAAAAGCCAGAAAGCCCTTTTCACTTGTTTTTTAAGCATCATTTAAACTCTTCAAACTTTAAGTAGCCTTTCTCTAAGATTGTTTTGGGGAAAAGACTGCATACTTGTGCATATTTGTTTCTGTGCCCCTCTGCCTCCCACTCTCTGCCCCCTGCAATAGTTTAGTGATTCATTATTCACAGTAGCATTTTAAAATACTGAGATGTCCTGAATAAAGTGCCCTTACTAAGTGTGTTGACCTATTTTTCCCCACATAAATAAGTATTAACATCCAATGAACTAACGTTCCATAAAGCATCTTTGTGATCCTATTCTCATTTGTCAATCTTTACATTTTTAGATGTACTGTTTTTTTCCTGTTTACATATTTATTTTTTCCTAATTGGACTTGCTGGATCTTTTTTTTTTTTTTTTTTCCTCTTTTGAATTCTTAACTTTAATTTAAAATTTTTGTGTTATTATTTGACTTGAACTTTCTGTAACACATTGTGACAATTTGTTCTTTTTTGAAACCCAAAAGATTGTTCTTAAACCAATCTATTCCTGGGGGTGTGGTACCCTTTGATTGCATTTAGATCACTTGATTAGATTGTGTTTATTGGACTACTTCAGTGAGGTGTGACTCAGGTTGAGTCTTCACCTTCTTGCTGGGTCTGATAAGAATGGAGACAGAAAGAGAAACATAGAGAAAGGAAGCTGCCGTTTTGACCTGGGCATATGAGAGAGAGAGGACTGGAGGATTGCTAGCAGCCGAAGCTGATGCAGGAAAACCCAAGAGGCTGGGCCCATGGAGCAGCTCAAGGCTGAGGAGACAGCCATATGCCTGTTTGCCCACAGCTGAACCGGGGAAGAAAAGGAGCAGCCTAAACTGAGAGAGGAGGCCTGGTAAGAGACAATTACGCTACTCAGAATTTAACACTGTCTTTTCTAATTTATATCAAAACTCTATAGTGCCTTACAATATTTACCACATACTGCCTTTGCACCCACCCCTTCTTCTCCTTGAGGTCTCTTGTCCCAGATTTCCTCATGTCTGTTTTCCTCACCTCCCTCAGGTTTCTTTTCAAATGTCATCATCTCAATGAGGCTCGTCCTTGCTGTTACCTTTAAAATTACAGTTCCTCATCCCAGCACTTCCTATTTCCCATGTCTCCTTCATTTTTTATCTTTTGCACTCATCATTATGTAACGTTCTATGCATATTTTTAACAGCTATTATGCATTTTATTTATGCATTGTGCTCGTGCTCCCTTAATAGAAGGTAAACTCCACAAGGGCAAGGGTTTTCTCCTGTTTTCTAGAACAGTGTGGCACATTGTACATGCTCAATAAATATCAAATTAATGACAAAATACAATAACCTTAATAGATGTAGAAAGTGCATTCCATTAAATTCTATATCTGTTTGCGATATAGCACCAGTGAATTATGTCTAGAAGGTATAAACGTTCAGGAAAAATCATTTTTAATGGTGAAACTTTGAAAATATTTCTTCAGGATCAGAAACAGGAAAAACAGGGTAATACAGAGAAGACAACACTTCTATTCGGCATTATACAAGAAGTTCTAGCTAAAACAATAAGGGAAGAATAATAAATCTTAGCATCGGAGAGAAATAAACAATGCTACCACTGGTCAGAGCAGTCAGTATTGTCTGTGTAGAAAACCCAAAAGAATCTACAGACAAATAATTAGAACAAATAAAAAAGGTTAGCAAATATGATGGAAACAAAAATTAATACAGAAAATTAATTACATTTCTGAACACTGTTAAAGATACTTATACAACCACTATGGAGGACAGTTTGGCAGTTCCTAAAGAAGTTGACTATAGACTTGCCACGTGACCCTGCAATACCACTACTGGGTATATATACCCAGAAGAACTGAGAGCAGTGACACGAACAGACATCTGCACACCGATGTTCATAGCCACATTATTCATCATTGCCAAAAGCTGGAAACAACCCAGGTGTCCATCAACAGATGAATGGATAAACAAACTGTGGTCTATTCACGCGATGGAATATTACGCAGCTGTAAGAAGTAATGAAGTCGTGAAACATATGGCAACATGGACGAACCTGGAGGACATTATGTTGAGTGAAGCAAGCCAGACACAAAAGGACAAATACTGTATGAATGCGTTACTATGAACCTAATATATTGTGTAATATATTGTTTGATTGAAAAAAAAAATTATGTGTATCCATTACATTTAATTGAGAAATGTAAAAAAAAAAAAAAATCCAATACAAGGCTTTAAAACACTTAAAGATCATGCATTCCTATTTCCACAGGGCTTATTGTAGGGTCAGAATACAACTGAATGTAGAAAACTGTTTAATTCATCTGTGTAATAAAGAAATTGAAGATGTGGGAAAAAAAATAAAGATACTTAGAAGAATATTTATAGTAGTATCAAAAATATCACCCACTCAGAAGTTACACCTACAAAAGGTGTGATTCTCCCAAAATAGATTTATAAATTCTATGTAATTAAAATCAAAATCCCTGTACCTCTTCTCCCCATGAAGTATGAAAGCTGGTTTTTAATTGTAAATGGAAGAGAAAAATCAGGGTCTTCCTCTACCAGATATCAAGACTTACGAGTATTAAATGATAGCGTTTAAGACAGTGTGGCACCTAGGGAAAAAAAAAAAAAAAAAGCTGATTGGAAGGAAATAGGGAGTCCAGGAGCAGAGCCTTCCATTTATGGAAACTTTATTTATACAGACTTGGCTCTGAATATAGGTGGGAAAAGGAAAGATTTTTTTAAAGAAATGGTACTGTGACAATTGGCTATCCATGTGGGAAGAAAATGGACCATGCCTCAAATCTGCATAAAACATTCAATTCAGGTTGTATTGAAGACAATGTATAAGGCAAAGCTTAAAAAAAATCTGTTAGAAGAAAATGTAGAGGAAAATATTTTTATGACCTCAGCAAGGAAGATGGAAAAAATACAATAAGCAATAATGCATTAAGGAAAACAGTTAATTTTACTACATTAACACTCTGTTCATCAAAACACTCAAGTAAAAAACCATATCACAACCTGGGAGGAGATATGTATAACTGAAATAGAATAAGTATTCAGAATATAAAACTTCCATGATAAAAAGCCAAATAGCTCCAAACACAATGGCAATGGACTTGAAACGGAACCTCACAAAAGAAACAACACCAATGGCCAAAAACTGAATGAGAAGATCTGTACACTCACTAGTAATGAAGGAAATTAACATTTAAACCACTACAACATACATTAGGAGAAGCCAAAGCTGGCAGTATTGAAGGCTGGAGAGGCTGGGGAGAAACAAGAATTCTTATACCCTGCTGAGATAAAGTAAGTTGTTACAACCAATTTGGAAAACACTTTGGCTTTACCTTGTCAAGTTTGGGCAACACACTGGAGAAACTCATATCAGATGACCATAGTATTCACAGAATCACTGTTTTTAATTGGTAAAAAAATAGTACTTACAGGGAATTACTCGGCTGTTCATCAGCAGAATGATGTAAAAAGTTGAGGGCTGCACATGTCAAAAAATGGCATAAACCTTTACACACACATTGTACCAAAGTTAATTTCCTGGTTTTGATACTGTACTATAGTTATAAAAGAGGTACTCATAGGGGAAAACTGGGTAAAGAATATAGGCGACCGCTCTGTAGGAGTTTTGTATCTTTCTTTGTATAATTTTTCTCATAATATAAGTTAAACACTTTTTGAGAGCTGTTTTCTTGAAGATAAACTACTGCCAAGCCATTAAAGTAATGAACTACTGCTGCAAACAACAGGATACATCTGAAAAACATCAGATTGAGTAAATAAAAACTAATTGCATAAAGTAGATACAACATAAAGCTCAAAACACATAATCTAACTAATATCTAGTTGTGTCTAGAGCTACATAGTGGTAAAACTATCAAGAAAAGCAAGTGAACGATAGCGGCAAAATTGAAGATAATATTTAGGGAAGGGTTTGTGAATAAGGAAAGGGACTCAGGAGTCTTCAAAGGTGACCGTAACGTTCTTTTTCTTAGGTTTTTATTTTCAGTCACTATTTTAGAAGAGCTTCTTTTAAGAAGTCTTAAAGTTACAAACCTGATCTTACTTTAGCATTTAACAATCAACTTTACTGGAAAGAATAAAATTAAGTGAAAGTTCTATGGAGTTCAGCAAATATATAAACATCCAAGGGCAGACTTGGTTCTAGGTTAAGTTCTGGTCTGACTCTGACTTTGGGAGAGTTGGCTTTAGTCAGCAGTTCTTGAAAGATGGTCCCAGGACCAGCAGTATCAGCCTCCTCTGGATAATTGTTAGAAATGCAGATTGCCAGATCTCATCCCAGACATACTGAATCAGAAACCCTGGGGGAGGAGTCAGCAAGCTGGTTTTTTTGTTTTGTTTTTTTTTAAAGATTTATATTATTTATTTATTTACCCCCCCTTGCTGCTTGTGCTTGCTGTGTCCATTTTGCTATGCATATTTCTGTCTGCTTGTCTCCCTTTGTTGCGTCATCTTGCTGCGCCAGCTCACCACGGCACGCGGGCCATCAGCTCACAGGGCCGGCCGGCTTGCCTTCCATATGGTAAATGGGAGCCCAACTACTTGAGCCACATCCGCTTCCCAGCAATCTGTTTTAACATGAGCAAGCCCTCCAGATGATTCTGATGTGCGTGAACTTCACTAGTAAATTCAACTTTCTCATTTATAAAATCAGTGGATAAAAAATTTCTGCCCTGCCCCCCCAGAGTATGATACATAAATTACTCATCTTAGGCAAGATGTTTTTAGGTGTTACATATATGAGCATTTTTAATTTCACTAAATAGGTATTTATTTTAATGTTTGTTAGAAAAATATAAATAGCTAATCAAGCTTCATATATGGATAAGTTTAAAAATAAAGAAAAAGCATCAGTTTAAACTTGATGTAAATAAAAAGAGTAAGCCAAAATAGAGAGATGAGGCTATTACAGAAATCATGGAGTTGATTCTTAAATATTGAAACTTCAGTAACCCTGAATTGCATGAATCTACAAAATATTTTCCTTTCTAAAAGTGAGACCTTTCCTACCCATTTCTCTAATAGATTTGCCTGCTTAATTTTATTTTTTAAAATTTAAGCTAATGTATTAAAATTTTAGTCCATGATTTTTGAGCAGGGAGGGCAAATATCTGTCAGTGTGCTTTTGTATTGGGGGATACTTATCTGAGATTCCAAATTTAACCATGGCCAAAGAACATTCAAATCATCAAAATTAAATATATTAAGGAGAAATCTGTTTTGAAAACTCCGTTTAATTTTAGAAGCACTCTCTTCCTTTCTCTACTTGTAGTATTTATAGTGGAATACACAGATGTTTTTATAGAAGAAGTGAAATAAGATGTGGGGGAACAGTAACCGAAGTTTTGATAATTAGGGATTTATACTTTGCAAAAGCCTACACAAATTATAAATAGTTACATCATCACTTATCACAGGCATTTTTAAAAACAGCTTGAAGTGTAATTCACATATCATACAATTTACCCATTTGAAATGTACAATTTAGTATCATCACACAATTGTCCAACCATGACCACAAACAATTTTAGAATATTTTCATCATCCCCCCAAAAAACCCCATATCCATTAGTAATCACTCCCCTTTCACCCACCACTGCCCTAGTCTCTATGGACTATGGATTTGCCTATTCTGAAGATTTCAAATAAATGTAATCATACAATCTGTTGTCTTTTGTAACTGGCTTCTTTGACTTAGTATACTATTTTTAAGGTTCATCCATGTTGTAGCATGTATTGGTATTTCATTCCTTTTTATTGCTGAATAATAAATTCCATTGCATTATAATACCATATTTTGTTTATCCATTCATCCATTGATGTGCATTAGGTTTGTTTCCATTTTTTGATTATATGATAATGCCTATGCTGTTAGGAACATTTAGGTACAAGCTTTCACATGGACATATCCTTTTATTTCTCTTGGCTATCGACCTAGGAGTGGAATTGCAGGGTCATATGGTAACTCAATTTCACATTTTGAGGAACTGACTTGATCTAAAAAGGATTCTGTCAGTCAAACTAAAATTATGACTTTATTTAACACTAAATATATTTCTATTCTAACTTTTTTCATTTTAAAATCAATTTGATTGATACATATTCATAAAGCACACAATCCATCCAATGTGTACAATCAATGGTATTTGGTATAATCGCATCACTTCAATCATTATTAGAGCATTTTCATTACTCCACTATTCTAATTTTTAAAAAGGTACCAATTTTGTTTGTCAAGGGTTTTACACAAAATATCTCTGCAAATGATGTTTGGCAAAAGCCATCACTAAAATACATGTTTTTGAAAACGGCAGCTTATAAACTGCTATTCTACATCACAATTTATCATGATTTATCAAAATTGTCACATCCTTCTGTGACACGTTTTATTGCTGCCTGTGTCATTTTGCTTTTGGGGAAAAAAATGGCATGGAATCTGCTTCTTGAATTGAAATTCATGTTTTGTGTTGTTTTTTTGGTTGACTTTTACAAATAAATTACAGGTTGTTAAGAAACTGATGGTAGTTTTCTTTTAAAATTCCCATTTCATCAATGCTAAAAACATGTTTCTAAAATGAAAACATAAAGTTTTGAGGTCTAGCTACTTCTGGGACTTTCTATTCACTTGTGTTGTCTTATTAATATTTTCAACTTTTAGGATGAGATACTTTCTTGTATAATGATATTTTATATTTAGTAAACTGTTATTTTTGACTTTGTCTTTATCATCATGCTTTCTTAAAGCTTTTATGCCAAATTGCTGTCTTTAAATTAATTTTCAGGGTAGTTCTACAGGATGTTCTCTTTTTATATCTACTTATGAAATTAGGTTTTAGTATCATATTGTAAGAAAGAGATATTCCTGTGGGGGGGAGCAACTTAAACTAAATGCAACCAATAACTGAGATAATAGAAAGACAACTAACAGTTTAGGAAAAAAAGATCCCCACAGGAGGAGAAAGAAAAAATACCAGTTAGACTTGAAAGGAGTATATTTGTTTATTGACAAAGTGTGGCCTTTCATTGCCACACCAAAGAGAAACAAAAAGAATAGGCAACACGAGGGATTCAGTGTCCTTGTCAATAAGTAAGACATATCCTTTGTCTCTGAACACAGAACTGTATGATTCTACAGAGAGAGCACTTGAAATGGTTCATCCTCAGTCATACATCTGAGAGGGATAACCTAGCCTAGACACAGCATAATAGAGCAATGGATGTTTATAATGAAGACCCGAAGGTTCAGTCACTGGGGAAGTAGACCCTGAGATAAAGTATAGTGTTCAGGATATTTATTAGGGAATGCTCTTGAGAATAAACCTGTGGAAGGGGGGCGGCAAAGGAATCAAGATTGGGCAGAGGGAAAAGTCAAGGTGCTCCCTCGAGCCAACCTTATAGGGAGCTTTAGAGCTGAAATGACCCATCAGAGTAGTTGCATGTTGGGCCAAAATGACCAAACCTTTTTATCCCACCTCCATCAGTCTTTGGGTTGGTCTGCTCCCCTCTCCCCAAAGTGTGTGATGTTGGTTGAGGCAGCTTTGTGCAACTGAGGCAATTCCTAATGGCGTCACAACTGGGGCTGTCCTCTGACAACACGTGCAGCAGCTGAAGCAAGAAGTTCTTCCTTGAAGATTGGTCCTGGTGGTACTTCTCCACATCTGCCCCATGAAGTCAGTCACCATCTTCTGAGCCCTTCCAAAAGCTTTTTAAAATACATGTTTTTTTTATTATAAAAGTAGTACAATTGGAAACAACCTAAATATTCATTCAATATGGGAATGCTTAAGTACATTATTTCACAGCTTTATAATTAAAGACAACGTAGCATTAAAATGATGTTACGTTTATGTATATTGACAAGAAAATATGTCCATAATATTAGAGTGAAAATACCAGGTTGCAGAACTACATAAACATTTATACTATGATCCTATTTTTATTTATAAAAAGCTATATATGTGCATCCAATACACAGACACACCTCCGTTCACTAAATGTTTAACCCTCTGAAGACTGGATTGAGGTGAACAAGAAGAGAGCAATGCTTTCACTTTGTATTTTTACTTTTCTGAATTGTTTCAAATTTTAATGGATATGGTGTGGTTTGTGCTAAGTAGAGGTATTAGTTTCCTATTATTGCTGTAACAAATTACATTCAGTACCGATTAACAACACAATTTATCTTATTATTCTGGAGGTCAGAAGCCCAGTTTTGGAGGGTGAAAATCAAGGTGGTGTGGCAGGCTTGCCTCCCCTTCTGGATGCTCTAGGGCAGAACTCATTTTCTTGCCTTTTCCAGCCTCTAGAGGCTGTGCCTGCATTCCCTTGACTTGTGGCTTCTTTCTCCCTCTTCAGAGCCAGCAATGGCCAAGGGCAGAAGATCCAGGAACGAGATTATGTGGCTTGGACCAAGGTAGTAGCAGTGGAAGTGCTGAGAAGTTCTCAGATTCTGGATCTACTGTATTTTGAAGATAGGGCCAATAAGGTTTGTCAACAGTTTGGATGTGGGATTTGTCAAAAGAATAATTTCAAAGTTTTCGGCCTTAACCACCAGAAGGATGAAGTAGCCCACAATTGCGATAGGGTGGGCTGTGGACGAGCAAGTTTGGTGGGCAAGATCTGGAATTACTTTTGGGCATGTTAAAAATTTGAGATTCTAGTAAACTTCAAAGGCAGATGATGAGTAGACAATTCCATATATGAATCTGGGGTTCAGGAGAGAAGTCTGTAATAAATATAATATGATGATGGCTCCTACATTTATAAGTGCTAGTTGAACCAGGAGTCTAAACGAGACCACCAAGTGAGCATCTGAGGACTGACTTGAGAAGAAGACTGAGGACCAAGTTCCAGGACATTCCAGTACTTTCAGATGGTGCTAAGGAGGTGGAACATGTGGCAAGAATTGAAATGGAACATACTCAGCACACTGCTTAACAGCAGCAGATAATAAATGTTTATTGAGTGCATAAATGAACAAAGGAGAGGTCAAGTAGCATAGGAAAATGGCAATGTTTATTTCTGTATATAGAAGAAATTATAAGATAAAAAACAGAGTCAATAGTATCTATCCCATCAGCGAATGAGTGGGGAGTGAGTATGAGAATTAGAGCAAAAATAGATCAGGTTCTATTTCATAAGTACATCAAATATAAGAAAATAACAAGAACAATTGATTTGTATAAGTTAAAGTGTTTTTTTCAGTGCAGTTATGTTCTTTTAATCTTCCTAGTGCTTAATGTGCTGGTGTGGCTAATTCTTCGGATTGATTATTCCTTTTGCTTTCTGAATATACTTTAGAGTAGCAGTCCAAAGTAGTTGAAACTCATTTTAGAAATTATCCTATATATGTATCTGTATTCTTCATACTGAATTATAGAAGAATTTCTAAAATCATTGATGATTTTCTTTCATGGGATTTTATTTCCATCTCTTTAAAGATTTATAGTAGAATTTTCAACATTTGCCATAGCCATAATTGGTATTAAAGGTAATTTGGAAATTGTCTTGACCATGTATCTAGCTGGGGTATAGAGGACCCCGACCTTGTCTTCAAAGATAATTGAGGCTAAAAACTCAATTATGTAAATGACATATAGTTTAGTAAGGGAAACATAAGATGATGTAATTGAAGCTCTCACTCCCCTCTTACTACCTTTGTTAAGAGGGGGTTTATTAAAGAATAGACTACGAAAGTTTCAGAATCTATAAGCTAGAGAATGAAGGAAAATAGAAAGTTAAATTCACAAACTCAGGAGCCTTGATATGGATGAAGTTTCTGTGAATAGGACACATACTATAGTTGAATAGTAGTTCGCTGATCTTTCAAAATGAGTTAAGTTTTGGTTATATTGGGCCTACCTTGTGAACGAGAAGGAAGTAAATGGTTCATTGTGGGGAAGTGTGTAAGTTTTCTCAGGACTCAAGAAAGCCCAAGTGGCTTGAGTAGAAGTGGAGCATAGGTGAAGGCTTGCAATGTGCTTAGGAAACAGCATTTTGACGATGCTTATCCATAACAGTAAGCCTTTTCTTAAACCAAAAATCTGTTTTCTGTGAGTGTTTTAAGATTCCATTGTTATAACCTGGGCTGGACAATCACCCACGATCTATTATATATCTGGCCTCAGAGAAGTCATATGAAGTGTGTCATTGCTTCTTGTTTTTGTCTGGTTTTGGTACAGGCTTCCAGGCAGCCTGTCTCCAGGCTGTAGCTGATGTCTAGGTCAGAGTCTGTCATTGTCATCACCACTGCTCCATGTGGCAGTTCCATTCCTATGTGTTTCTTTGTTCCATTCATGGACTTTGTTGTCATACGTACTCCAATGCTCCTGGAAAGTAGGATGTATCTCATCCTCTTCTATGGGTTAGAGGGCTTCGATTTATCATATATTAATTCTATAATCTTTCAGCCTAGGATGGAGATGATGGTAAGTACAAAAAATCGTCCTTGGTATTGAATTTTGTCCCAAACCATCTTGAGAAAGCACAACAGGCGTAAACATTTGCATTTTCAATTAAAGCATCAGGAAACCATTTACAACAAGGGTGCAGAAGTTGATGTTGTCTATCGTGTTATGGCTGGTTATAGACCCTCATTTTACAGTTCTGCCTCTGAAATGCAGTAAAAAAAAAAAGAATGCCTAGCACCATAGCAACCCCCATGAAATGAGGCATATGCTGTTTCTAAGACTCACAATATGTTTTTCTGATACTGTGTTTGCTCATAAACATGTTTATTGTAGGTGCTGTGTGGCAGGGGCTGTTTTCCTATAGAAATCCTCCCTTGAACATACAAGTTTCTGGCTCCCCTTGATGGAGAATGAAGGTCTTATTGGTTATCTTGGAGAATTTGATGTTTTTAAGCATTAATAACATGGTCAGTAGCTGGTATGTGTCTTCTGACTGTCCTGGCATAAATTGGCCCATTTTCATGGTACATCACTCTGTATTTTGAGGTGTGTGTGGGGTGAGGTGTAGTGAGATGGATGTTCTGTGTACTATGTGCTATCTCAATTATAAAAAAAAATCCTTCTCCTAAAGTCACTGTCTATACCGGAAACAGCATTGGATGTAACGTCAGACTGGGCTCCACATTCTGGTTTTGTCACCAAAAGCTTTAAGACTTTGGTTGTAACCCTTCTCTGAGCTCTGAGAGTTGTTAAATTGCTAAATTAAAACAAATCTAGGAGATCCTTTTGATGTCCCAGAATGTACTATCTGCTGAGTGCCCGAATAGCTATACATTCCTTTAGCAGAGAAAGCTTATTAGTGGTAAAGGAGAGGCTGGTTTTGGAGAAGGGATGAGCAAGATCAGGTGGTAAATTTGGGACTATGTCTTCTAAGGAAGGCCTATGAGGAGTGCAATCATTCTGTAAGACATGAATTTGTGACCTGGCAAAGCCTTGTGTAGCAGTTTGGCAGTTTGATATTGTTAGGAATTAAAAAAAATAGATATTGGATTATGCTTGTAAACTAATCTGTTAATCTGGGCATGATTAGGTTATGATTAGGGCATTGACTGGGCCACGTCAGTAGGGCATTGAGCCCCACCCCTTGGTGGGTGGGGAATCGAATATAAAAAGTATGGCAAAGGACAGAGTTGGAGTAGTCCTGATGTTGGAGTTTGGAGCTGGAGCCCCGGGAACTAAGAGAGCTTGGTCGTGAGGAAGGAGAGAAGGCCCTGGGAAAAGACATGAGCCGTTTGACTGAGAGTTCACAGTTGGCCTTGTGTAGAGAGGCAAAGCCTAGAGAACCTCATAGTCTACAGCTGACCTTGTGGAGGAAACAGGAGCTGAGCCCAGAGAGAAACCCAAGAAGCCTGAACCCTGGCAAACATCGGCAGTCTTGCTCCAACACTTGGCAATGGACTTTGGTGAGGGAAGAAACTTACGCCTTATGGCCTGGTAACTGTGGACTTCTACCCCAAGTAAATACCCTTTATAAAGACCAACCGATTTTTGGTATTTTGCATCAGCACCCCTTTGGCTGACTAATATGCCTTGTTTTGTTGTTGTTACAGAGGTCGATATGGGGCATTTATGAATGGTTTGTCTGAAAATAATGACTCAGAGCCAATGGAGCCTGGTGACACTTGCTGCATCGAACCCTGGTGTTTTCCTCTTAGGGTCCCAGGCTAGGGGGCTACCTTCATCTTCTCAAAGATACTAGGCACAGTTATCTTGATGCTCTTAAAGCAAAATAGTCCAAGTTTTGTTGTACGGAAATGATCGCCTCCATGTTTTTGATGCTACTCTTGTTTATTTAGCTTTTTATTTTGGGGACAGTGTATGAAAATTCAGGCTGGTGAAATTGAGAGAATTTCTTAAGAATAAGCAAATTTAGATAGTTTCTGTGTATATGTGAGAATAAAGTTTTCTTATAAACAGACATTCTATTTTTTAAGCTCAAATATATTATTTTCCCTAAAGATAGGAGAGAAGAAAGTAGACTTAGTAGTGTGAAGATCTTTCTTGGTCTTATTAAATGCCAATAAACACTAAATATGAGTAAGACATATTTAGGAAGAGTTATATGAAAGATAAAACTTTTGGGAACTATGACAGTCGTGGACAATCTTGAGACTGTGGAGTTGGAAGGGATCAACCATTTGATTTTATAGTGTTTATCTCATTATTCAGTTCCCTTAACTATAAAATGATGAAAATATTACTTGATCCACAGAGTTATTATAAGGATTCAAAGATAATTGATCTTTCAACAGATATTGATTGATTGATTCTTACTATGTGCCAGCTCTATGCTGGTTCAGAAGATATGGCTGTGTACTAGGAAGAAGAGGAGACGGACCTTAATAAATTTTGCAGTGTAAGAGGGAAGATGGCAAGTGTGACGAGTACACCCAAAATCCTCGCTTCTGTGGGGTGTAAGACCTGACAGAGTGCCTGGTGCTCGGGTGGAATAGCAGTGAGACTGTGTGTTTTGGGTGCCTATTACTACTCTTTATGCAGAGCACATGCAATATTTTATTTAATTCTAACCACAACCCTATACACGAGGTCTAAGTTTTCCCCTTTTACAGCTGCGCAGAGTTATAGTCTCGTAGGTCTGTGTTCAAATAATGTTTATTAAATAAGTCAGTATGAGTAATTTAAACCCAGCGCAGTCGTGGCATTTGACCAAGGTCTTCAACAAGATAGTGGCAGAGCTGGGACTGGAACTGCTGCCCAAGTCTAGCTCAGGCCTCCTTCCACTGTACCACACAGGCCCTCAGTGAACACCTAGGCATGTTTATGTATGGTGGAGAGGCTGCACAGTTTCATATATTCCACCCTTACCAATGTGAAAATCATTTTGCATAATACAAATAATCTAATGATAGTGTAGACTGTGCTCCTAGTGTACTCAATTTTAATTCCCATCACTAGTTATAGGTAATGTTTAATTATCCAGGTAGGTTAACTATGAGCTGTGAATTTAGGGTATTAATTAACAGAATCCAACTCTGTGAAGTTTCCTCTGGCAAACTATTGGCTGTGAAGCAAATTCAAGTGGGAATTCAAGGACATTTATCCAAAAGTTAAGGTGTTCTGTAATAGAAGGTGTATATGTCATCTTGTTTAGTGTGTGGGTTGTGTCGGAGATTTTTCTTTGCAAATTAAGTCATTGGAGACCAGTGTTCCTGTAAGTGCATTTGAAATCCTGCAGCTTTGGTAGTGTCAATTTCTTTTTCAAAGAAAACACCTGTTACGGGTATTTGTAGTCTAGTTGTGTTTTGGGTTACTCATTTTAATTAGTAAAGCTATAATGACTATCTTGAGATTTTGTAGAAACTCTAGTAATAACTGAAAGTGAATACTTCTGATCCTTCTAGTGATCCCATAATCAATTCCAAATCAGTTTCTAGCCTGCACTGCCTATTCACCAACTATTAACTATTGTGAAAAAATATATATTTTTAATTGGGAATTATTTTGAGTGAAAGGGCCTCTTTTTGATTGGAAAGGAAGCTGGGTCAGGAAAGCAGAGGTGTTTGTTTTGGGGGGCTCTTCTGTGCTTCAGCTATTTGTAGTTCTTGTCAATGTTTTGGAATTGATATGGGGCTCCCCAAGTCTTCCAGGGTTTTTAGAAGGTACTTGAGGTAAGCATTAACTTATTGTACCTAGATCCTTTCTGAAACTTATTTGGACTCTGAAAATTGTTGTGATGTATCTAGTAGAGAAATTCAAGATTCTTTGTGCCTGTATTTTTTAAAAAGTCAGCTTGAAGTCCATTTCTTCCCAATCTGCAATGGTCTACCCAACAGTCAGGGTTTTAAGACTGTCTGGTGCAGAAAATAGATGCACCCCAAAGCAATATATCTGTTGGCACTACTATGCTAGTGCTTCGGGATTATATTTTAATTAGATATAGATAAATCTCTTGAATGGTGCCAAGACAGAGCAATCTTATCATGTCTTCCAGTCGGGCTCTATGGATATAGAATGGTATAATGTGTTTATAATTGTCCTTCCCGAGTATTTCCTTGCCTCTCTATAGCACTATTTCTTTCCCAAACACTTAAATGTCGATTGTTTGATTTTTACCCTTGCAGCTGTATTATAAGGCAGACAAGCTTAAACTGATACACAGCTTCTCTCATGACAAGGACCAATTGTGATTTATGACCATTTGCAGGATGCTCGTGATGTGGGGGAGGGCGCGATTTTAGCTAACAAGGTTAGATCCTTTCACTTGGCCATAAAGAACATGTGAAAAATCTGGTTCAGTGTCAAAAAGGGGATTCATCATTGCATTTTTTTTTTCCCTTTCCCTTCTTGCCGTGAAGAGCCCTTAGGCTAACTTTCTGTAATGTTCAGCTAATGTGTTTGTATGTTCAAATCACTTTAGCAAATATTTATTGAGTGCTTGCCCCCTGAAGGTATTATGCTGGGTGTCATGAAAGTTTTCATGAGAATTCTGATGCATAGGGAAGTAAAATACGGCGTATTGGTGTGGATCTCTGCTTTAGTATAAAAGAAACTGTTAGGAAGCAATGCGCCGTTTTCCAAAAATTTGGTGAATAGCATATCAATTAGAGATGAAAATATATATACAGAAACCTTTATTCACCTTTAATAGTAATATAAATTCCTTATTTCCACCAGGCATTCCTAAAACTCTTGATGATACTATATCACAGTAAAGCCCTAGGTTTGACTTTTAGGACGAAGAATAAAAGATTTGTGGGCATAATAGATTCTGTGAACTAAATCCTGAATGCCCTCTAGTCATCTGAACAACTGTCTTAAATTTGGAAAAACTAGTCTTCTCTTTGGTTAGGATCTAGTGAACCCATCCTTGTAACTACTGTGATATAAACTGTAGAGTTTGGGGGCTTTAGTTTCCCAGCTCCTAAAACTGTGTTGGCTGAGCAGCAGGAGCTTATTGGCTCATGGTTTCAGAGGCTGGATGGCTTGCTTCCTCGCGGGGTGCATATCTTGGGGATTCCTTGGCACTTCCTCACATGACAGTGTACATGATGATGTCCTCTTTCTCCGGATTCTGTTCCCTTCCGGCTGCTCCCTGTGGCCTCTGTGGCTTTCACCCCGCTTTTAAAGGGTTCTGGTAATAGGATGAAAGCCCATCCTGATTGAGGTACATGGCACCTTACCTGAAATAAGCTCTTCAAATGGTTTCATACGCATAGGAATGGATTAAGAACTTGTTTTTCTGGTGTACATATCTGCAAGGTACTGCAACCTGTGAGAAACCATTTATTATTATCAGCAAGATTATTTTTTATTTTTTTTGCATTTGCAAAAAACTGGCATTGATAATTGACTGGAAGGGAGTGCAGAGTTAATACAGCTTCTTTTTCTACTACTGGAGTTTTCAGAATAAGTCAAGGTGTAATCAAACATCTTTATTTAAATAAGTTGGTTTTCCTTACAGAGCCTTTTTTGAAGTTCTTGTATGACTTGTGCTTGTAAATAATTGGCCAAAATGTGGTCACATGACTATACCTCTCACAAGGAGACTGAGAAATCTAGTTCTTTAGCCTAGGCACTTGAATACAAGTCAGGGTTCTAATATTAAGAAAAATGCTACTGCTTGTTTTTTTGGCTTGTCTATTTTTCCCTCCCTACCAGGGATTTCTTCCCAATACTTAGAAGCTCTGGCTATTTTCTTTTTCTTGACCTCTATAGAACATGATGCTTTCTTTTTGTGCCTATCCTTTCTTCTGCAGAAGAGGGTCTTTAAAGTTTTTTTGCAGCTTTCAAGATTATTAGTTCTGTAGGAGTATATTTGAAAGAAAATAAGAAAAGGGTATTTCATGCTTCTCTTTTTTTTTTTTTTCCCTCTTGATTTCAGATTTTAATTATCAATTTTAATTCAATTCAATTTTAGTTATCTGTACAAACTGATCTATGTGGAAACATAATTCTTAAAGGAAAAAGGAGCCCAGGACTCAAGACTTGGGTCCATTAACTGAGGCAGAGGTGGTTCCCAAATAGAAATTGTGGCTGTTGCCAGAAGGAGCTACATGCAGATGTCGATGTTGGCAAAGCAAATGACAGATGTCCATTTCTGGAAGGTTCCTCTGACCCTTTAGAAATAAACAAAACACTTCCTTTAGTTTCCTGCTCCTAACCTCCTTTTAAACACACACATTGCAAACATCCAACATAGTTGATATACACAATTCATTTCATAGAAATGCCCTGAATTCTTCTTTTATCAGAGAATGACGCCCCATGCAGGTACTCTCACAGATGTTTATACATGAAATGGCCAACGTCGTTTCCAAAGAGAGAGCTTCTGATTTGCCCCTAAGAAAAGCTCTGCAGACTGTGGAGGGGATGAAGGTGAGTGAGGCCCCTTGCTTTCTATGTGGGTTACAGACTTTTTAGAGGCAGCTGCAATCCTCTGGATCATATATTAATCCCTGATAACCTGTGGGTGGAAATCCTGATTTCAGTGTCTAGGCTGTGTTTGTGAACGACACTGGATTGGATAAATTAGGGTGGATGCACAAATAAGCCTCACTACCTTTCCCTAATATCTGGGCAAACCAGAACACCAAGGTCTGACCTGGGATTAGGATGTTCGTGCCAAGCTTCTGGAACTGCAGCTCTTTGGTTCTTCCAAGATTGCTACTTCCCATTTGCTGCCCACCAGCTGTTTCTTTGTCTTTCCAAAAGCATGGATACTCCTTATGATCACAGACTCTGAGATAGGTAAGCATTCATTTAGAAAGAAATGACATGAAGAAGGCCAAGTGAATTGCTTCCAGGCAGAAAAATCAGTGTTAGATCTTTGGTTCAGCGCTGTCCATCCGGTATTCCTTTCCAGCATCCTTAATTTCCCAGAGAAAATGAGACTAAGCACGGTCTCATTCTATGTCTTCCGTCTTTGTTCCTGTACTTTGTAGACTTGAGATCCACTCATTTAGTAATCAAGGTTTAGATTGGGTAAAAGGAGCATTGATTATAGAGCTAATTGGGGAGGATGGGGTCTGTGTAGCAGTTGTAGAAAAGTAAGGCAAGGGCAAAAGGGTAATTGCGGTGGGATGGGGTAAATTTGATAGTTCAAAACACATTTCTCAGGTTGTGATTGAATTTAGGGCTCTTCTTTTCTCACCGTAGCTTGTTAATAGACAAGCTGCTGTCCTGCTGGGGCTGCTAAACCGACAGTATTGTTACTCAGCAAGTAGAAAGCATTACTCATGAGAACTGAGGCCCCCATTGCCAAAGGCTTGACGTATTCACATCTTCCATTTTATCCTTACGGAAAGACTCCACATATAGTGATAATATATTTAGTTCTTTGTGTGACTCCCTTGGGGGTAACCTTGGTATAGTCCAAATATATAACATAAAATTATATACAACACAATCAGTGAGAGGCTGTCTTTCCTTCCTTCTGAGACCTAAGTTGACCCTACAATGCTAGAATGACAGAGTTGGACTCAGTTATGGCTTCCCTACACCTGGCTCACCTGTCCCTTTTATTTGGACCTATACTTGGTGCTGGAGTTGGTAGGTGTTTGTCCAAGAGACTTGAATCTTTGGGCTGTCCATGTGCCAGCTGGGCCCTGAGCCTCAGTGGAGTTGCAACACCTACTCTCCAGTTCATTGGACTCACCCAGGGCAACTAACAAGGAGGTGAGGATTGACAACCACCATACTGTGGAAACAAGAGAGCCTACAACTGCAAGTAAGAGAGTCCCATCCATCTGCTGTGTGGGATCAAAGCCCCCTCTGAATTAGAGGTGGAGTGGACATCACCATCTCAGAATCCTCAGGATTGGGGAATGAACTATGGACTAGAGTGGATGGGTATTTGTACACTGATGTTCATAGCAGCATTACTCACAATTGCCAAAAATGGAAGCAATTGAATTATTTGACCAATGAAAGGATAAACGAAATGTGGTAATACATTTGATGGAGTATTAATCAGCCATATAAAAGGATGAGAAATTCTGATATATGAAGACATTTTGAGTGAAATAAGCCAGATACAAAGGGACAAATATTGTATGATCTCACTGATAGGAAATAATTAGCATAAGCAAGTTTGTAGAGTCAGAAACTAGACTTCAGGTTATCTGGGGCAGGTGGAGGTTGGGGTTAAGGAATGGGAATTTAATTCTTAATTGGTGCAATGTTTCTGTTTGGGGTGATGGAAAAGTTTTGGTAATGGATGGTTATGATGGTTGCAAAAATGTAATTTAACACCACTGAAGTTATATATGTGAAAGTTCTTAAAAGGGGATTTTTTGGGTGGTATATATGTTGCTAGAATAAAAGTTAAAATAAACATAACTGTACAACACAGACTTTGAACCCTAATTTAAACTATGGACTATAGTTAATAGTACAATTATAATAATATTTTTTGATCACTTGTAACAAAGTTACTGCTCTAATGCAAATTGTTAAAAATGAGCCAGTACATGGGAACTCTGCATTTTTCTGCATCATCTTTCTGTAAACCTCCAACTTCTCTAATAAAATAAAAAATAAAAACATTAAAATAAAAAGAATGCCATTTCCTGCAATCATAAACATCACCAAAAACAGTTAGATACCATTACATGGCAATTAGGTAATACTTTAAAAGATAGAATGAAGAAGAAACAAACTAAATAAAATGCCCTATAGCAAAATATGCTTGCAGATTTTCAGGGAGTGTGGGTATTATCTCAGTTTTATATCAGCTTATTCTCAATTCATAGATATTTTCAATCATATTATTGGTTGATGGCCATTGCTACCCAGATTCTATGATTGCATGATTCTGATGGATACAAATATGCATCATACTGCCTTAATGAGAGTTGCTATTAAAGTTAAAGAAAAAAAATGTATCATTTGGGTAAGGTTCTCTATAGAATTCATCTTTCTTAAGGTATGTACAAAAGGTAAATGCCACCCCTTAAGATGACTCAACCGATGTAACTTTTAATTTCTGAAAGTTTTGTTGATCTCCTCCAAAGGGTATCGCTGGAGAAGTGCTCATTGTATATTCTCATTTTTGCCGGTGGTTTACTAGGTCTCCAATACGAATGGGCCGAGGCTGTGTTTCTGCTTTTCCAGCAGGAGGTTGTGATCTTGGAGAAAGGATTCAGTTCTTTTGTGGATTTCAATAAGCCAATGAGAATATTTCAAAATTCATAGTTTTACTCAACAAGCACATTTAGGTGCTAATGTGTTTTCTGTTTTCCATCAATACAGTTCAGCTCTAAAATATATACAAGAACCATAGTTAAGATTTAAGAGTAATGCATATCATGCTATACAACCTCTTAGAGATTTCACGTCTGCTGCAATTCTGTAACCTTTCCAGAAGCAACACAATGTGTCTTCCGCACTCATTTACAACGTATAGAAATGTACCCATTTTATGTAGAAAATTGCAAAGAAGCAGAAGTTTATTCCTAAACTAGAATTTTGAAGGCCAACAGTAAAAATAAACATGTCTCTGCCAAAAGTTGAGCTAAATTTAAAAATTTAGCATATAAATTAAACCTTCTTAAAACTAAATTTATCAAGGAGCTACATTTGTTTTGCTTTACTGGTTTCAATTATTCTGAAAAGGCTTTTATTTTTATGGAACACTGAAGATTTTTAAAAAGTTTCAAATAACTTATTAGACATTTGCCCCATTTAAAATGAGTTATGACTGTCTTGCTTAAATGTATGAACTATTAGCACATAGTTGATGAGCTTATAGGGAAGTATTAAAGTAACCATTATCCTCTATGTTTATATTTCCAGAGGATTACAAGAAATTGGTCTCTAAACCTAAAATAGATTAAGCAGTGGGCTGAGAATATGTGTAGCAATCTTTTCTCTCCTATTCCTCCTCTTATTTTGGGAATTGGGCTTTGAGAGAGGCATCATCAGTGACTTTTTCACTGTCAGATATTTGCATTCCTTATTGCCATAGAACTAAGGAAAAGGACAGATGATTTCCTTGTCTTAGTATTTCTCTGCTCTAGTCCAATATGTACAATGTTGCCTAATTTTTCTTAAAAATTACCGCCTCACGCGGAATTCCAATTTTTACTCAAAACCTTCATTGACTCCCGCTTGCTGTGCCAGGATTCAAGGGCCTCAATTTACTGTTCCTGCCTTAGGTAAATTAATCACCAATGCCTCCTAATTATCACTTTTCTGCTTCAGCCAGTCCAATGACTTTTTCTCCAATGCACATCAAGTTCATGCAAACTGGTTTCTTGACCTAAGTTGCCCTTTCTTTCTAAAGAGGTCCAGCCGGATGGTCGTATCTGACTGTCTTGAGACTTAGGGGTAGGCAGACCCATTTGAAAAGTATTTTAGGAATTCTGTGTTCTCAGAGTTTTAGGCGAGAAAACTAACATTAACCAGTTTATTGAATTTTCTCTCTTAGCTATACCACGTACTTCTTAATATGCTGACCACAATTTAGTCTTTTCTAGATAATTTATGGTAACCTTATGCATAATATGAATAAATTGTAATGCAGTGATTTCTGCTGTACAGAAAAGATATTAAGGGTTGTTTTCCCATATCAAACAGACCCAGGCTGTGCCTTTTGAGATTTTATTATACTCTTACTTATTTTTTGATGTTTATAAAAAATATATATAGTCTGTATTGCTTTTGGTATCTGTCCTTTCGGCTGTACCAGTCTTTAACTAGAAGCCCTTTCTCTTGTAATATAATCTTTCAGTAAGTTATACGTTGGTAAAAGTTCCACAACACTTTTAATTTAAAGTCTAAAAATCGACTTTGAATAAAGTCTAAGGAACTGTCATATGAATGGTGCATGTGAACTTGTGGTGCCAATTTTGCTCGCTCGGATTCCTTTTTTATTTGATTACTCTTGAATCCTTTCCATGATTTGGATAGTTCAGAATGTTATTAAATAACCTCCAAATAAGTGGAACATCTCTGTTATTTGAATGGTGAGGATGTGGTAAGCTTGGTGGTGATATCATTTCAAGTGATACCTTCTCAAATGTTCACTCACTGGCCTGTGAACCGAAGTCTCCATCAAGTTTTAAAAGTGCACGATTAACACTCGTGAATCGTTTTGATTTGTTAGACAAATTATGATGATGCTGTCTTTCAAATAAAATCCTGGTTACTTTTCCCTGACTAACCATAAGTAGGTACATATTTCTGGTTCATTGGTTTAGGATGAAGCCTTACAGTAATTTAAAATAAAATTCCACGCGTATTTCACTGAACATGTAGCCATATGAGAAGTGCTACAAAAGATGGTCTCAACTTTGGAAATCTTGTCTTTCTATTGCTCTTTCATTCTATTTCTCCCCTCCGCCCCCCACTACTTACCCCATTATACCACTGTAGGACAAGAGATGTGATGAAAGTTGGAAAATAGTAATTTATGGAGCAAGCTTGTGTTCCATGCTTTATGCAAGTAAATTATAGAAAATTAATGTTGTGACAAGATGATTCTATTTTGATGAATAAAGTCATTGAAAAGCTATCAAGCCCCACTGTTTCTCAGCTGAGAGAGAATTTTTTTTCTCTAGTCTGTATTTGAATTCTTGGCTTTCTTCCCAATTAGTCTTTACCACAGAGCGATAATTAGGAGATAGGATTTTGACCTACCTTATGAACAATAAAAATACTTACCACCCTCTTTTCCACTTGCCAATTCTTTGTGTATTAATACTTTGTCCCTTCAGAAGAAAAAACTCACACTTTGGTGATTCCTCCTTAATAAAGGGAAGTAATCTAATGACAAAATAAAAAAACATTTTCAAAACAGCTTATGAGCTCAAAACACAATGCCCACAAGAAGAGGAATTGCTTGTTTCATGTCTGATGACTGGGCTCAAGTATATCTTATAGGTTAAATTGTATGTATAATTTCTTACATCTTTTCAAGTTCCTTAGAATGAGAGCAGTAAATTAAAATTAAAATTTCACCATTAAATTTATTGAGTGATTTTTGCATGAGTACCTCATTCACATGGTTCAAAGTTCTAAAAGAATAAATGAGTATATAGTAAAAAACTTTCTTTCCTACACTGTCCCTATCTTCCCAGATACATTTAATCTTCCCCCATTGAAAAATACTATTACTAGTTTGTGTCCTTCCTGAGTATATACACAACAATGCATATAGAAGCTCAAATACATTTTTATTTCACCCACTTTTTACATAAAATGTAGCACATTTTACATTCTTCTCCTTGATTTTTTTCACTTAACACAATGTATCATTGATATATTACTATGTAAATACATAGAGGTTTCTTATTCTTTTTTATAGTTGAATAATATTTCATTGCACTGAAACTCTGTATTTAACAATACTCTTACTCATGGATATTTGGTCTGTTTCTAAACTTTTGATATTGCAAAGAATACTGAGATGAATAATGTTATACTTACATAATTTCCTATTGTAGGATAAATTCCCAGAAGTGGAAAGAATATAGGTGTTTCAATTTTGATGGATATTGCCAAATTGCCCTCCATAGAGATTAATTTGCATTCCCACCACACATTTATGAGATCGTTCATTTCTTCCTAAGCCTTACCAACAGAGTGTGTTTTCAACCTTTGAAACATTGCCAATAGGATAAATAAAAAATAATTATGAAATGTTAACTTGTATTTTTCTTATTATGAATGAGGCAAAGGGTCTGTGACGATTTGGGACTTTCTGTGGATCCCAGAAAGGATTGTGTTCTTGGAGCTAATCCATTCCTGTGGATGTGGGACCCTTTGATTGGATTCGGTTGGAGGCCTTTGATTGAATTGCTTCAGTGAGGCATGACCCAGGGTGAGTCTTGGTCATCTTGCTGGAGTCCTTTAGAAGTGGAGGACTGAAAACAGACAGACAGACACACACAAAAACCTCAGAGACAGATGGAGAGGTCCTGGAGGCTGGAGGCTGGAATCACCAAAGCACAGTCATGGAAAAAGACCCATGAAAGGCTAGGCCCACAGCGCAGCTTGAAGCTGAAGAGAGGAGGAGAGACGAGCAGAATGCGTTGGGCCCTGCCATGTGCCTGATTGTCCATAGCTGAGCTCCAGAAAGCACCTGCACATGACGCCACATGCCTGCCCTCCCACATTCCTACAGCTGCAACTTGGGGATGCCTTGATATGGGCACTTCCATGGCCTCAGAACTGTAAGCTTTTAACCTAATAAGTTCCCAATAAAAGTCAACACATTTCTCATATATTGCATTGGCAGGCTTTAGAAAGTAAAACAGCATCTTTTCATGTATTTAAGTAATACTTCTTTTTCTGTAAACTACTCATATCTCTTCCCCCTTGTTTTGTTGGTCTTTTTTAAAAAATGATTTTTAAAAGCTCTCTGTACATGCCACTTTTTTTTTCTGTGATTTAAGTTGAACATGTGTTGCTGGGTTATACCGTTAACCTTTTGACTCTCGTGCTTTTTTTTGTTTGCTATTGCCATGCAGAATTGGTTGGTTTTCTTTTTCCTTTATGGCTTCTGGATTTTTTGTATCAAAGCTAGAAAGGACTTCCCCACTCCCAGATTATAAAGAAATTTTCCTCTATTTTTCTAGTACTATTATGTTAATTATGCCACTTAAATCTTTCATTTTTTTATTGTTTTGTTACCAATAAGTCTTTATTTTCTCCGGGAAGAGATGGGAAGGGGAAAGGGTCAGCATGTATTACAAAATGATAGAAGAAGGGAAAGAGAATAACCATTACAACAATATCAACCATCAAATAAACACATCCTAATGATGGGGTCACCAAAACCTTAAGAGGGGGCTCAGTCTCCTGTAGTTCAGGAATGAGGGGGAGGGATCAGAGAAAGAATAGAAGCTTTCCTACCCTTCCCATAAATTCAAGATTTCACCCAAAGCTTTGTTTTCTAGCAATACACATGGAGTTACATTCTTCCGTTCCCTACTAAACAATCTTGTGGCCACTTTGACTTACGTTTCTTGCTCCTGCATAAGAGTTTGAGTGACTTGGATTTTCATTTCTCTTTCCTTTTGGTCTCCCACCCCCACTTTCTATATAGAAGCCCCTTGCCTCATTGCTTCTCTCTCCCCTAGGATTGGAGATTAAGTAGGTTGGTCCACTCAAATAGAGCAATGTTCAGTATTTGTTATGACATGTCAAGGAACAGTCTTGGCTGAGAAGGTGTGGGAACAATGGGTGGAGTGTTTCTAGATCCTCGGGGTTTTTGCACACATCCTTCAAGTGTTGTAGAGACACCCTGAGAATTAAGTATGTATGGAGGCTGGGCAGGGTGAGCTGAAGAATGGGTAGTGTAGGAGTCAAGCTTTTAAGACAAGATCTCATCCAAAATAGGTATTAGGGGAAGGAGAATGCAAAGAAAAAGGATGGTTCAAGGTTCCCACTTCAAGAACAGGGGTCTCCAAAGATATATTTCAGATCCTTCTGGCTGGTGCAGAATCTTCTGTCAAAGATACTGTAGCTATTTTTTTTTTTTAATGTTTTTAAACAAAAAACCCTCAAAAGAACATGGAGAAAGGCCAATACCATATATTGACACAAACTGGGCCACCTAGCAATCATCCAATCAGCAACTCCTGCAGTTCCACAAAGCCCCAGCAAATAAAATAACTAGAGCGGGGGCAGCCTTTTCTCCTGGGGGAGAAAATTACCCAGGATCAGACACACCTCTCTCAATGCATTCTATTGCGTTCAGCACAGTGAGGTAGGTTTGCAGTGATTGCACAGAATGTAAATGGAGCTCCCTTTCTCTATCAGCTCCCTAGACACTGTAATCCATAATCCCTACCGAGGCAGGGCAGGATACTGGCTCTGGGCACCAGAAGGAAGCCTTACTTGTGCCCTTTCTGGAAGCCAAGCAGCCAAAGTCCGGAATTTTGAAAGGTTAAGGATTTTGGTTTTTGCTTCATCCATCCATCCCTGGACACACACACACACACACACACACAGCACCTGGCAGGCCTAGCCCGATTCTGTGGGGGATGGATCTGGTGTGTGAAGCAAGTACTTTGCCCTTGGATTTGGAGGTTTGGAAACTGAATCATTTATATGTCTTTAGAGAGCTCTCACCCAACCTTGACCTTTTTACCTGGCCCAGCCTCTCCTAACCTTTCTGCATCATATTCCTATTTAGACTAAGTTCCAATCTTCCGGTAGGTAGGAGGAGATCAAGTCATCCGGTGACCCAATTAAATCTAGTCTCCCATGAAACTCTTTCAAGGTGGAGGGGTATCGAGGGGACACTATGGCAGAAAAGCCAGCTCTAATTGGCAAAAATGAGGTCGTTCAAAGGGCTACAGGCTGTAAATAGCTGTTCTTTGTGATGCTGAAGCAACAACCACTTAATCTTTTCACTCTGGCAGGGAGATATTGTATACCTTGCTTTAAAAGGAAAACAGCTTCCTTTTCCAGTCCCCTTTCAAAAAGCTGGAGATTCTGGGGGTGGTGTCTCAGATAAGGCACACAGGCTCTAGGGGGATTTCTCCTGAAAGCCCTCATTTGCATTTGGATTGAGGAAGAATGGGTGACGCTGTGGACCCCAAGCTACATGACAGTGCCAGCCCTGTCCTACCCACTTTCTCCACTCTGCCAACTGGTGCCTGCTTCTTGAAACTTCCTGAGGGCAGAAGGCTTGCCCCGCCTGCTCTGGGAGCAGGGCAGCACTGGGACCCTCTTCCTCCTCCTCCTGCAAGTAGGCTAGATTTCCGTGTGAGCCAGGGGCCGCCTGGGCCTTCAGTGGGCACAAGGCCACCACGTGGCGGCTGCCCTGGATGAGGGGGTAGCTTGCTTTCCTTGGCATGCCCTCCACCACTGTAGCACCCGTCTCCTTTTGACCTGTGCCTCTGCATGGACTTCCCCTCTGGCCTCTCACTCTCATTATAGAACATCCCACCAGGTCCAGTGGCACGGATAGCTTCCAGGCCCTCGGCGGGCTTCTAAAGGTGATCTCTACTGTCTCACCTTCCTTCCGGCTCCAGAAGCACTGCAGATGCAGTGCATCCTGATGCATGAAGACTTGCGGCAGCTGAGCCTCCAATGCATCCTCCAGCACCTCTTCCATCTCGGCACCTGCCAACTGCCAATTGGGCCCGGAGCCATGTGCTTAAATCTCTGATTCATTTGGAATTGTCCAATAATATGAAGTTTATTTTTGTTCAAATCGCTTCCTAATGATTGAATGGTCCACCTTTCAACGTGTGTGCCATGGCTCTCTCATTATAAACTCAATTCCTCTGTGTATTTCATCACATTTTTATGTCATTGGTTCAGTCTATTTATGTGCCCATGCTCTCTGATACTTACTGAGGTTTTGTAATATTTTTATATCTAAACATCTTAAGCTGGTTTTTGTATCTAAAATTGCTAAACTACCTGCTCTTCTGTTCCAGAGTTTTTCTGGTATTCTTAGTTCCTTATTTTTTCTTTATAAACGTCCAGAATGACATATTTCATTCAAACAGTTGGTATTTATATTAGGATTGCTATCTTATGATGAGATTTGTTCTTAAGACTTGATATACTCAAGTTTCCTTAGGTGTCCTCCAAAAGTGCTTTAAATCTTTTTTCATATGTCTTGCATATTTCTTTATTCCTTGCTATTATATTTTTTTGCTACCGCTGTTATTGAATTCTTAAAAATTGGTTTTTATGTGTTCATTCCTAAACCTACTATTTTACTGAGGTCTTTTATTCTGTTTATTTGTTTTTCAGTTAATCACCTTTTGTTTTCAAAGCATATCATAATTTCAGCAACAAATGATTTTTTATTTCTCCCTTTTCAGTTTTGTATACCTCTAATTTTGTTATTGTCCAGTCGCTTTGTGGTACCTAGAGTACAGTCTTAAACAAGGTCAGTAATCTTAGGCATCTTTGTCTTGTTTCTGACTTTACGGAAATGTTTCTAGTAGTTTACCTTAAAGCATCACGATAGCTTTTAGTCTGAGTTGGGTATATTTTATTATGTTAAGGTGTATTCCTTTCTGGGGCAATAGAATTGTAGCTGAAATGCATTTTTTAAGACACACATTTCTCAGCCCCCTTGCTTTTAAGTGTGGCCATGTTCTCGCCAGTGTAATGTAAGTGAAAGTGACATGTGCCACTTCTTCCACACCCTTTCTTTTCCCTTCCTGCCAACAGGAACTCAGAAGTGGTGGAAACCCAGGCTCAACTATGTGGATGACAAGAAGGCTCCAAAGGGTGACAATGCCACAAGACGGAAGGAATCCAGGCCCCAGAATGACTGCATGGAACTGATTACCTCTGACCTGGAATACCCACTTCACATTGTCATTTGAGAAAAAAAAAAAAAAAATGTATTTGTTCTTTAAGCCATTTTATTGTTGGGTATTGTTGGATCTTTCGTTAAACCACTTAATCCTTTGTTACTGTGAATCCACATTTAGTCCTATCTTTTGAGTGATTTTATTATGATTATTTTTTCCAAAGGCCTTTTTTCATCTATAGAGACTATGATGTGGCTTGTCTCCTTAGATACATTAATATGTCATGTCATAGGAATGGTTATAAAATATTTGACCACCCTTGTGTTTCCTGGAATAAATCACACTTAATGTATTATTCCTTTAGAGTACTTCTGGGAGCATGATAGTCATATGTAAGGTTTTTCAGTTGTTTTTGTTTTGTGTGATTTTTATCAGGGTTTTTATTTCAATATTACACTTTCTTTATAGAAAGAATAAAAGCTTTTCTTTTTTTCTATATTCCAGGATTATTTTAAAGCATTGGGGTTTACTGTTCTTTAAAGGTGTGGTACAATTCCCTTGCAAACCTCCAGAGCCTGGTGATTTTGCAGTGTTAGCTAATTGACACGATTTGCTATTTCATCTATACAAATCAGATTATTTAGTTTTGTATCTCCTCTGGGATCAGATGTGGTAAATTATATTTCTGAGAAAATTATATATTTCATCCAGATCTTCAATTTTCTTGCATAGAGTTGAGTAATATAGTCCTTTCTGTTTCTTTTAATTTTCTCTGTTTTAAAGGTTTTATCCTTATTATTTCTTAGTGGTGCTTTACACATTGAAATTTTTTTTTTCAAACAACAGACTTCTTTTTATTCTAATCTTTTTTCTCTTAGCTCTTTATATTTATTAATTATGCGCTCCTTTTTCCCACTGATTTTATTTTCATAAAATTGATTCAGCCGCTCAATCAACTTATTTTAATGCTTATATTTTATTAACCTAAACATTAAATGCTAAGACTTTTAAGCAGTGTTTTAGCAATATCACATGCATTCTATGTGATGTTTTCATTAACATTAACTTTCAAGAGATTCAGAAATATCTATTTGTATATCTTTGAAAAAGCTGTTTTAGAGGAAGTTTTAAAATTTCCTTAAGAGGGTTGTTATTATTTTCCAGTATTATTAATTTTTAGGTTTAGTGTATTATGTTCAGAGTATATTTACTGTGTTATTTATAGAATTTGGATTTTTTTGAGTGTTTTATTGTAGCCTAACATATTATAGGTTTTCACAAGAATTCCATGGATAGCTGACAAGAGATGTGTTTTTTATTTCTAAGGGAAAGTGGGTGCTATATATCAACACATATAACTTAGAAAGGATGTTATTTTAGAGCTCCTACCTACTTGCTTATGGCTACTTCTCTTCTCTCATCTTGAAAGAAGAGAATTAGTGTTCTATAACTAGCATATTCCTGTAATTCAGCTTTATGAATTCTGTGCTATGCTATTGATTTTCATAACTGCTTAATCTCTATTGTGAATTGCACATTTCAAAAGGCATTATACAGTGTTGGTTTTTTTTGCATCATTTTGGACTACCTTTCTACCTTGTGTGATATGTAGATCAAGACTATCTACTTTTTGTTTTCATTTGGCTAGTATACTTTTACCCATTTTTGTATTTATAATTTTTGTGAATCCTTTGTTTTAGGCATTCTTTTAAACATCATATAGTTAGGTTTTACTTTGAGTCAATCTTAAAATCTTTTAGCAAGTAAGTTAAGCCTATCGACATGATATAGTAGATAAATTTGATCTGACTTATGTTATATGCTAATGTGTTAATTTGGGTAAGGGTTCATCATGTTCGCTTTGTTTTTCATTATGTTGTCTGGGTACTTTGTTTTACACATATGCCTTTCTGATATTTAGGATGGGTTTATATTCTAATGGTTATCTTTGTAATTATGCCTGTATATTATACCCTTAATCTCTTTTTCTTTAGTGTATATCAGTTATTTACAAAGAACCATGATAAATGTGAATACTTAACTCTTTTCCTATTTTTCTGAGAACCATCACTGTTAGGCTAATTAACCTCACTCTTCACTTTATTTTCTCTTAACTTTTTATCTTTTAGTTTCTGTCAGATCTCTGTCAAAACAACAGTTTAGCATACAGAAAATATAGGTTAGCTCTTCAGGGTATCCCACAGGTTGAAAAATTATTTTTTGCTGATTTTTTAAAAAGAAATCTGCCATCCAGAACCATCTCACTATTTTATGAGTTTCTTTCCAATTATTTTTCCTAAGATTTCTGCCCAACCTCAGTTGCTTTTGGGAGCCTATGTCAGTTTTTGAAATATGCATATTATATCCTTTCCACATTTGCTGAAAATGGAGTTTTTTTTTCCTTTTCATCCCGTTGCTTTTGTATACTACCAGGGGAAGAAGTGGAAGATGCTCTCTTTTGCTGCCATGTTTATACTAGATAATGAAAACTGACATTTTATTTGTTGATTTTGGTTTAGTTTTTTTTTTTTTTGTGTGTGTGTGTGTTGATGGCGATGGCTAAAGTCCCAAATGAGAAGTACGTTGCATAATATAACATTAGCCAGGATTTAGAATGGTAGAGTAGAAATTCGTTTCTTTCCTCTTTCTTTCCTTTGTATTCTGATGATAGTTGTCTATTTCCCATTTTCCATAAATTTTCTTAATTCTTAGCCTGTTTTGCCCTGTGTTATCATATATAATGCTTGAGTTCTATGTGAGAAAATTGACCCTTGCTCTGCCAGCATTGTCAGTATCAATAAACATGTCACGTACCACAGTTAAGAAGTAACAAACACTTCCCATCCTGAGATAACTGTTTCTCTCTCTCTCTCTCTCTCTCTCTCTCTCTATATATATATATATATATATATATATATATCTACCTTGTCCGGCACTTGTCTCCCAAATTAAGGAAGCCTTGAGCTCTTTCTTATAAGTTGCTAACCCCCTACAGGAAACAATTTATTTCTTGAATTTTGCAAAACTAACTTCTGCAGATATGTGCTGATTCTTGAAAATGTGATGAGGAAATGAGAAAACCTCTGGTTCCACCAGGAATAGACTAGTTATAATCTAGTCTATTAACCATGTGGGATTTTTACCCCTTAAATACCTGCCATGTCTCTTTTGTCAAGGATCCTTTTAAACACTTAACATTTGAAATAAAGTTACTCTTTTAAAATGTTTTGTCTCTGCATTTTCTTTTAACATGTGATTTTTCACTTATGGCAAAAACAACCAAAATAATTCCTGTTTATGTGAAAATTAATAGGTAAGAATTGAGATTCACTTAACAGATATTTTAGGATTAGAATCATGATAAAGTTTTGAACTGAAAGTATTTATTGTATTATGTTAAAATTACAGCATAAAGGCCTGTAAAATATGTAATATAATATATAAAATGAAGGTGGGATACCTTGGGAAAAAGGGTACATTTAAAACACTTGTCTACCTGAGAACTGAGAAGGAAAAAACGGAAGCAGATAAAGTTGCTAAAGTATAGTACATAAAAAGATGTACCAAGCTGTATAGTTATTCCTTGGTACATATTGCTACCAACTACTTAAAAAAAAAATTTTTTTTTTTAATTTGGTACTTAGATTACATAAAATGTTATGTAAAGAAATATAAGGATTCCCGTATGCCCCACTCCCCACACCTCCCACTTTTCTCCACATTAACAACAACTTTCATTAGTGTGGTACATACATTGCAATTGGTAAACACATTTTGGAGCATTGCCACTAAGCATGGATTATAGTTTACATTGTGGTTTACACTCTCTCCCACTCAGTTCTTTAGGTTATGGCAGGATATATAATGGCCTGTATCTGTCATTGCAGTATCACTCGGGTCAAATCCAAGTCCTGAAAATGCCTCTATATTACACCTCTTTTTTCCCTCTCTCTGACTTCAGCATCTCCAGTGGCCCCTGCCTCCACATCAGTGATATAATTTCTTCCATTGCTAGAGTCACAGTAAGTCTATAGCAGAACACCAGTAAGTCTAATCTAGTCCATATTTTTTTCCCAAGTCCTGAGGATTCTGGCATGGTGATGCCCACTCCACCTTTAATTAAGAGGGGGCTTCAATCCCATATGGCTGATGGATGGGACTCTCTTACTCGCAGTTGTAGACCCTCTCAGTTCTTTGGTGTGGTGGTTGTCCATACTCACCTCCTTGTTAGTTGTCCTTGGTGAGTCCAATGAACTGGAGAGTTTGTAACTCCGCTGAGACTCAGGGCCCAACTGGTACATGGAAAGCCCAGAGATTCAAGTGTCTTGGATGTACACCTAACAATTCCAGCACCAACTATAGGTTCAATTAAAAGGGACAGAAGAGGCATGTGTAGAGAAGTCACATCTGAGTCCACCTCTGTCCACACTCAGAAGCACAAATTCCAGAGTCGGGCCCACTGGCAAGGCACCAAACTCTGGAGCTATCTGCCAAGACTGTAGGACCTCAGTGTCTCTAGAACCCTCAGGAGCCCCACCATTTGGGCTAGTATCTACTTTGGCAGTCTATGATATACTGCTGAGATGTGCATAGTGTTACCTCTCCGATGACCTCCCAACTTACTTTGAAGTCTCTTAGCCAAATAAACTCATTTGTCTTTACCTTTTCCCCCTTTTATTCAAGGTCTTTTTCCAGTTGCATCACAAGCTGGTGCTTGGTAGTAATCCTTCGGTGCCAGAGAGGCTCATCCCTGGGAGTCATGTCCCATACTAGGGTGGGGGTGGGGGGAAGGTAATGCATTTATATGCTGAGTTTGGCTTAGAGAGAGGCCACATTTGAGCAACAAGGAGGCTCTCAGGAGGTAACTCTTATGAACCTGACAACACTAGGCTAAGTTGCAAATTCAAGAGCAAAAGGCTCATAAGCATAGTTGTAAATATCAAGGGTCCATCAATGGACCATCCTTTTTTACTAGTCATTGCCCCTGAACTTGGGGAATTGTTGCTGTTCCATTAGAGAATGTGGTAGAGCTCCCCAGGATAGGAATTCAATAATCTTTTGGTTTTTGTGTGACTCTCTACTCATGGTGGCAATGGCCCATGAACATTTGAGCATATTTATATATCTTATATATATGACCAGGTGAACTTCCTCCCATCTATCCCCCATCACTGACACGCCACACCAATGATCCTCCCCTGCCATAGTTGTAACACTTCTGTGACCCAAACTTCTTCAAAAATGGAGCCAAGAATATGGCCAAATTGATTTAATAGGAAAATTAAATAATAATGATAGGTTTAAACATAAGAAATAAAATACTTTATAATTCAGGAAAACTAAAACCAAAATAAAATTTTAAAAATTGGGGTATTAAAAAAAATGAAAAATATCTAAAAAAAGTTTTTGACAGTTTGCCTTTCATCATTGTAGTATCTGTTGTCCTGTATGTACAGTGGCATTTTCTTCCATTTCTTCCCCAGTGTCTTTTTTTCATTTTGTCTTCGAAGAAGTTTTAGGTCACAGTAAAGTTACATACAGAATATAGGGGACTCCCATATACCCAACATCCTCCCCCTTTCCCTCTTCCCTATTGATAACCTTTTTACATGTGGATGGTGCATTTCAATATTTGTACATCAATTGTAACAAATGTACCAAGCTACTTTTGAGAACCACCCACCAGTCCCTGTGGCTTTATTTTTTAGGTTTTTTGTTTTGTTCTGTTTAATTTGTAGTAGTTTTTTTCTTGCAGAATGCTAGCCAAGAAGAAAGAAACAATACTAATCCAAATTATATACATCTGGGCCAGGGATTGGCAGGTGCTAAAAAAAAGTGCATCAATCTAACTGTATAAATGATTCATGTTTAGGTTAAAAGAAAGTTTGCCTATTCAATTCAGAGTTCACTGAAATGAATTAAATTTGTTATGGTTTTGAGTTAGGAAATTCTTTGTAGAAGTATAGAGCAGCTTCTTAACAGAGGCATGGGTAATGGCAAGCTTATATAAATCTCTGAAACAATTTTAATGTAACTGATTCTAGGAAATAATGAAAGTGTCTTAATAGTCTTCTATTTAAATTTATTCTTAACCAGTACAATTTCTTATTAACTTTTGTGTTGTGAACTGAATTCATTTTTATTAAGACTTAAAAAAAAAATCATTATTGTAACCGACTGGCATGATAATTGTGTTTGGGGGAAAAACAAAACAAAAGAAAACTTGCCAAGCCATTTGGGATGAAAAGTGAGAGACTTTGAGGATAGTAAGCTATGCAACAGGTCAAGCTATTCTGTATGAGAAAATGGGAAGTATTTATTTTTAGAATGGAGACGTTTTAGAATAAGGAAGAAAGAAGATGTGTGTGGAGGTATATATGAAGAGGAACACAGGGGAAGGAGGAGATGTAAGGCTGAGGATAATGAAAAACGAAAGTCCCATGGATTTAGGGAACCCCAAAGTATTTTAAGATCCTGGATACCCAGTATTCTATTTGAAATTGTTACTGCCAAGTAAACCCTTCTTTGATCTCCAAAATCTTCAATGAAGTCTTCTCAGAGTGTTACCTGTATGAGAGTTTGTCTGATAACTTTGTGGTTCTCTCTCTTCCTCTGGAAAAAAGGAAGTTGCTGGTTTTGCCAACTAAATGGTCATGCTGTAAAATGGCAGCAGCAACCCTGGAAGCAGAACCTCTAAGGTAGAATGAATGAGAGCTCGCAGCGCTTTAAATCTTGGAATGCTTTAAAATCTTGGGATGGTATTGAGCTACTGTAAGACATTGGGAATGAGGGTAAAAGGTAATCTTTTCCCAGGTCTCAAAGGACAGGGAGGTTTTTAACTTATGCTTTGGTTATCATTTTTTATAATAGGTATTTAGAATTTTAAATAAAAGATACAGTTTTAAGACGGTGATATTAATTTTCTTAGGAATTATGTGTCATTATTTCTCCCAAGCTTCCACACTACTCAGTGACCTAATGGCAGCAGCACAGATGAAATCTGCGCTAATATTTTCATATTTTCATAGGATGACAGCTAATTTCAAGATACCAAATACAGAGTCAGAGGGAGAGTTGACCAAGTCTGTAGTTTCAGGAGAGATTATCCTCAGGGACATATCCCAGTGTTAGAGAGCTACTTTTGAGAACCACCCACCAAACCCTGTGGCTTTACTTTTTTTTTTTTTTTCTAACCGGGAGGTCCCGAGTATCGAACCCGGGTCCCTCCATATGGGAGATGGACGCCCAACCATTTGAGCCACATCCGTCCCCCTGGCTTTACTGTTAAGGTTACTTTTTAAATTTTGCTTATAGTTTTTTGTTAGTTTTTTTTTTCTTTGCTTGCAGAATGCTAACCAAGTCATGGTCAGACATCCCATATCTTCATTTCTACATTACTCTAATTTCCCTTCCTTTCATCTTTCTCAAATTATAGAAAGAAAATGTGCTTGATTTTTATATTACTAGGCCTTAACAATTATGTGCTTAGTAGCAATTACCTGAATTCTAAGGATCTCAAGGTTACCTTTTCACATTGCCTCAGTAGCCTTCAAACATTCCTTTGCAGAGAATGCTATTGAAGACAACCCACAGCTTTATAGTTATTCCTCAAAAATGGGATTTATAATCTTTGAAAATTCAAAACAGTTAATTTGACTTTTAGTGATACCCTTTTGTCATTTTAATGCTCCCCTCCAAAGTGTTGTAAACAGCATAATGAAAATCAAGTGATATTTTTGATGTCGATGGCATTTTTATAGCATTTCTTGAGATAGCTGGGAATGCCCCGGATTGTTGCAAAATTGCAATTGGGAATTACCACTCTGGAAACAGAGTGCCATGGTTACTGGGCTTACTGCTTCTTTCAGTCTGCGTGTGTGTGGTTCTAGACATGTTTTCCTTTCATATTCTAGTTTGGTTAACGTGTTAGATCTTTTCCTATCAATCAGGGAAATAAAAATATCTCCAGTGTCTTAAAAGTGAGATTGTTTACATTCTTTGATCTGATGGTTATTTCCTGCGCAGAATTATTTTAAGTGAGGAGTGAAATACTCAGAAAATTAAACTGGATATAAAAGATAGCCGCTACTTCTACATTTCTTGTCTGAAGCTATGTTTGCATTTGCTTTCTTTTATCATTCAGTATGGAAAGAATAATTCATATATTATGAATGGAAAAGTCTACATCCTCTGTGTTTCCTTAGAACCGGCTTCAAATAGTGTGTGAGGGTAGACGAGGTGGTTTATACATGGTGTGTGGAATGCAGTTTCACTTGCCAGGCGTGCTTCTTATGCTAACTTTTTATTGCTCTCCTAGGCACCCCAAAAGGCCTAAGCTGCTTCATGCTTTGCAGCAGAAAATGCTCACGCCCACAAATGCCGTGCACTCCCAAGTAGACCCAACATGTTTGCAGCAGGATTTGTACACCATCCCCAACTCCCTTTTTCTGGGATAACATCTGTGTACACAATTGTTTGATTGTTTTTATCTCTTGATACTCACAAATAATGCCAGTGTAAAAATAAACCTAAGAAATATCAGACTGGAACCACCATATAGAAAGGCATAAAACTTGAAGCGCAGAAATCCTTCCTATAAAGGAGACATTCATTCAGAATACTCTTGCATAGTTAGTGTAGGTCAAGAAAAGGAGTCAGCGAGAATCAGTAAAAGCAAAAACATCTCAAAGAAGGAAAAATGTTTTTCAAATGAGATTTTCTTAGATATACATGAGAGTTGAGAGTAATTGTTTATATTGCAGGTTCTTGTTGCATTTGTTAGTTTAGAAAATGCTAGTTCTTAGGAAAAGTGCTGTGTGTAGACACACACACCATTTGGTTATTTCAATCACTAGTACCTAATTCCCTTGGCTAATGCATAATTGCCCTAAGGGAATGGACATGTATGTGAATGTGATCTTTCTAAAACATCTGTCATAGTTCCATTCATCTGCCCCATGGGGTCTAAGCCCCTTCTCACTTAGAAGCAGAGTGGGCATCACCATCCCCAAATCCTCAAGATTGGGAATGAACAATGGACTAAAGTAGACTTATTATTATCCTGCTATAGACTTATTAATATTCTAGCAATGGAAAAACTCTTATCATTGATGTAAAGGCAGTGGCCACCAGAGGTTCTGAGGGGAGGGAGAGGGAAGAGTAGGTGTAATATGGGGGCAATTTCAGGACACTGGATTTGTCCTGCATGACATTGCAGTGATGGATACAGGCCATTGTATATTTTGTCATAACTTAACAAAATTGTGCGGGACAAAGTGTAAACTATAATGTAAATGTAGTCCATGGTTAGTAGCAATGTTCCATATGAGTTCATCAATGATAATAAATGTACCACACTAATGAAGGATGTTGTTAATGTTGGGAAAGTGTGGGGAGGGAGTGGGGCATATGGGAATCCCATATATTTTTTTATGTAATATTTATGTAATCTAAAGCTTCTTTAAAAATAAAAAAATAAAAAATTATAAAAAAAATAAAAAATCTGTCATACCAGTTGATCACCTGGGTCATGTCATTTCCCCTGATTGTCTGGTAGGTGGCCATTTCTTATTTTTTTTGTTCCCTTCTAAAGCTGACAACATAGCAAACATACTTATCTACCGTGACCTAACTTTCAAGTAGTTTTAGACACGTATTTTCATTTTAGTATTTTTGTTTGGTTAGCATGTTAGAGTTTTCCTATCTGTCAGTGATATAAATACGCCTCCAGTGTCTTAAAACAAGATTGTTTACATTTTTTTATCTAGTGGACATTTGCTGCACAGGATTATTTTAAGTGAGGAATGAATACTCAGAAAATTAAACTAGGAATAGAAAATAATTGCTCGTTCTACATTTTTTGTCTGAAATTGTGCTTGCATTTGTTTTCTTTTATCAGTTAGAAGCTACGCGAACCCCAGAGGAGTTCTCAAGTCTGAGATATAGAAAAGAATTGAGTTAGGGGTAAGAGAGAATGGTGTTTTCTTGGTCATCTTTAATATCTTAGGCTTCTTAAATACAGATCTTTGCAAGTATATGTTTATCACAGTTACTTTTTGGGAAAATCCTATTTATAGTGCTTCAAATATAGATATTTTTCCTTTTTTAAGGTGAGTTGGGATTTCTTTAACATATTTATTGACATAAAGGAGGGCATTCCCTTTATACCGAGCACCAACATTTGAAGTTGCACCCAAGTCATGCATGATGTGTGTCAATATGAGGAAATGGTAATTTAGCTGCAGAGATTTTACCATAGGATGTGTGTGTAAATTTCCAGTTTCCAGGTTTATCTTTAGTTTTTAATACAGTTTTATTGTTGTTACTTGGGTCCTGAATTTGGCATGCTTTAGTAAAAGAAAGAGGGACTTAGTATAAGGTTGGCCTTTCTTAAATCCCGTGTAAAATTATACATTGTGAATTGTGAGAGAGTAGACTTTGTGTTATGCCAAGGCCATTTGAAATGTCTTTGTGTCTATATGAGTGTGATGGAAGAAAGGGCTTTTATGAAAGCAATACATATTTGATAAACGACCAACATTTCTAGTTTCTTCTGCTTTTTAAAATACCTTGTTCATATCTCTATTAGAGCATCTATCAGATTGTACTTTAAGATTTAACTGTCTTTCCATAGGAGATTCCCATACTAGTTGCAGTGTATGCCTTGTTTATATTTTTTAATCCTGGAGGTTAGTATAGTGCCTGACACATAATAGGTGCAGAATATAAATGCTGAGTGGCTATGTGAATGATTAATTTGATAACCTCCTACAAACCTTTCTCTCTCTCATTTTTAGAAAAGAATATATGCTATGAAATAATGGTCTCAGCCCTAATTCAAGAAAGGAAAGGAGAGCGGAGATCAAGGAAGGAAGGAAAGCTTATGGAAGTTAGATGAGGATTTTTTTTCTCATTATCTTCATTTTAGCTTGTGTTTGCTTGATAATTCGTTAATCAAATTATTCCTTTAACAATACTTTGCAAAGGGGTAAAGGAATGCTTCATGGGTTAAGAGATACAGTATACTGGGGCTAAATGTTGTGGACAAATATGTTTATTTTGACTCAAGGAACTGTGGGATGCAAAACTGATAGAGGGGAACCGGGGGAGGGGGTATCTCTGCTCCCCCAAATCACATATGACTAAAAATCACAACCAGACAGCAGTCTGTGAGGCAGGCAGTATGAGCTCTGCCGTCTGGTGCCTGCTGTGGATGTCTGGCACCCAGTCGTACCAGATTTGGTGCAAGTGGGACTTCTGTTTAGGAATCTTTGCCAATGTTTTTTTCCTTGAAAAGTGGATTCTGGCTTTGTTTCTGCCTTCTTGCCTGGGAGTAGGAAAAATCCCATAATTACAAACTTATTTACTATACCCAAAGCATCGGCTCTAACGTTGGAATGCAGAGCGTGAACACTCGCTGCTGCTTTTACACTGTAAAGTCATGCTAATGTGTTTTTACATTGCAAGATTTTAGATCTAAGTCTAGACATAATTTCTAAATTATCTTCCCTTCCCCTTTTACAAACATGTTTATGTAGTCGCGTGTTGGTAGTGTCTATAAGATATTTCCTAATATTATCCTCTCTGTCTCTTTTATCCAAAGAAATGTTTTCGTGTTTGAGAATACGACCTCTTTTCAAATCATCCTGCTTTCTTGACCCTTTCTCTCTGACAAATTTCATGTCTGTCTTTCTTCCCAGGAAACGTATTATACCTTTCTTCACCCTTTTTCATTTTGATCTGAACGTGGAAACTCAAACATTGAATTTCCCTTTTTATATTTACCTACTTTTGCCAGAACCCGCGATGTTGTTTATTCTGTGTGTGAAGTGTTTATCTCCATCCCATCTCTCTCGGTCATTTCTGTGTTTAATGTCTAATGTCTTTGCTCTACAGAGCTTCTTTTGAAAGTCAATTTCAAAATATTTCCTATAAGTGAAATTCTTTGTATGTAGTTTATAAATGTCCCAAATGAAAGTGTGTCATTTCTAGTGTGTCTTCTGTGCTCCCACTCAGGTGAATAATACCACAATCCATGCAGTGGTCCCAGTCACAAATCATGGAATTGTCCTGGATCCCCGCTCACTGACCCTGTAGTCCTGGCAAAGCACTGGATCTTACAAAGGAGTTTTTGTTGCCTCGCTGTCCCTCTCACCAGGAATATTGGTCCATAGCCCCACTATTTTCTATCTACATTCCTGTAGCAGATTCCTAAATTATCTACCTTCCTTAAGTTCCTGCCCCTTCGTCCACCCCTGTACCTTTCCAAACTTTTCTTTACATCTTTCTTAATCTCAAATCTTATTAGTCATTCTCCTGCCTTAAAATCCTCCCCTGGGTTCTCAGAGCTTGCCGAGTGGTATTTAAGCTCATCAGCATGGCTTATGAAGCTCTTTATGACCTGGCATCTCCTCTCTGGCCGCTTCCCCAAAACACTGTACCCTCAGACCAGGACTGACTAGTCTTAGTCTTGTCAACTATGCTTTCCCACGTGCCTTTACCTGGGAATTTCTTTTTCATCCCTTCTGCTTCACACAACTGATTTCCTCCTGGCTCTTCAACTTTGAGCATCATTGTCACCTCCCTGATGTCTAATTTGGCTGCCTCTTCTCTGTACCCCATAGGTTTGAGTATATCTCCTTCCTTGCACTTACCATACTCTGCTAATACTGTTAGTTCACTATCCTTAGGTAGTGAGCACAGAGTCTCCAGGGTTCAATGTCGTATTGCTTGCAAATGCCCACTCTGAATGAATGGATAAATGAGTCTAAGAAATGTCCTAATTATCCTTAAGTGCTCTCTATATCTTAATTCACCTTTAATCAAGCCATGGCCTTGCTAAATTATATTTATATTTAAATCCTGATGAGGGCACCACATTTAAGCAATTGTAGCCTTAAATGTTGAATCTTAGAACATTACCAAGATTTGTATTGTTGATCCTAATTCAGACAAATAACCAAACACGCTAAGTAAAAGATTCTAAGCCATCAACTACACACTCTAATGGAAAACGATTAGACAAGAACAAGGAGTTCTTGGCTCAAATATCAGGCGCCGCTGCTATATGTCCCCATTTCTTTTTTTATACTTGGTTAAGAAATGTTAACATTTTAAAGGTTAATGTGATGGTGCTAAGCCCTCTCTGAGGTGTGATTGATCAGTTTAAATGCAAACTGAATGATTGTGCAATCTCATATTGATGACTTTTGAGGTTATGAGAATTGGTCTCTTGAGCTCGTTTTATTGAAACTGCTTAGAAATATCTTGAGTTTATAAAACAAGATGTAATATAAAAAGGTATTTTATATTTGAAGCTATGAAGAGAGACTCCTTGTTGGGATATGTATCTCTATGAAAAGTGGCTGTGGATACAGAATGCCTATGCCATTATACTGAGTTTTGGAGGACCACAGCTCACTAGAGAGGACAAAGGAAACCTAGAAAGGGCTCCGATCTTTCCTGCCTCGTGTTAGCGGGTTGAGAATGGCTCTGTATATCAAGAAAAAGTTTGTGATGACTGTATAACTTTAAAAGACAGGAAACATCGTTTCTATTTTTTGTGTGGTTCTTCTAGATTTTTAGCCCTTTTACTGTTTGTGTCCTGCTTATCATCAATGAATCTGAAGACATACTATCATCATCTTTGGAGCACCATGTGCTAAATACTATAAAGGTATTTGTCCCTCTAATTAGCCACGCTTGTGGTAGATATTATCTTTATTTTAGAGATGAGGAAACCAAGACTGACTTGTATAAATAAGCATTCAGCAAATATTCAGCAGTGGAGATAATTTAAAACCTGAGTGTTTTAAAAACCCTAGAGGACACGTAGCCTTTCTTGTCATATGAGGTAAGGAGATACTCAAGGACTTTCCCAAAGTCACATGTTTTATTGGCCAAGTAGGGGCTAAATCTTGTTTTTTACTGGATTTTACGTCAGCATTTGCTTGGTCATTATTCTTAGCTCGACTTTATCTACTTGAGGCATTATAACGTACTTAGTAAAAACAAATTGCTGATGATTATATATATTAGGGGAAAGGTAGAAAGGTTTAATATATAAATTCTGTTGCTCCTCAGGAACAAAATGTGGAGAGAGAAACCTCGTGGAAAAGATGAAACTCTGTTTTCTTTCCTGGAATAGTATCTTCAGGCCAGAACCTAAAACATGTTCAGAGAGACTGTACAAAATTGCTTTAAGAACTCAATTTCAGAAGAGTTTGACCTTGTCAGAATGATCTGCTCTATCTGCATGAGAAATATTAAGACTCCAAGAGGAAATGTGTTCGGAATTCCCGTCTACTGCATTGGAATATCTGAGGAGCGGAAGGGAGAAATTTGTGTTTCTCTTTTGAATGGCTGGTCTGTTTGTTAATATTGTTAGGGAGAAAATGCTTTCCAAGAGTTTGATCCTTGGCCCATCCATCCAAAATACTCTTGAGTGTCTGGTTTTAAGCATTTACTTTCTGATTATGATGCCAGTGTTTCTACAAACTAAGTTCTAATTAGAGAAGCTCTTTGATAAAGTGAAAGAATATTTCCATCCTTTTTTCCCCTGTAATATAGGCACTGGATTAAATGAGGTGCATATCAAACAGTCTTGCCAACTGGGGTGTCCTAGGTCAGGAGTTAGCAAATTTTTCTGTAAAAGGCTAAAGATGAGATATGTTAGGCTTTGCAGGATAAGGTCTGTGCTGCAACTCCTTACCTGTGCAGTTTTAGCATGAAAGCAGGAATAGACATAAATATAGCTGTGTTCCAGTAAAACTATTTATGGACATTGAGATTTAATTTCAGGTAATAGTCACCTGTCATGAGATGTTAGCTGTCTTTTGAATTTTTTCAACCATTAAAATATATACAGAGCACTTGCAACTCACAGGCTGTACAAAAAGAAGTGGGCAAACACATTTGGCCTCTGGTTTACAATTTGCCAGCCTTGCTCTAGGTGATTGCCCAGGTGGATCGGTATGGTCATGGTGCTGGAGATCGCATTTTCTGAGCCAGTTAGATGATTAACTCCAAGCTCTTCCCTTGACACTGAGAACACCTTTGCATATGTTCCCAGCTAGGGTATGAGAATACTCATAATATGAGAAATGCTCTTCTGTGTTATCTGCCTGCCTCACAGTTGGGCAGAATGTCTAAGGTGGGAGAGGCAGGCACTGCGTCTACACAGCTCATTGAGTTGAACCGATACAGATAAGTGGTGTCACCATTTCTGTTCAAGAACAAATTTCTCAAAATTGTGAGGTCTCAGCACTTTTCCAGGCACAGCAGTCTGAATCCTGGCCTGCCGACTGCCAGTCTCAATATAAAATGCTCATCTTTCTTCTTCTTTTTGCTGGTTCTATTCCAGAGGCAACCTCTTTATGTTAAAGAAAGGGCCTGAAAATGGACAACTCATTGGAATCAGAACAGCCAAAGAAAATAGTGTACTCATTTCAATTTTATTTTTTTGCAACCATTGACCAAACAGGTTTATGTTTCAAAGAATTTTTACAATTTTAAAGTGTTTGCCTCTGGACTTGGATAATGGTGTTGGTTTCTTACAGTTATTACAGTAGGAACGAATCGATTTCTATCACAGAGATGGTTTTAGAAAATATCTTATCATGTAAGTGATAAGTATGGTCACCATTTATTTCTAAAACATGTACCGAATGTCTCCTATGGGCCAGGTACCAGAGATATAAAGATGAAAAGATAAGTTTCCTGCATTCCAAGGCTCTACTGTCTGGCGAGAGACAGACATGTAAAGAAACAATGAAAACATAATTGCCAAAATAGGGATATGTGGACGTTTCAATGTTTTTCTTTTTTTTTTTTTTTAATTAATTTATTTTTTATTGTGGGTAAAAATCAAAATTTTCACAATACATACCAATATTTGTAAAATGATATATAAATATATATGCATATATGTGCATTTGCTTACAAAAATGTTATATATATATATATATATATATATATATATATATTTATTTATTTATTTTAAGAGGTGCTTAGATTACCGAAAATATTACATGGAACCTACCGGGATTCCCATGTTCCCCACCTCCCACACCTCCCACCACATCCCACACAAACATCTCCCACAAGTGTGGCCCACCACCGTCAATGGACTTACACATCCTGGGACCTTGCCACCAACCATAGACCACAGTCCACATCGTAGACCACACTCTCTCCCACACAGTTCTGAGTGGTGTGTGCTGATTTAAAATGGCCTACATCCGTTGCCACAATGGCACTCAGGACAACCTCCAAGTCCCGAAAAAGCCTCTGTATTTCAACTGCACATCCCCTCCCTGCCCCGAAAGTGTCCAGTGGCCACCGGCTCCACCTCACTGTTATAATTTCTTCCATTGCTAGAATCACCATATGTGTACAACAGAATACCATCAAGTCCACTCTAGTCCATAGCTCCTCCCCCAGTCCTGAGGGGACTGGGATGGTGATGTCCACTCCACCTCCAAGTGAGAGAGGGCTTATATCCCATGGATATGGTGGGTGGGATGATCCTGCCTGCAGATGCAGGCCCTCTCCATTCCCTGGGATGGCCATTGCCCATCGTTGTCTCCTCACCAGGTGACTTGGATGAGTCCATTGAGCTGTAGGGTAGGAGTTGCAGCTCCACCGAGATTCCACGCACACCTGGCACATAGGTAGGCCAGAGGCTCCAGTCTCTGGAAGTATACCTAAAAACTTCTGCATCACATATAGGTTTGAATAGAAGGGACTGATGAACCATGTGCAGGGAGGACTTATTTGAGTCCAATTCTGTCACTCTCAGGAGCACAGATTCCAAAATACAGCCCACTGATAAGGCGTCAGTTTCTGGGGCTATCCCCCCTTACATAGGACCTGGGTGTCTCCAGAGCTCTCAGAAGCCCCTCTGTGTGGGGTGATAGGCACTTTGACGTTCTATGAGTTCCTACTGAGGTGTGCGTAAGAGTTACCTCTGGGAGGACCTCAAGAGTGTTAGTTCACAATAAACTTGTAGTCGTTCTGCTTAGCTTTTGTAGATAGTTTCCAAATCTAAGATTCTCTTCATTTAAATTTCTTCCCCTTCGCAGATATTTTCATATCTTGTTTTTTTTTTTTTCCACCATACTGTGATGAAAAAACAAGGGTCGTTAGCAAACAAATTCTCTGCTCTCCCAGTATAAAGCCATTTGATGAAAATTAAACCAAACCTAAGTATGTAGTGGACACTAGAAACACCCCTAGAAATGTACAATGGATAGATCCTGATACCCTGTCTTAGTTCTCAAATGAATGACTGTAGTTTCATCATATATTTTCCTTTATAAAATGCAGCAGAGTATACCCAAATTTACTGCGAAGAGTCAATATGATAAAATCAACCAGCTCAAACTTTTTCCTTTTCCTGTAAGCATAGAGACTGGAAGTAAAAATTGTCTCACCACCTCCTTCCCCCCAGAACTTTTAAAGTATTAAGTGTTTCTCTACCAAAAATAAAACAAAACACCAGTGTTCTGTTCTTGATGATGAGGGACGGGCGAGGCAGCTAGAGAGCAAATCAACACGGGAGCCTTTTCTCACTTCTCTCCAGGACAAATTTCAGTGGGTTCTCTCTGGTTCACTGACTCTTCACAGCCAGTGTCATGAGGAGGGCAATGCCCTTGCCAAACCAATTATTTCCTATACCCTTGCTCCTATCTTTGTTCATGAAAACTGTGGCTTGTATTATATTTCAGTCACTGAAATTTAATCACATTGGTAGAGGCAAATAAGCAGGTTGGTGTCTTAAAAGTATGCACATAGCTTCAGGCTCTAAGATCTTTGCTCAAATGTTCCATGTGTTAAGAGGCACTGTTATGGATTGACTCGTGTCCCTCACAAAGACACGTTCAAGTCCTAACCCACAATCCTGTGCATGAGAACTCATTTGTAAATAGGATTTTCCAAGATTCTCTTAGTTAAGATGAGACCAAACTGAATCTTTGTGGGCCTTCGTCCAGTATGACGTGGATATGTATAAGCAGATCAAGTGTGGGCGCAGTGAGAAGGACACAGATGGTTTTGTGATGGAGGTAAAAACTGAGTTATTGACTGCTGGCAGCACTGCCGGTGTGCTAAAGGCTTTGGAATAAGCACGATCCAGTCAGTACCTTGATTTTGGACTTCTAGCCTTCCAAACTGTGAGAAAATAAATTCATGATGTTTAAGCCATCCAGACTCTGGCATTTGTTACAGCAGCTCTGGCAAACTAAGACACACTTCAGATCCTGGAAACTCATACAAATGGAGAACAGCACGTCAGTTATCTCATGTTATACTTGGCTGTACAGCCCGTTTCCAGGTGTGAACCTACCTGACACTACTGTCAGCTTTCCAAACAAGGAGAGCTTCTCTGAAAGAGCATGGTCAGCTTTGGCAGATGCTTTGACCCTGCAGAGGCTAGAAAATGGCTTGCTGGGTCATGAGACTTGGGGTAGATGATTTTCAAGACTCTTATACGAGATTCTAACATTTCCTCCTTCTCCAGCCTTTTCCCAATCCCTATTCATGCCATGTGTTTGGTTTATCATCGTTTTAAATAGAGAACAGACTATATATGGCAACAATGAGTCAAAATTCTCCCTTCTCTTGGTCATTCTGAGGTAAAATAACGACACTGACATTTACTATAATTCTTGTATGCTTTTGCAATGATATAACCCACATGTAGGAAATAATTAAGCTATTCATAGATGATTATTTTCTAAAGGGAATATCTAGAATAGCTAGATATTAGAGGTCATTTCTTTTCTTTTTTTTTTTTTTTAAAGGAAAACTTTAAAATCAACTGCATTATCGGCCTTAGGAATTGGTAGATTCTTCTTTAATCTTAAACTTCAGTATGTGCTGAAATAATTGCATATTCAAAATACTATTTTGTCCAACATTCTCTGAAGGTTATTGCAAAAATTTACTCTTTTTGATCACAGAGGCCAATAAATGTGTCGATTCACAGCTGCTGACTTCGTGGAGTACGAGAAAGTCCTGCCTTAGCCCTGTGCATCTCCTCCCCTCTCCTTTCATTCCTAGCCTCCCTGTCTCTTTGGGGCTTTTCATTTCTTTGTATTATCCTCCCTCTCTCCTGCTTCCATCCAATCTTATTGCTTTGCTATAATACCAATGAACGACTGGTTAGCTTGTCTGCGATGCTGGCAGAGGCTGAGAAGTCTCCTCGCCATGTGTGTGGGGCTGAACACCTGCTCGCAGGCTGAATGCTTGTGGATCAACTTGGTAAGGGCCTTCTTAGGCAATGCACTGATCCTACATTAGCAGACTCCAGGGGGGAACTTGTAGGTCAGCTTCTAGGGGCCAAGAGTGGGGTGCAAGGATCAGAGTGTTTAGATATACTTTCACCTCACACTGATAATAAGCGCTGTCCACTCCCATCCTCCACACACCCACTGCTTACTCCAAAAACAAATTTTCCTGAGCCCAAACCTGATTTATGACAAATTGTATGTTTGTAGGTCTGGAGTCGAAAGAGCAGTTGATTTATTTAAGGGGCGTATTTAGTGCTGGTGAAAGCTACACTTACCATGCTAATTGAAATTTAAATTAAAGCTTTACCTTTATAACAAAAAACACTGACTTCCCTTGATATTAAGTGGTCAGAATTTGAAGCACTGCACGTTCCTATTTTTTGTTTCTGGACAATATGATTACATATGTGAACAGTTAACAATAAAATTTTCTACTTGTAAATGGGACCTCTATGTGCTATTGTGTAGCACACTGAAAAAAATATAAACACTCTAGTTAGGCTATATGATTTGTTTCTATTGATTGTTTTTTGCTTATTTGGTTATTTTTGGTACACTCTGTCGTTATGATTAAATGATGTAAATCTGTATATTTTTAAACATATTCTTAATTGTTTTCTAAACTTCTCTAAATACAACTTTATGCAGGAATGATTATGTAGATAGAAAGTAGGTAAATTCCATTATTTCTCCATGATATCATACTTTTCTAAGGGAAAGTGAATATTTTCCCCATGATTACTTACTGGAAATCCTGTAAGTACTGTTTAAAATATTTTGAAGAAATGACCCTTGATCAAGGAAGTAAAGTCCCTACAACATTTTGGTAAATATCTATTACTTTAATAAGTAAAACATCACAGAGAATGGATAGTTGGTAATTTAAATTTTCCCTTCTATTATTTCTAATCTCTACAAGAACATCCTTCTGCAGGTTTCTTATCACCTGCATTCTCAATGTTTTCTTTCAGAATCATTCCATGGTTAAACCAGCGTGCTGTCATGGCTCCCACCTTAACAAAAACATTCTCTTGACTCTTCATCTACCTCAACCTAACACCCCAGTTTTCTCCTTTACTCTTAAAAAAAAAACCTCCGAAACTTATCTATACATCATGTCTACACTTTTTCTCCTTCCATTCTCTTTTGAACCCACTGCAATTGGGCTTTATCCCACCACTCCAGCAAAACTGTTCGTGTTGTCAGTAATGACCGCCATGTTGCCAAATCCAATGGTCCTTTCTCAGTCTTCAGTCTTTAAAATACCCAACCTATCATCAGATTTGACACAGTTGAACTCTTCCTCCTTCTTGAAACACTTTTTTTTTCCCAGTTGGACTTAAGGACACTGCTCTCCCTTGGTTCTTCTACCTCACTAGTCAGTTCCTTATCTGTCTTTGTTGGTTCCTCCTCATTTTCTTGACTTCAAAATGTTGGAGTGCCCCAAGGCTCAGTCTTTAAAACTCATCTCTGTGGAGATCACCCAGTCTCAAAGCTTTAAATTCCATCTATTCACTTATGACTTCCATATATATCAAATTGCCACTTAGATTTCTAATAAGTCTCCTAAACCAAACTCTTAATTTTGAACTTCTCCAAACTGGCTCCCTGACTGTTTCCCCTGAATCTAGAAAATAGAACCTCCAGTTTTCCAGTAGATCAGGCTCAAAACTTTGGAGTCACTTCTGTTCTTCTCTTTCTTTCATCATACCCATAAGCAATTGACTGGATCTGTTCATACTATGGTCATTCCTTGTTACCTTAATTGCTCCCATCTACCATATCTTGCCTTTTGTGACCTCATAATTTTCCCACCTTGCTCTCCTACTGTTTTTTTAGCCAGGATGAGCCTCCTAAAACTATAGTCACATCATGTAACTCCTCGAGTCAAACACTATAATGGCTCCACTCGGCAAAATTCCCAAGGTTTTTACAATGCCCTTTATCATCTGGTTCTTTGTTTCCCTCCAACCTCATTTTCTGTCATTCTTCCCAGGTCACTACTTCACTCCCTACACAGAAGTCTCCTTGCTGTATTCAACTCAAGATGCTTGCATTATTTCCTGTGCCAGGAATGAACTTCCTTTGAATATCTGCATGGCCAAATCCCTAAATTTCTTCAGGTCTTTGCTCAGATGCCACCTCTTCAGTGAGGCCTTTCCTGATCATCTCTTGTAAGCCAGAATCCTCTCTACTGCTGGAAGTCCCTACTCCTTCATCCTGCTCAACCCTATAAGCTCCCTGATAGTAGTTGTGATGTCTGTTTTGACCCCTAATACCTAGAACATTTGATTGACACATGACAGCCGATTCATGATTACTTTTTTTTTCCATTTTATTTACTAAATCAGTTTTTTTGATAAATATTAATAAAGCATAAATCCAACCAAAGTGTACAATCAGTGGTATTTGGTACAGTCACATAGTTGTGCATTCATCACTCCATTCATTCTTAGGGCATCTTCATTATTCCAGCAATAATAATAGCAATACTAAAAAGCAAAAACAAAACAAACAAACAAAACTCATCACCTCTAAATCTGTATGCTTCCACTGCTGTACATAGCTGCTATTGTTTCCTTCTCTCTAGTTTATTTGTATTTGCATTTTGTAAAAAACAGTCTTATATATGCAATATCATTGAATGAGCTCAACTCTAATTTTCTTTCAGTGGGTAGTAGACCAACCCTTCAACAGGCAGCCAAAAAAAAACCTATTCCCATTTACACCTGCCACTAACTAGATTTCCTTCTGCAAGTGCTTAAGTTTTCTGAGTCTTTGGCTCCTCAAGAATTAAAACAGGGTAGATTGAATTAGATAATCTCCAAGGCTCCTTTTGTTCTAATAGTGTATATGAAGGAAACCCATCCTCCCATCCATGTTTGCTCTATATTTTCTATGACAATGCCATTGCTCATTCACACATGACCCATGTAGATGGCCAGCAGTCACTCCATCTCCCACAATAACACTCTGATACACGATGCCCAGTCCTAACTTCTGTTATTTTCTTATCTTTTGCTCCACGTGAATAACATCTGGAACATTTAGAGCAGCTTTTGCCAAGTACATGGTTTTAGATCTGCCTTTCCCCTGTGACAAAAATCCCTGATTGATTAGAGAACTCTTTCCCTTTAAGCCAAACCTGGCCCAAGAATCCTTCTCAACAGTGTTGTAGGAAAGATAACAAATTCATCAGTTAACTAGAGGTGAAATCTGTTTTTCACCATATTGTTAGGGTGTCTGTGGTCTTAGAAGTGCATTGAGGCAAAGGGAATTTGATAACTTTCCCCAGTCTTTTTTTTTTTTTTAGTTAGGCCAGTAAAAAGAATTTATTGGGAAATGCGGGAGAAGAACAGAGCTTGCTGAGAAATGGGAGAGAAGGATGGAAATACACACTGGGATTTGATGTGGCCTCCTCTAGGCAGAGAGAGCAGGCTTTGGCTTGTGTGGTCATCTTGTAAACTATTAATTATTCCTCCCCTTGCTAATGCTAAGGGAAGGGACCCCAGCTGTTATTGGTTACCCCACCAATGATGTGGGGGCCAGCAGTGAGGCCTTTTGTTTGGGGTTATCCAGGACCAATGGGGAGGCGTATTTGGAATTATCCAGGGCCCCGGAAAGGGTCCTAACTGGGACCTCAAGGTCAAGGTCTCAGCGGGGTCTTGCAGCCGTGCTGTCTGTCGGCCATGCTGTGGCTTGTCTTCTCTTCCATTACCCTGTACTAACCTGCCTCAACTCCCCCCACTGAGAGTTCACACCCTTATTCTTAAGGGGGTGGCTGAGGGGCGATGGTCATTCTTCTGTAGTTACTTCCTGCTGGTTAGGGCAGTAGTGCCTGCCTGACAGGGCGTAAACCTCTCTGACTGTTCTATTGAGGTCAGGGAAAGACGGGTCTGACACTGTGGTTGGAACTGGATGAAATTCCCACGTGCCCAGTCTGTTTTTCTTGGATCTCTCCTACTCATCCTTTAGATCTCAGTGTAGATGCTATATCATATAGTATCTTTTCCCCCAATACACCTATGCTGTTAAGTACCTATTTGTATGTGATTACATAGGACCATGCTTTTCCCAATTATGGTACTTATACTGTTTTTTCATTTTATTTTATTAAATTTCAAGCAATTGAGCGCCTCTCTCCCACATTGGAGGTCCCAGGATCAGTTCCCGGTGCCTCCTAAAGAGAAGGAGAGGAGACGAGCAGACACAGAGAGCACACAGTGAATGGACACAGAGAGCAGACAGCAAGCGTAAAACAATAAGTGTGGTGGTGGGGGAAATAAATAAATCTTTTAAGAAATTTATTTGCATATCCCACCTGACTGTGATTTCTAGAGGTTCAGACCATGTCTGTCTTATTCTGCATTCCATATCTAGAACCTAGAACTGGGCCTGGCACATTTTAGGTATACACAATACATATTTACCTAATGAACGAATGAATGTCTCCCAGGAGAACCCTTGGCACTTCCGGTCTACCAAGCATGCCTCTCTCGGGTAAAATTATCTTCCTTTTCTCTTGGTTAAATCACTGAATAGGATACCTATCTGAGAAATTTTGGGTAAAAACACTATTCTAGAATGATGCCAGTATTTTGAGTGTGATTTAGAACTATTCCATTAATTTTCTTCTCACACGTTGGGGCAACATTCCCTTAAATCTGTTCTATGGAGCAGGCGAAATTTGACTAAAAAAAGATTTCATGGTTCAAAGCATTTGGAAAACACTGCACATTGGACCTTCCCCCCTTGGAATTTTGCCATGTGCATTGGCATATTAGGCACTCTGAGTCATTCAAAGAAATCTTTTTAATTTTTTAAAGTTAGAGTTTATTTAATGTTTTTCACCTCAGAATGTTATTCAACCTTCCACATATTATCCTACTGAACTAGTGTTCCATGGAACAAGGTTGAGGAAATGCAGCTGTATGCAAATAGGGACCATTAAATAGCTTTAAACTAGACAGTAGCCATCATGTGGCAGTGAGCAGAGTGGATCTGCAAGGGGTAAAACCTGTAGAGAGGCTATTGAAGAAATTGGGATGGATGATGATGATCTCTTGTGGCAATGGAGAAGTGAGCGTGTTATACAAGAAACTGATCTCATTACTGAATGGCTTCATATTTGTAAGAGAGTAACTGAGGTACTTAGGGAATTTGGGCTTGCAACCCTTTACTTCTTTGTAGTTCAAAGGGAAGAGCTTGGCTTCATTTTCAAGCCAGAGTGGTATGTTCAACAGATGGTGTCTATCACTCTTTAAGCTGTGTATAATGCCCTGCTGTATTTATATTCACTTTTCAAAGCAAGTTATTTACGGCCCAACTATAATTCATTATTCTCAAAGCACTGAGTAATTTTTTTCTAGTTTTTTTTTTTTTTTTTGAAACCGTGTATGATGATATACAAATGCCTAATACTAGGTCTCTCCTTCCAGGCCGTTCTCTGGTAAGTCTGTGTGTGTGTGCACACATGCATGTGTACATAAGATGTGAAAACATATATACAAAGATGCTTATCTTCCTATTTTTACTAGCAGTTTTTTCTGACACCCACTTCAATGAAATTTTCTTTACCCTTTCTCTAAAAAAGATGGACAAAGCCAGGCATGATAAAGCATTGGAATTTCCATTTCTACTCTTCTTCATGCTGCAAACCAATCCATTGGAGACCCAGGGCTTCTCATCAAGCCCTGTGCAGTCACAGGATGTCTCTCATTGGATTTGCAATGCAACACTAACATTACAGGGCTGTTCTGATTAACCTGTTCTTTTTGCTCTAGCATTTCTTTTTCTTTTATACTTCAGTTTCATCTTCACATTTTTTCCCCATCTAAATATGTTTTCTTTTAAGTTCCTCCTCCAAGGTGTCCTGAGCTCATTTTATTACCTTTGTGTTGATGGGGAGGCTAGGCAGGTGGCCTTTCTGAGAGCCAAGCTATACCAGATTCTCCAGGGCCATAAATATTAATAATGTGCTCCTGTGCTTCTGTGTGCTAAAACATTGTTGTGGAGATTGTACAAGAAAGGTATTGAATAATTTCATGCAGATCTGGAGCAGCAAGAGAAAGGGGCAATGACATTTGGGGGAGCATGATATCTAAATGTTAATAATGTAGACTGCTTACTAAGAATAAGAATTTTTCTTCTTCTGATGCTAATATTGTCAGTTGCATGAGAGAGTTTTCTATTTCAGTTTGTACTTTACTCCTTATAGCTGTTTTGTTCTTTATGAAACAGTTTTACAAGAAAAGAAGCAAGCTAGTATTTTGAATAAAAGAGTCAGATTTGTATAAGGAAGAGTAGTTACTCAGTTTTCTTCAACTGTTTGATGAAAATTCCAAATAAAAAGACGAGGACGCTTTCTTTCTGAGAGACCCTGTGTGACCAAGCTATCATTCTTGAGAAATAGATTGAACCTTCTTCGTAGCGTCTCATAAAAAATTTAGTTAGCTATAAATATTTAAGGCTGTTGCAGCTGAAATCATTTGCCTTGTGGAAAAAAAATGAGGCTTTTTGTGTTAAGTGTTTTGTTTTCTTTCTCTCTATTCCTTTATATATTAAGCAATGCAAACCCTGTTAACTACCAATGCCACCAAAGTATTTTGATGAGCTCATCAAACCCACACACAGGACTGAAGAAAGAAAGTGAGAAAATGTTTGAGGCAGCCTGTTATCAATAAAAGTATATGCCTTATTGTCTTTTTTTTTTTTTTACATATTTTAGTCTATTTTGGGAATGCTAATTTTATTTCAATAGAGTTCAGTAATGTTTTCTATAATTTTTTCTATTTTTGAATAGGAAAAAAAAAGCAAGCAAGAAAGGACAATGATTAAGTAAACTGCCAGGAACTTGTAATTCCTAGTACCTGTGAGAGAAATTAAAGGTTTCTTCTATTACTAACAAAAAACTGTCAAGCTTGACAAATTGTAAATGACTCTTCCTTTTATATAAGGATAACTTGGTATTAGGAATTTGTGTGTGGGGCTGGGTGTGTGAGAGAGAACCAGAGCTAGAGAAGTGGAAGGAGGGAGGAGAAAGGGAGGGAGAGGGAGATGAGAGAGAAGTGAGAGAGAGCGCACAGAGCAAAGGCCCTGAGGTTACTGGGTTTTCAAGTGCAAGGAGAGCGTAGTAAGTGAGGCCAAATCTGGTAGGATCTTGAAGGTCAAGGAAAGAGTTCTGTATGTTACTCTGAGTAAGATAGGAAGTATTTTGAACAATAACTTATAATTTTAAAAAATCTGAGGTGGTTGTGGAGAAAATAGAGGAATAGAGTAGGGAAGGAAGAAGAGAAATAGGGAGACCAATTACGAGGTTTTTGCAGAAGTTCAGTTGCCTAATATTGACCTGGACTAAGGTGAGGACAGTGGAGGGGTTGAAAAGTGTTCAAGTTATAACTGGTTGTGGGATGTTAGGAAAAGAGAGGTGCCAAGGATGACCTCAAGGTTTTGGTTTGTGGGAAAACCGACTTTTCTTCTCTAGAGTTGGAGAAGCCTGGAGGAGGATCAGGCTTGAGGGCACATCCTCTAACCTTCTCTTGCTTACTGTCTACCACCATGCTGTGTTCCCTACTCTTGCAGGAACATGTTAGGCATGCTCCTGCCTCAGGGCCTTTGCATTTGCTCTTCTTTATGCCTGGCAGGCTCTTGCCTCAGATATCCACCTGAGAGGTCATCCCTGACCATGCTCGAATCCTCCTCCCGATACCACTACCTTCCACTGATGCTCACTGTCTCCTTCCTTGCCTTTTTTTCATTTTCAGTCTCCAGGTCGCCTCTCTCTCTATACAAATCACATGCTTTACTTAGCATTATTTACATCCTCCTATCAGAGTTTTTTGTCTATTTGTTGCTATATCTCCAACAATTGGAAGACTGCTTGCCACTGAATAAAAAGATCTTTCTGAAGTCAGGGTAAAGGATGAGTTCATAAACAAAGTATAAAGTGTAAAGGAAAATAAGGGTTCATTTAAATACATAAAATAAATTGACTTTAAAAAAATAGAAGACCCAATAAGGAAACTGAGCAGAAAGACCACAAAAAGGGGGTAGAAATGTGGAATATATTTAACCTACAAAGGATTACTATCCCGAATAAACAGGGAACTTCTAAAAATCAACAATAAAATAATAAATCACCTAATGGGAAAATGTAAAAAAGACTTCAACAAGCATTTTTCTTTCAGAAAATATATCCTAATGGCCAATAATCATAGAAAAATGTTCAACATTAGTAATCAGGGAAATGACAAATTAAACCTCACTGAGATACCATTTCTCACACAATATTAGCAAAAGTCTAAAAATCCGGATAAGTTTGGAGCAGGTTGAGGGCAACACTGCTTTTGGGAATGATATCACTTTGAAATAACTTATTAGCTATAAAATTTGAAGATACGCATCTTTACAGACTAACAAGTCCAATCCCATGTTTATACTATAGAGAAACTTCTGCACATGAATGGAAGACATGTACCACAATGTTCCTAGAATGATTGTGATGGCAAAAACCTGGAAAAACATCAATGTCCGCCAACAGTAGGATAGGTAGATGGATAGTTAAAAATAGATGAGTACTCCACGGCTTAAACAAAATGAAGTATGGTGATAGCAGCATAGATGACTCTCAAAGACAAAATGTTGACAAAAGAAAAAGCAGCTGGTAGAAAAACCCATATAAATTATTCCATTTATATAAGGCAAACCCCAGCAATAGATTATGTTGAAATGCATTCAGATATGGTAAAACTGTAAAGACTATCAGGAGAATGATAAAAATAAACTCAGAAGGAGAGGATGTGGCTCAAGTGATTGAGTGCCTGCCTCCCACATGGGGCATCCTGGTTTGGTTCCTGGCGCCTCCTAAAGAAGATGAGCAGCAAGACAGTGAGCTGACGTAACAAGATGACACAACAAGGTGAGGCAAGAAGGAAAACACAATGAGAGACACAATAAGCAGGGATCAGAGGTGGCTCATGCGATTAGATGCCTTCCTCCCACATGGGAGGTCCTGGTTCAGTTCCTGGTGCCTCCTGAAAAAAACAAAAACAAAAACAACAAGCAAAACAATCGAAAAACCAACTCAGGGAGCCAATGTGGCTCAGAGGTTGAACGCCGGCTTCCCACATACGAGGTCCAAGGTTCAATCCCTGGCCCCTCGTACCTAAAACAAACAAGCAAACAAACACAAACAAACAAACAAAAAAAAAAAACATCAAATAAATGGTCACCTCTGCAGGGAAGGGAAGGAGGGGGTTATGACTGAGGAAGATGATACTGAGTATCTTCAAATATATTTATATTACCACATTTCTTAGTCTGAGTGGTGGTAGAACGCTAGTTGAAATTTATGATTGTTCTTTAAATTGTGCATATATTTTAGTATATTATTTTGTAATTATTATTTGTATTAACATTTTAAAAAGAAATCTAAAGAGGAAAAGGAGAGTGATGTATAAACAGAAAGTATAGACAACTCTTTTGAGGAATTTTACTGTAAAAGATATTACCTTCTATGGGAAACCTTATTTGACCTATTAATGTTGGGTTAGGTTCCCCACCTCTTCTTAACCTACTAAGAATCTTCCCCCATCAAACCCTATATTAGTAAATGTAATAGATGTTTATTATCTTTCAAGTTATCTCTAGGCAGCAGATCTTCAAGTGGGTAATTCAAGTACCCTGGATCCTTGCGTCTGGTGGCTCTACTGTCTTCAACAGGTGGCTTCCAATGTCTCTGTGAGAGGGGAAAGAACTTGAAGGACCACTCAAGTTCTGGTCCATGAAAAAAGATTTTCATGGACCAGACCTGGGAGTGGTGCACATCATTCCATCTGTGTACCATTGGCTAGAATTCATTGGCATGCACCCTCCTAATTGTAATGAGGCTGGGAAGTGTTGCCTGGCTGTGTGTGCAAAAGGAATAGAGCTTTGTGAAAAGCTAGCCAGTTTCTGCTGCGTTTTATCCATCTGGTTACCAAATATCCATTTAATTCGTCCTCCTGTACATAGAACCCACTCATCGCTTCCCAAAGAGAGACAACCCCAAATCCTATCAGTGCATTGAGCTCAAAGAACAGTATCTTCAGGTAATATGTAATGCCCTCCATCAATTTTGGATGTGGCTTCTTGCAGTTTTTTGACCTCTGAATTAAAAAGACAAGTTGTCTCTTTCCCACATCTCCTCTCACCTCCAATATGCAATATGGAAAGAGGGGCAGATTTACTGCAATAAAAATGCCTATTTAGAAAAGGGGAAAATGGGAGACACATGTCATTCACTGGTTCATGCATATTGATATCTTCCTGGAGGGCAGTAGAGCTCCTTTATCGTTTGTCTTCATGGTTCCGCCTTCTGTGTCTTTAGTGCGTGACATCACGCCTTTTTTTGTTTTTGTTTTTTTGTTTTTAAAAGTTGTTTAATATACTATAAGATCTTTTTTTTTCATATGTATTTTAAAAGATGCTTAGATTACATAAATGTTACACAAAAATTACAGGGATTCCCATGATCTCCACCTCCCATACCTCCATAACATCTCACATAAACATGACATCATGCCTTTTGAATGGCTGAAGGTGTCATAGGGCCAAATGTGCTGCACAGAGTGAGAGCTGCAGAAGAGGTAGCTGCTGCTATTATTACTATTACCTTATTATTATCAAAGCAAACTTAAAAACCAGCTTTCTTTGGGTTTAGCTGAAATTGTATCAACTTAGTGTGTTAAAACTAGTTATTGTGATCACAGACTATCAGTGGTGGTTTTTCCCTATCTATATCTATTTATCTCTACTCTTTGACACATATATCTATACTTATTTATATATATACATTTATGTGTGTCAATTTGTGTATGTGTATATTATATATCAGAGTTTAGATAAAAATAGATATATCTATATATGTGTGTATTTGTATTATACATATGTACATATATCCAGGAAAAATTACTTAATAATTATTTACTGTACATATTTTATTATAGGCAACAATTTATAGAGTAAATATGGAAAAAAAATTAAGGACTTTGTGTCTTGGACGTGTTGGGAAATCTTGATTTAAAGCTCCAGCAGATATTTTCGGTACCTATAGCACAAAATCTCTAGTGTTTCATTTGCCCACATAATAAAACTGTTAGCCAAAGCACTGAGAGTTATTCTGTATATAATTTATAAACCTCCAGTTTCCATAGGAACAGTGTAAAATTTGGAGCTTTGCTTTGAAAATAAAGACTTTGTTTCAGAGCTGAGAATAGTAAAGAAAGACTTCTACGTGCATAGCATTAAGCTCTGATGTCCTCTATGTGAACATGCAAAATAAATAGAAGAGTTGGACCACGCTTTAGAATTTAAAAGATTTTGTTGTGATTCCTTTGAACTTTGGTTGTTTCCTGCCAGCCAGCCGCAGGTCAGAGTTGGCAGAGCTGATTCTGGATGAAAGTCCAGGTATTTATCCTGAGGAATTTACAGCTGGGCAGGTGTCAACAAAGGCTGCACCGTGACGTTCTCAGCCTCTGCTCCGAGCACCATCGAGATCTGAAGATTGTGCAGCCAGCTGTGTGTTGCTTGGCCTGATCCTGCTCCAGGATTAATGAAGAGAGACCCTCAATCTATATTCCAAAGGCTATTGAGTAGGGACAAGAAACAACTGAATGGCATTGCTGTGTAAAATACTGTGCCAGCCCTGCCTTTTCTTCATCTCCTGGCTTCCCCTGCTTTCGCTGCCTTCCCTAGGTCCTGGATCACAGTGCAGAGTCCTACCCTGCACCCAGCAGAAGGCAGCGAGGTTTACTTGCAGCTGATTCTTTGCTCAGTTTCCTGAGGATTCATTCCTATTCCTGTTGTCCCCAGAGGGGGGTTTACCACGAGGTTCTTGAAATTTAAGCTTCAGGGCCGCTTACCTCCATGGCCCCTTCAGAGCCTGTGAATTGTGTGTATTTTATTCAGGCGATCCTTGCTTTGCAAAGCACACTGTTAACTGAAACATGCATGTTGGGACTATGCCGTTGCTTTGCACAGCAATATTATTCCACACTGTGGATAGCTGTATCAGTCATTTTTAGTGTTTTCCTTGGCCTTTCACTTGGAAAACAAAAGACAAGACAACACAAAACAAAATAAAACAACAAAAAGCCTGAGCTCTTATTCATCGATGATGTTCGAAATCCGGTTGGCTTTCGGGTTCTATGACATCATGGCTTAGCAAATATTCTTTGGAATCTTCTAAGTTCCAGTAAAAATGGAAACCAAAAACCTCAAACAACCCATTATCAGAACTCTAAGTTTGAGGTTTTACAGTGGGGATGAAAAAGGAGGTTTTTATGGCATAATTAACGATTAATTTTTTAATGCATTGGATAAACATTAATGAAGAGATAGTATTCATCAGACACTTCCAGGAATGAGGGGTAAAAGATGAAGAAAACTTGACCTTCACGTCGTTTGTACTTAATTGAAAAAGGCAGTAACTGCACAATCACAATTTTACGTGTTGGCTATTAGAATAGAGAACCTTGAAAGCTGCTGCGGGGGCAGAGAGGAGAGTCTAACTTTGTTTATTGGGAGCTGCCAGGACTGCCTCACAGAGCAGCTGGTGCTTGAGCAGGGCTTGAAGGATTAATAGAAGAATGGGCTTGCTTGTTCCCCAGACAGAGGTGAACAGCCTTTGCAAACACATTTGATTTGCAGAAATCTGATGAGTTCAAAGTGCTTTAAGTGTCTGGCGGGCTGTTCGAGGGGCGGTGGCAGGGTGAGAAACCCAGTAGCTCAGATGTGGGTGAGGTGATTTGTGAGTATAATTGCAAAGCTCTATAAACCATTATATCGAGCAAGTTTAGGTGCTATTAGGACTTAGCGGTGACATCCCTGGATTTCCTCTGCTGAGCCCGAGGTGATGATAAAACAGACTGCTTTATAGAGAAAAAGGGAGGCTGTTTTACATGATGGAAATATCATAGTTCTGCACATGAAACAAATCCAAGCTGCAATCTGAAGCTGAGATCCTTTGGAGAATTAATCTCGATAAGATTATACTTATATATAAGGTGGGACTGGGTGATGATACTGCGAACATGAATGAGATTGTATATTTAAGAGACCCCATTCCGAGCTCAGACCTAGCGTAAAATAGGTGCTTAAAAAATGGTAACTTCATGATTATTAGTCTATTGCTATCATGACCAGATGAAGGGAAAGGATACAGAAGAAGAGAGAGGGGCAGGAAAGCAAGCCTCATGGGAGCTGGAGGTTATTTAAAGAGTGAATTGCCATCAAGTGACATAGCATCAGGAAGATTACTGCAACCAGACAGCATGGGGGTAGAGCCAAGAAGGACACTTTGTGCCGCCCCTCTTGATGATATCCACTTTGGTCAAAATTCTGCATTTACATTTACAAATCACTGTAAACGTTGTTAAATCCTACAGGAGATTTTTTTTCTGAACTAACGCTTATCTGTTGGCACAATAGCTAAATGTACGGAGGAAAGAAGGAGAAGGAAGAATGCATTTTTGGTTTGGTGAGCACAAAGCGTTGCCCTAGGATAATGGTTAAATGCATGACCACCCAACAGAACTATTAATGCAAACTTTCGGGGAAAACACTGAAATGGTGAAAGCCTAAAAATAACTGCTTTGTAGCTCTAGGTGTGTGCTTTCCCTAGAATGCGTAAGCAACTCTATTTTCTTAGTTATGTCTATTAAAAATGAGTATGTGGGATGGCATTGGCCAAGCCGGAAAAGAGTTCAAAATTAGAGGGAATGTTTGTTTTTTCGTTCTTTTGTTCGTTCGTTCATTCATTATACAGTGTCTACTACATGCAGGATATGCTAGATGCTGAAAGTGATGCCAAGAAGTTAGACACAGTTCCTACTGTCATCTTCTCAAAAAAAAATAAACTTCTTGCACTGATAAGAGAAGTGTAGGTGAAGTGCTCTCTTACACCAGGGATCTGAGATAAGGAAAGAAACACGCAGTCTCATGTGGAGTAACAAATTTGGAAATGAAAATTCTCTTCTTAGAACTTAACTTTCCAAGCAAGAGCATCTCCTCCCCCTCAAAAACCAGCAATTACTGAGGGCACCTGTTCTATACAGACTGCGAGCACCTGTCTTCCTCTCCTCTCTTGGCCTATCACTCCCATTATTTTTTTTTTTCCTGAAGTTTAGGCACTTCTGCCACATAGAAATATTTTACCTTCTTCCCCCATTTTTTTTTTTTTTTTTTTTTTTTTTTGTCACCTTAACCATGTTAGCAGGCTTTATTAGGTTTCCATAAACTAACTGGCTTTAATATACGCTTCACTGAGAACCTTGTTTTGTTTAAGATGAACCTAGTAACAGGACTTCTTTCAGATACATGCGTACTCTTGAAATAGAATTCTCTGGATCTTTAGGGTTGAAATGTATCTCAGGTCTCTCAGCTGCTTACACATTTACTGTTGCGACTGCAAATAACTTAGTCTGAAGCTCATAACCTTTTGGGAGAAAAGATGAAGATTACCCAGTCTCTTTTTGTTGAATTTTTTGTTGTGACTTTAATTCCCACATACCAGCAATACTTTGCCCCTACTTCTGCTTTTTTTTTTTTTTTCTTTCAAAATCTTGCATAAAATAGTGTACCTTTGACCAGATATAGCACTCTCATAATTAATTAAATTGCTTTCCCACTCTACTGGTTCATTCTCTGTCGATATTCTTTTCATATTGAAAAGTTTGTTCTCAGCTTACAAATGAGTTCTTTCACAAACTTCATTTAAAATAATAATTTCATGGTTTGTGCCTGGCACTGTCCTAGACACTGCATGCCATTAACTCATTTAGTTCTCATAACACTCTGGGTACTATTAATTTAAACCATTTCTTAGATGAGGAAATTGGGGCATGAAGTTAAGTATTTTGCTTAAGGCCATACAGTAAGTGGTGGAACCAAAGTGCTAACCCATGGAATTCCTCTCTGGTATCTGTTACTTTAGTCATTTCACTTGTTGACTACCCAAGTTAGCTTTTAGGTTGTTGTTAGGATTTTGGAATACTTAAAACTGTACAAGCAAGCACAGATTTTATATTTTTATTTTTTAATATATTTTTATTAGAAAAGTTGTGAGCTTATAAAACAATCCTGCATAACGTGCAGAATTCCCATACATCAGCCCTCTACCACATCTTGCATTGTTGTGAGACATTTGGTACAGATGGTGAAAGAACATCATGGTGATAGCTTACATTTGGTATGTTTTTTTCATACCTCTCCGTTATTAACAGCATGTATTAGTACTGGACGTTTGTTATAGTTCATGAGAGACACTCTCTTTGTACCGTTAACCACAGTGCACCATCCACCACGTGGTTCATTGTATTACACAGTCCAGTGCCTTGTACCATCCATCCCAAGTGTAATTCAGTGGCTCTCAGTTTCACCATAGAGTTTTGAAGTCATTGCCTCAGTAAAATTTTTAACCCTTTCCTTAGTCCTATTGAAAAAATCCCATACTCCACTCTTGTTGACTTTTAGCATTGATATAGTATCTTCTTTGACAATGCAAGAATATTACATTACTGCTGTTGACTATAGTCCATAAGTTATAGTAATTGTATTTTCCCATGTATCACCATATTCTTACCACACTGTAATAGTCACACATATTTGTTCTAATTCGTAGAAGAACATTCTTGTATTTATACTATTAACCATAATCCTCATCTACCACCGGGTTCACTATGTTAACACGCTCCCCAGATTGTTTTCTGGCTCCCTTTCAATTGACATTTACATGCCTAGACTACCCTTTTCAGGCACAATCCCATTTATAAACCAGCTATGTTAGTTATACTCACTATAATATGTTACCATCAACTCTATTCATTTCTACACTTTTACAGTTAAGCTAATTAAAAATTCTACATACATTAAGCATCTGTACCCTTCTCAGCCCTCATCTTATATCCTACTAAACTATATTTTATATTTTAATTCTATGTGTTTATTCTTCATATTTAGTTCATATTAGTGAGACCATACAATATTTGTCCTTTTGTGTCTGGCTTATTTCACTCAGCATAATGTCCTTAAGGTTCATCCATGTTGTCATATGTGTCCCAATTTCATTTTTTCTTACAGCAGCATAGGAAGAAAGTGTCATCATTTGATGGACACTTGGGTTGTTTGCATGTTTTGGCAATTGTGAATAATTCCGCTATGAATACTGGTGTGCAAATATCTGTTAGCGTCCCTGTTTTCAGTTCTTTTTTTGCCATTTGTATTTTCTCTTTGGAAAAATGTCTTTTTTAATCTTTCGTCCATTTAAAAATTAGATTGCTTGTGCTTTTGTCATTGGATTATATGACTATACCGCATATAAATCAAACCCTTATTGGATATGTGGTTTCCAAATATTTTCTCCCAATGAGCAGGCTGCCTTTTTACCTTCTTGGCAAAGTCATTTGAAGCACAAAAGTGTTTAATTTTGAGGAGGTCCCATTTTTCCATTTTTTTCTTTCATTGCTTGTGCTTTGGGTGGAGGGTTTAAGAAACCACCACCTACCACCAGGTCTTGAAGATGTTTCCCTACATTTTCTTCTAAGAGTTTTATGGCTCTAGCTTTTTTATTTAGGTCTTTGATTCATTTTGAGTTAATTTTTTGTATACGGTATGAAATAGGGATCGTCTTTCTTACTTTTGGTTATGAATATCCAGGTCTTCCAGCATCTTTGTTGAATAGACTATTCTGTCCAAACTGGGGGCAGCCTTGTCAAAAATCACTTGACCATAGATATGTCTGTTTCTGAACAATCAATTCAATTTCATTTGTTTTAAATGTCTATCTTTATGCCAGTACCATGCTGTTTTTACCACTGTAGCTAGATAATATGATTTAAAGTCTGGATGTGAAAATCCTCCAAATTCATTCTTCCTTTTTAAGATGTTTCTAGCTTTTCGGGGTCCCTTTCCCTTCCAGATAAATTTGATAATTGGCTTTTCCATTTCTTTAAAAAGGCGATGGGAATTTTTATTGGGATTTCATTGAATCTGTAAATCAATTTATGTGGAATTGATATCTTAACAATAATTAGTCTTCCAATCTACGAATGTGGATAGTCCTTCCTTTTATTCACATGTTTTTTAATTCTTTAAGCAATGCACTGTAGTTTTCTGAATACAGGTCCCTATATTCTTGGGTAAGTTTATTCCTAAATATTTGATTCTTTTAGTTGCTATTATAAATGGAATTTTTTTCCTGAATTCCTCAGATTGGTCATTACTAGTGTATAGAAACACTGTTGATTTTTGCATATTAATCTTGTATCCTGCCACTCTGCTGAACTCATTTGTTAGCTCTAGCTTTGTCATAGATTTTTTGGGACTTTCTAGGTATAGGATCATTATCATTTGCAAATAGTGAAAGTATTACTTTTTCCTTTCCAATGTGGATGCCTTTTATTTATTTCTCTTGCCTGATTGCTCTAACAATAACCTCTAGCACCATATTGAATAACAGTGGTGACAGTGGGCATACTTGTTTTGCTACTGATCTCTCTGGAAAAGCTTTCAGTTTTTCACCATTGAGTAAAATGTTAGCTGTGAGTTTTTCATATATGCCCTTTATCATGTTGAGAAAGTTTCCCTCAATCCCTATCTTTCAGGATGTTTGGTAGCATTCCCTCTGGTTCAATTTTTTTTGGAAGAGTTTGAGTAAGATTAGTATTAAATCTTCTTAGAATGCTTTGTAGAATTCACCTGTGAAGCCATCTGGTCCAGGGATTTCTATTCATTTTAGGGAGGTTTTTGATGACTGTTTGTCCATTTCATTTACATTGTTAAGTTTGTAGGTGTACATTTTGTTAATAGTATCCTCTTATGATCTCTTTTATTTCTGTGAGGTCAGTAGTAATGTCCCCCCTCTCATTTCTGATTTTATTATTTGCATCTTCTCTCTTTTTTTTCTTTGTCACTCTAGCTAAGGGTGTGTCAATTTTGTTGGTCTTCTCAAAGAACCATCTTTCTTGGTTTTGTTAATTCTCTCTATTGTTTTTTGTTCTCAATTTCATTTATTTCTGCTCTGATCTTTATTTTGTTCCTTCTGCTTGGTTTGGGAATAGTTTGCTGTTCTTTTTCTAGTTCCTATAGCTGTGTAATTAGGTCATTTAATTTAGCTCTGTCATCTTTTTTAATGTCAGCATAAAGTGTTATAAATTTCCCTCTCAGCACTGCCTTTGCTGCATCCTGTAGGTTTTGATATGTTGTGTTCTCATTTTTATTTTTCTCTAGACACTTACCAATTTTTCTTGAAACTTCTTTTGACCACTGATTGTTTGAGTGTGTTGTTTAATCTCCATACATTTGTGAATTTTCCCTTTTACTGCCTGTTGTTGATTACCAGCATCATTAACATTCAACGTTGTTACCGTAAAGGCAGTTCTTATTTCACCCATTTTGACCTTTGGCTTTTAACTGTCATATCTTATTTTCACCACTCTTTTTACATTTTTAGTTATTTTAACTGATAATCTTCATTTCTAGACTCTCTTCCAAGCCTCTCTCTCTTGTCTTTAAAGGTTATAAGCACTCCCTTTAGTATTTCCTGCAAAGCTGGTCTCTTGGTTACAAACTCTGTCAGTTTCTGTTTATCTGTGAATATTCTAAACTCATCCTCATTTTAAAAAGATAGTCTTGCTAGTTTTAAGATTCTAGGCTGGCAGTTTTTCTCTTCCAGTATCTTAAATATTTCATACCACTGCCTTCTTGTCTCCATGGTTTCTGATGAGAAATCAGCACTTAATCTTATTGGATATCCCTTATATATCATGAATTGCTTTTGTCTTGCTGCTTTCAGAGTTCTCTCTTTGTCATTGGCTTTTGGCATTCTGATTGTCTCAGAGTAGGTCTATTCAGATTTATTTGAATTGGAGTACATTGTGCTTCTTGGACACAGATATCTATGTTCTTCAAAAGAGCTGGGAATTTTCTACCATTATTTCCTTCTATTTTCCCTTTGATTCTCCTTATGGGACACCCATGACACATATGTTTACATGTCTCTTGCCATAATTTAGTTCCCTGAGACTCTGTACAATATTTTCCATTCTTTTCTTTATCTGTTCTTTTGTATACTTGCTTTCAGAGGCCCTGATCTTCCAGCTCACTGATCTTTTCTTCCACCTCTTCAAATCTGCTGTTTCATGCCTCCAGTGTATTTTTAATTTCATTTGTTGTTTTTCATTCCCATAAATTCTGCTATTTTTTAAAGCATATTTTCATATTCTTAATATCCTTTACCTTTTTAGCCATCTCATTGAATTTATTAAGAAGATTTGTTTGAACATCTGTGATTAGTTGTTTCAAATCCTTTGTCATCTTCAAGTTTAGTTTGTTCCTTTGGGCCATATCTTCATCTTTCTTGGTATGACTTGTAATTTTTTGTTGCTGTCTCAGCATCTGATTTCCTTGTATGTATTCTGGACACAGCTTCTCTCTTTAGCCTAGGGCTTTTTATTTCATTGGCTTTGTGCTACAACCCCTCTTTGATACTTGGTTCAACTTATTTTGGAACTTTATACTGGTTTGTGTTTAGTCAATCTGAATTTGTTTTTAGCTCTTTTTCATCTGTTTCTTGCCCTTCCGTCATTGCTGGGGGCGGGGTAGGAGCGGAGGTTGCAGTTAGTACTGTAAGCCATGGAGGCTGAAGCTGCCTGCATTGCCCCAGGAACCAGTGATGCTTCTCCAACCTTTCTCCCCCAACAGGGGTGGGGACAGAGCTATAATTGTGTGCAGGAATCCAAGGCGTGCAGGCCAAGACCATCTGTAGTTGTTTGCAGAGACTGATGAAGCTCCACACACCTTTCTCCCCTGCCCAGGGCAGGGATGGAGCTGCAGGTGTGGGCAGTAAACTAAGTCAGGCAGGCTGAAACTCACTGCAATTGCCCAGGTAGACCAAGGAAGCACCGGACCCCACCTTCCCTTCCAAGAGCAGGGATGGAGGCATAGATGTGTGCAACAATCTAGTCCACGTGGGCTAAAAGTGACTGCAGATGCCTGGTGAGGCCAAGGAAGTACCACCTCCCCTCCTGTCCTATTGGGGGCCAGGGATGGAGCCACAGGTGTGCACAACAATATCGTCCATGCAGGTAGAAAGCAAACGCAGTTGTCTGGAGAGGCTTGTGTAGGTTCCCCCAGCTTCTTCCCTGCCTGAGGTGGGGTTGGAGCCTAGGCTAGACCTGCAATCTGATCTGGGTAGAAAGAAGCCAGTCTCCACCTGCACTGTGATTTTCAGTCAGCCCCACTTCCCCTCATGCCAGGGGAAGAGTTAAAATGGCAGCCACCACCCTCTTTCTGACTTGAACAGGTTCAAACTTCAGCTGTCCTTAGTTAGCTGAATTTACTAGTCAGTAGCTGAAGTTGGTGTTCAACTGTCTCTTCTTCCCCTGTTTTTGGGAAATGGAGCTTCCAACTCCAGACTGGAAACAGTTCCCAAGGCGTCCTGCCCTGCTAGCGGGGGACTGACACTGGCCTCTGCAGTGTGGAGTGCTCTGCTCACGAATCTCCCATGCAGATGGTCAATTTCCTCCTTCCGTTCTTCCAAAGATGTTGCAAGATGCTCTTTTGGTCTCCTGAGCTCCTGAAACAGGGGGATTAGATGGGTCTGGCTGATTACTAACTGCACTGTAAGACGAGCTGATCCTTGGACCTCCCTTCTCTGCTGCTATTTTTCATTTTTTAACTTGCAGTGATATAGCTGACCTAGAGCAGTAACATTTTTAGCCCAAGATCTAGATCCTGGAAACAGGAGATCATGTGTAAAGTAAATAGAATAAAGTCTTTTTTCATAGGCAGAACCAGCCTAAGACAAAATTTTATAAGAGATGAAATATATTCTTGGCATCTTTTCATCTCCCTTCCTCCTTTCCTCCTTTCCCTCCCTCCTTATCTCTCTGCCTCTCTCCCTTCTTTTCTTTTCTCTCCTCTTCTCTTCAATGTTATATTTTTGTTCCACTTTTGTTCCCTCTAGCCTACCCAGTCCCTGAAAATGTCCCAGGATACCCCAAATACATGTTAAATGGAATGTATTTACCCTCCATCTGGCTCTGTAATTCCTCTTCTCAGAACCCATCCTAGAAGAAATATTCTGAAGTGCTGACAAAGATTTTTGCATAAAGATGTCAATCACAGCTTCCTTTCAATAATAAACATAGAAACTACCTAAATATACAAAATTAAAGGAATGATTACATAAATTGTGGTAAATACATACAATGCCATTTTAGGCAACCATAAAAAACTATATATATGAAAACTTTTAATGGCAGGAAAAATGCATATATTTAAATGTAAAGGAGAAAGTACAAGGTAAAAGCAGTGTGATAGCTCTTGGAAAATGAACATTAAAAAAAGGAAAGAAAAAGTTCAAAATATTAAATGTCTATAAATTGGGATGGTGGGATTATAAAGTGACTATATAGTTTCCTCTGTTTTCTAATGTACTGGTTATATTAGCCAGAAAACAAGTAAATTCTCAATTAAGGATTAAATTCTCATTCACTTACATTGCCTGATTTTCTATTAATGCTTTTAGATGTACTGTCATTAAAAAAAAATGATTCTTGACAATCCCACTATATCTTAGCTGGTAGGATTCCATGCAGCACAAGAAAATGAAGCAAATGTTGAGAAAGTATTGAGGAGGTAATTTGAAATACAGCAAATGCAATTAAATTCCTGAAGATAGCTCTTCAAACACAATTTCTATCCTTTTTTTTAAAGTTTGGTCTATTTATAAGTTCATGTTTTGCTTTCTTCCTTTTTTTTTTTCGACCCTGGAAGCAAAGACTCTGAAAGTGGGAGAAAGGGAGAAGATACAGGTCAAAGATAAGACTGTAGGAGATGTAAATCTGCATAGGGGGTGGGGATTATAATTAGATTAGATAGGTCCAATGTGATTTAATGCTTGCAAATTAGGAGTTGCATTTACTCTTTTGCTAGCAGCATTTGTTAATCTGTTTATTTCTTTTTTATAGCTTAAGCCAGCAGTTATATTAATTTCAGGCCTCTGCATAATAAATAGATGAGTTTTCAGTGGAATTATTAGGCTACTCCTTGACACATTTAACTTCTTCACTTCACTTCAGCTTCTCTGTTCCTAGAAGATAGGATGAATGATTCCATTCTGTCACTGCTGCCTTCCACCAGGGGACACTGCTTTCCTCACTGAAGGACAACTTACAGTCAGAGAGTGGAAGAGGGCCGGGCCCCTTTGATTTCAATTGGAGTTTCCCAGAGAATGAAATGCCATCTCCTAAACATGAACTGATTTCAGGAAAAGGAAGGGAAAAAAAGTAGTTAGTAGGGTTTAGGATCCATTTTCCCAGTATCCCCAGGATGAAACTGTTAATTTCCCCCACAGGAGCTGGGCTACAGAGAGAGTTCTGTGGAAGGAAAGCAGCAGCATGCTCTCAATGGGCTCATTTTCCCCATATCAGAGGTACTACAATGCAGATGAATCTTGGTTCCAGGACACATGTGCAAATGAAAAACTGAATGGTGAAATCTTATGTCCTGTCAAGCGCTATATCTGTCCACCTCCACTCTCTACCTTTCTGTCTTGGATGGCGATATTTAAAATGGGGGAAATGTAGGAACTTTATGATTAGAAAGTAAATTATAAAACTCAAATACACTTAAAAGTGGTAGTGACTGATGGGAGAGCTGACACCCTTAGAGTTCTGAGACTGCTGTCATCGTGTATAAATAAACCTAGAATTGTGTTTCATCTTATTAATAATGAACTGCTATATAGATCAGGTCTTATTACAGCAAACCACAAGTGACTATCAAAATTCTTTTGCTAAAATGAATGTTACTATACTAAATGAGTATTGCCTAATATTGTGTATTTTTTTTTTGCTCATGCAGCGATATTTGCTGTTAGGGGATTTGACCTCTCCTAGCTTTCTTCAAATTTAGTGAATATTTCTTATTCTCTCCCTCCCTTATTCCCTGTGAGCTTTATACAATTTGACAATCTCTTTTGGAGCAATTTGAAAATATGAACCTTAGGTCATTAGAATTTGTGTGTTCTAATAGAAACTGGCACAATAATTCAGAAGTAGAATTCATTAAAGACCTATGGTCTCCCAAATACCAGTCTATTGTTTTCTATAGAGTCAAGGAGATATGGCTATTCCCTTTTTATTTCAGCTCCCAAAGTATAATTTACAGCAGCACTGTTCTAGGTCCTATGCAATCGTGGCGGAGACATTGCAGCAGAGGAAGAAATAGTATTTGTTGAATGTTTACCATGGACATGACACTGCACAAAGAATTGAACTTAAACTGAAATTCTGAGTCAACTGATTCTATATATAATTTTTATACATAAAAAAACCTGAAATTCATAAAACCTTACGTAATTTGACCCAGACCCTAAGTTAGGAAGCATGGAGGGAGTCAAGGAAGATTTCATTGAAGAAATGGCCACTGAGCTAATAATTAAAAGATGAATATGAGTTACTTGAGTAAAGAGGGAAGGGAACAGTGTTCCTAATAGAAGGAACAGCATCCACACACAAAAAAAAAATCAGTGAGAGAGACCTTATGAATAAGGTAAGTATGGTTAAAAGACAGAGAGTGGGAAAGTACCTCATAAACTGATGGTGGGGATGTGGGTAGGGGTAAGGCCAGGAAGTGCCTTGCAGACCTTTATTAAGGATGTTTGGTTTATCCTAAAAGCAATGAGAAGCCACCGAGAACCCTGAATGAAGGGCTTTAATATGAACAGATTTGTAGTTTGAATACATTTTTATAGTTGGAGAACCACTTGATACAGACTGTCAGTTCGGTAATCTGGATGACACTCCTGGCAATTTAGAGTGGCTTTGGTAGAAATGGAGAGAGAGAGATATTTTGGCAGTGAGAGGCAGAAATAACAGAGTTTAATGACGAATTAAATATAGGGAGGTGAGGACAACTTCAAAAGCTCCATAAAATCGTGAAGGTAAAAGTCCTTACTGAACATTATATAAACTTCAGATGTTACCAGGCTTGACTTCAGGAAAATTCAGTGGGTTTTGATACAAGTTATCTGCAAAATGATGTGGTATAAATAGTATTTGAATTTTCCAGTAATATGAGTGCAATTTGCACATTATATTTCATGGGTATCAGATCTCTAAAGTTCGTTTCCATTCACACATTTCTGCTGCTGAAGCCTGGGTCTTCTTAAAGACTCCAGCTGCTTTGCTCTGAGCCCTCATTCTCTTGACAGCGTTGTCTGACCAGTACTGAGAGAGAGAGACCGAGCTACGACTAGCAACTGGTGGAGATCAGCAGTGACAGTAATGATGTTCTTAGGATCATTCCTGGGCGTTTCCATGAAGTTATCTTCAATGACCATCAAATTCATCAAATATGCTGTAATTTAGGAATCTCACAAGCATTAGATAAATGTGAAATAAATGTGAAATTTATTCAGTATAGAAGGCAAAAACCACTGAGAGAAGGTTGGTCATGTACTCCTCCATGTTTGGTGGAATTACCTGTGGTTGTAAGTGAATCTGGCAGTCTTCCAGGAGGAGTGATCTTCCCTCTGAAGTAATAAAAACATTTATATTGCAGGGGAATTTAGGGTGACACAGCTCTGCCTGGCATACATAATAAGACAGATGGTGGTGCCATTTATGAAGATAAGGAGTACTCAAAGAGAACCTGACTTGTAATGTTTGGTCATTTGTTTTTTGCTAGTGCTGGGTTAGAGACATGGATCACATATTTGGTTTTGGATATGTATTTCCTGAATTTGTGAAATTTAAAATAAATGTGAAAGGTGGTTGGATAGATGAATCTGGACTCTAGAAGTCTAGACTTACACCTTTGTGAATCATCTGATTATAGGCACAACTGAAGGATGGGTGGGTTCCACCCAATAGGGTGGAGTACATCAACAGTCAATGGCCAAGTTGAGGACAATGATCCTTCAGAGAGAAACAGAAGAACCAGATATTTAGGAAGAAAACAATGAGACTATTGGTTTGGGGAAGGAAAAGAAAATGATGTTTCAAAATATAGGGAGGGATAGATGTTGTCAAATGCTGTGATAGATCAACTAAGGTTAGAAATAAAACAAACATTTGTATTGGTGTTTAGTAACATTGATAATCCTAGCAAGACCCATGTGATGAAGATGGAAGCCATATTCAGAAGGGTTGAAGAATGAGGGTGGTATGAGACTGTAAGCCTATACAGAGACGATAGAGAAGTACAGCTTTTTAGCTATGAATGGAAGGAGAGAGAGAGGGTATGGGGAAGATAGTTTAAGTAAGGTGGTCAGTGCAGACAGAAAGCTGCATGAAGTAAGGAAATGATGTTCTGGGAAGAAAGGACCGGAAATTCACCTGAGGCAGGTGAATGCTTGGGATGATTGAGGATGAGCAAGAAGACTGGAGGGACTGGAGCTGAGTGGGAAAGGCTATTGGGATTCATATTTTATTCTAAATATGAAGGTAATGCATTGGGAACTTTCGAGCAAAGAAGTGACAATGTCCATTTTCATTGAACTACTCAGACTGCTTTGCAGAGACTAGATTGTGAAGAAGGCAGAAAGGATACACTCAACCAGGAGACTGCTCATCCAAGATTCAGCCAATGTTTATTGACTGTCAACTATCTGCCAGGCATCTGAGTCTAGGCTAAAGAAATTGGTCACTTGGACTTGAACAAGGGAAAAGTGGTCAGATTTGAGATATATTTTAGAGGTATAGCTGATGGGATTTGCTGCTGGCATTAGAAAGAGTTGAGTAATGGACACTCTCAAGGGTTTTGGCTTGAGCAACTGGGAGAATGGCCGTGCTTCTCCTGGGATTGAGATGTTCAGAAAAGGCACAGATTTGAAGGGCAGAACAGCAAGAGCTTTGTCATGGCCTTGTTAAGGGAATGACAAATTTTATTTATAGGACTCTTATGCGGATTAAATAAAATAATGTATGTTAAGGGCTTGTACAGGACAGTAAGCACTTAGCATATGGTTATTGCCTTTATTGTTCTTGCTGTGGTTATCGTTACTGGAGTGGATAACAATGAAAAATGGAATCTCATTTAATCGTGGCTTTATCATTAACTCAGGTTTTAATTGTGCTCTGTGACTTTGAGCAATTTGTTTTTTCTTTCCATATCTCAGTGTTTACATCTCTGAAATTTTCCGAGGTGAGTGTCAAATGAGGAATTGGACTAGAGGATCTGTAAAAGCCCAAATAGTTGGGACTTCCTAGGAGTCTATGAAATGATTCTTGGTTAGAAATATCTCAATACCTTTTTACATTGCTAATATTTTCGTGTTTTAAGTCAGTCACTTCTGAGTTTAACAATCAATGTGAATCATCTTATTGCATACTCTTGGAGAGCATTAACTGAGTTAATTTAAATTTAATTAAATTGAGAGAAAAATTTTAAAAAAATTATCTTTGGAAAATCATTCATGGTAAAATAACCTTTGTATAGGTGTGGAAGTACAGCACCAAATATCCCCCACCAACATGCATTCAGCTTTTTTGAATTCAAATCTTTGGCCCTTGTTGAGGGATTTTGGAAAATAAGACACAAACTTGGAGGACAATAGAGAGGGAAGCTTAGGGATTTTGATATTTAATTACTTCTTTGTAGAAGTAAACTTTAGTCAATTAAGGAGCCACGGTTTCTCTTCTATTAGTAACTTGAATCATGCAATAAAATATCAGTGGAGACTGCAGTGCTCTCTTGGACAGGCCCTGCTGTTTTAATGATTTATAGGGCGAATCTCTCCAAACACTCAGTGTCTTAGATGAAATAGAGGTAAAGAAAAACCCCAAACTCATCATTCTCTACTTGCCCTTACATAAAGGGATGGTTTTTTCACTTGTTTGCTTTTGTGGCATCACTGTGTCTCAAGGCTCCATTCATAAGGCGTTGCAGCAATGTCAGGGCCTATTAGTTTTCTTACCATCTAAAGTATCAGCAGCTCATTGAATAGTTCTGAGTGACCAGGGATGAACGATGTGGAGAGTTGGTGAGGATTTGTTTCTATGAGTTGTTGATCTAAGACACATCCCTCTGGCTAGTTATCTGTTTTGTTTCTAACAACTTAAAGATGTTAAATTTATAATATGTTGTTAACATCCTGATTTATTATAAGTAGCAGAAGCAGCATTCCTAGTCTGAAAATATGCAGTAGAGAGGGCTTAAAATTTTCTTGAGTGATGTTAGTCTTCTGCTACGAATGACCTACCTTTTAGCTAGTGCCAGAGGTACTGAGGATGGAATCTTTTGGTATCACCTTGGGATGTTATTGATGTTTGGATATGCTCTCATTCCTAATATCTGGAAAGAAAACCTTATATTCCGGTACATTCCTTCCACGTAGCTGATCCATAAGTAGGATATCAGTGGCCTCTTGTAACAAATAATAAGTATTAGGATGGTAGGGGAGGAATGCGGCTGTCCTATATATTCAAATGGAAAAATCAAGGCACGCTGTAGTTATAAAATTTAGTCCTTTTGGTGCAGTTTCTTAATAATGATTCTAATTATCTTTACTGAATGGTGGCTATTGTGCAGGCACCAGAGCTGGTCCAAGTTTTGTTTGCCCTTATATGACACAGGAATCTAGGCAGTAGGTGAAATTCCTTTCTAGAGCATCAGTTCTTCCTGTGAACCCAGGGATCATGTTCTGTTCCTATGATCATGCTCTGCCTTGTTTTCCTCTGTAACTGTAACTACTTCCCCAGCTCCTGCCCTGGACAGGTCTGTACTGCTCTGGGCATTCTGCCACTGAATGACTAGTTATTAGCTCACTTCCTCGAGTCTCAGCAGGGAAGACTGAACCATGTGGCCCCATCTGGACCCTAGATTTTCTTTCTTGCATCCAGCTGTAACCTTGGTTTTCATAAACGATGTCTATACCTGAGACCACAGACTTATCCCAACATATAACTTCTTGCCACATAACCATGCAAGAAGGTGTTTTACACTTGACGAACTTGACACTAGGAAAGAGTAACCTCTTGCTCAAGGTCACACAGCTGGTGCTTGACCATGAATTCAGATGCCCACTGTTTACTAGACCATGCTGCATCCACTCCATTGTGCATCACTCATTCTTGATTCCGGCCGCTCACCATCTCTTGTTTGAATGACTATCAACTGCTCACATTTTACTCACGATTTATACTCCTAGAGCTAGTGAATAGTGTTTCTTGAACGATACTCTTTTTAGGTAGTGCCTCATTTAAACTTGCCCAGGGCTGAATGAATCCTTGCTGTGCTTCCTAGCCAGCCAGTACACCTGACTACATATGTGATTGTACGTTAGAAAGTTTGGTCAGATACCCTGTCTGGGGCATGGGGTTCTACTGCAGTGCATCAGAGGGTGAGGATTCTCTTCTCCCAGAAATGTTTGCTATGTGAGGGAATTCCTACCCTCAGCCCCAGGCCACCACCAAATCTAGTACTCCAGTGTGAAGAGGCAACTCAACTGTCTCCTCAATTCCTGAAGCATTTGTTCCAAAGTATTCATCTCAGCTACTTATTTGACTTTCAGTGAAAGCATTTTCTCTTAGGCCCAAGGCTGTACCTGGTAGTAAAGAAGGCCAAAAAGGGAAGAGCCATTTCAACAAAGTCAGCATAAATTATCAATTCTACCACCTCATTTGTAAACAGCCCTTTCTTTGGATAGCTAAGAATCTAAATCCACAGGAATCTTTGTTTCTATAGAACAATCTGCAAGACCCAGTGCAGGCATAATTACCTTCATCCACTCCCTGGTTTTACAATACTTAGAGGAGGCACCTGAAGCCACAATTCCTGTTTGGCAATTTGTGAAAGGCTTCAGTCTTTTATATTATTCATTCATTCATTACAAAAATGCTACTGATTGTCCTCAAAAAATGCAAGTATCCCCAGATGAGATACACATAACATCTTATCAGTTATTTATACCGCTTTGTGAAACTGATTATGAGATTTTTTTCCAGGCAACTGGTAGGAAGCAAGTCTGATAATGGTGAGGGAGAAGGAGGAGGTAGAGGGCAGTAGATGGGTGCTGAAAGAGGAGGGTAGAAGTCATTGAGGACAACCTCCTGTGCAAGCAGTTTTTCGTGGCCCTGTTGACTGAGAAGTGCTGAGCAATGGAAACTTGCTGTCTGCCATGAATAACAGAGAGCTACATGTGTGGGGTCCATAGTAAATTCCTGAAACACAACCATGCTTCCTTCCAAACTTAGATGACAGAATACTGATGTCTATTATCCTTACAGCATCCCTGCATCTGGGCCTCTCACACTTAACTTTATGGTCTGTTTTATTTCCCCTTTGCATGTATTAGAAACAAATAGTCAAGAGGATTAATAAAAAATGTTATGGCTTCAAAAAGCAGCTAACACATTGCCTGATGGGCTTGTGCACACATAAAGTCTCGGAAGGAAAAACTGTCATGCTTAATAGATTTGATGAGTCCACCGAGTCTGACTGCTTTCTTTTTGCTTGACTTGCAAATTTATTTCCATTTTGGCATCTTAGCAGTCATCTTTAAGCAAACATTGAGGTTTCAGTCGGTAGGGCCAGGGTATTAGCAATGAATTTGCTGAGCCATCGAAGACATGAAGGTAAGGCATATTCTAAGGTATGGCCACCATTAGATATTTTCTTGCATTTTCAAAGTGATAAGACATCGTTTGGGTTTTTGCAGCACTTTTTTTTATGAGCCAAGGGCTGATATAAAGCCACGTCTCTGGGACAGGCTTTGAGAGGTTTTACTTGGTAATATTTTAAGGTTGTCTCAATATTGGAAATTTCTTCTGTCTTTTCTCACCTGCTTTCTGCCGATTTTACTGCTCTTTTCCAAAAGACAAACAACAACAACAACAAAAACTTTGTCGCTTAAGCTCCTCATTGCCAGCTCTGTTTTAGGTCTGGTGTAGAAGGAGGTTGAAACTTATTTCCATCATTCAGTTTGGAGTTACACTTGGTTTCACAAAATCTAGTCCTTAGTTCTCTTATTATTTCGGAAAACTTACATTGGCTAAGAAACAACTCTAATAAATCAAGACATTTGTTTTATGTTCTACTCTGGCACCTTCTAAAATAAAATGGTCATTTATGCTGAGGATAATTTTTAGAAAAGTGAATAAGTAATGTACAGTTTCCCTGGTTTTCTTATGAGCAGCCTAGAGACTGCCACAGCTAGACTGAAGAAATTAAATACTGAATTCTGCCTGAGGTGAGATTTTAAAGAAATCCTATTTTTACTCATGCTCTCCTCAGTTTTTGTGTCCTATTGGAGGACCTTGTGGTGAGGGAATGAGGGAGAAGAGAAGGAATATAAAGGGATAGTGTTATGAGAGCCATACATCATATTTAAAAATATTTTATTGGGGTATAATTTATATAAAATGCAGAGTTAAATTATTCAGTTCAGTAAGTTTTGACAGGTGTATGCACTTTTGTCCCGCCCACCACCCCCACCAGTTCCACTACCCCCAGAAAGTTCTCCTGCCCCTTTGCAGTCACATCTCTTCCTTTACACAGCCCCCCACCCGCACCCAAATGTCAACCACTGATTTCTGTCAGCATTGCTTAGTATTGCCTGTGCTTGAACTTCATATGAATGGAAACATACAGTAGGTTCTCTTGTGCCTGGATTGTTTAGTTCAACACAATGCTTTTTGAGATTTGCCCATGTTGTTGCATACATGAGTAGTTCATGTCTTTTTGTTGTTGAGTAGTATTCCATTGTATGGATGTACCACTCGGTAGATATTTGGGTTGCTTGCAGTTGTGGAAAATTATGAATGAAGGTGCTATGACCATTCATATACAATTTTTTTGTGTGTCAACTTAATTTTAATTTCTCTTGAGTGAGTAGAGGAATAGATTTGCTGGATCATAAGCCAGGTGTGCCTGGTTGTTGCATTTTATACTCTGCCTAACCCATTGAATGAGAGTCCCAGCTGTTCTACATCCTAGCTATTGATTGGATATTATTAGGCTTTAAAATTTTTCACCATTATAGAAGGTGTGTAGTGCTAACTGGTGGTTTTAATTTGTGTTTTGTTGATGACTAATGATTTTGAGCATCTTTTCACGTGTTTATTGGCTACTTATACATCTTTTTTTGTGTGAAATGTCTAAGTAATTCACTAATTGTTTATTTTTTTTATTAATTTTTCCTTTTATTGGCTTGTACAAGTTCTTTACAGTTACAGATATGAGTCTAATTGTATGTATTATGAGTATTTGTATTCACAAGTCTAATTGTATGTATTGTGAATAATTTCTCTGAGAATGTGGCTTTCCTTTTCACTTTCTTAAAGGTTACCTTTTGAAGAGCAGAAGGCTTAAATTTTGATGGTGCCCATTTTATCAAGACTTTCTCTTAGGCATTCTGTCTAAGAAATCTTTACCTACTCCAAGTGAATGAGTATAATCTATGTTTTCTTCTAGGAGCTTTAGAGTTTTAGCTTACACAATTTAGTTCTACAATTCATCTTAAGTTCATTTTCATGCATATTGTGAAGAATAGGTCAATGTTAATTTTTTTCCAGATAGATATTGATTATTCTAGCACCATTTAAAAAAAGATATTCCTCTCCCCATTGAATTGCATTGATGCCTTTGTCAAATGTCAACTATATATATTTTGCCAATTTGTGTCTTTGATTGAGAACTGTAATCCATTAACATTAATATTATTTCTGTAATGGCAGTACTTACTTTAATCATTTTATCCTTTGTTTTTCATATGTCATATGTTGTTGTTGTCTCTCTTCTTATCTTTTTAGTTATCCTTACTGATAATCTTGATTTCTGCACTCTATTCCAAGCTTCTCTCTCCCATCTTTTCCTTTCAGCCTCAGAAATGCCTTCTGTATTTCTTGTAGGGCAGCTGTCTTGTTGATAAAGTCTTTCAGTTTCTGTTTATCTGTGAATATTTAAACTCTCCCTGATCTTTGAAGAACAGTTTGCCATATAAAGAATTCCTGGTTGGCAGTTTTATTCTCTTTCAGTACCTTAAATATACATAACAATGCCTTGTTACCTCCATGGTTTGCTGCTAAGAAATAGGTACTTCATCTTATTGTGGTTCCCTTCTCTGTGACAGTCGCTCTTCTCTTGCTGCTTTCAGGATTCTCTTTTTTAATTTTGGCATTTGACATTGTGATTAGTATGTGTCTTGGAGTATGTCTATTAGGACTTATTTTGTTTGGAGTATGTTGTGCTTCTTGGACTTGTGTATTTATGGCTTTCAATTACAGTTGGGTAATTTTCAGCCATTATTTCCTCAAATATTCTTTCGGCCCCTTTTTCCATTCCCTTCTCCTTCTGAGACACCCATGATGTATATGTTTGTGCACTTCATGCTGTCATTCAAATCCCTGAAACCCTGGTCAGTTTTTTTCCATTCTATTCTCTATGTGTTCTTCTGTCTGTAAAGTTTGTCCTGTCTTCTAGTTCGGTGATTTTTTCTTCTGCCTATTTAAATCTGTTGTTGTATGCCTCTAGTATATATATATATATATATATATTTTTTTTTTTTTACCGGGAGGTCCCGGGGATCGAACCCCGGTCTCTCCATATGGTAGACGGACGCCCAACTTCTTGAGCCACATCCGTTTCCCATCTAGTATATTTTTAATCACTACTATTATGCCTTTCATCCACATAATGTTATGTTTCTTTTTTTTTTTTTTTTTTACCTGGAGGTTCCAGGGAACAAACCCGGGTTCCTCCATATGGGAGACAGACGCCTAGCCATTTGGGCCACATCCATCCCCTATGTTTCTTTTTATACCTTCATCTTCTTTATGCTCACCCAGTGTCTTCCTAATATTCTTTATTTTTAAAGCCATATTTTCCGTCATCTCCTTGAAATGATTAGGACATTTGTTGAAACATTATTGATTTGTTGTTTCAAATTTTGTGTCTCCTCTGAAGTTTTAGTTTGTTCCTTTGGGCCATATCTTTCTGTTTCTTAGTACAGCTTATAATGTTTTGTTGCTATCTAGGTATCTGCTTATCTTGATGAATTTACTCTGAAGATCAGGTTTCCTCTTTTGCTTAGTGTTTTATTGTTGATTGGCTTTGTGTTAAGGCTCTTTGTGACACTTGCTTCAACTTATTCAAAGCCTTTAGAATTGCCTGTGTTTAACTGATCAGATATTTCCAGATCTTCATCTGATTCTTGTCCTGGACATGCTGTACAATTTTTAATATTGCATTATTTGTACTATTGTTTCACCTCCAACAGAAAGCTTCCTATTCTATTTGTCTATAGTGTTTTTACCTTTCTTTGTTGCCTCTAACTGCTTTTGCCTGGAGGAAAACTTTTGGGAGGAGGTTTACCCTTAAGAGAACCTTCCTAAGTCAGTATTTCCCTGCCAAAACAGGGCCTGATCCCATGAAGGCAGCACAAATCATCTCCAAAGAACCCTGGATAGAAGGTCAGGAAAGACACCACAGGCTTTTGTGATGACTTCCTGAAGCTGTGCTTTCCTGGCCTGCACAGCAGGTAGTGCCCTTCAGGAAACTATTCCCTGTCACCCTAGAGAGGTTCTGTGCCTTTTAATCATCACTGTCTCTGCCCCTGTCTGAGGCAGGGTTGAAACAATGGCTGCAGCCATCTCTATCTTGGATTTCTCCAAGTCTGTAACTTGTCTTTTAATCTTCTTAACAGGGTCTATGCAGAACAGAGATTTAAATTTTGGTTTATCTACTTTTCCTTTTATGACTCATGCTTTTCACCTCAAGTCTAAATACTTTTTTGCTCAGCCTGCATCCAAAGGATTTTCTTCTATGTTTTTTTCTAAAAGATTTGTTTCACATTTTAGTTCATCATCAATTTTAAATAATTTTTATGTAAAATGTGACAATTAGATTGAATTTCTTTTTTTCTTTTATATTAAAATTTTAAAAATACATGTCCCTTTGCTCTGGCACCATTTGTTGAAAGTGCTATCTTTCCTCCATTGTTGCTTTGTGTCTTTGTCAAAAATCAGTTGGCTGTATTTATGTGGATCTATTTTTGGGTTCTCTAGTCTGTTCTACTGATTTTTTTTTGTCTGTCTCTTCACCTATACCACATAGTCTTGATTAGTATAGTTATATAATATGTCTTAAAATCAGGTAGATTGATTTTTCAAAATTTCAAAATTCATTTAGGTATTCTAGTCCCTTTGTCTTTATCTGAAAATTTTAGAATAATCATGTCTATATCTACAAAAATTTTGCTCGGATTTTTATAGGGATTATGTTAAGCCAGTATGTCAATATGGGGAGAATTGACATTTTAATTATGTTGAGTCTCTAATCCAACATATTTTTGTTATATTTATCCCTAAATATTTCATTTTTGAGGAATTATGAATGGTATTGTGTTTGTAAGTTTGATTAAATTAAATATATGTGTAAGGTTAAATCCACATATTCATTGCTAGTATTTAGAAATGTAATTGTTTTTTGTATATTTATTCGATATCCTGCAACCTTGCTGAACTTACTTATTAATTCCAGAAGGAGTTTAAGCAGATTCTTTGGGCTTTTCTAAGTAGGCAGTCTTATCATTGACAATTAGGGACAATTTTATTTCTTCCTTTCCAATCTGTATGACTTTTCTTTTCTTTTCTTGCTTCATTACTCTGGTAGAACTTCCAGCACTATTTTGAATAAAAGTGGTGAGTGGACATCCTTGCCTTGTTTCTGATTGTAGGGAAAAGCATTCAGGCTTTCATCATAAAATATTATACCAACCCTAGGTTTTCTTTATCAAGTGGAGGAAGTTCTTCTCTATTATTATTTTTCTGAGTTTTTTTTTTTTTCATGAATGGGTGTTAAATTTTGCCAAATTACTTTTTCTGTGTCCTGTGTAGGTTTTTGAAGTAGAAAACCCTTCAAGTCTCTAGCTATCACTTCATGTGGGTTGTTTGCATATCTTTCAGTATTCTTTGTGCTTTTTCCAGAAGGGCTCAATTTAATTTTGTGACAATATTGAGAATAGAGAATGGGAAAACTTTCTCCATCATGGAAGAAAGGCACTTTAAGAGCTTGGGATTGCTTGTTATAAGGCTAGTGTTTTATTCTGATTCTATCTATCCCTGGATGAATAGAATCTATTCTCTTTGAGCTTCAGTTTCTTTATTTGCATTTGTTATGATCAAATGAGTTGAGAGAGGAAATGCTTATAAATTTAATCAACTCATATATAGTAAGTAATTAATAGTAGACTATTCATTTTACCACAGTAAATCATTTGGCAACATGGAAAGCCTAATATAGAATACGCCCACATCAGAATATACTAAGCCTACATTCCTCATTCAGGAACAGGCAAATATACATCTAGCTGCTCCAAGAAAAAGAAAATGGATAACAGCTTTTATGGAAACCCTGAGACATATACTTGACCTTAAAAGATACACTTGTATTCAGATGAGAGGAGAGGAGGCAGATGACAGTTCCACATACCATGTTAAAGAAGAGCCCCTCAGTTATATTTTGAGAAATCATAGGTAAATTTCATTTCACTATTCAAAGACTGAGTCCAGAAAGGCTGATGTGAGAGAGGAATGATAACTGCTTTGGGAAATGAGAGAGAGGAAGAGTTATTTCTTTACTCCTTCTGATGGCTTCACCTCCATAAACTAGTGGGAATTTCTGCACTCAAGGTTATGTACCTTGCAAAATAACTCATAATTCATTTAAAAAATCTCTTTAGCCAAGTGACATTCCCCTTACATAAAATAGTAATTCAATTTATTTACAGTCTTGAATGAACCATTTCTGTTGCTTAGAGTGAAGGAGACCTGTACTTTACACAACAATTTTAGAATAATTTTGTTTGCCAAGCTCTTCAGATGAGTAAGGAAAACATCCATTTTATCTGGAGTTGCTATGGAGATCAGCTGAGTTATTTTAGTGCCTAAGCTATCTGGAAGGTGATTGGAGCATCATCCAGACCACTGGAACGTGAGCCTCTGCAGTTATGGCTTGATGATTATTGTTCACTTGATGGAAAAGAGCAAATGAACCATCCAGTGGTACTTAGTTCTCAAGGAGAAGCTTACCCTTTAGATAAATCTGATCCAACACACATCAACCATAGAGTCTCACATTCTTAAACTTTCTGAATGGATTCTTTTCGAGTTGTCTTACTCTTCAAGACATTGAAATTAGGGAAACCAAAGTACAGTTTCTCCTTCTTAGATATATCCCTGGTTTTCCTATCTAGTCCTGTAAGTTAGTCATTTCGTGTTCTTCAGCATAATTGACTCACTTCATGCACACAGATATTATCTTGGGGAAGAGGAAGGCACTGGCATGGGAAAACTCAAGCAATATTCATGGCATGTCTGGTTATCTATAGACTGTCTATTCCGCTTCCTCTGGAGAACTTTGGTACAATGCCTAACCATGGAGTATCTCACAATTGGACTGGAAGAAGGCAGATGCAATTGCATGAGATTTTTAAGCTTTGTATCATGAAAAAATTCAAATATGTGAAATACTAGAGAGAACATGCACTTATCTTGCTTTAACAACTTTTCAACACTTTGCCAGTCTCATTTCATCTAATCCCCACTCCCCATTTATGGTGTTTATCCTGAAGTATTTTAAAGTAAATCCTAGATTTCTACATCATGTCATTTCATTTGTAAATACTTCAGTAATTTCCATGGATCTTTAATTAAAGTTATTTAATAGTCTTTAAGCCCTGTGGCAAAATCTCTTTTGGCATTTGTTTTGGTTACTCTGTCTTCCTAAATTCTTCTTAAAGGAAACACATCTTAGGGAACATACAAAAGAAATCATCAATCTAGCTTGGATTCACCATGCATAAAACCATAACAGTTTAGAGCTAAACCTCATCTCAACCAATTGTAGTTTTAATAAAGAGAGAAAATTGATGCTCAGAGGGGTGAAATGTATTCCATCCCCACCCCCCACCAAATAACTGGCAGAGCCCAAGGAAATGAACCCAGATTTCTTCATCTCAGAATGTTCTCCCCCATACTATACTGTTTACTCACAGCACTAAGAAGTTTTTCAGCACATGAAATGCTGCAGTTTGTGGAAAGCCATCATTAAATGCACATTGTTTCTCTGAAGTGGCTCTTTACACCTTTCTCTTGGTTGCAGGTTAGCAGTAGATTGGCTTAGTAAGTTGATACTTATGATTAGGTAAACACACACATAGTAAAGATGGTGAAGAATGCGGTATGGAGAATATGAATTTCATTAGGGAAAGGACTATGATGGGTCCAGGGAGATGGAATGAACTTGACATTGTGTATGAGGGAGGAGAAATAAATAGGTACCAGTATTTAAATGACTTTGAGTTCCAGAATGAGTCAAACACAAATTTTCAAACATCACATTTTCCCTTGTAACCACCCTTGTTCTTCAAAATAGAATTTTTTAGTAGTGATAAACCTTATTTTTATAGAGGTTTTAGATTTACAGAAAACTTACAGTGAAATTACAAGGAATTACTATATAACCCCCCCCCCACACACACACAACCATACACATAGTTGCCCCTATTAATAACATCTTACATTAGTGTGGTATATTTGTTACAATTGATGAACTAATATTGAAGTATTGCTACTAAACAAAGTCTATAATTTACTTCATGATTTACACATTGTGCTGTCCAGTTTTATAGGCTTTGACAAATGTTTAATGTCACGTGTCTCTCAGTATCATACTGAACAATTTCACTGCCTTAAAAATGCCCTGTGTTCCACTAATCATCCCTTTCTCTCCCTTCTGAACCCCTGGAAACCACTATCTTTATGTTAATGTTACAAGTTCTTCTATTAGCACAAGATAATACCTAAAATAACAATAAATCTACTTTGGCCCATGGTTATACTCCCCCTTATGTTTGTTCATTCCCCAGTCTTGAGGGATTTGGAATGATGTCTGCTCTGACTGCTTCAGGCTGAGAGGGGACTTAGGTATTATGGGGCAAATGTCAGGGACTCTTTTGCTTGCAGTTGTAGATACTCTTGGTTTTGGGAGGATGGGACACATTATCATCTTTGTTTTTGTGGTTATCCAGGGAAAGCCTGAAGAACTGGAGAGTAGGAGTTGGTGGCAACTCTGCTGGGATTCAGGGTTCAACTGGCATATAAACAATCCAAAGATATAAGTCTCTGAGAGCTACATTTTATGGGTATATTGAAAATTACAGGTTCATATAAAGGAGTAAAACAACCATGAGTAGGGAAATTATAAATGAGTATAACTATGTTATTTTGGGGGAAATAGATTACCATGTATTCTCAAATAGGGCCTGCCAAGGGGGTGTTGATTTCTTGAGACTGTGTGCCTTACCTCTGGTGTCTAGAGCCTTCAGGAGCACTTTTGTTTGAGGCTTTGTTTACTGTGGCAGTTAGTGAAATCTGCCCGAGACCTGCATAAGCATAACCTCTGAATGACCTCCCAATTCATTCTGAAATCTCTTATCCATAACAAAACTCATTTTAATGTAATGCTTCCCCCTTTTGGGTAAGATCTTTTTCCACATGCATTGCTGGTTAGTATTTGTTAATAATCTCTTGATGCCAGGGAGGCTCATTCCCAGGAGTCATGTCCCATGTCAGGGGGAAGGAAGTGGGTTTATTTGCTGAGTTTGTCTTAGAGAGAAGCTACATTTGAGTAACAAGGAGGTTTCAGGAGGTAGCTCTTAGGAATTAATTATAATTAGGCTAAATTTCATTTTTACAGGAATAAGATTCATAAGTACAAGCATTAGGATCAGTAGTTTGGCATATTGGCCTGGTTCCTTTTGTTAAGCATGGCTTATATATTCCAAGAATTTTTGCCATTTTATTTGAGAAAGTAACTTTGAGTTCTAGGAAGAATGAGTTAAAGACAAATATTCAAGACTCACACTTTTCCCTGTGACCAGCCTTGTTTTTCTTCAAGGTATAATTAAAAAAAAAAAAAAGTCAATCTAGCCTCAGAGAAATCTTTAGAGAAAGCCTCAGGAGTATCCTATATGTATAAGCTTTGAAAAGTTGTGAAGGACAAACACACAAAAGATCAAGATTTCTCATGTTATTTGAATTTCTGATGGAATCATTAGTTCTTCCTTAAGAGAGTGACCTTATTTTTTTTCTCTTTAAACACCAATTTAATCAATGTATTTATTCTGATATATAGGACCCTGAGTATCTAAAGTATCTTTTCCCAATCCTGATAACTGAATTATTTTTCCAACTTGTGTAGTTTTTTTCTTAAGTCAATGGTTTTCAACCCAGCATACACCTCAGAGATTCTAAAGCTGATGTCTGTATTTTTAAAGTAATACTCTAATCTAGGCATTGATCATTCCATAGATGAAATATTGATGGAGGACTTTATAACAGAAGGGTCAGACTGGCATATTCTGAACACACTGATCAATCTGAATAGTTCCATATATGTGCCTGAAAAATTACACCTGAATCTAATTGAGAATCTAGTGGTTTTCAGGAAACATAGAGGATAGAGGAACAAGTTAAATGACACCACAGGAAATGACCAGATATGTCAGTGTGTGGGTCACTATACAGGAAATATGCCCCAGTTTCTCTATCAAAGCATGATATCAGATAGAGTGGGAGCAGAGGAAGGGACTATTATAGAATAAGAGAGACTTAAGTGACATACACCAAAAGCGACATGCAAACATTTCTTTGGAGCCTAATTTAAACAAACTAAAATTTAAAAGATATCTTTGAATGCCCTGAGATTTGGGAGGCTGTGCTAGGCCAGCTTGCCAGGCATCCCTGTGGGAAAGAGGGTTCATTCATGTTTGCACCTGTGGTGACATGCACTTTACCCAAAAACAAGACCCTTTGCTACAGAGTCCCCATGTTGTTGCTGATTGTTGGAGGTTCTTTTGGTCTCCGTGAGTTTTCACAAATCTAATATGATGCTGTGAAAATTAAAGTTACTTCAGTTTAGGAGTGGTCCAACTGAAAGAGGAAGGGTTCTAAATCCTATTACTGGAGGCCTCATAGAAAAGACCACAAAGGAAAGGCCCGAGCAGCGAGACATCAACAGAATCCTGAAGAGGTGAGGCTACCATGATGTGCCTTCCCATGTGAAAGAAAAGCCAAGGACCAAGGATGGCTGACAGCCAGCCCCAGAGCACCGCAGACTTTGGAAAGAAAACATCACCTTAATGATGCCTTGATTTTGGACTTCTTCAAGTCTCAAAACTATTGATTCTAAGTTGGGAAAAAAAACTGAAAATGAATAAAGTATCACTAGAGTCTGAGTATGAGAAAATAAAGGACTCTACTTCTGATGACTGAAAGAATATTGGAGGACCTAGGCCTTGGCAAGATCCTGACCTCTTCCAAGGACAAAATCCAGAAATCCTTAAGACTAAAATGACCTGAGTATGATGCTATTGTTTTAATAAAATGTTATCACCCGGACTTCGCACTATATACTCATATCCAATAGCAAGAAAATTCCAGACCTGAGGAAACCTATGTGTTGGTAATTTGATAGCAATCTTGATAAAAAGTTGAATAGAGGTCTTTATACTTCCCAGCAATTCCATTTGCAAATGAAAATATTAATCGTAACCACATATATTTTACACCGCTTAATAAAAATGTGAATACTGGGGGGAAAAAAGATATCTTTGAGACAATTTGGGAAAGTTTGAATAGGGAGTAGCTATTTCATCTGTATTAGTCAGGGTTCTCCAGAGAAACAGAATCAATAGGATATCTACTGATTGATAGGCATATGAGATTTATTATATGGAATTGGCTCGCATGATTATAGGGGCTGGCAAGTTCAAATTATGTAGGACAGGCAGGAGGCTGGAAATTCTAGTAGGAATGATAGTGAAGTCTTGAGTCCAAATTCCTTAATCTAGGAATTCAGGAACAAGTGGAGGGTATAGTCTTGAGGCAGAATTCCTTCTTATCCCTGGAACCCTCAGTTTTTCCCCTGAGACTTCCCATTAATTAGATGAGGCCCACCCACATTATTGAGGGTAATTTCCTTTATTTAAAGTCAACAGATTGTAAATGCCAATACCATCAATGAAATAAATCCACAACAACAACTAGGCCAGTGTTTGACCTTACAGCAGGGTACCATAATTAGCCAAGTTGACACAGAAATTAACCATCACAGACCACTCCTTATCAACTTGGCACCCATCTGCATGTACTTAAACCATGCATAATCTCTAAATAAATAGAGTAACACGCTTCTGCCTAACATGATACAACTTCTTGCCTACAACTAAATACATATTAACCCTTTCCTCAGAAGAGAATTAAGCCTTTGGGTGATGGTCACTCTTCTCCTTGATATCTGCTAACTTAAATATTATGATATAAAGTCAATACAACTTATGTTATATAAAAATGGGATAAGAAAGGGAAGAAAAACAAAGATATAATAAATATATGTACATATCAAATATCTTTATGTATATCAGATATATTCATAACAAAATAAGGAAGAAATACTCATAACAATTATAATCCTCTTTTCTGCAACTGGTCAAGTGGTCATAGCTTGTATATATAATTATCTTCTTCCATTAAGTATTCCCTTTGCCCTCAGCAAGTTGTGGCTCTTTGCCTGGCTGTTTGCACTCTTGAAGGTTCTGGGACATTACTAGTCCTGGATTGGGTTGTTGCAGTTTTCCCTTGACTTTAATCACAGGGTGTGGTAGTACCAAGCGATGCCCTGAGGGATCTAGAGCTCCTGTATTCTTGTCACTGTCTTCCTTGCCTCCACTGTGTAGTAGCAGTCCAACTTCCCCTTGGTAATCAGGACCAATGACCCCAGCCAACACAGTAACTCCCTTCTTTGCCTGTTGATTTAGAGGCATGAGAAGCACAAAGTGACTGGGTGGCAGTCTTAACTTCCAGTTCAATTGAGTCATTGTTGTGTGACCTGGTGGAAGCATTCTTCCTTTTTGAACTAAGACCTCTAGATCAGCAAAATTTTTGCTTCTTATCTCCATGAAATTTTGCTTGTGGATCACTAGCTATGGCACAAAACATGTGCTGGGTTTTGGTTCAGAAAAAAATTTGCCATTGTAGTTAAAACTCATTTACAGAAGTGTTCCCTTTCTAATATGGTTGCCCTGTTCCTTAAAATGACCCTTAGGAATAGGTTTTGGTGTATGAATTGTGTAGTCACTAAACATTTATTCAGGAGCTATTTATGGAGTGTCTGCCATGTGTAAAGCATTGGAATGATTTTGAATTGATGACCACTAGTTCCACCATCCTGGTGGCTGTGTTTTACTAGGCATTAAGTCTGGTTGTTAAGAATCTGATCTTTAATTTTAAAAGAAGGAAAACATAAGCCAAAACCAGAAAGTAAGTGAGAAGAAACACCTGACAAAGCTAGATCTAGGGAGAAACTTAAGTCTATAACTTTGAACCGGAAGGAATCTTAGAAGATATCTAGTCAAGCCTCCTTCTGTGGCTGAGAATTCAATTTTTAATTATGCTGGACAAAACTAAATTACCTAACTTCTTAGACTTGAACTCTTCCATGAGCAAAGAGTTCATGGATTTGCAAGGAAGCCTATCCCATTATCAGACAGATCTAGCTATAGCTTGTCACTTGCTATGCAGCCACCCATTCTATATTGTCAAACATTGTATCAGAAGGTCCCTGTTTAAGAGTGCATGGTTTCTAGGCTTCTGCTATGGCTTTCCCACATACTATGGTTTGTCAACATTTAACACCATGGCTGCCCTGCTCTGAGACATGATATTTCACTGGGCTCAGAAAAAAAAGAGGATGGCATTAAGCAAAAATTCAAGAATAGGAGCTAAGGAAGTAAGAAATAGAAGGCAATACATATGTGAGATGGGTGCATTTAAGGGATAAGGGGGAGGAGGCTCCATTGCTGAGGATGATTGGCCCCTTAGAGTAAAGAGATGGGCATCTGCCCACTTGCCAATTGCTTACAATAGATGCTAGTGCTGAACTAATTTACGATAGACTTCTTCTGTGACTGAGAAGGCTGAGGATGGATTAGGACTGAGAAAAAAAGTTCAGAGGCATCCTCCTTTCATGGATATTTAGAGAGAACAGAAAATAGATGAAGGACAACTATACTGAAAGCTTTATAAGGTACTTGGTAACTATCTTTAGTGATAACCACAAGCCCTTAGGATAAAGCTTTGGTGTGTTTATTTTCAGGGACAGTAAAACCCCAGAGATATGTCTTATTCAGACATATTCAGGAGTATTGAAGAAAAGGAATACCTAAAAAACTGGTGGCAACTGTGAAAAGGAGCTGAAGGCATAATGTATTCTAGAGTCTCAAGGATAGAAATAAAGTAACAAATCTAGAGTCATCTTAAGAATGGAAAGTGGTCTTGAGGCTTAGCAGATAGGGTGTGTGTTGTATAGGTAAAGTCCCTAACAATCCAAGGGAACATTTTATTGCCTCTTTTACACAGTGCCTCTCTGTGGCTTGAGTTAGAAAGGCACATGCAAAAAAAGATTTGGTACCTGTAAAAACTCCCAAGATGAAATTACATATGGCTAAAAATTTAGCAAAAACCCAAATTAATATTTGTATCAGAATCCAAACGTTCTTCCTGTTTTGTCATTTATCCCCATAAAAGTCAAGTTTCTGTAACTTTATGATCTTGATATCAGAATGGCCTGAAAAAGGAGTGGTAGTGAATGAGGTTGTATATGCTTTCTAAAATATTTTTTTCTTTAGTCTTGAAATAATTTTAGACTCACACAGAAATTGCGATAATAGTACAGGACTTGTCATGTACGCTTCCCCCAGCTTCCCCCACTGAAAGCATCTTAGATAACCACACTATAATTATCAGACCAGGAAATTGACATTGGTAACATACTATTAACCAAACTACAGACCTTATTCATGTTTAACCTGCTATTACATGCACTCTGAAAACTTTTTTGGTGCATAATTCTATGAAATTTTATCTATGTGTAAATTTTGACATGTAGATTTGTGTAACTACCACTGCAATCAGGAGTATGGGACTCTTCAGTCATCCCAAAGAAACTCCTGCATGCTACCCCCGGGTAGTCACACCCTGCCCCCAGCCCTGACCCCTGTAACCACCATCCTTCACCACTATAGTTATATCATTTCAAGAATGCTAGGTAAATAGAATAATACAGATGCATCCTTTTGTGATTGGCTTTTTTTCTCTCTCAGCATAATGCCCTTGAGATTCATCCAACTTGCTGTGGGTTTCATTGCTGAATAGGATTCTCTTGTATGGATGTACTGCAGCTTGCTTATCCATTCACTCACTGAAGGATATTTGGGTTGTTTCTAGTTTTTAGCTATTATTGAGGTTACATTTTTTTCCCCACTATTTTTCCCTAATTATAAGAATCCTGACAGTGTGTATCTATATAATTTAGGACTTAATTCTACATGGAATGAATTACTAGAAGGATAAAAAGCATGTTAACCATTTTCCAAGGATCACTATGATGATTAGTTTTTAGCTGAATAAGATATATACATTATCAATTCAGTTTGGTGTATGTCAAATAGGTAATATCTAGTATCTGAAAATAAACTAAGCAACAAATCAATATCAGATAGGGTATACGATATTAAAACAATGTCCCTTGACTTCTCCAAAATCCTTAGGTTTCTATTTCTAATCATTTTTAATATTCCAATTTAGTAAAAGCCAAAGTTTTATAACAAAAGCTACATAAAGATCGAGCTCAAATTCTGAAAGATCAGATGCTGGGAGTAGATTTTAACAAAATTCAGATATCTTACGCAAAGAAAGACAAAAGTTGCTGCCCAGCTCAATAAATATTTAACCAATAGTTACAAATAAGGACCTAGAACCTAGAGTCATATAGTAATCAGGTGACTAACAGTCCAGAAAGCAGCAAGTTCCTAAATATGACAAGATATTAGCAATTGCTTCCCCTACCACAGAGAAACTCAGATATTAAACTGAAGTTCTTGGTAAATATTTTGAGATGATTTTAGAGACTTTTCATGCTTTATGTATTTGCTCTAATTTGTACATCCCAGTTCATCCTTCTTTTCCTGGTGGAAAAGCCTCCAGTTGTAGAATCCAAGAAGTAAAAAGGGTCTGAGAAGTTATTTCAGTCCATCTGATGCATAAATCCTTTCCAAAACATCAGAGACAGGCTGTCCCAACTCTGCTTAAACTTTCCCGGTGGGAAGAGCTCACTGAGGAAGCCGCCTCCACTTTTAGACGGCTCTCACTCTTGGATATGCCTCTTGGTAACGTCTAGGAATTGGTCTTAGTTCTGACCTCTGAAGAAAAACAAAGTCAGGTAGCTCTTTACATATTGACTGCTGAACAGTTTAGAGAAAGCTAATGTACTCCATCTCCCTTTACAGATGCTCTCTAGTAAATATTTCTAGTCCCTTCAATCTTTCCTCACTGTTAGTAAAACAGCATGAATATCTGCCTGGTTCATTTGGTGTGTAGCCTGGTTTTCCGTAGAAAAGGCTCTTCTAATTCAAGTGCATTCATGTTTCGGGGTTACTTTATTTTGAAGCACGGACCCTAGGTGGGATACAATTTCACTAATAGTCCCTCCTTTGACGTTTCCGAAGACAAGCCTATAGACTCTTTTCATTTGAGGGTTTTTACTGCTAAAATCACAGGAAAACAGACACGCAATGACCATTATAAAAATATGAGGAATCAGAAGGCTCTAAAAACTCCCAAGATTCTTAAAAGAATGGTCCTGGGTTATAGTTTCTGACTCCTTCGATGGTGCTAGAGCCAATCTCCTTTGTACCTGAAGATAGCTCTCAAACCACTCGCACCTCTTTTAGACTTTCTCCTACACGTGGCCTTCTTCCACAAATGCTCCTCTCAGTGCACTGGACAGAAAGTTACAAGCCAGGTAAGAAAATAGGTGTGAACATTGTGTCGATTCACGTGCTAATGTTTTCAGCTAGGGATATCTGCATTGGACGATACCCATCTCAAACCTGTCCAACGCAGTTACCTCAAGGAGTTATTCCAAGTTACATCACAGGTTTCCAGATCACGCATTATTTTATTTAGTTTCTTGAATACGTGGAGGTTTTTAAGTGTTGTTACACTCAATTCACTCTACTTGAGTAATTCTCTCTCCATTACTTGGGGAAAACATCTTCTTCTGTCAAAACCGCTAGGTGTTTATCTTCTCACAGCTTTCTCTAAAGATTCCATTGCGCCTTGCCATGTTTCTGTAAGCGCTCATTTGTGTTTTGGTTGTGTATTTGTCTGTTTGCTCGTCCTACCTCTCCCCTGGAAGGATCCCCCTTTCATTTTTTTACCTCTCATTTCTGCTGTTTAGACCATTCACAAAATCCCCTGTGTCCTGCCAAGTGAATGCAGTACTAAAGGCTTGACTACTGGATGGCTCACCTCTGACAAAGTAATCAAGAGCTGGGGGAAGACAGAAAACAGCATAAAAGTAGTAGAGCTTCAGTCTCTGGGGCTATTTTGGAATCTGTGCTCCTGAGAGTGACAGAATTAGACTCAAATAAGTCCTCCTTGCACATGGTTCACCAGTCCCTTCTATTCAAACCTACATGTGATGCTGGAGTTTCTTAGGTATACTTCCAGAGACTGGAGCCTCCCGCCTACCTATGTGCCAGGTGTGCATGAAATCTATGTGGAGCTGCAACTCCTACCCTACAGCTCAATGGACTCATCCAAGTCACCTGGTGAGGAGACAACGATGGGAAATGGCCATCCCAGGGAATGGAGAGGGCCTGCATCTGCAGGCAGGATCATCCCACCCACCATATCCATGGGATATAAGCCCTCTATCACTTGGAGTTGGAGTGGACATCACCATCCCAGTCGCCTCTGGATTGGGGGAAGAACTATGGACTAGAGTGGACTTGATGGTATTCTCTTGCTCACATATGGTGATTCTTGCAATGCAAGAAATTATAACAATGAGGTGGAGCCAGTGGCCACTTGACAGTTTTTTGGGTAGGGAGGGGATGAGCAGTTGAAATACAGGGGCTTCTTTGGGAGTTGGAGGTTGTCCTGAGTACTGTTGTGGCAATGGATGTAGGCCATTTTAAATCAGCACACACCACTCAGAACTGAGTGGGAGAGAGTGTGGTCTACAGTGTGAACTGTGGTCTATGGTTGGTGGCAAGGCTCCAGGATGTGTAAGTTCATTGAGGTTGGTGGGCCACACTGTGGGAGATGTTTGTGTGGGATGTGGTGGGAGGTGTGGGAGGTGGGCAACATGGGAATCCCAGTGGGTTCTGTTAATATTTTAGGTAATCTAAGCACCTCTTAAAATATATGTATATATATATATATATATAACATTTTTGTAAGCAAATACACATATATGCATATATATTTATATATCATTTTGCAAATGTTTGTATGTATTGTGAGAATTTTGATTTTTACCCATAATAATAAAAAAAAAAGAAAAAAAAAAGTAGTAGAGCTGATTTAGATAATGCCGATAGGTACATAAAACTCATCAGGTGCCAGGTATTCTTCCAAGCACTTTTCATCTTTTAATTCATTTAGTCCTCGCAGCAACCCTGCTAGTGAGATAACTATTTTTAGCCCCATTTTACAGATAAGGAAACCCTGAGGCCCAGAAAATAAATATCCAAGGTCACAGTTACTAAGTGATGGTGCAGAGTGCCAAACCCCGGCTGCCTGCATCCAGGGCCCTCGTGCCTGCATGACTGAGGGGAGCCAGCTTCAGCCTGTGCCGCTTCCTTGCTGTCCACAACAGCTCAAGCTCCAGTGATGAGAGCCAGGCTGCTCTCTGTCGTGGGTCAAGTTGTGAAGGCAGAACTGGTTAAAACTTACGTAGCCACTCATAGTGGAAGTCATAACATCTAAAGCTTGAACCGGGTTCTGTGGTTTACAAACAGGGCCACATCTCTTATTGATTCATGCTCCCAGGAACCCAATGAGGCAGATGATTTGCCCCCCCACCCCCATCTCGTATTGTCCATTCCCCCCTTGTCCCTCCCTCCCCTGCAGTCTCCTTCAGGGCAATTCTGCTGGCTCCGTGAAGTCCATCTACACACCACACATGGACATGTCTCTTTCGTTTGTTAATTTTTGTTTTTGAGCTCATCTCTGTTTGTATTCTTTTCTCCAAGTAGAGTGCCAGGCCTCTAGGACTGGCTCTGGATCTGTTTTTCCTTTTATTGCTCCTTCCTCAGTTCCCCTTGTAGAGCTGTATATACATGTAGAATGCTCAATAAATGTTATTAGGATGATGATCAATCCAAGATAGACAAGTGCATTGCTGTCTGACTTGCTAGTTTGGGAAGGATAGGGATAATAGTAATAAAAGGAGCTAATGTTTATTGCGAGTTTATTATGTGCCTGGTACTGTTCATGGGCTTTACATTTATTAACTCATTTAATCGTAAGCATTGCTACTCTGAACTTTATTATTCATGTGGGAAAATTATTGCTCTCTGTGTAGCCAGTGTGCAGAAGGCCTAGTTCCAAAAATACCAAATATGCAGGAGAAGCTGTATTGCTGGACTTTGGAAGGGCTGTGGCTGAGAAAATGTGTGATTGTAGCTCTTTGGACTGGAAGTATGATTTAGAAGATATGTGTAACTGAAATAATATTCTTATTACACTTACCAGTACCTTCCACTTATTTCCTTTACTCTAGGTGCTAGGGAAGATGGGACCTGAAGAACGCATCCTCAGCTGGAAAAGGGGAGCTGTTTCTTGTTAATACGTTTTAGGAATGTTTTAGCATAGAGGACGGCTCCAGTGTTGACTTTCCTACTTTCCTACAAGGTCTCTGTTTGACCTTGACAGATTATTAAGTCTTTCTGTACCTGAGTTTGCTCATCTGTGGAGTGGGATTCATTGCAGCCTCCTCTCCGAGTTGTGCTGAAGGTTCAATGGCATGTGGTGTGTGCAAAGGACCAGGATGCTCACACAGTAAACATTGGCTGTTATTGGGTGCTGGCAATATCTTGAAATACTAAATAAGCCATAAGGTTTTGGAGGAGAGTCAGAAGCTTCGTGTTTTGGTGAATCATTCTCCTGCTACAGACTGCAGGGTTTCCTCTTGTGCCACACAGCTTTGGAAATGCTATTTCAGAGACAATCCAGCAGGGAAGAAAAAAAGCATTCTGGAAAGGCAGATGTTTTATCCTACGTTGTAAGTAAGACAATTATAGTTATTGAGCCAAAATTTCCACTGTAATAGAAAAAGCAGTTGCTTTTAAACTTCTGGTCCAATTTAGTAATTATGGCTGAGTTAGAATGTACACCATTTGAATTGGATTTGGAGGATAAAGTAAGATTCTATCCTACAGTGAAGGATGACTCATGGAGGAGGTAGCTTGACATAATGGAAACAGCAGCTGATAAGGAGCCAGGAGACCCCAGTTCCTGGCCTGGCTTTGCACAAATAACCTGTAATAGTCTTTAAGTAAATTTTTAATCGTCTCAGTTTTCTAGTCTGTAAAATGAGAAGACTGTGTTTTGTGAATGGATCTTTCAACATAGAATCTCATATAATATTAGAATCTACCAAGCAGGTCACTGAATGTGGAATGTGTTCTCTATGGGCCAGATTAAAGTATTTTTGATAGTGCAATGGAGAGGATTACCAAAGTGTACGACCAAAACCCAAGAAAATACGTCAGTGCCAGGATGATCCAGACAAAAGTGGATGCCTGGGTATCTTGTAATATCCCAGGGTCATGGCTATGTTCTGGGAAAGCATAGCCATGCTAGGGACAAGAGTTTTCTGATGATGAATCATTATGAGTAGGGGATTGATTGGGATCCATTGATGGAATTTTTAAATGATTCCCATTTTAGGGAAGTCCTGTACATGTACTTTACACACTGCCACGTCTTAAAGTAATGTATTGATTGACAAAACTCTTTAAACCCAAGTCTGCAAATGTAAAAACTAATTTGAATTAGCTAGTTTGTTTTTTCTTGGTACTCTTTCCTCATGTTTTTTCATTTGCAGGCATGACACCACATTTTGTGTTGATTGTCTTTGTAAACGGTTTAAGGTTTTACAAAGTCTGAATTTTGCATGGTAAGATGCCCCATTCTCTGTATCACTAATGAACTGTAATGTTAAGAAAACTCAAGTATGGAACAGATGGATTAGATGATTCCTTGGAATTATTCACTGACATTATAAGGGTGTCTCCTGTGGTACACTAGACATGTTCTTGAGAGTTATGAAAATAAGATTTTTAAAAACCTAATCTTTGGGAGCAGGTGTAGCTCAGTGATTGAACACCGCTCCCCATGTACAAGGTCCTGGGTTCGATCCCCTGTACCTCCTTAGAATAGAATCTAACCCAATTTTCCTATTGACTTGCATTACAATTTCAGAAACACTTTAACTTCATTTCTGATTGATTTTCAATTAGCAACGTTTCCTGCCATTTAAACTCTAAATTTCTAGTCTCTGTTTTTTCCCCAAGTAGTTAATGATCTTTAAACAAATACTGGAACAAATCAGAGGAGCTTCTATTTACAGCATCCCTGTAGATGGTCCAGTTGAGAAGGGCTGCCTTGGAGATAAAGATCGTGCTTCTGATGCTTTCTCTGCCACCATGGAGTTGTGCATCTTTGAGCAAGGTCCTTTTACCTCCTTGAGGCTCTGTATTTGCTCCCTCCCTGATCCCATCTGGCCCCACATTTCTATAGGTAATTGGGTGGAAAAAGAAGACTTTTTGACATAAATTATAATCCCTCAGTTCTTCCTTTTATAAATTGATTTTCTTAAAGTGGATTATACCCATCTGTAACTGAATGATGGTCTCTATTTATTATCCCTATTTTTATTTAGCTTGTTTTGACTTTCAAATTCCATTTTGGCTGGATTAGACTGAGAATCCGTGGGAGCCTTATTCTGCACAGATAGATTTATTCACTCTTCATTCTGGATGAAGAAGAGGAAATATTTAAGGATAGAGCTGACATGTAACATTAATTTGATTGAAGCCTTTCTGTGTGAGGAGTGATTTCTGCATCTTCATTGCTATAATGGAGAGAGATTAGCATGGATTAGATTATCCCATGTACAAAGGTTGTACAAATTGATAGTTGTTATTTGTAGGCTGGGCTGAACTTTACTGTTACTGGCATAACTTCTTAAGCAATATAGTCCTGAACCCTTTCATGTGGTTTGCATGTGGCAATGAGAGGAGCACAGATCCCTTGTTATCAAAACCTTTTGGCTCTCATTGAGAATGTGGCATAGACTCAAAAACATGAAATGCATATGTACATTATTAAGGATATAGTGCTGGTCATCTGGCTTGCTGTGTGTGATGAGAGCTCACCTTGGCCAAAGGCAAAAGAGTTCCCGAAACAGATGTCCAGACAAGATGGCTAGAATGCTGTCAAAATGTAGGCTAGAATAATTAGGAACATAAGCCGAAAAAGGTAGCCAAGATATGGCTCTGACTTCTAGCCAGCCATGGGATTATTATTTAATTCCAGTGTAGTAAGTTTCATGCCAAGTATGTGCCAGACCCTCTGAAACAGAATCTGGTTTTTGCCAATGGTACTTAGCAACTATATTTTAAGCCTAAATTCTAAAAAAAAAGTAAAGAAGAAAAATTGCTTTCTGATGAGAGTAAGTTGTAATTCAAGCAACCTCTGAAACTTCACATTCTCTGGGGGTGACTTTTCCTGAGTTTGTGGAAGAGAGGGGGCAGCCTTCCCCTCCGGAGAATCCATCTGGACTCCTTGCATTGCTGTCTCACCCCTAAGGCTTTTTACTGCAGTTGGTACATTTGTTCAGTAATTACTAGAACTTATCCTGGTCTCTTTTGCCTCGTAGCACTAATTGCCATCTCACAGATTATATATTTACTTGCGTATTTGTTTACTATCTGTCTTTTCCTCTAGGATGCGGATAGAGGCTTTTATTCCAGTGCGTGGATGCTCAATAAATATTTGTTGAAGTAATGAATGAAAAAATGAGTAGCCTTTAGTCTGTATCTGTTCATAAATATTATATTGGGGCTTCTAGAAGACCATGCTACAATTTCACTTAGATTGTGATTCAAGCATTGAGCAAACTTTGAGGATGAGCAATCGGTGAACCCAAAGTAGCGTTTCACAAAATTTAATGTACTTTTGAGTCAACTGGGTTTCTTGTTAAAATACAGATTTAGATTTTGGTAGATCTGGGGTGGACCCTGGGATTCTGCATGCCTGAGAAGCTACCCTGTGCGCTGAGGATCACATGTTCTATAGCAAGGCTCTGAAGTATCCATAGCTGGGATTCAAGTGGTTCACAAAGCCAAGGTCATTTTTAAGAATAGCAGTTGTCATTGTTCTGTCAAATAACAGAAGTGCCTAGTATCCAGAGATTTCTGATTACTAGAATGTCAAAAGATAGATAACTTATTGGACAATTATTTCTAGAACTTTAAGTGATTAACCATGCATAGTTATTCTGTTTGCAGATATGGGTATTTGTACATGAGCATTTCCTTTTCTGAGGAAATGGTAGAGAGCTTTCATCAAATTCTCAGATCATTCCAAATAAAGGTAACAGCCATTGCTTATGGATGATGATGTTAAACAAACAAAAAAACCTCTAGGTATCAGACCAAAACACATCATAACTGTGTTGTTACAATGGTGACAAAATTAACACATTTGTTAGCAATTATCTTCGCTACATAGTGCTTTTACTCCTACAGTGTTTGCTAAATTAACAACTAACTTTTTAAGTTAATGGTTACCAGAAGTGATATTTTCCTAGGGAAGTAATAGATAAAAACATTTGCAAAATATGTGAAACCCAACAATCCCAAGACAAATATTTGTTTTCTTCCATCTACTGGAAATGAACCCCAACTGGAAAAAACTGGCTGGAAATGAATATTTGGAAACTCTGAGGCCCTCTATGAATGCCATTGCAGTAGCTCACTGTCCTTCTAATCTGAGGCCAAAATGCCCTCAAAGGGACACTGGGGAGAAAAGCTGTTTTCAGGCTCAAAGCAAACAACAGCCCATCAATTGCTGCAGAGCTTTTCAGTCAAGCATTTTACCCCCAGGTGCATTTTTCTCAGCCAAGGTTTGTGGGCAATTGAGTTTCAAAAGTAGTAATCCTTTGAAAACAAGAGAAAACATTTGGAAGAATAGAGATGTTTAATATTAAATGGCATCACCAAATAGACATCTAATGCTGAGCTTAGTCACATGTGTTGAATTCTAGGCTGACTTACGTTGGGAGAACATCATCATCATTAAAATAGCTAATACTACTGCTAACAGTCATAATGAGTGCTTAATATGTGCTAGTCAATGCACTAAGTTCCTTCCTTGTATTTACTTATGCAATGCTTACAAAAAATCCTTTGAAGTAGGTACAATTAATTATCTCTGTTTTACGCATAAAGAAACTGCACAACTATGAGATTATACCAAATACTATTATTGTAAAAAAAAAAAAAAGAAACTGCTACGTGGATATGCTACATGGATTGCTCAAAGTGGAAAAGCTAATAAGAGGTCGAGCTGGAATTTATTAATAAATTCGGATACTCTGATTCCAAACCTCATGCTACTGACTATTATACTGGACTCCCAAACATAACACATGGATTACTGTTGACCTTGAGATGCCTCTTTAGGAGAGTAATTTTCAAAGGTTCTCGCTTTGATTTACTGTCAGTGGTAAAACACTTTCATAACACTTACAGCAAATTAACTATCCTAAATTATTTTTTTAGATGAAACACTCTTCTGTCAAGGAAAGCTTAGTGAAATTTTTACTCATGTGAGTTAAAAGCTTTAGCATTCCCATTTCAAGGAAGTAGGAATTCTGTATGGCTCTGTAGCATGGCAAACATAGGTTGGAGTGCAAAAATGGTCCAGGGAGAGGGTAAATGAAATTGTTTTTTTGAAATTGACCACTTTATCCTAACACTCATTTTGTACTTCTGAGAATTATCATGATTTTAATACTTTAAGGTGTGCATTGGACAGGGCCATTAGTTGCAAACAACAGAATCCACACAGGCTAGTTAATCTGAAAAAGAATGCATCACCAGATATTAGGAAGCACCAAGAATTTCTGGGAGGGTTCTGGAAAGCCGGTTTCTTCAGCTACATAGCCACATCCCAGGCTTCTTACTAAAAGTACTGCTCTGGATACCTGTGGTGCTAAGGAACTGCCTTCCAAAGCTCTGCTACTGATGCCATGGAGAGTCAAAAGCCTCTCCAACTGCACCTGCCAGAAAATCAGTTCTCTCTGGCTTGGTGCCCAGTTGTAAGATAGTTCCTGAATCTTCTACCTTCTTCCTTGGGAAAACTGCGCTCACAATGTGGGGACATTCCAATGTAGGAAATGTTCAAAGATGTCGGACAGTCACTGGGAGGAAGCCCACAATATTGTGTAAGTTTGGTAAAGTGTCTTTCCATTTCTTTCATTTTTTTCCCTCATTGTTATCTCCTTTGTATGCTAAACGCTTACAGAGACAAAGGACTCTATTCAGTCCCCAACACAGTATTATGTCCACAAGAAAGCTTATCATAGACTTATTGAGTCTGGTGTAAAAGGTGAAATCTGTATTAAAAGGCAATGGAAGAAATATGATGAGTTTGGTGTAAAGCATTTTTAACTTGAGAGAGATAGTAAGACATGAAAGTGAAACCATGCAAGAGGCAGACGGAGATAGGAACTGTAGCCTGAGCCTGCAAATAGGCCTCTAGGTTTGGGCCTGGTGATTGTCCTCCGAAGATTGACAGTTGAGTCATGGTGTCTGATCACGAGCTGTCAACACAGAGGAGAGAACCTTGCACATGGAAATGTGAAGACACCTCTACCCTCCTGCCCAAGTCCAGGTGCAGAAAAGAAAGGTGCACCTACGAAGGACATGGAGAAGGAGCAGATAGGGAGTTCAGAAGGCAGCTACGGTATTTTAGTGTCACTAAATCTGAACTGATTGCTTTTATTGACATCATTAAGATACAGTTTCTCAAATGTAAAACAGGATTTGAGAGATGCCAACAACAGCACTGATGCTTTACATTTGAGAACTATTCTATGCTTTGAATTGGTTTTTAAATCCCTAACTCCTCATTTGATCTAAATTCATTCAAAGAATTAAATTCAAAATTACTTTCCACGTGTGGTTAGAACAACTTTGGATTATTTTTGTTTTATTTTAATCTAACTTCAACAGAAGACAAAATCCAGTACATATGCAGTTAGCCACATATTTGAAGACATGACTTTAAGAACTCTGTTTTGGGGGAGAGTATTGCGTGGTATAGAGAGCGCGGGTTGGACACCATTGTTCTATTTCCTGCTTGGCCACACGCCGTGGGACCAGGTCAGGCCGCTTCACCTCTGATTCAAAACATCCTTAGGACTAAATATGGAGCTAATGGTACAGAGAGAAAGAAATAACACTTTGCAATTGATTACTATGAAACATATGCTTGCAGTTTCTTCATTTTTGCAGAACACGATAAACCAGATTTTATTCATTCAGAAATCATTAACTTAATGAAAGCCTACTGTATGCCTACAATATTTTTGATATTTGAAGGTTTGTGGGTGGAGGTAGGAGTAGGAAGACAAAATGACTAAGGCTTGCTCCGTACTTTCTGAAGGAAATGGAGTTTTATTTGTACTTAAGAGATATAGCAAGCATAAGTGTATGCTCTACACTACATATGTTTGGATTAGGTCCTGGCTTAATGAAGGGAGGTTGGATATCATGGAGACTTCTATTTCAGTAGTAAGAAAAAATTCCAACTTAGGATTTGAATTTTTTTTTTCTCATGCTGGTTGAGAAGTTCATTGTATTGCGTTTTCCAAGATGGGTTTGGCTATCCTTATTAAATCCAAATGAGCTAGCTGACCAGGATTTCCTGTTGTGGGGATGGTGGACCTTCAAATGATTATCATTGTCTGTCTTGTTGAAGTTCTTATTCCCCTGCTTAAAGGGCACTTGGGAGTGTTTTGACTTTGCATGTTCCGCACATGTGTGGTCAGGTTTATGTTCTTTAATCATCTGCTGACCTAATCCCCAAACCATATTGTTTTGTTTAAGTAAGAATGAGTTTAGCAAACCTAGAGAAGTAGATAAAAGATCATACATCGAGATAAGATGCAAGAAGAATAAAAACAGGACAATAAAAAAACATTTTAAAATTCTAATATCATTATAAATTGTCATGAATTTATTTTCATAATTATAGGGTAGTCCTCAATATATACTTAATGCAAGAAATGCATGTTTGGCAGATATATTAGGATTATATATCTACTTCTCTTGTCAGGGACAGTCATTTATTTATTTATTTATTTATTTATTTATTTATCTATTTATTTATTTATTTATTTTTTTACCATATGGCAGAGGACGCCCAACCATTTGAGCCACATCCGCCCCCAGTCATTTATTTTTAAGAACATTTTTACCCTGATTAAAATAAGAATTCCATGTTTTGTTTTGTTTTTTTTACTGCAGGACCATTTATTCTCTAATAATAAAAATAGCAATAATATCATTGTCAACAAAAATAGCTAGCATTTATTGAGAATTGATCATGTAACAGGTGCTGTTTTAACTGCTTACATGCATTAACTCATTTAAACGTCACAACGGCTCTATTATGTAGAAATACATATTACTGCCATTTTACATGTGAGGACAGTGAGGCACAGAGGTTTTAAGAACTTTTGCCAAATTACATAACTAGTGAATGATAGAATCAGATTTTAGAACCAGGTAGTTATATTGCAAAGCTTTTGAGCTTAACTTCTATTCTATCCTGCATCTATACGGATAGTTCCTAATCAAATCAAGTATTATTAAAGCATATTTTTAGATTATAAAAATTGGTTAAAAATAATAATACAAATTAATATCCTCATCCTGCCACTGTATGAGAGCTCTGTTAACATTTTGAATGACATTCCTATAGGCTTTTTCTTCCTATACACATACACACAAAATATGCATCATATTATAAATACTCTTTTTAACTAGTTTTGTTCAATTAAAAATATATTTTGACATGATGGTAGCACAACATTCATTGTGAATATAATTAACAGCACTGAATTATAAATTTGGTTAAAAGAGGAAGTTTTAGGTTGTATATGTTACTAGAATAAACAATAGGACTGTACAACACAGACAGTGAACCCTATTGTAAATGATGGACTATGGTTAATAGCACAATTAAAAAAATGTTCCTTACTTCCTGCAAGATTTTTCTGTAAACCAAAAACTTTAATTAAAAACAAAAAGGAAGAATTGCTTTTTGAAAAATTCCCCATGGCATTATTTTAGTATGTGTTACTGGCTATATTAAAATATAGATATTCCATAGTTTTTAATACATCTCCTATTGTTGAATATTTAGATTATTTTCTGCCTCTTGCTTTTTTTTTTGGTCCCATTTCCATGCAATTCATTAAATTTCATAAATGCACCATCATCTGGTGGTGGGGGGGGGGCACTTTCAACAAAAGTTTTAAGCTTCAAAATCATTGTTCATTTTTCTTTTCAAAATCCATAGGCAAATTTGAGGAATAATAATAAAACAGCATTTCATCTCCAAATTTTTAAGTTTAGCTTATCTTGAAAACAGCCACTCTACCCTATCCATAAAGCATGATAAAAATAATCACCTAAGTCTTAATAGAATAGCCATTGAATTTTTTTTTTTTTTTAATTTATTTATTCATTTATCCCCCCCTTGCTGCTTGCGCTCGCCGGGTCAGCCAACCACGCCGTGCGGGCAGGCCTGCCCTCACCAGGAGGCCCCGGGAACCGAACCCGGGGCCTCCCATATGGTAAACGGGAGCCCCACTGATTGAGCCACAGCTGCTTCCCGCCATTGAATTTTTTAACTGATGTATACCATCTTGACAATACTTTATTTCAATTAAGAAATATATAACTAGAAAGTTGCCTGTAGTTGGTCGTCTACCCAGAACACATTTTTTTTCTTCTAAAACAGACCTTATATCTACTTTATGCTACTTCTCAGCCCCACTATTAGTTTTTTATTTTTTAAATTAGCAAAGTAATAGGCTTACAGGAAAAGCAAGTAAAAAAATACAGGTTTTCCATGTACCCCCCTACTGACATTTTGCATTAGTGTGGTGCCTTTTTTACAACTGATGAAAGAATACTAAGTTTTACTATTAACTATATAGTTCATAAACTGCAATATGATTCACTGTGTAATACAGCCCTATGCTTTATCTTTTAATTTTTATTCAAGTAATATGTAAGACTCAACATTGCACCTTTTAACTACATTTACCTATATGATTCAGTGCTGTTAATTGCACTCCCAATAATTTGCTGTCATCACCACCATCCATGTCCAAAACTTTACAATCAACCAAAATAGAAATTTTGTACACATTAAGCATCAACTCTCTATTCTCTACCCACAAACCATCCCCTGGTAACCTATATTCTAGATTCTAACTCTATGAGTTTGCTTATTATAGTTCATAAATATGAGATCATACAATATTTGTCCTTTTGTGTCTGGCTTATTTCACTTAGCATAATGTCCTCAAGGTTCTTCCATGTTGTCGCATATATCAGGACTTCATTCTTTTTATGGCTGAATAATATTCTATCGAATATATATATACCACATTTTGTTTATCCATTCATTGGTTGATGAACACTTAGGTTGTTTCCATTTTTGGCAATTGTGAATAATGCTGTTATGAACATTGGTGTGCAAAGATCTGTTTGGGTCCCTGCTTTCAATTCTTTCAGGTATATACCTAATAGAGGATTGGCAGCTCATGTGGTAATTCTATACTTAGCTTTCCGGGGAACTGCCAAAGTATCTTCCATAGTGGCTGCACCATTTTACATTGTCACCAGCAATGAATGAGCTTTCCTGTTTTTCCACATCCACACCAATACTTGTATTTTCTTAATATTTTCTTAATAGTAGCTATTCTGGTGGGTGTGAAATGATATCTCATTGTGGTTTTGATCTGCATTTCTTTAATAGCAAGTGATATTGAACACATTTTTATGTATTTTTCAGCCATTTGTATATACTCTTTGGATAAATGTTTATTCAGGTCTTTTGCTCATTATTTAATTGGGTTGTTTATCTTTTTATTGTTGAGTTGTAGGATTTTAAAAAATATTCCAAATATTAAACCATTATTAGATATGTGATTTCCAAATATTTTTTCCCATTGAGTAGGTTGTCTTTTCACTTTTGTGACAGAGTCTTTTGATGCACAAGTTTTTAATTTCTGTAAATACTGGTTTCTATAATCATCATTACCAATGGTGTATTTCACTCTACCCCAGTAAATATGGAATATTGCTTTTTTATGTACAAAATTTAAGCAACTGTCTCAGAATAGTTGCCAGCTAACCAAAATACAACATTCTTTGACTAAGGGTTGATGACAGGAAGCTTCTACATGTATGTATTAGTCAGCCAAAAGGGTGCTGATGCAAAATACCAGAAATTGGTTTGTTTTTATAAAGGGTATTTATTTGGGGTAGAAGCTTACAGTTACCAGGCCATAAAGCATAAGTTACTTTCCTCACCAAAGTCTATGGCCACATGTTGGAGCAAAATGGCTCTCTCCGGGCTCAGGCTTTGCTTTTCTACACAAGGTCAGCTGTAGACTATCAGGCGAACAGCTCGTCTCTTTTCCTGGGGCCTTCTCTCCTTCCTCATGGCTAAGCTTCTCTGTGTGCCTACTTCCCCAGGGTCCAGCATTAAAACTCAGCATGAGAACGCCAACTCAAAACGCCAACCCAAAACTCCAACTAACTCCTCTGCTCTACCATGTGGTTTTATCTCTGAGTCCCTGCCCACAAAAGGGCAGGGACACAACATCCTACTGATGTGGCCCAATTAAAGCCCTAATCATAACTTAATCACGCCCAGACCAGATTATGATTGTAAACTGTAAACAGACCAGTTTACAATCATAAGCCATATCTATTTTTGGAATTCATAACTATATCAACTGCCGCAATATAGAACTACACAATAATAAATCATTGAGGAGTTTATATCCTTAGCAAAAATAACAATAATGGGATGCTTTAAAGCTCCTTTTGTGTATTTTAAATCTTTATTTTACAATTAGGCCAAGAAGACCTTACAATTTGCTTATTTTATGTATAATTTATGCAAGTGTAGAACCTGTTTTAGTTTGCCCCAGGGCTGCTGGTACAAAGTACCAGAAACAGGTTGGCTTTTATAATGGGGATTTTATTTAGGGGAAAAACTTACAGTTCTAAAGTCATGAAATTTCCAAATCAAAGCACCATCAGAGATGCTTTCTCCCCAAAGTCAGCTACTGATTGTCCTGGCGTGCCATGGGGCGATCAGGCAAGATGCTGGTTCTGTTGGTCTCTCCCTACTTTCTCCTTGAACTCAGCTGTGGCTGCTCACTTTTCTCTCCCTGGGCTTCAGCACCTTGAGTCTCTTGGGGCTTCTCTTCTTGAGCTTAGATGTGGGCAAATCTGGAGTCCTTTCTCTCAAACGGCCGGATCAAATATAGCAGCTTCTTCTCTCTCTCTCTCTCTCTCTCTCTCTCTCTCTCTGTGTGTGTGTGTGTCTCCAGTTTACATCAGACCCAGCAAGAGGGCAGAGACTCAACCTGAGTCATGCCTTACTGATTTAGACCAATCAAAAGAGTCTCACAGCAATAGTTCAAAAAACATAAACTTTTTTTTTGGGGGGGGGTGAGATTCATAAAGGAACTTCAAACTGTCACAGACCCTATCATTGGCAATTAATTAATTACTTTTGATAATAATTATAAGTTCAGAGGGCATCAAAATCATGGGTCCATGGTATCCTCTCAGAGATTCCAGCTTCCATACTGTTGCTTGATTCTAGGGTCATGTTTCTTATTACTCTGAAATGAGAAGTTTATATCAGTGGTTTGACACAGCGATAAAAATATTCCTTGTCCATGGTCTGACCCCAATATCCCTAACTGAGTTTTCTGTGAGGACCTTATTCATAGTTGGAATAGTTCCTAGGAGAACATTTTCAGTAATCGTATGTGAAGGTATAACTGCCAACATCTTATTAGAGTGAAATAAACCCATCACACGTTTTTCTTTTTGTGGATCTTGATTGGCTCTGATTTCTATAATTAATCTGTCTAATCTATTGTGAAAAACACGCATAAAGTTATGATTATCTTTGGTAATGGAGCAGAACAATGCATAATCTGTCTGCAATCATTGTTTATTAACACTTACCAAACTTGAGGACAGAGTACAATTAAATAACAATTCAAAAAAAAATCATGAAAAAAGACAAACATTTGAAAAAGCTATTATAAGTTAACAAAAGCAAGGTAAAACATTGACAGAAATGATGAATTCTTTCGGGATATGAGGATCCAACAATAGGCACACTCATAAGTAGAAGAGTTTCTTCTAAACCTGACTTTGCTAATTCTGCCTCTTCTCTCTAGGACAAAATGAGGCCACATGGCTCCTGGGAAGAGTATGGATTTTAGCTTAGTCTCAGCTTCTTATTTGTTTTTTACTTTCAGGAAAAAAAATCCCATAACCTCTCAGGCTCCAGGTTCTCATCTATAAAATGAACAGTTTGTATTGGATGGTCATTAAGTCTCCTTTCAGCTCCACCGTGATATAACTTGCAAATGGAAATAACTCTGAAAATGTGTTATGAAACTTGCTTTCAGTTGTGAACTAAAAGCTGGGTTCATTTAGAGTACATTGAACTCTAACAGGTAGAAGGCAATAGACAAAAAGGGAGTGGTATATGGCTGTCTTTTGGTGGTGAGGAGTTTCTGCAAATGATTTCGCAGGGTAGGTGTTAGGTGAGGTCTTACTTTTCATAGTTATGATGTAGTAAGGGAATTACATTGCCCACCAATAAACATTGTAGGTGATTTTAAATCGGGAAACTTGCAAATATAAGTCAGAAAAGATGAGGAAAATAAATGTGCTCGATGAACAAGATATCCTAAGAGTCAAAAGAAAGAAGGCAGGGGCATTAAAAGTATTCAAGTTACAAGAAATTATCACAAACAAGAAAGCACAAAGGATAGAGTGATCAAGGACAGGGGATGGCTTGCCAGTAGATATGGGTTTATAACTTGGTAGACAGTCTCCAAACCCCCATAAAAACTTATGCATTTGTGCCAATAATCTTGGTGCTCATGAGTATAATCTGGGTATACAGGTTTACCTACATGCTTTTATGCAAGTTTGTTGGCCACTTTGAACATCTAATTCCTCATCTGTGAAGAAGTTGGGCTAGATCATCTTTCTTGGCTTAAATAATCACTGTTGGACAAAGTGTTTTAATATTAGCATCTGTAGCCCTGTCAGGAGGAAAAAGATTGATGCTTCATGACTTAAATGTGCAACTTCATTTCTTACGGCTATGTGATTGTCAGGCTTTTTGAAACCATTCACAGATACTCAACATCACTTAAGATTATAAATACTCAAGGCCAGAATATACAAAAGAAAGTGAGAGATAATCCAACTCCCCCCATCCCACAATTTTATAGGTAAGATTGAGGAGGCCCAGAGGTATGAAGCCACTTGCCTAGCTGGTTAATGATGGAGCTCAAAGGAAGAGTAATTTTCGATAACTCACAGTCTAGTTATCTCATGGAGGAAAGATGGAAACTAGATTTTCTTTCTCATACCAACTCAAATGCACTGGTACAGCTTACCTGTTGAGAAAGACTGTGATCTATGTGGCATGCAAAAGACTACTGTATTTATCAGTTCTATCAGCTGGGTGAACAGTCCAGAGGAATAGCATTTATGTTGCCCCTGTGACCTCCTCTTAAGGCTAATCTTTAAATGTGCTTCTGGATGTAAACTGTCAATACTGCCATCACTCACAATATTACCTAATGTTGTCTAAGAGACAACTCTAAGAGAAGTAATACAATCAGTGGACCCAATCCTAGACTAGGTGATTAAGGAAGTATGTCTGTGTTGGAATCCGCGTTGGGTTTTCTTGAGCTTTTTTACATTTTTCAAGATGCTAAATGTTTTAGGATGCTGAATTAGCATCTTGTAGCCTGTCTGACTGGGATCACATGGCTTTCAGGGAAGGACCACAGCTCTGAGTGCAGTCTGACTCTAATCCTGCTCCTTATTATAGAATCATGGAATACAGTGGGAGAGGAGAGGCAAAGATCTGTGCCATTTGTGGTTCTAACAACATAAACCCAATTCCTATCAGCCTACTATTTCACTGTCTGATGTGGGCTTTCTGATGTGTCATGCTGAAGGAAGCTTTGCTTCCCTTTTGACATGTTTTAGCTCCTAGGTCTGCCCAATGGAACTTTGCTAGAATTTCTAAGCAGACCTCAAGCCAGCAGCAGCCATGCTGGCCATTACTCTCTACTTCCTATGGCTGTGCAGGACTTGGGAAGAAAATGGGTAAATGTTATGGAACTGGTTATATGAATCATTCCTATTTATTCAGGTATTTTCCCCCATCTCTGTCTTATGGTATTACTTTGAAAGAAAAAAAAATTGACATTACTTTTATGAGAAACCAGGGTCTAAATTCTGAAACTTAGAACATATTTAAATACCCAGAATCTTGCTGTGTTTTTAGAATTGTTCAAATACAGGAAACATTTGAGTGCAAACCAAAGTGAAATGCCTATATATTTTTGGATGTAAATTTAGTTGTTTTCTAGTCCAAATTCTTTACTGTACAGGTGAAGAAATAGAAGCTTGGGAGGTTTAAGTGTTGGTACATGGCAGAAGAAACAGGACTGGAAAAAGAATCCAGAACCTCCCAACTTTCAGTCTAGTACTTTTTACCTCATATCACACTGACAGTGGTTTTATAATGGTAGAAGTTTGGTTTGTATTTAAACTTACTCCTTAGGTTTAAAAAATGGTTTGATTCATAGGTGAATACAAATTTAGTACTGATGTTTATTTTGGAGTTTAGCGAGCCAGTACTATTCTAGATTTTTAATTTTTGTTTTCTTTCAAGCCTCTGCGGGGCCCTGAAGTCTCTCTATGTTTTCTGGAATTTTCTCTTGGCTCTAAAGAGTCAGTTGCCCTCACCTCCATCTCAACCTCTGTATCATTTTGAATCATCGCAGAGTTTGGAACTCGCCAAAGGGTTCATACCTAAAACCACCCTCACACTGACTCCTGCTTCCATAGAAAGCAGACGTTACAAGTCAAGAACAATGCCGAATATTCAGGAAAGAGGTTTTCAAAGGTCCTGCTAACCTTTCAGATTCTCACACAACTTGTAATTTAGAGGCTTCTGTTGAGAGGTATTTTGAAAACCTCACTACATTAAGTTTAAATGTTCAGTGAATAGCCTGTAACTCTTCATATCCAAATTAGAAAAGCATGTGTTAACAAGCAATAGCACCAACCACTAGCCAGGGGGATATTCTAACCTTATTATAATGATGTTCTTGGCAACACATGCACTCAAGTTGTTTCTTAAAACATAAGAATTAGGCATTCTTGAGACAGAAAACAAAAACAATACTATTATTTGCAGATAGAGGGGGAAAAAAGTGGTTTCATTAGCAGTCATTTTCAAGGAAGTTTGGATCTGTGCTGTACAATTTTAGTGTTTAAATGAAATCAGAGTACTTGTAGGATGAATTTTAAAATGCTGATATAGGAACCCCTGACAGAATTGATACCCAGTTAAACGGGACAACTGGCTGAATTGAAAAGAAGCCTAACTCAGTGGCACTGTATTTTCTAAAAATGAATGCCCCAAATCCTTAATCAATATTTTAAAGCAATGAATAATTACATGTATGATAAGAATTTAAGAATAAAAATGGACAGTGTACCTATATTTGGTAAAACCAAACACATAATGGGAATTTCCCTTGAAAAGTTTTAGCAATAATTGGGATTGTTTAAATTGAGGATTTGTTGCAAGCATTCTAAATGAACTCTCCCAAAGCATCTCTTGGAAGCATTTACCCAAGGAGTAATTAAAAAAAAAGTTAAACTGTGGTTTCTCTCTTCTGAGAAACACAGTCCTTTGGCAGGCAAGAAGAATAAGTTTATTTTCTATCCATGAAATTTTTGGGTGAAGCTGCTTTTTCTCACCTCCTCTCCCTTTCTCAAGATACAACTTTCATTACTCACCAGTCCCACTATCTTTTAAGAGTATCTTCTGTATCTTTTCAGTGTTTTCCTTCCTTCCTTCCTTTTTTTTTTTTTTTAAAGAGGGAAACTTCTTTTTTTTTTTTTTTAACCTTATGTTTTCCCTAAGAGATCAATTGTTTTTTAATACTTCCTCTGGCTCCCTCATGATCATATTTGAGGATTTTAAAATACAACTATAGAAGAAAACATAAATCAAATCCTCAGTGATTTTTAGCAGAAAGGTATGGTTTGTATTTCTTTCATATGATTCTTTATGGGATAAATATTTCCAGATGCCCCAAATCTCTTTGTCATGTTTACTGTCTGAAACTCATCTCTTTGCAGTCTCAAATTCATTCTCTCTTCAGTAACATGATTATACTTTGGTATAGACTCCATTCATACTTCTCTGAAAAAAAGGTTGCAAAAGCCAGAGATGTATTACCTTAATTTAATCCAATAAATGGTTATTATGTACTTAGTATGCTCAGGATGAGGCTAAACAGTGTGAGTGATACAAAGATGATTAAAATATTGTTTCTCCTCTCAAGGAATTTACACTCTAGTGTAAGAGAAACTGTGCAAATAAATATTCATAATATATAATGCTAAGATGACTTCTATACTAGAGAAACAAACAGATTTAGGAACTGAGTAGGCAAGTAAAGTAAGTAGAATATTAAAGATTGTATTTTCCTTAGCTCTGTATAGTTTTGAGACATATCAGTAATGATACTGTGCTACAATGTCTTTTTACTTGAGAGTTCTTGTTACTTTATAGTAATTATTTTTACTTTATAGTCATAGCGCATGTGTAGGTTGTTTCACTTATGGAGAGTTAAAATGCTTCAGTAGAGCCTTACTCAGTAAGAGATTTATTGATTTGAATCTATAACACTGAATTATGTTTTGGCAATATATTTTATCCCAACTTTCAGATAGCCTCTTATTCTTTATCAGAGCCTGCAGATAAATCCCTTGCTCTAGATCAGGGGGAAAGAGATCTCTTGTGAGGTTTGAAGCTGCATGGACCCCAGAAAAATTATGCTCTTAAAGTTAATCCATTCCTGTGGATGTGGACCCATTGTAAGTAGGATCTTTTTGGCAAATAGGATCTTAACTTAAGATGTGCCCACCACATTCAGGGTAGGTCCTAATCCTCTTGAGTCTTTTATAAATGGAGGACTAAAAAGCCAAACATGCAGGAAAAAACACCTCAGAGACAGAAGGAAAGGTCCTGGAGGCTGAAGGCTGGAATCAGCTGAGCACAGAGGCATGGAAAGAGGCCTGTGAGAGGCTTCACCCATGGTGAAGCTTGAAGCTGAAGAGGAGGAGGAGAGATGAGCAGAATGGCGGGTGCCCTGCCGTGTGCATCTGTAGATGATGCCGCCATGGACCTGATCACCCACAGCTGCAACTTGGTTAGACAGCATCTCTTTCTTGTGTCTTGATTTGGACACTTTCACAGCATCAGAAAGCTGTAATCTTTTAACCTAATAAATTCCCACTATAAAAGCCAACATATTTTTGGTATATTGCAATGGCAGACTTTAGAAACTAGAAGAGCCCTCATAGGATGAGCTGTCACATGGCAAGAGATAAGCCTTCCTGGATCAGTGTTCTAAAGAGGCAGGTGTATTTATTCCCCAATCAGAACCGAAGATGCTTCATCTTCACAAACAGGCCACACTCCTATGTGTGAATATTTGTCTGCATGTATGTCGGGAAGTTTTATGAATAACAAATCTAGCACAAAGATGACAGAGCCCTTTAACAAGAAGATGATTACAGATAGAAAACACGAGCAATTAAGTAGATCTGGTACATTGAAGAGCATGTCTTCAGATGCTGCCATAGCCACAATTAGTGGAGCTATCCAAGGTACTGAACCTCATCACCTATGTCGCCCTTTAACCCGGAGAAACAAACCTTCAGACTTTTAATTTTTAACCTAGCTTTTATTATTCCTGACTGGAGAAACTCTCGGACATGTGTATTTCTGATATTTGTTCTTGCACCAATTTCGGCCAGATTCAGCAGCATGGTTTCTTGTTACCTACTACTATTTTTTTTTCATTTGTTCATTTAAGATACACGAGTATAGTTTTTTGTGCGTCAGACAGTCTGCTAGCTCAGATTCATTATTACAAAATGTTAATTTTATCACTTTTGCTTTTTTAGGATTTAGGCTAAAGAAAAGATTTTCTTTATTAAGAATTTGGGGATTCTGGTGTTTTGTGTGATTGAAGAACCTGTTTTCTTATTCAAAGATTTTGTTTACGTGTGTTTACAGTACCTAGTATATGGTAGACACTCAAGAAATTTTATTCAACTGATGATTAGGTCTATTGCTGTAGAGTGGTTTTCAATGTCACATAACAAAGAACACATTTCTTTTAAAATAACAATTAAAGTCTTGGGAGAAAAAAATTTTATGAGTAGGGTGTAAGAAAAAAATTTGTCCCAGCTATTCAGGCTGATCATGCACCTAGTTTTGAGATTTGTACAGTAAGCATTTTGGGACCTGCTCATATATAATAGGAGCAAATTACAGGGTTGACCACAAAACTAGGAATAAAGGGACCAGAAACATCTAGTTCATGCTTTTGTATGTTTATATTATCTCAACTATCTTTTCATTCTCTCTTTTGCTGATGATAGTCTAGTCTATAATCAGGTAAGCTGATCACTACCTCATCTTTCCCTGCAACCCTCCCAAAAAAGAGGAAAGTAAGTTTTTTTTCCTTTAACAAAAGTAATACATGGCCAAGGATGGTAGAATATATTCTTTTTTTTTGCAGGCATTTTTTTTTTTAATTTAAAAAGTTATGAATTAACTAAACAATCATGTATGCCAGATAGTATTCCCATACAGCACCCCATCACCAACACCTTCCATTGTTGTGACACATTTCTTACAAATGATGAAAGAGCATTGTCATAATATTACTGCAGTCTATAGCCCATAGCTTATATTTGGTGTATTTTCCCCACAAATCATCCTATTATTAACATCATGTATTAGTATTGTATATTTGTTATAGTTCATGAGAGAATGTTCTCATATTTGGATTGTTAACCACAGTCTGTCATTCACCATGGGGCTCACTGTGTTATACAGTCCCCTGCCTTGTACAGTCCAAAGTGTATGCTCACTGGCTCTCATTTTCATCACAGAGTTATGCTGTCAACAGCTCAGCTCATTCCAGAATGTTTTCATTACTCTAAAAGGAAAATCCCATAACCCTCTTCTACCTCCCATTATTGACCATTACCATTGCTATAGTAGCTTCTTTCCCATTGCTATAAAAATATTGCAATGTTACTGTTAACTATAGTCCATACACGTCATTAGTTTATCTTCCCCCAACTATCTGCATAGTCTTAATACCTTGTAATAGAGGAACATTCCTGTATTTGTACTATTAACCACAATCGTCATCCACCATTGAAATCACTTTGTTATACAGTTCCTAAATTATCCTCCAGCTTTCTTTCAATTGACATTAACCTCCATAGATGACCCTTTTTAGCCACAAACACATTTATAAATAAGCAGAGTTGATTATACTCACTATAATGTGTTACCATCAACTCTAACCTTTCCCTACATTTACAATCCCCCTTATTAAATATTCTACATACATTCAGCATCAGGTCCCCCTTCTCAACCCACATTCTATCTCCTAGTAACCTATACTCTAGAGTTTAACTCCATGAGTTTATTCATTGTATTTAGTTTATATTAGGGAGACCATACAATATTTGTCCTTTTGTGTCAGGCTTATTTCACTTAGCATAATGTCCTCAAGGTTCATCCATGTTGTCATATACATCCCATTAATTTCTTCTTATAGATGAATAGTATACCATTGTATGTATATACCATATTTTGTTATCCATTCATTGGTTGATGGACACTTGGGTTTTTCCTATCTTGTAGCAATTGTGAATAATAACACTATGAACATTGTTGTACAATCTCATTGTGTCCTTGTTTTCAGTTCTTCTGAATATATTCCTAGTAGACGGATTGTGGATCATATGGCAGTTCTATATTTAGCCTCCTGAGGAATTGCCAAACTGTCTTTCACAGAGGCTGCACCATTCTACATTCCCACTAATGGTGAAAGAGTGTTCCAATTTCTCCACATCCTCTCCAACACTTGTAGTTTTCTGCCTTTTTAATAATGGCCATTCTATAAAGCATGAAATGATATCTTATAGTTTTGATCTGCATTTTCCTAATAGCTAGTGATGTTGAGCATCTTTTCAAGTGCTTTTTGGCCATTTGTATTTTTCTTTGGAAAAAAATCTATTCAATTCTTTTGTTCATTTTTTTAATTGGGTTGCTTGTCTTTTTATTGTTGAGTTATATGATCTCTTTATATAACATGGAGATCAAACTCTTATTAGATATATGGTTTCCAAAAAATTTCTCCCAATGAGTAGGCTGCCTTTTCACTTTCTTTAAAAAGTCATTTGAAGCACATAAGTGTTAAATTTTGAGAAGGTATGATTTATCTATTTTTTTCTTTTATTACTCATACTTTTGGTGTAAGGTTTAAGAAACTACCACCTACCACATCTTAAAAGGATTATACTACATTTTCTTCTAGGAATTTTATGGTTCTAGCTTTTCTATTTAGGCCCTAGATAAATTTTTTTTTTTTTTTAAAGATTTTATTTATTTATTCATATATCCCCCCCTTGCTGCTCGCGCTCGCTGGGTCAGCCAACCACGCCGTGCGGGCGGGCTTGCCCCCACCAGGAGGCCCCGGGAACCGAACTCGGGGCCTCCCATATGGTAAACGGGAGCCCTACTGATTGAGCCACAGCCGCTTCCCCCTAGATAAATTTTGAGTTAAATTTTTAGGTTTTAAAATTTTAGGTTAGCGATAGGGGTCATCCTTCTTTCTTTTAGCTATGAATATCCAGTTCCCCCAGCACCATTTGTTGAATAGACTGTTCTGACCCAGGTGTGGGTTTGATAGCCTTGTCAAAAATCACTTGACCACCAATGTGAAGGTCTGTTTTTGAATTCTCGAATGGTTCCATTGGTCAGTCTGTCTATCTGTATGCCGGTACCACACTGTTTTTACCACTGTAGCTAAGTAATATGATTTAAAGTCAGGAAATGGGAGTCCTCCAACTTTGTTCTTCTTTTCAAAGATATTTTTGGCTTTTGGGGACCCCTTACCCTTCCAAATAAATGTGATAATTGGGTTTCCCATTTCTGTAAAAAAAAAAGGCTGTTGGAATTTTTATTGGCATTTCATTAAATCTGTAAATTAGTTTGGGTAGAACTGACATCTTAATAATACTTAGTCTTCTAATTCTTGAACACAGAATTCCCTTCTATTTATTTAGATCTTGTTTGGTTCCTTTTAGGAAAGTTTTGTAGTTTACTGAATACAGGCCCTTTATGTTCTTGGTTAAGTTTATTCCTAAATATTTGATTCTTTTAGTCAGTATTGTAAATGGAATATATTTCTGACTTCCTCCTTAATTTGCTCATTAGTACTGTAGAGAAACGCTATTGATTTTTGTTTATTAATCTTGTACTCCACCACTTTACTGAAGTCATCTATTAATCCTAGTAATTTTGTTGTGGAGTTTTTGGAGTTTTCTAGGTATGGGATCATATCACCAGATAATAGTGAAATTTTACTTCTTCTTTTTCTATTTGGGTGCCTTTTATTTCTTTTTCTTGCCTAATTGCTCTAGTTAGAACTTGTATCACAATATTGGATAACAGTGGTGACAGTGGGCATCCTTGTCTTTTGCCTGATCTCAGAAGGAAAGCTTCCTCCCTGGGAGGAGGAAGGATGTGGTGGAGGGCAGAGACTGGTTTCTCTTTGGTGAGTTTGGCCAGCAGAGCATGTTTTGAATCTTGGTTCTAGCTAGACCAGAGTCACCAATCAGTGGAGGATGAAAGAGACACTTCCATGCAAAGGTTCGCCTAAGAGTGGCCATCTGCTGGTAGGCCAGAAAACTGCAATACGTTTTTAAAAAGCTTCTTGGAGTCTCTCATTTCTAGGCACTCTTTCTTTTTTAATTTTTAATTTTTTTAAAAAGATACTTAAATTACATAAATGTTACACAAAAAAATATAGGGATTCCTATATGCCCCACCTCCCACATCTCCCACAACGTCCCACATAAATATCCTTCATTAGTGTGGCACATCAATTGCAATTGATAAACACATCCTGGGGCTTTGCCATTAAGCATGGACTATAGTTCACATTGTGGACCACATACACTCCCACACAGTTCTGCATGTTATCTGATGATATAAAATGGCCTATATCTGTCGTTGCAATGTCACTCTGGATAATTCCTAAGACCCGATATAGCCCCTGTATTACAACTGCTTTTCCCTCTCCCTGCCCCCAGAGCCTCCAGTGGCCACTGGCTCCACATCAATGTTGTAATTTCTTCCATTGCTTGAATCACAATATGTCTATAGTAGAATACCAGTAAGTCCACTCTAGTCCATAGCTCTTCCCCCCATCCTGAGGAGTCTGGGATGGTGATGTCCACTCCACCTCCAAGTGAGAGAGGGCTTATATCCCATGGAGAAGATGGATGGGATTATCCTGCCTGCAGTTGCAGATTCTCTCCATTCTCTGGGATGGCCATCATCATCTCCCCGCTGCTTGTCCTGGGAGAGCCCAATGAGCTGTAGAGTAAGAGTTGCTGCTCCACTGAGGTTCCGGGCCCAGCTGGCACATGGACAGCCCAAAGACTCAAGTCTCTGGACATACACCTACACACTCCAGCACCAAGTATATGTTTGAATAGAAAGGACAGATGATCCGTGTGCAGGGAAGACATAGTTGAGTCCAACTCTGTCACTCTCAGGAGCACAAACTCCAAAGTAGGGCCCACTGGCAAGGCACCAAACTCTGGAGCTATCCATCTTGACATAGGACCTGGGTGTCTCCAGAGCCCTCAGGAGCTCCACTATTTGGGATGATATCCACTTTGGAATTCTATGAAATCCTACTAAGATGTGTGTAAGCATTACCTCTGGGATGACCTCCCAACTCATTTTGAAATCTCAGCCATATAAACTCATTTGTCTTTACATTTTCCCCCTTTTATTCAAGGTCTTTTTCCAGTCTCATTGCCAGTTGGCACCTGGTAGCAATCCCTCGGTGCCAGGGAGGCTCATCCCTGGGAGTCATGTCCCACGCTGGGAGGAAGGTAATGCATTCATATGCTGAGTTTGGCTTAGAGAGAGGCCACATTTGAGCATCAAGGAGGCTCTCAGGAGGCAACCCTTAGGCACCCCATAACAATAGGCTAAGTTTCCATTTCAAGAGCAAAGACACATAAGGCTAGTCATCAATATCAAGGGCCCATCAGTGGATCATCCTCCTTCACCAGCCACTGTCCCTGCACTTAGGGGACTGTTGCTACTCCCTTAGAGAATGTGGCAGAGCTCTCCAGGAAGGGAATTCAGTATTCTCTCATTTATTGAGTGATTCTCCACCCACTGTGACAATGTCTCGTGAACATTTGAGCATTTTTTTATACCTTATATTTATGCTCCGGTGAACTTCCTCCCATGCATCCCCCATCCCTGACACCCCACACCAATGATCCTCCCCCGCCCCAGTTGTAACCCTTCTGTGATTAGGCACTCTTGAATCTGGTCTGCATCCCAATTGTGGATCCCTGGTCCTCTTTTGATAACTTAAGCTGGAAAAACTTGAATATTTACAATAAGTTGAACTAAAAATCAAAGAACCATGACACAAAACCATGAGATAAGAAAGAGAAATTGACCACAGAGCAAATTCACCAAATGTAATCAGATGCCTAGACATCGGCAAAAAATTACAAGCCATGCCAAAAATTGGGAAGATATGGCCCAGTCAAAGGACTGAATAAAAATATATTTAAGACAACTAATCTATGATGTTCACACAAATCTCCTAAATTAATTCAAGGAGTGGAAGGAAAATATGGCTAAAGAGATAAAAGATATTAAGACATGGGCTGAGCATAAAGAACACTTTGAAAGCCTGCAAAGTAAACTAACAGAGCTTATGGTAATGAAATTCACAATGGATGAGATTAAACATACATTAGAGGCATATAACAGCAGATTTGAATTGGTGGAGGATAGTATTAATGAATTGGAGGACAGAACATCTGAACTTGAAAAGACAGGAGAACACAGAGAGAAAAGAATGGAAAAAGTGGAACAGGGTCTCAGGGAATTGAATGACAATGTGAAATGCACATACATATGTATTATGGGTGTCCCAGAAGGAGAAGAGAATGGAAAAGGGGCTGAAAAAATATTTGAGGAAATAATGACCAAAAATTTCCCAACCCTTATGAAAGACATAAATATCAATATCAAAGAAGGACAATGAAACCCAACAGAATAAATCTGAATAGACCTATTCCAAGAATCTTACTATTCAGAATTTCAAATGCCAGAGATAAAGAGATGATTCTGAAAGCAGCAAGAGAAAAGGAATGCATCATATACAAGGAAAGTTCAATGAGACTAAGTGCTGATATCTCAACAGCAATCATGGGGGCAAGAAGGCAGTGGTATGCTATATTAAAGGTTCTAAAAGAGGAAAAACTGTCAGCTAAGGGCTCTTTATCCAGCAAAACTGGATAAAGAAACCTACAGAATGAGGGTGAATTTAAAGTCTTCACTGACAAACAAAAACTGAGAGAGTTTGTTAGCAAGAGACTGGATTTACAAGAGATATTAAAAAGGCTTCTGCAGCCTGAAAGGAAAAGAAAAGGGCGAGACACTTGGAGAAAAGTGTAGAAATGGGTATTATTAGTAAGGATAACTAAAAGGGTAAAAAATAACAGACAATATAAGACATGACAGTGAAAGCCAAAGTTTAAAATGGATGAAGTAAGAAATGCCTTTAAAGTAATAACATCGAATATTAATGGATTGCACTCCCCAATCTAAAGACATAGATGGACAGAATGGATAAAAAATATGAGCCATCTATATGCTGTCTACAAGGTATTCACCTTAGATGCAAGGGCACAATCATGCTGCATGTGAAATGTTGGAAAAAGATATTCCATGCAAGTAGTAACCAAAAAAGTTCTGGAGTAGTGATACTAAGATTGGACAAAATAGATTTTAAATGCAAAAATATTATAAGAGATGAAGAAAGTCTTGATATATTAATAGAAGAGACAATTAACCAAGAAGAAATGGCAATCACAAATATTTATGTACCTAACCTGGATGCCCGAAAATACATGACACACACTGGCAAAACCAAAGGGAGAAATAGATGTCTCTACAATTTCAGCATTGGATAGAACAACTGGACAGAGGATAAATAAGGAAGCAGCTTGAATATTAAGATAAATGAACTAGACCTAACAGACATTTATAGAACCTTATATCTCAAAACAGCAGGATATATATTCTTCTCAAGTGTTCATGGATCTTTCTCTGGAATAGATCATATTTTGGGTCACAAGACAGGTCTCACTAAATTTAAAAGGGTTGAAATTATATAAATGACTTTCTCTGATTATATTCTTAACTGTCCTAGTTCTAAGAATTTGGCAAAAAAAAAAAAAAAAAAAAAAAAATTAATCCTGACTTCCCTGGAAATGTCAGTTTCTTTCCATGGGTGTTCTAAAGAAGAACCTTGATTTGTCAAACAGTGAGCCAGTCCCTTTAAGGAAGACAGAATATACAGTCTTCCTAGTTTCTCAAGACCAGTGATTATATGGGGTTAGTAGGGGTAAACCATCCACCCCCAATCTGCTGTTAATAAAATGTTATTCTTGGTGAAGTTCTGAGAAAGACTGAGCCTGCGCTTAATACAAAATGTCTGGCTGAAATAGAATCAGCCTCAGTGTTCTAACATAGTAAATGGCTAATTTACTCTACCTACTTCTCTTTCCATGGTGCTTCCTTACTATAGTGTGACCTTAGAAAACTTGGCCAAGCCCAACCTCTAATATGATTGCCTTGAAAATATCATTGTTTCATTTACTTGCCAGACTTGGCCATTTTTCTTGGCATATAAGTGAGGAATCAAAACTTGACAGCCAAGAGTATTGGATGATAATCTCCTTTCCTATAGTTATTTACTCTACTTTTGGTCATGGACCAGGTTTATAATTACTCCCACCATGATATTTATTTCCCATTTCCTAGGGCAGTGTTAGGCACTTGATTAGTTACCATCAGTGGTGAGGATTTGCATATCTCAGCAGATATACAAAGAGACTTATTTAACAGTTTTCTTTACATACTTGTTACTCAGCCCCAAAGTTTGATCTAAAATCCTGTATGACTTAGTGATAATGAAATATGTTTCATTTTTGCATTGACTCCAAGCTAGTTTCATGATTGATTTCTTCTTTGCCTTTGTCTTATGCCGATAAATATGTTAAAGAAATAGAGAAGCTTGACCACCACTTAGAAGCTAAAGGATTCCTTCATTTTTCTTTCCATTTATTTGAGAGTCAATGCCATTGGTTGTTTTCTTTCAGTTAATAGAGTTTTTTGTACTAAATATAAAAGGTATGCAATTTAAGAGTTATATATAGATGATATGACAGTCTTCATAATTCGGTGGTGTAGTATAATCACTTCAATTTTATATGTGAGTAAGTTGATATATAGGGGAGATGAAATTAACTTGCTAAAAACCATAGGTTTAGGACTCAGGATTGAAGATGCAGACCTAGAGTTCTATGATTTCGGTCACTGCTTGTAACTCTTATTCTTTTCTGCTTCTTTTAATATTCCTTTACTTCCCAAAGTAAAGTGCCATTTCACAATAACTGAAGACATTGGAAATGTTTCGAGTGGAGTTTTTTGAGAAAAAGCTGTACAATCAAAAGCTGAACATGATTTTATTTGGCGGTTTCATCACTGGGGCTTAAAATAATTGAAGCAGTTTCTGATGGTACCTAAATTTCTCTTTTGAAATGTATTTGGTTTGCCACATGCCAGGCATTGTAACACTTGGTCCTGGTGGAGTTATTTGTGTTGATGCTTTAAATATAAAAAAATTCAATGATTTTAACAAATGCTAGAACTATTCAGAGAAAGAAGTTATTATTTAATGGTTTTATTTATGTCTGAACTTATGATAGGAATTTGTTCCAACTTATGACATAAGTTGAAGAAAGCCAAATTGAAAACAAAGTGGTATCTATATTGATGATTAGTTTTAGGCGATACTTACCAAATGTCCTGAGAAAATACTTTTGCAACTAGTTTCAGAATTAGAATAGACTATGTGGACATTGTATTTAAGCAACTATCTGTTACTCTTTTTCGGAAATTTAAACTCAGTTCTGATCATAAAAATAATACATGTTTGTTGTAGGTTCTATAGGGAAAGTTCTGTACAATTTCCATAATCCCAAACCACTAACTTGTTGATTTGTTTCTTTCAATCCTTGGTATATATATATAAATATTGTATTTATAAAGCACAATCAAAATAAATTATATAATTTTGATCATACTTAATATATACATAATTTTATATTCTCACTTTCTAGTAACATTGCCTTAGTTTGCATTTCTTTGATTTCCAGTGAGATATAATCTATTAACCACTCCTATCTAATTTTTTCTGAATGTCTATCTGCATATATACATACCTACATATACATATGTGTGTGTATTGTTTGTTTTGTTTTAGTAAAAGAAGGTACCATATATCTTTTAACTCTCACCCACCTTCTTTTTGGTAGGAGTTTCTATACATACATTGAAATCCGATTTTTTGGGACTAATCAAGGAAGAGGCCAGTCTCAGTAAGATGATAGCTGAAAGTAGTTATTTGTAGTTTATATAGCATCTGGAGGTACTTTGCCAATAGCAATTTGAAGTGGCTCCTAGACTCATGATGGACAAAATTCTTTTGGCAACATCAGCATCCGTTGCATAAAATGTGTTTAAAAAAACTTAAAATAATCCCTCAAATTTGAGTGATTTAAGCATGTCATCTAGTTTCCTCCTTTAAGTTGTCTAGCAATATTATTCCTTATTCTCTTAAGATCATCTTTAGCCTAATCTAGAAAACCGTTTAAATTATTATATCAAAAAAAGCAATGTCTTCCCCTTGACCTTAATGGGGAAATATTTTAAGATCCACTAATGTAATTTAAAAATGGACCAGGTGGGAATGGAGCAAGTGTGGGCAGTGACATATTCTATGTAGGATCCAAGAAGCAAACAATTTCTATTTTTAATCTGGCAGGATGATACCAGGCTATCATTACATTTCTAATCTAGAATATCTCTGGAATCATATTCCAATGCAGTGGTGAGTTTTAAAAACTTTAATTTTTTAAAGCGTGTCTTTTAGTGACCAAACTATTCTGTCACATTTATCTTAGTAAAGTTGAGGGGATTTCTACTAGGGTGAACTTGAACTAATGAGATAAAAAAAAAATACTCTAACAGTAATTACCTTACTAGAATGCATATCTCTTCTTTAATTCATATTACTAAGCAAGTATTTCTAAAAGTATTGATAAATTTAAAATGACTTACAATAGCACAATAGGCTTTTTAGTTAGCCCAACTTTTAAGAATTTTTTTTTCATTGCAAAACTTCTTATTCCAGGGAGTTTGGAAGAATGAGAAAAAGTACAAAGAAAAATACAAAATTTAACATAACTGCCACTACCTAGATAAAATCAGTGGTCAGCATTTTGATATAAAGCCCTTGGTTTCTTTCTATGTAAATCTGTATTCAATTATTTATTAAATTTGGAATCATGCTATGCATATTGTTTTATAACCAGCTATTTTGACCAACACTTGGCAAAAATATTTGTTAAAAACCTTAGCCAGTTTGATAGATTAAAACAGTATCTTATTTGGATTTGTTTGATACTTAAGTTGCTATTATTAGTGAGCTTGAATTTTTTATGTTTATTGACCATTTTCCTTTCTTTTATTATGAATTGTCTATTCATAATTTTTAGTGCATAATAAAAATTGAATCATATTCTGCTTTTTCTTTACAATACCATGTGTTTTTCTTATACGTTGCTGTAATTTGTAATTCTGTTCTCTCAAATGCAGGGCATTATTTTGATAAGCTATTGGGGAATATTGTATATTTTTTATGGCTAGAAAAATGAAACCATAGTTAAGATTTGGGGATCATTTGATCAGTTCTAGCTTTGAGCCTTCATCTCTACTTTATAAAAGTCTCTAAAAATCTTTTTGGTATTCTAGATAAGATTAGAAGTCTTGATCATTAACCTGATATGAAATTGTAAGAACTGATGAAATCTTTTGTGAAATTCTTTTAGTTTAGTGAAAGAAAGTTGTCATTTGTTTCAAAAGCTATGTGCAAGTTAAATAATGCTGCTGTTACTGCATTAAAGGCACATCTCTCTCTATAGTCTGGCTCCGTGTCTACCCTTGGTTTTCTTTGCTGGGGGTGATGGGCGATGGGAATCCAGAGATTGCTGCTTTCACTGGAAAGACCTAGGTCTATCCATTCCATTACCTGACCAGCCTATTCCATGACCTGCTCTCTCTAAGACCATCTTCCAGGGAAGATTCTGTAGCAAAATTGATCACTTTTATTAATCCCTTTCCATTATTTCTAACACCTTATTGAAATCCCAAATGCCAACAAGAATTTATTCTCCAAATTCATAGCATACTAGGGTCCTTTGCCATTGCTATTCTCCAAATGTATATAATGCTCCCACTTTTAGGCAGATGTTATACCAAGTATCCTTTTCAGAAAAGATTTTTAAGCCAAGCATGTCTTCAAAGATCATCATGCAAGCAAGTTGCCTCCATTTCCCATGTTTTTTCTCTTTACTTCATGTCTGCGTTTTTCTACAAATAGAAATAAGAATTTACTTCTACTAAAAGAACGCATGTTCCTCACATATACCGTCAGAGGACATATACCATTAGAAATGCCTTCTAGTTTGTGTTCTAGTCCTTTGTACATATAAACAAGATTTGGTAATTACATTTGTTCATGAAATTAAGAAATTGAGAGTCATGGACTGAAATGTTTTTCGTAGTAGAGTCCCCCCAAACAAGCACAGAATAAAGCTGATTCTTGCAAGGGGTTATTCATATACTTGTAATTCTGAAGCTTCTCAGTTCTTTCTTCTGAACAAAGTCACTTTTAATATGTCTCAGAATACTGTAACTATAAAACTACACCCTACGGGGTGTAATTCTACAACCACTTATATTTCCAATGCTTGTGCTGTACCCTTTTGGATCCGAGGAGAAACCAGAAGCCCATATACCCAGGAACAGCATATGTGTCTTGGAAAATAGCATCTGAGAGATTGACTCAAACAGACTGTTTCTAAGATCATACCAAATGCAGGACACAGTATGGATCTGGGTTGCTTGAGTGAATCTTAGACTTTGTAGAATGCCAAAGAGGTTCTGCTTTTCCTATTCAGACTTTTAAATAAAAGGGAATAACATCAAATGGCCTCTTTGATGTTTGGAGTAAATTGTTGGAAATCACCCATGACCGTTTCTTTTGCTTTTTGCCGTAGCACAGAGCATATCCCCTGCCTTGGCGTGCTGGCATTGCTCACACATCACATGTATGCTCCTTTGAGAGTATTTGCAAGGTGTCATGAATGATGATTCAGACTGATGGATGGTTTGCTGTTTTTTTCTTCCTTCTTCTTGAATTTGGTCTAATCTATAAGTAGGGAAATATTCTGATAAATAAAGCAAGGACTGAAAAATTAGAAGAACCTAGTTTTCTCCAGATGTTGAGATATTGAAGAAGTCTTTGTTCATTGTGATTGGAGTTATAACCCTTTCTCAGATTCATGGCATGTCAGGGCTGGGCAAGACTTTAGAACTCATCTTAGACAACTCTCTCATTTTATGGGTAAAAAAACCCGAGGATCATAGAGTTAGAATAATTTATGCAAAGCCAGACAAATGGCAAAGTGGTTTTAGAACCCAGCTCTTCTATGTACTCCCTTACTTGGTTTGCCAAAAGTTTATCCCAATTCAGGGAAGTTTAGACATCATATAAGATAAATTTTTGATTTGCTAAATCCAGTAGTGGGTCCAACTGATTCTACTTTCAAAATTAATCTTGTATCCATTCACTTCTCTCCATCTACACTGCTAAGCACCAAAATCTCACATGTAGAACATTGAAATAGTCTCCAACTGATGTCTCTGCATCCATAACTTCCTGCTACTCATTTTATAAGCCATAGAAGAGACTAAATTCTTTTTTAAAGTATTTAATTTGACATGCTCTCCTCCACTTAATATCCTACGATGACTTCCATTTCACTTAGAATTAATTTCAAATATCATTCATTGACCTAATGGGGCTACATGATCTCTTCCCTGCCTTTCTCTGAGACTTTATCTCCTACCTCTACTCTTATGCCTGTGCTCCAGCCACTTTGGGCTTCTTTCTGTGTTTTGAAACTGAAGGCACATTGCCATCTGAGGACTTTGGTTTTTAATGTTCCCTCTGCCTGGAGCTCTCTTTTCCTAGGTCTTCCCATCTTTCAATCTTTGCTGAGTGTCTTTGTTTTCCTGTCTGCTATGATCAACACTACATAACAGATTGCCTCAAACAGCAGGAATTTTTGTCTCACAGTTTTGGAGGGTAGAAGGCTTGCTTCCTCCCAGGCATGGAAGCATTCTTGCTGGTTGCCAGTCCTTGAGTGTCTTGGCTTCCCACCACATGGCAATGTCTTCTCCTTCCTCTTCCCGGTTCCCACTGACTTCTGGCTTCCTGCTCATCCACGTGGCTTTCTCTGACTATGTCTGAATTTCTTCTGCTTGTAAAAGACTCCAGTAATCCAGATTAAGACCCAATCTCCTTCAGTTGGTCCATACCTTACCTAAAATAACAGCTTCAAAAGATCATATTTACAATGGGTTCACATCCATGTGGAGTAAAGTTAAGAACATGTCCAAACTGGGGTATGTAATTCAATATACCACACTGCCCTTCTGCAGAGAGGTTTCCCAGCCACCCTGCCTAAAGTTGTCCCTGCCCCTCACCCCCAATACACACACATGTTTTCATTATGCCATTTTATTTTCTTCGTGGCACTAGACTATTTAATTATATATCTTTCCCCAGCTAGACTGTAGACTTCTTGAGGGTAGAGGCCTTGATATCTTGTTCACATTAGTGTCTCTAGCACCTAGGAGAGGATCTGCACATAATAAGCAACCTCTGAGTATTTGTTGTAGGAATACTTAGTACTCTAACATATGATAATATTAGTCTACTTGTAGAGTTTTGGACATGCATCAAACATGCTTTCCAGCATTTTCACTGGCCTATCATGGAGCCTTTGCTTTTTTGACCTTCCGAGATAACTTCAAGTTGGCGCCCTCAGTAGTTTCTACTCTCAGTCATGCCTGTTGATATCTCTTGTCCATCATAAAACCCATCCTCAGATTGGGTTTAATACCTCTCTCATATGCACTGCTCTGAACAGAACCTGTCTTCCCATGGGAAATGGGGAGCTATAGGAACAGCTTTTCAACTTTTACCTGAATCCTTGCATTTGTGGGGTTGGAAACAGGAAGTGCTTCTTCTAAAACTCATTATTATCACTAGGCCTGTTGTTACTGGGACACACTGAAAAAGAGAGTTTGAGGTTTTTTTTGTTTGTTTGTTTGTTTTTAGCAGAATTCAAACTTAAAGTCAATTAAATTGTTAGGAAGATTGAATGTTATTCTTTTTATTCTGAAGTTTAATGTAAAATCTTTTTATTCTTAGCAAAAGGCTTTGGAAGAAAATGGCCAGTTTACTCTCATTTTTATGGAGTGGTACATTTTAGGTATTGAATATACCTGGATTTATCTCTCTTTATAATAAAAATAAGGTTTGATCAAACTAGATAAAATTGAATTGAATGTCTGCTTATTTGTGCTTTAAATTGCCCTTGGTATCACAGGATGTCATATAATATTTAGTTATTTAAGGATGGGAATAAAGGCTGTATTCATGGCGTTGGGGAGATTTTAATTTTTTAAATTGTTTTTCATATTTTTAAATTTTACTGCTCATGAGAATGCTGTAGATAATGATTGTGCATCATAAAATAGCATAATTACTTTGTATTTTGTTCAAGGTAGACCCAAGATATCTTTTCTATGATGAAAAAAATTCCTTATTTGGTTTTCTTGAACAGGAAGTAAAAATGCACAACTCCACTCTCGGTATATAATAGGAAATATGGTTCCAGTAGCATTTCTGCACAATATTGCTAAAGAATTCTGGCTGGCTGGAACATTTCAATGAAATATGCATACTTGCCTTGCTGCTAATGCCTGCCAATCAGTGCCTTCTTAGACAACATATAACCAGGCTGAATTTTTAAAAATCTTTAATGATAAATGATGTTAGAAAGTTAGAGATAAACATTTATGATTACTGTTAACTTAAGTACTGAACTCATATTCAGTAAAATGCCAGATCTTAGTTGTGGTAGTCAAAGAAGAAAGGTGCACAATGATGATCTAGAGAGAGGGGATGCATGTGCTTTTAACTGGAAAATTGTGAATCGTTAAGTGTCTTAAATGTATTTGCTGCTTAATTATAAATATAAATTCTACTGCAAGTGGTAATGATTTATATGAGTGTTGAATAATTGGGTTATAAATGAAGGCTGCTATTAAGCTAAGTGAATTATTAGTATAGAATGTCCGTTTATAAGCTAATACTCTTACGTTGAACATCATTTACAAATTAATCACATTACAAATATATTAATGTCCCACAATTCATTCATATCCCTATCAATATGGAGTTCATTCCATCATGTCGTAAAATTAAAAATTGTAGAACAATTACCTCTGCTTTAGAGTATATAGATTACCTGTCTTCTAGTAAGATGCTGTAATTTATTTAGATATCTGCATTTATTGCATTGATTTAAAAATTTACCCAACTGAATATCCTCTTATTTTTGCAAATTCCTGGGAGATAGAAATCCCTTTCATTTTAATCAAAGCACACAGCCATTAATTATATTATAAAACATAATTACTGACCCATTTTTTGATTGTCAGATATATATGAAAAAAATGACTTTATTTTTACTTCAGTGCAATAAATTAAGTGGCCAAATGCAGGCTCTGACTATGTGATCTTGCTTTCTCATAAGATCGACTCAATGCATATGTAAAGATGTCTGTAATCAGTTTAACAGCTTTCTGAACTTAATATATGAAGAGGTTTTTTTGTTTGTTTGTTTGTTTATTTTTAATAAAAAAACAAAACAATTTAATAGGTTTTAGAGACTGGAGTACAAGTGTTGGCAATGGTTCTGTGAAACTCTGTCCATAGGATATATGGAACACAACCTTGGGTCATATCTCCAAGGAAAACTACCACAGTTAAAGGGAAATGCTTCATGAAACTCACTTATCACAGTTTAATTGCATTAAATGTCAGCCTAGCCCTCAGTGGACTCTCTATCTTGGCTTCTCCCAGGGAACAGGAGAATAGGGACCCTGGAAGGATTAGCAGCTACCTCTCCGTTTTCTCCCAACATGACAGAAATATTTGCATTAACGTGAGCCCTTCTCTTAGTTGCATTCTCAGCTTCAATGCGCTGCTTGAGTATGTTGAGGTTTAGGTATTAAATGTGACCCTTACAGGAATAAGAAGAGACTTCTATTGTTGCGGTAGTGATGGTTGTTGTTTTCAGCCACATTTTGTTTTAATTACTCTTTACTAGTCTTAACCCCTCACTAGATGGCAAGTTTAAAGAGGGCAGAGCCTACTGCTACTTTAGTCGTTGTTGCTTCATGTCCTCAAGCAATCAGAGCCCATTTCATCTGATGTGCTCAATAAATATGGAAGGAAAGGAAGGACGGGGAAGGGAGGAAGAAGGAATATAGAAAGAAAGAAAAAGCACTAAATGTTCGCATTCTTAAGCCTAGAAAAAAATAGTTGTATTTTTAAGTTTTCTCTTTTTTGAGAGCATGCATATCATTTGGCTCATTTGCCTAGGTAAAGGAGAGAGAGGGGTCATGATACATCAGAGCTTGAATGGATGTCCAAGAAAATCTAAACTGCTCATTTTTATAAATGATACAACAAAGGCCAAGAGAGGTGAGGGAGCGTTCATCACACTGGTTTCGCTGAGAGGTAATAATCTGGACCCATGTTTCCTGACTCTCATCCTCCGAATCAAGTGTTCTTCCTTTGATATGATTGGTAAGAGTAATAAAAATTTATTATGGAATATCTTATGTAGATAGATAGATAATGAAAAAACAAAAAACATAAAAGGAGAAGCACAAATAATTCCATCTCTGAGAAGTAAATATGCTTTACATTAACATTTTGGTTTATAGTCTCCCATTTAAAAATGTTATAATTTTTATTGTTACAATTATTTTTTTTTAATGGTAGAATGTAGGGGGGAAAGTCAGGCACTAAAGAAATATATGGAATAGAAATTAAAAGAGATTCCAATCACATCCTTCTTCAGTTACGTGGCTATCTGTTTAGAGTTTGGGTAGATACCCTCCATGTATTTTTCTATGCATACCTACATGCATACATGTATGTTTTTGGTTGGATTGATGGGGACAGAAAGACAGCATCAGAATATGATGACAGCATTTAAGGTTTATTTATGGTAAAGGAAACAAAAGTATTCTACAAAGAGAGCTACATAAAACAGGAAATAAGAGACCATTCTCCTATCCACAGGTGCAACTTCTAGGTCCTCTAAAAACCCCAGAGGGATGCACAACTACCAATCATCATATGTGATCAAGGAAATAAGAAACATAACCTAGGTCATTTGTAGGCACAGGATGCTTTCCACTCATGGACCCTCCTGACAATTACTTGTGTCCTGGTTACGGGCATTCTTGCTTTCCAGGTGCAAGTCATTAAATATGGCTTGCCTGGAACATTTACATTCTTCATCCTTATCTGTTGGGAGCACAACAAACCATCTTTATCACATTCCTGATTGTTTACAGTGAGGCTGGATGAGGTGAAGGTCAATTTTTTCACCATTTGAATTTCCAGTCAGCTTCTCAAATTCAGTGTATCCAAGCCCAGCTCTAGATTGTCTCTCAAATCTGCTCTTTGCTAAATCTTCCTGATCTCAGTAAATGGCAATTTCATTAATTCATCTGATTAGGCTTGAATATATGTGTTCATCCTTGGCTTTTCTCTTTCTCTCACACCCCACATAGGCTTTCTCAAATCCTTTTGGCTTTATCTTTAAACTGTGAAGAATTTAACCACTTATTACCTCTATTACTATCCCTCTAGTCCAAGCCATGATCAGTTTCCCCCTGGAAAATTGTAATACCATCCTAACTGATCTTCCTATTTCCACTCTGATTTAGCTAGTCTTTTATTCACAAAGTAGTCTGAGTAAAATGAAATAATAATAGCAAACACTTATATAACACTGTTATGTGCTAGACACTGATTAACCCCTTCATGGATGTGAACAATCCTATTAACTTAATGTATTTTATTATTGACTTATTTATGTAATGTGTTTACTTATTTACCTAAATTATATATTTAACTTATTTACTCACTAATGTATTAATATAGTCCTCCCAATAACTTTGAGCCTGAATCATTCACATAAAAACAATGTCCATAGTCGTTGCCTCTTATTAAAAAGAATTCTTTTCTTTTGATCTTCCAGGGTTTATTTTTTTTAAACTAGTCTTTCCAAAGAACCAGCTTTAACTTTTGTTGTCTAATTTTTAATTTCTAATTTGTTCATATCTGTTTTAATCTTCATTATTATTATTTCGGTTTCTTGAGGTGACTACTTAGTTAACTTACTTCAGTCTTTCTTAATTTATTATGAATGCATTTAAAGCTTATAGGCTATTTTTTTTTTCAAATACTTCTTTGGCTAAATTCCACTGATTTTGATAACCATCATTTTCATTTGTAGTAGTCTATATTTCCAACTTTCATTTTCTCTTTGATGCAAACATTATTTATAAAATATTTATTTCCAATTTTATGATTGATTTTTGCTATCCTTTTATGATTAACTTCAAGTTTTATTTCATTGTTATCAGAGTATGTATATTTTTTCCTCATGTTAATAATGGCACCCTTGCTTTCTTTGAATAGGCTGGTGTGTGACATTAGCATTTTCCTAACTCTTATTTTCAAATTATCTTTCTTTTTTGGTTGTTTTTCTTGCAAACAAGCTTACTTCCTTCTACTCAAACTGAGAATTTTAAGGAGACTAAATTCTAAGCTATTGCATATTTAAAGGGTAATTTAACCCATTCACATTTATTGTAATTCTTGATGTTATTATTTACTCCTGCCCTCTTCATTTATTTACCATGCCTTCTTTCCCACCATTTCTTCCACCACTACCCTTCTTTCTTTTTTTTAATTGGAGTTTATTTGTGTTGTTATTGTTCCATCTTTTCCCCACTAATGAATTTCAAAATTAGCCTCCTGTTATTGTTTTTCTAGTGCCAAACCTTGAAATTTTGAGAACTATAAGTACAAACTTTCAGCTCACAAAGTCTTCACCAGTCATTATCTACTACTTTTCCATAATGTAATTTTATTTTACATTTTTCATAGTGATCATATTTTTAATTCTGAAGGACTCCTCCATTTTTTTGTACTAGCCACGTTTTTTTATGCATATAAAATCTTCTTAAATCCCTTAAGCTAATTAGTTATTCTTATTTCAGAATTCTCTTCTCCTTCTTTTATTAACTGTTTCTTGGGGAACGAGTTATTCTGGTTGTGGATTGGAGTGGCAGACAATGCCGTGTGTCCTTCATTTTTCTACTGCAGCCTCCCCTGAAGTTAGGTAGTCTCTGTAATGAGTTTTGAGCAGTAGAATGAAGGAAAAAGTCATATATACTACTTCTCAGCCTTGCACCTAAAATACTCCCCTGGGAGGAGGTGAAGAGTTGGTGCTGCTTCTCCATGTTCCCATCGCTTGATTGCTGACAGGATTCAAAGGATCCAGTGGAGAACTCTGAGTCACAGCTACTAGATGTGGGAAACTGGGTGCTTTAATGACTATGGAACAAAACCTTCCCTTCCATTCCACTTTTCACCAACTTGCAATGGAATATGATGTACATGAAAAATAAACCTAATTAAGCCTCTAATATTTGGGGGGGGGGCGGGTATCGGTTTCATCAGTTAGTCTATCCTGATTAATCTTTTTTAAAAAATATATACTTTACAATTTTAAAAAAAAGACACTTAGATTACATAAATGTTACATAAAAAATATAGGGGATTCTCATATCCCCACTTCCTACCCCTCCCACATTTTCCCACATTAACAACATCCTTCATTAGTGTGGTACATTTGTTACAATTGATGAACACATTTTGGAACATTGTCACTAAGTGTGAATTATAGTTTACATTGTAGTTTACACTCTCTCCCACCCAATTCTGTAGGTTATGGCAGGATATATAATGGCCTATATCTGTCATTGCAATGTCATTCAGGACAATTCCCTAGTCCCGAGAATGCCCTTGTATTACACCTGTTTTCCCCTCTCCCTGCCCTCAGAGCCTCCAGTGGCCACTGCCTCCATATCAATGATATAATTTCTTCCATTGCTACAATCACAATATGGACAGGCCAAAGATAGGTGTATGTCGCTTGGACAGACACCTATCAACTCCAGTGCTAACTGTAGGTTCAAATAGAAGAGGCAGAAGAGCCATGTGTAGGGAAACCACAATGGAGTCCAACTCTGTCACACTGGGGAACATAAATTCCAAAGTGGGCAAGGCCCCAAACTTCTGAGCTGTCTGCCCTGCCTATAGTGTCTGGATGTCTCCAGAGCTCTCAGGAGCCCAGCTACTTGAGGTAGTATTAACTGTGGCAGTCAATGAGATCCTACTGAGATATGCATAAGCATAACCTCTGGAATGACTTCAAACTCACTTTGGCTCTCTTAGCCATAGAAACTCGTTTGTCTTTACCTTTTCCCCCTTTTGGTCAAGGTCTTTTTCCAGTTGCATTTCTAGTTGGTGCTTGGTAGTAATCCCTCAGTGCCAAGGAGGCTTATTCCTGGGAGACATGACCCATGCTGGGGGGAAGGTAATGCATTTATATGCTGAGTTTGGCTTAGAGAGAGGCCACATTTCAGCCACAAGGAGGCTCTCAGGAGGTACCCTATAATACTTACAGTATCTTAAGCACCCCATAATACTAGGCTATGTTTCAACTTCAAAAGTAAAGGTTCATACGCACAGTCATCAATATCAAGGGCCCATCAGTGGGCCATCCTCCTTCACTCATCGCTGCCCCTGTACTCAGAAATTCTTGTTGTTCCATTAGAGAATGAGGCAGAGCTCCCCAGGATGGGGATTCGATATTCCTTCAGTTATTGTGTGGAGCTCCACATCTGCCCATGCCCCATGAACACTTGAACACATTTATATGGCTTCTAGGTGTGCTCCAGGTGAACCTCCTCCCATGCATCCCCCATTCACTGATACCCTGCACCAATGATCCTCCCCTGTCATCATTGTAGCCCTTCTGTGATCCAAAACTTCCTCAAAAATGAAGCCAACAAAATAATCAAATACAATTAATAAGAAAATGAAATAATATTGACAGTTTTAAAAACAAGAAATAAAATACAAAAAATTAAAAAAAATTTTTTTGAATAATAAAAAATAATGAAAAATATTTAAAAAATTTTTGACATTATGTCTTTTATCACTGTAAGATCTGTTGTCTTGTATGTACAGTGATATTTTCTTCCCCTTATTCCCCCAGTGTCATATTTTTTTCATCTTCAAAGAAGCTTTAGGTTACAGAAAAATCATGTACAGAATATAAGGGATTCCCATATACACAACGTCGTCCTCCCTTTTCCCCTTTCCCTATTAATAACATTTTACATGTGGATGGTACATTAGTTAAACTTGATGCACAAATATTGAAACACTAACCGTGGTTAATGATTTACATTATGATTTAGGTTTTGGACCATTCACTTTTATAAATTTTTATGAAATTTTACGTGGCCTGTATCCATCATTGTAAGATCATGTAGTACAATTCCATCGCCCCCAAAATGTCCTGTGTTCCATCTATTCTATTGCTCCCTCCCCCTCTCCCCTTGGAACCCATGGCAACCACCAAGCTTCACTCCTTGAAGAGCAAGATTCATGGTTACTTGCAACAACATTGAGGACTTGACATGCTGGCCTGTCCTCCCCGGTAGGCGCTGCCTATGCTGATGCCTCACTTTCTGGCTGTTGTTATTCCTCATATGCTTGTTGATGTTGGGTTTTCTGTTTATATTTACCATTAAGGGTCTAAAATGAAGTATGCTTTTGTTCTTTGAAGAGCCCTATTTATCTGATTTTTGTGGTTGAAGGGGAAAGGCAGGTGGTTTAGTCATGTGTTGTATACAAAAATATGTTTTCTGTCCTTAGGGGCTCCTAAATGCCCTACTTTCCTGGGCTCAGTGATCTTTGATAGGATTTTTAGTGTCAGAATCCACCAGATGCTACTTCTCCCGTTCTCTGCACTCTATGAACCCAACTTCCTACTCAACACCTTCACTCCCACGTCTAACAGGCGTCTCCTGTAGGCTTCAAGCCGATACCCTACCACAGGCAGGTCTGTGTCTTCCCTGATGCCCCATATCAGATGATGTTATTTACCCCTTTGCTCAGGACACCCTTGTTTTGATCCTTATTTTCTCCATTTTGACCACATTCTGCATCCAATGCATGAGCAATTTCTGCCACCTCGACCTCAACTTTCAAATAAATGTCTTATCTGATCACTTCTCATGATTGCCTCGCTACAACCCTAATTCAAATTCACCATCATCTTTCACTGAGTCTTTTGCAATAGATTCCAACCTGATTTCCCTGCTTCCACTCTTTCTATCCTGTGTTTATTATCTACTTAGCAGCCTAAGAGCACCTTTAAAAACAAAAATCAAGTCATGTCATTCCTCTGCTAAAAAAAATAAATCTTTCCAATGACTTTTTCCATTACATTGGCAATGAAATCCAAAGCCCTTAGCCTGGCTTACATGCCCCCCTGTTACCAAGTTCCTGCTTAGTTCCCTGACTTTATTTTCTATCATTCTTCTCCTCCCTGCCTGTCTTCCATTCACATGGGCTGCCTCGCTGTTCTTGGCAGAATGCTCCCACCTCACAGTCTTTGTACCTTGCTTCCTCAGCTGGAAAGCTCCTTTTCTAGATGTTCACAGACTTGCTCCATCCCTTTTAAGTGGGTTTCACACCATTGCATCTCTTCAAAAGAACTGCTCTTAATCTGATTATCATACACTGTCACTCTTCATCCCCTTTCCCTGCCTTCCTTTCCTTCATAGCACAGAACACTGCCTGGTGTAACCAATCCAGGTATATTTATTTCTTTTTGTTCTTTCCCATCAGCATGAACACACGACCAGGGTAGGGGCTTGGCTATTTCTTTATCAGGGATGTTGAATTATATCTGTTATATATGGATGCAGAGGAAATTTTTGTTGCATGAGGGTATATATCAAAGGACTTCAGGAAGGTTTGCTCTCCTGAATGCTGCTGGAGTTAGATAATTCTTCTTCTTTTTTTTTTTTTTAATTTCTCCTCTGTTGTCTTTGGGGAGAGCCTGTATATATCTCAAGCTCTGTGATGCTTCTCTCAATGATTTCAACACTTTGGCTGGGAGCCTTCCTCAGGCAGATGGTTAACTTTATTTAGAAAGTGGGTTTCAGGACTTTATTCTAGTGGTAAATACTGGAGCTGCTAGTCACAGAATAAACGAGGGCATGGGCGAAGGCAGCCAACTAGACCAGATGTTCACAGTAGGGTCCTTTCATAATCACCCTGCGTCTTGGCTGTGTGACTCTGAATATGGGGTGTCTCTTCTAGAGCTTTATCTGGAGATTCTTTAGGGCAGATTTTTCTTGCTTATTGTAGATCTCTCCTTTGTAGGTTTGGGCTTTGATTTCCTTTACGTCTATTTCTCCATAAGTTAAGCCCATCTGCTTTCTAGTTTTGAGGGTTTAGTTTTCTGTTGTTTTTTCAAAATGTCTCATCTACTGATAGTATACTTTTAAAAATTTTCCTCGAAATGTACTGCCATTAATTTATTATAAAATATGGTTTCTCCTAATTTCAATGAGATTTGGGGTGGGAGGGTAGATAGATGCATATGCTCAATCTACCATTTAAATTCTGTCTCCTCTTGTCCCTGGAATTTTTACTGCATGTTCTTAGTCTTATCTTCTGTGTTCCTGCTGTAATTTATTAAATATAGGCCAGGGGTTCGTCTTTTGGTCACTATTCTTTATTCTACAGCATTGTCCTATGCCCTTTTATAATTTAGGTAGGATGTAAAAGATGTGGGCCATGCCCCTAATAAGAAATTAATACGAAAATCATTTTTTTGGAATGAGGGTAAGTTTATCAAGAGAATAGACATTTGCCATTTAAGAAGAGATATGAATGTTCCTAATTTTGAGATAGCTAGAAGATCTCAACGATTTCCTGTTTCTGTTGCTGTATTAATCTAGATATTGAATTAGCAAGATCTCATATCCCTCTGCCCCTACAAGCTATTTCTCTAAGCTCTAAGTCACTTCTGCCCCTTGTAATCTAAAACTTCTCCATGACTTCCTAGTTAGAAATAGAACATATGGGGGTTTGGAGTATAACACACACCCCATAAATAACAGCTGTGAAACTTCAGGCTCTAGAATGGATTACAGGGTATTTTGGAATCCTGAGAGAATGCAGGTTTAGCTGCTTAAAGACGGAATACTATAGAGTGCTAATGTTTAAAAAGCTCAGTCTTTACAATTCATTATAAAAACAAGATGAATGCAGTTTGCGGGATCGGGAGTAGCGGATCGCAAATGTTAGCGTGTTTGAGGATCATCTGGAGCACTTTTAAAACCACAAATTGCTGGGCCCACTCCCAGGCTTTCTATTTGACTAGGTCTGGGTGGGACCTGAGAATTTCTGTTTCTATCATTCCCAGTTGCTGCTGGAGCTCCCGTCCTGAGACCAACTTGGAGGATTTAGTGGATTGGAGTGGTCTGACAATAGAGCTTAGTGGGCTTTTGCTCAGAAGCCTTATTGCCCAATTTTGGGATCCTCCAGACTCTTTTATCTGAATTGATTGATTGACTGACTGAATTTCATTCTGGGTGCCTCTTGAGTATTGTAATGCTGTAGATCAGGGGTTCTTAACCTTTTTTGTCCCACGGACCCCTTTGCCAGTCAAGTGAAAACTTCAGACCCCTTACTAAGTCCACACCGTAATGTGTATTATTTAATAAATATATCACACCCGCACCAACACGTGCCCACAAGAATAATGGTATTTTGAATTTCAATTCAAGCTCCAGACCCCTTGTTAAGAACCCCTGCTTTAGATTATCCAGCCAAGTTTACTAGGAGAGGAATAAGGAAAGGAAGTGAAACGAAAACCAGACATTAAGAAATTGAAAGTTGTCACTAAATTGGGTTTGGGAATTATCTATTTATCCATGGTCCAACTGTGATTATCAGAAATACTTGAAAATTAATAGAAGCATATGCATTTTTTTCAAGCTGGATGAGATCATTGCGGTACCTGTGTAAAAACAGTTGTACAACAGTTGTACTGACAGTATTACTGCAAGAGGAGAGGGAGAAGAACCTGAACTGAGGTCTCTTCACCTTCCGTTAACTGCAGGTGCCAGTCACAGCTGTGCCTTATTATATTGTCATTATATAATTTATATATTTTATTTTATTTTTTTGTTTTGTTCTTGTCATTATATTTTGATTACACCTATACATATGTATCATCAAAATTAATTAAAATTTGTCTATGCTATATTTTGCATATAGACAAATATGAAGATTTACAGTTCTTGAAAAATAAGAATTAGTGGCTATATATTACATTAAAAGTGCATACAAGACTTTTTCCTTTTCAAGTAATTCTCTAAGTTGGTTGGAATTAACACAGTTTTAATTTTCTAATGAGAAAGAGTTAAACATAATGAAAGAATGTGCTGCCATTTTTGTCACTGACAATGCTGCAAGGAGTTTCTTAAGCACTTTAATCGTATTATCTCATTTAACTCTCATGACAACCCACAGAATTAAGTATCATTGTTACTCCCCATCCCCCGTTTAACGAATAAAGTTTCAGAGGGGTGAAGTCACCTCCCAAAGGTTATTTCCCAAAAATGTGGTAATTTTACTCATCTTATTACAAAAATTATGTTTTTAGCAATTAACCTCTATTGATGCACAGAGTTTTTTTGTAGATACAAAATTGCACAAAGTAGCCGAAGCCAGTAACTATGGCATGGGATACGCCTGGCATGTAAGTGGTCTCTGCTTTACCTTGTGCCCTTGACCTCGTGCTAGCTGTAGATGTCTTCCCAACATGACCATCAAGCAGCCCTTACTTGTCAGGTGGGACCTAGGTGCCTTGACTGCCCCCCTTCCAGGAGCAGTGTCTACAGTGTGGTGGGGGAAGCAGGCATCATGAGTCAGACTCTCCAGCCCAGGCACTTGACCTTGGGAAAGTCACTCAAGTGCTCTGGACCTCAGTTTCTCAACTGAAATAGGGCTATCAGGAGGGGTAAAACCCTTTGTCAATTTGCCGGGAGAACCAAAGGAGATAATCCATGTAAAAGCAACTTAGCACAGTGTCTGGCACACACTTTGTACTCATTGAATGTTAGTTATTAGGGTCAGATCAGTGAACTGTCATCTTAAATGTTTGTTAAATATTATGTTTGTTCACTAGGGATGTTATGGGGTAATTTGTACCACTGGCTATGTTTTCTCTAATGGTGAATAAATACTGTCTTTTTGACAAGTATGTGTCCTGTCTTCCAAATGTTTCTTCTCTATTTAATGCATCTATTTATCTGTAACATTTTTAACCAGTCATTAGTGTGGGGGTAAATTTCAGGCCACAGTAATTGTCAACAAAACATATTTCCCTGGCCTTGCTCCCGTTCAAACTGTGCCCCTGCAGGTCTTTCCTCTCCTACATTACTACTGGACTGCCCCGTCTATCCCTGTCACTATCTTTCCCTCTTCTCCTGGCCCCTCATTCTGGCACCTGCTGTGGAGAAGGCTGATGCTCTGAGTTAGGGTAGCCATGTACATGGTTTAGGTTTTATATGGGCAAGAAGCACAGGTTTGGATTTGAGGCCAGTAATGCCACTTCCTGTTGCCCTGGAAGCCACAGTGCCTATTGACACTAGCTTATGTTTAGTAAAGTGGCATCATTGGTTTTTATATGTAATTATGTGACACCCTCACCCTCAGACTTAGGCCCGAGCACCCAAACCTAGGCCAAAGTTGTGTGTCACTGCTGTCAGGGCAATACCTGCTTTTAGCCTGGGCCTGTTTTCCGAATCACACATGTGCATCTTGACTCTCTCCTCTTGTGTCTACCCCTCTGATCTGATCATCAGCCACACTCAAGCTATTTGAATTCCAACGTGATTATTACCCAGGTTCTTGTATTTAAATCCCTGTAATTCCTCTTCCATTCCCTCCCCTTATTAAGTACCTTTAAGGAAGTAGAGAAGTTCTCGACATTTAGAAGACTTAACCATATATGACTAGTATGTACTGACGTATTTTACATTCATATGGTTCTTGAGAAGTTTTAAAAAAATAACCTGGGGCTTAATATTTCTTCCAATCCTCATTTTTGAACTAGACAATGTAAGTATTAAAATTCCACATCTCAGGAAGTTTGAATAATTTTCCCGAAAGGAACAGAATCAGGACTGGAATTCAAGACTTCTGGCTCCTCTTTTTATCTGAGCTTTGTGCTATTCCACTGGGACATCATTAGCAGAAATGCCAACAAATGCCTTTGCCTTTTCTGCCCTAGATGCAAAGCCCCATTAAGTGTTTCATTGACATTCTTCTTGACATCTATAAAAACTTGCATTTTATTTTTGTCTGCTGATTAATCTAGATGCTATGCAAATTAAATAAATTCCAAAAGGAAGAAAATATGCTATACCTGTATCTTTTTTGTTCACACATAAAAACATTAGATATAAAACTGAAATGTTTAAAAATATTCTATAAGAGCTTCTAGTCATAGAGTTATATATACTTTGGTATGACGTACCTCAGATTAAATTTTGCCGAAAATCTCTGCAAAAGCTGACAGAGCTTCCTTAAGGCCTAAAAGAATTTGACAAATATTGTTGAGCAAAAATGACAACAACAAAACTGTATGGGAAGGGCTCTCTGTTCTCAGGTGCACCTGAGAATGTTCTCCAGCGTTTCAGCTCTTCTGACTGAGGAATATGACTTGTTCCTTCCTCTCGTTGTCTACTGTTTTGCCAGAGGCTTGTGACATGGAGTGCTGGGCCCTGGCTTAGACACCAGAAGGGGATTCAGTTAGTGGCTGATGGGCCAGGGGTGTGCAACTGAGTTGACCACTTATGGAGGATCAGGAATGCTTTTCTAAAGCCTCTGTTTTCTTCTAGATTCTGAAGTTGGTGAATCAGGCCTATTGGTAGGTCTCCAAGCCATCTTCCATATAATATTTATTGCATGTGCAAAGTCAGAACATATGGAGAGCATTTACATTTGAACGGGAAAACATGCTGTTACGTAAATTAGAAAACCTTTTCTTATATTTGCAATTTTCTTTCCTTAAAAAACGTCAATGTATTTATCAGGGCTAGGAATATCCCCTTTTCCAGTTGACTCTATTCTTTGTTTAAACTTTCTCTACATTGAGTCATATGATTAAAAATGGAGTCATTTTCCTAATGCAAATAGAAACAATATACATCCTATATAACAAAAGTTGTTCTTTTTCAGTTGCATTATATATATATTTTTAAATTTGTGTAAGGGAATTTACTTTAAAATCAGACTCATCACCCGATATTCCCTCTGGAAGATATTACAGAGAACATTTAAATTATAAATCCTATTCTTACATACACATTCCCCAGAATATCAGCCTTACACACAAATACTATTAATTTTTAAATCAATTTTAGTAGACCCACTTCTTCTATATATCAGCCTGAAAAAATTTTTGAGGAAGAGAGAACTGATCTTGATGAACAGCCACCAGTTTTGTTTTTTGTGCTTTTTTACCTGCATATACATAATTCTTCCGGATGCTATTAGATATTTATCAAGCCTATCTCAAAAAAAGGAAACAAGCATAAAGTTAACTTGTATAAGTTTCTGCTGTCTACTCATGACATTGAGGAAGAGGAGTTAATGTTCGCTTTGTAACTCATTATTATCAGCACATATTTATAGCCAGGCATTGAGTCAAGTTAAGTTGGAATGAATAGTTGACATGAGGGCTTTGAGAGTCATCTGGATTCATATTAAAACAGTTTTTATATTTCAAGTCTTCTCCAATCAAGTGGATTTTATGGTACTGTTTACACACTGTGTGAGGAAAACAATATCCTAACCTTTCATGTGCTATTGTTTAGTCTGTATGTTATTAAAATAATTTCAACAATTCTTCAGCAACTCACATGTAAAATAAAGTCTATCAGGTGTTTCTGAAATATATATTGCAACATCTTTTAAAAAGGCAGTTGAGGGAAGCAGATGTGGCTCAAGCAGCTGGATTTCCACCTACCACATGGGAGGTCCCGGGATTGGTTCCCGGTGCCTCCTAAAGAAAATGAGCAAGACAGGGAGCTCATGTGATGAGCTGATGCAAAGACCTGACACAATGAGGAGACAATGAGGAAACACAATGAGAGACACAACAAGCAGGGAGCGGAGGTGGCTCAAGTGATTGGGTGCCTCCTTCCCACATGGGAGGTTCCAGGTTTGGTTCCTGGTAGATGAGCAGACACAGAGAGCAAACAATGAACAGACACAGAGCAGACAGCTGAATGTAAACAACAAGGGGGTGGTGGGAAGAAATAAATAAAATAAATCTTTAAAAAAAAAAAAAAAGGGCAATTGAACTCCTGGACTCAGTAAAGCTTGGCCTATACAATTAATTTTGGATATGTGCTCTGTGCTTTTTATTCATGAGTGCATGTTTTAAGTCAGTTCTCACTGTTCACTTATTCCTGACCATCGAGCATCCTTCCTCCTAAGGAAGTAAACTCTTTTCCCAATCTTTAGCAAATTGCTCATATTTTTCACACCCTACAACATTTCTTAGATCCTGAGATTGATAGAGTTCAAGGAAATAGCAGTATTGACATTGAGTTATGAATGAGGAACCTCACACCATTCACTGGCCAATTTCTGTCCTTTTAGGTTTCATGTCTTAGTTATGGTTCCTGATTTCTCAAAATAATAATAAATTGTCAGAACAAATAGTTTTCCTCTAGAACTAGAACACCCTGACTTAGTCTCACATAAGCTAACATTTCCTAGACTCTTAACTGTTGACTTGAAAGACTTATTACAGAATTAATACAAAATAATGAAAAAGTAGACATTCACAGTTCCACTCAATCTGTTGCTTCACATTTCTCATCTCCATGTTCTCCTTATCCAGTTCTTTTCTGTAATGCATCCAGAAGAATGTATTTGTGTGATAGCTGGGCAGGAAGATCTAGGGATCATAAGTGCTCCTTCCTTTGTGCAATGAACAGCATTAAGTTTGTGTACTTATCCATATTTCAATAGGAAATACAAGATCTCTGGATCAGAGAACACTTCATTTTTATGCCCAGGACATTTTAGCACCAGTTTCCCAAGTCCCAGTCCCCATAAGGTGATGTGATGAGGGCCAAGTATTTATTTGTTTGTGCAGTATGGTTGCAACACAGGAAGGAACCGTGAAATTATGAGACTTGGAGCTTATATAGGGCAGGTAGCATATCTACTCTTCCTTTCCTCCAGAGAGAGAAAAATTTCTTACTCCAGATTGTAAGCAAATGGCTCCAGGGGAGCTAAGTTCCTAAGTCTCTCTGGAGAAATTCACTGTCTCTAACTTCATATCTGCCATTCAATCAGATATGGGATCAGTTCCCGGTGTTCTTTGTCAATGTTCTTTGCTAAGAAAGCCGAGAACACACAGAAATATGAAAACATTCATGGAGAATTGTCTACCAACAAATAGTACCTTTTGCAGTTTTATGTGCCTAGTAACTGTTCAGGAAGTAGTTGGTATGGATTGAACCCATGAACTTGAATTTTGAGCACTGGAATTTATCTAAATGAGTGGGCAATGGAAAAGTCACAAGTTTAATGAAGAATTCTGCAAGTTGGTGATTAGACACAGGACATGCATATCCAAGTCATTTGGAGTTTTTATTTTTTATGCAATTTGTTTTACAAAATAGATTCCAACTCATATTGTTAGGGTATGCAAGCAGTCACCAAGGCCCTCTAAAAGCAGAATCAAACTAGTTGTGAGACAGGAATGGTACATGGTTATTTGGCAAAAATTCAAGTGGCCCCTCCCAGTGTGATTGGTTTTATCCCTTTGTAGTGTGCTTATGAGTCTCAACTCACCAGTGCTTTAGTTATAAGGTGAAAGGTAGACTTTGTAAAAGAATGCTTGGTCTAACTCTGCCTCTAATACCTAGAATAAGAGCCAGATTCTTGTCCTTTCTGATAAGTGCCATTGTGGCTATTAGCAATCGTAAAATAATTCTGTTCTCACTATGGCTGAGTTGAAGATCTTCTTCTTGGTTATCTTATTTCCAAAGATGGTTAAAAAAGCACTAGAGAAGCATTTGTTAGGCTGAAGTAGAGCACATACCAATTTGACAGGGAGCACTTTTGGACCCTTAGTTCTTTTTGATGGCTTTCTAACCTCATGCCCAGAGTGGTTCCACTTCAATACTGTCTGATTCTGTACTTACAGAAAAATGCAATGCTTTTCAGGCTTTTCAGGGGTAGTGTGAGTCACTGCGTCTGATGTACTTGAAAAAACACAGTGGGAATCCAAACACACTTATGTCATTTTTATGCGTTAGAGAGAAATCCAGGAAGCATGAATTCTCACTTTTCTTAAAGTCTTCACAGTGTCAAAAGGATGTTTGTGAAGGAGGGGTTGTGGAAATCATTGTTTTTTATTTTTTCAATAATAAACTTTATTTTTAAGAAGTTTTACATTACAGAACATTTACATCAAACATATAGGCGATCCCCATATTACCCCTCCCACGCACATACACATTTTCCTCTATTATTCACAGCTTATATATGGAAGATACTTGATAAATTCACAAGAGAGGAGATGAACAGAAAATGTTTGAGGGAACAGATCATGAGCAGATGAAGGATCACAAATGCTTTTAGAGGAGGGAATGAGTTTAGATTGTAAATATATGAGCAGAATTGGAAACTCTTTCATTTCAAATAAAGAAGAGTAACATTCAGTCAGCCTAATTGTGGACACATTCGTTGTTCATGGTTCCAGTTGTTAACATTATTATTGTTGTTCTTTTTGTTGTTACTATTACTGTTATTTTGAGGGAATGAAAAGAAAGAGTTTTATAAGAATGACAGAGGAGAATTGGAAGAATGCAAGTAACAAAAATAAGTCAAAATAAAGCTGGTTCATATGTCCAGTGGTGAACAAATCAGAATACTGAAGAAATCAGCAATTTATCTACCTTAAGGAGAAATCATTGTTTTTAATTGTGTTCAAGATTAGGAACCTGGTTTTTAATGTGCTGTCTTGTCTCCGGGTCTGAGCTGCCTTTTCTCTATTTATTCCAAATAAAATAAGGTGTACTACTTTTCCTTTCTAAGTATACAATGTACATTTGTCTTTGTCCAAGGGAAGCTCCATTTCCAGTGATTGATACAGGGATATTTTAATTAGATTTAAGTGAGACTTGGAGCATAAGGTGCTCTTTCAAACCTGTGATTGGGCATGTTAAAGTTTGAAATAGACCAGGATTGTGCACATTATTTCCATGTAACTTTCCTTTGTCATCAATGTCTTGAACATTTCCTTGAACTCAGTACCACAGATTGGATATCATTCAACCGGACTCTTTCTGGGAAGAGCAATGAGTATAGAAAATAGAGGATAATTATTGCAGTTATATTTAATTCTTTTTATGGGGATAGTCCAATTATTTTTTTCTATAACCAACCAGTTCTCATTTTAAGTATGTTTGGTGGGATGGTTTAGCTGATAAACATATGTCGTAATTCGAAGGCTACTCAGAGAACGGCCCGCCCCTTACCTGCTCTAGATTTAACATCACTATGATCATTCTTGTGCATAAAGAGTAAGCAGTGGAATTGGGAAGATCCTGTGAATGGAGGGAGGTACCACAAATCCATCAATGCGAAACTGGTCCTAACTTTACTTTGTCATTATAGGAAGGGAAATCTGGGTGCAGAAGGAGACGATGAAAGTCCAGGACATGAAGTGTCTAAGAGGGAAAAAGGTCTTGGGACCCCATCCTGAAGCTCTAAATCTCTAGCTGCCCACGGTAGGTGAAGGTGGCCTAATCTGGCCTAGAAATAAACATAAAACTTAGTAACTGAAGCATATGAATAAGTTAAAAGTAAAGTATTGGAACATGAAACAATCACTTTATTATTTCTATTATTTTTAGCTTTGATGGCCTTGATTATTTAGATAAAAATAGAGAAGATGAGCTTTTTTTTTGGTTAGCTTTTCTTAGGGTCACTTTATAAAAGAGCACCCAAGCTTCTTTGTGGTATGATTTTTAAATTTTTAAATTTCTTTTTAGGTAGAGGTCTTTGGAGAGGATGTTAGCACATCTCCGCTTAAAGAAACCATGATGGAACCTTCACTTAAGAGCTAACCTTTATGGAGTTCTGATAAAGCCTGACCTTCTGCTGAGCTCTTTATAGGTGTTGCTTCATTTACTCCTTGTAGGAAAACTAATGGAACAGGTAACTCTGTTTTACAGATGAGGAAACTGAGAGAGGTTAAACTCGTTCAAGGTCACACAGGACTTGAACTTGCTTATACTTGACTACAGATCACAAATTCCCCCCTAATTAGATATAAGTTTTGATAGGCTAGGTGAGGCCATGATAACAAATGTCCTCCAAGTCTCAGTGGCTTTCAAAAGTAAAGGTTTATGTGGCCCCTGTGTGGTCCACTGTAGCTTCACTGCCCACGGCATTCACACTGAGAGCGAGGCTCCCCAAGCAGCCTTTATCCTCCACATTGCTGACCTCACGGCAGAGGAAGAAACTGCCATCATGAAATACATTCTGGCCCCCAAAGCTTCTTCCTAGACTCATCACGTGTTTCTTCTGCCCAATTCCGTTGATCCAAGCAAGTCACATGGCAAAACCTTGATAGCGCTGGGTTGCAGAAATAAAATTCTTCCTCAGAGAGGGGCAGTGAATATTTGCAAACAGTAATACCATGACTTCCATGCTCCTCAATGGTATTACCTTAGAGATTTCTGAAAGGCAAAGTGCTTTTAGTTCATTTTATTTAATATGTTGACATTCAAAGAAAAAGTAGACCCTGATTTGACAGCGATGAAATAATAATTTAATAGAGGAGCCAGAAACTAAGCTCAGGGTTCTTGAATTCCATTTCTATACTCTTATTCTGAAAATCAGTTTCACATGCCGAAGTGTTAGAAGGAAGTGTCTTGTTTTGCAAACAGAAACAGTCTCAAGAGATGACAATGGCATGATAAATTTATAAAGTTTATTTTTAGTAGCGTTCTCAGGCTCCAAACTGTCAATATTTTCATTGGTACCCAAGAAGCCAAGAGAGGAGAGCATGTTTTATGAATTGCTGTTCCTACAGATATTAGGCCTGACGTTTTTATGTGAAAAACTGCAGAAAAGATATTAATGCAAATAAATATCTTTTTTAACAGCCAGGAGAGATGGAACCCTTTCTAACTATTATGGCCAGGGGTTTTTTTCATGGTAGTTTTGTTTATATTTGCTCGCATGGTTGTTCTTTTTTTTTTTCTAGCTCTGGCACCAAGTGACTGATTGTTTCCTCCAAAACAATGTCAGCAGGATAAGGATGTATTGGCAGGGTATCTTTTAAATCAGCAACCCCATACTGATCCTTGACCTAATTAACAGCCTGCTATAGGCATTTGCAGTTTATTGCTAATGCTACCCCAACATAAAAAAGATTTTGGTTATAGAAAATTTAAGGTTATAGAAAATTCATCATAAATTCAATTTTCTTATAGTAAAATTTTATGAACTATATAGCTGGCTGGCAACCAGAATACCACATTGTTTCGTTTTATGGAACTTTTGTTGGAATAGTTGTTTTGTATTTTTTCTAATGACATTTCACCGCTACTAGTATCATGGCCTATTTAAACATATAGTCAGATCAGTTCAGTACTTGGAAATACGTTGGCACATGCCTCTAGACTTGAGAAAACATCTTTGTCTACAACAAATAAATGCAACTAAAATGAAACTGTAAAACAGCCTTGAAAAAGGTAGCATAGTGACCAAATATAGGCCATAATTATACTTTCTACAGATGCAAAGAAAAATAACTTCCAGTATTGAGCTCTGGACTAGGACTTTTCACATCTGTTGTCTTATTTAACATGTATGGAAATATTTGTATGGTGGCCAACATTATTCCCATTTTTAGATGTGGAATAGAGGCTCAAATGTGGAATAATTTAATGATACATAACCTAGAAGGGGCAGAACATGTGAATACAGCATCTAACTCCATAGATGGTGTTCTACACAAGACATCATTTTGCCTTTTGAGTATAATTGTAAGCTTTTAGCAGTTTCTCTTCTTCTAGCTCTGGGCATAGAAAGAGGTCGGGACTGCTTTGAATTTATAAAAAGGGGCTTGTAAGGCAAAATAAATACATTGAAAATAACCGTTACCATTACCACGTGGCTTTTCTGGATCAGAGCTAAAAAGCGATTCCTGCATTCTTACGTATCATTGATGCATTCTCATCAGCGGCCCTCCTTCTGGTCGGCGTGATCAATAAACAGTGGCTTTACGTGGCACATTGCTTGACTCCCTTTGGATATTTCCTTAAGAGATGACTAAAGCAAATGTATCTGTTTCTGCAGATGTATGTAAAGTTAATCGTTTTATTAACAAATAATAAAGAGAAGTTATGGGTCATAGGAAGCAAAGAAAAGATACTGCTTCCTAAATATTAGTATTAGCCACTGGTTAGGCTTAAATCTGAGCATGCACATGCCATATGTGAACAGAAGGGAGACTGATTTATTAAGAAGTCTCTTCCTCTACCATGTGAATAGTATTTTTCACTGATGGCCACAGATGTACTCTAACCACATGAGAGAAAAAAATTAATTTAGTTAATTTTGTATTTTGTGTTTATTATTTGTTTTTATTAAAAGGACACATATAGATAAAAATCTGGATTTAAAACTTAGTAACCAGGGGTACAAACTGCAGATTATTGTATACAACTCTTTGCCAGTTTAAAGGAAATGGAAAGGAATCAAAAGAACAGGGAAGTTGAGCAGAGATATTTAGAAACTAATATCTAGCACAATGTTACCATATCTAACTCTCACAGCAACCTGATATTGGGGCTATTGCTATCCCATCTTATGGATGAAGAAACTGAGTGTCAGAGAAGTTAAATAACTGTTGTAAGATAGAGAAGAGACAGAGACTCTGTCATGAAAAGGAGAGAGACCAGGAAAGAGAGAGGGAGCAGACATGAGAAAGGAAGGAGTGGAACAGAAGAAAGAGAAAAGAGAAGAGGATGGTCACCCTCTTCTCTGGCCTGCTTGCATGGAGGGCAAGTCAACTTCTATCATCCACCCTTGAAATTCAAGTCAGTCTGTAGCTACCACTCATACATTCCGTGGAAATCCCTGCCACATGGAACGCTGGTTTTCTCCCATGAGCCACACTCCATAGTTGCCCTAGAATTAGCACCCAGCCTTTCAGCTGGGCATGTTGGTATCTGGGATGGAAGACTGCATTGCCTCGCTGGGTGAAAGCCTGAGGGTCGGTTGAATGAGATGTACATAGGGTTTTTGTACGGGACTTCTGGGAGGTCTCCCTGAGGAAGTGGTGCAGTTAGGAGGAATGCAATTGGCCTCCCTACCTTTCCTCTTCGCCTGCATTAAGGACCTGATGGGGGAGCTTTAGCCACTGTCTTGGACCTTGAGGTGTGGCCTGGAGTTTGGAGGCTAGTGCTTGTGTGTGGAGTAGAAAGATAGAAGGGATTCAGGTCCCTGACGACCTGCAGATCCCATTTCAGCCCTGGACTGTCACTCGCTGGACTTACTGCATTTCACTCTTATATGAAATAATAGCGTGCTTGAGTTACTTTTTTTTTTTTTTTTTCCCAATTATATACTGTTAAAGCAAATCATATGGGGTCAACCTCGTCAACGGGATCACTTTTAGAAGCCCTCTTGAGGTCACATTATTCACTAGTCTTCAGCAGACGATGATGTAGAATCTTAGGTGAAAGTGAGCCGGGGGTCCAGGGAAGCCCCCGGGCTATGGATTTGCCAGGTCTTTTACTAGAATTGTTTTGGTTCTCTTGGATCAGAGTATCACAGTGGAAGACAGGACTCAACACTTTTCATGAAACAAATTGCTTTTGTAATTTAAGTATCTTGCTGATAAACAAAACACTGCTTTGGAGCTGTTATACTGTTTTTACTGTTAGGAATATTTTATCTGTAAATAGGAAAGAAGCAGTGTGGGATAATTTCCCCTATTTGAGCAATCTTAGTTCTAATTGCTTCATCTGTGCAAGCTATTTATCATGGAAGAGGAATGGTCATTCCAGGAAGACTTTTCATCTGGTCTCCCATAGTCACCGGGAGAAAAATAGACCTTTATTTTTCTTCTTTTATTGAGGAGATCCTCTTTCTCCTTCTTACAAATAACGCCTGGAGTTTAGTGTGAATATTAATGCATGAATAATATAGTAAGACATTTGCATAATCAGCTGGACAAGATAAACATAGCAGCACAGTTAAAATGCTTTCCATTAAAAGGCTGAGTTTCTGTAGCATGACTTTCAGATGATAAACTATCAAGAAATTATATCTGAAGGCCAACTATCAAATATCATTTTTCTTTGGTAACACTTGGGTAGCATTCCTAGGCAGACTTCACTCAACGAAAAGATAAATTATTCCTGCCCCCATTTAGTCTTTTTTTTTTTTTCTTGGCTCCCCTTCTTGTTTTGATTGTTTGCTTTTTAAAGGATGGCTTTCATTGCTTCATTAAACACAATCATGCGGCTATTCCCAAAGGGCCTGACAATGTTCACAGCCAGCTGTAAAGAAAGTTTCCTGCATAAGGAGGTCCACATTTTACCATACCAAGGACCCAGTCTTAAGTCACATTAGTCTTCCCTGAAGGTTTAAAGAAATGAGGTGATGTCCTGCAGGGGTTGGTCAGTGAACAGCTGGAAATCAAATTTTTTTTTTTTTTTTTTTTTTAAGATTCGTTTATTTATTTATTTATCCATTATCCCCCTTCCCCTGTTTGCTGTTTTGTGTCCATTCACTGGGCAATTCTCTGTGTCTGTTTCCTGCCCTCTCTTCTCATCCTTCTCCTCCTGTCTTCACCGGGATTCGATCCTGCGGACCTACGAAGTGGGAGAGAGACGTTCTGCCACCTGCGCCACCTCAGTTCCTGGTTTTTCGGCACGTCTCGTCTTGGCTCTCCCCTGTCTCTCTCCTGTTACATCATCATCTTGCTGCGTGGCTTGGCAGGGCCTGGCAGCACGCGTGCCTTCTGTATTTTTCTTTATTTTACCTGGAGGTTCTGGGGATCAAACTCAGGTCCCTCCATATGGCAGACGGATGCCCAGCCATTTGAGCCACATCCGCCCCCGGAAATCGAATTTTAAAACCTGAAAAATATACAGTAATGCAAGCATAGAATGATTCGAGGATGTGAAGGCTGCTTCTGCCAGATGCAATATCATAGAGCTAGTAAGCCAGGAAGGCCCAAAGATCGTATGAGTTGACAGATATTTTGGAAGATTCCTGCAGGTATGTTAGATATGATTCAGTTTTCAAATCCCATTGTATATGGTGCATATTTATGACATTTTATCCTACATAGGTTTATTCTACAGAGTTTCCATGACAAAAAGAACTCCAGCCAATAACCGATGATGAGCCTTGGTTGTTGTGAAATAACCATTGCTCTTTGCTGTTTGGTTACCTGCTTCAATATTGTTCTTGCTCTTTGATGACAATTGACTGAGCTGGAGCCTGTGAAAGTAACTATAGTTGATTTAGTTACATTAAAGGGTCAAAATTATAGCTGCGTAGAGGTAAGGTCATGGCAGAAACAAAGAGCTCTGGGCACAAATCTTCCTTTCATGCTTGGCTGGGTCCAATAATCTCCTGACGCTCAGGTCTCTGATTGCATTTCCAGATGGTGTCCTTTGGTGTAAACACCACTCGCGCCCTGTCCGACAGCATCAGCTGCCCTGGGAGAAAGCAAAACATCAGCTTGGAGGAGTACCGGGAATTTCATAGTGGGTGGCACCTGTTGCCAGATTTTGACCCTTCACCCTACGCCCGCCCCAGTGCCCACATTACTCCTGCACGCAATTTTCAAATTGCTCCTTTGCCTTTGTACTCGCAGGTCGAACTCTAGATTCGGAGCAAAGAGCCAGCTTTACACCCCTCCCCATCCACATATATCCTTACAACCAGTACCTGGAATTCCTGGCAAACTCACAGATGAATTCTAATATCTGCTAGTCAATACGATTCGTTTACTTATTCATCTACCCAGCAAATGCCTACTGGCTATGTGTTTTTCCATAGAAATTTATTAAATGTGTGCTTAAGGAGCAGATACTGTGCTCTTTACTGGAGCTATAATGGTGAGCAGAGAGATATAGACCCCTTTTAAGAGTTTGTCTTTCCGCTGCATGAATGCTAGCCTGTGCTTTAACCCTCCTGTCTTCAGGAATCAATTAAAAGCTCACCTTCTTCCTGAAGAAGTCTCTGATTAACCCTTCTCAGCTCTGAGCAATCTGTCTTTCTAGTATTCTCTTAGCACATACATATATAGTCCCTTGTAGCCTTGTTAATCTGGATTTTCATGTTGACATTCTGAATTTTTCATGCTCTTTTGTTGTGTTTTCATTCTAAGGGGAACTCCCTGAGCGAGATTACAATGCTCCTCGCACCTTTAGCTTTACTTTTCACTTCCGCTAACACATTTTTGAACCCTTAATTCAATAAACCTGGTAAATTCATTCATTCAACAAAAGTTTTTGCACCTACTGTACTCCAGAATACAAATGAATAACATTATTCTAACAACTGGATGTTATGTGGCAAAGAGGAATTGTGGACTGACGATATTGGTGATATATATGTGGTACAATTTTCATTTCTTCTTAAAATCTCACGTACTGCCTAATATTTTATGATTCTAACCTAATTTCTAAATTTACATAGTTCCATCACTGTTTATTAACTAGTTAGAGACAATGTTCTGTGATGCTCTCTGTAGGGCATTTGATGAGATGGGAAACCACTGCACTCCCAGAATCCAGTTTCTTCTGTTCAGAGTGGGATATTGCTGGGCAGCTGATGGGGAGTCCATGCATGGTTTTGTGACTGTGTCCAGGAGCTTACTTAGGCCTAGAAATGGCTCTTTTTGCTCTATGGAGATTGACCAGACTGGCAAATGACAAGGGCAGATGTGAGTTGCCTGTGAGAAGCAGCTGGCCATGAGAAGCACTGGCTAAGGGGATTGAGCCTTTGGCCATCGCCGTGCCTAAACCTGAAGGACAACTTCTACTCTACAAAGTACATCGAGTCCCACTGCATTGCCTCCATTCCTTACCAGATGCTGGGAAGTTGTGTTTGGGCACCGTTGAGTCTAATCCTAATATATTTACGCTTCCCATCTGGTAGATTGGCCTTGCTCAGGCTTTTCACTTCACAGACAAATAAGCATGGCAGCCCCAGCCTTTAGCAGCTGCAAGCCTCCTTCAGCTGATGTGAGGAGAATATTCACAGTCTTGTACAAAAATGGTGAGTGGCAAACAACCAACAACAAAGCAATATCCAGACAAATCAAAAGAATAGCTACTAAGATGAAGAGGGAAAAGGTTGCTTAGCATGTCCTTATATAGCCATTTAAAAAAATTGTTTCTGAACCAGTGTGTTTGTTTGTTTCCTATTTGCTCTTTTGCAAATATTTCCAACAAGAAGATCAGTTGAAAAACTTTCAATTGCAAATTACCAAAAAAAAAGAAATGAAAATCAATTTGGCTTACTCAACAGGTGATTGATTGGACCCTGGAGGGAGGGCTGACTTCAGGTGAGGTTTGCTTTAGCAGTTCAAATATTGTGATGAAGATCTTCCCTCTCTCCATTTCAGTCTAGTTCCTTGACGCTGGCTCTATTCTCATCAGGTTTTGTCCTCATGTTCCTTAGTTGGCAGTTAGCATCTAATTTCTTCTTCAAATCCAACAGGAAAGAGTATACTTCTTCCCCTAATCTTTGAAGAAAAATTTCTGGGCTTCAATCTAATTAGGACATTTTAAGCAATATGCCCATCACTGAATTGCCACTAAGGGCAGTGATGGGATCAAGCTGGTTAGTTTCAGACTGAGCTCCAGACCTCACCATCACCAGCCCCTGACACAGCTGGAGCTTGTCTTAGCTTCCCTTGAAGTAATTGCACTCTCTGCAGAAGAGGTGAATATAAATGACTATCTGGTATTGTTACCAAAAGAAAAGAGCCTGGACACAGGACAGTAAAAACCTACCATATGTCTCTATAAGGTTTTATTTTTTAAAGAGTATATAATTTGCACATTAATCACAAAGAGTTTGAGATTTTTGAGGAAGTGGTAGAGCACATAGCTTTGTCCTATGTTCAGAGTGTTATAGAGCTTCAAACAGTTCTTCTCAAGACAGATGTGGAACAATTTTAATATTTCCGAGCAGTAATTGATTTATCATTATAGTAGTCATAGCATGGGAAACCTTGCCTGCTAATGACAAGAAGAAACATCTGGAACTGGAGACAGGGTTAATTTTGGGCATTCTTTCTCTGTGGAGGGAACCAATTCTTCCTCTGAGATTAATGTTGGCAGTTTGGAATTTTTTCCAGGTGGGAAGGAAAACTCAAAATAGTAGCTGACATTGTTTTCCTCCCACGAAGAAGCTTAAGCTGTATCACAGCTCCCTATGGCTGTGTCATCTTGAGATTTGTATACAAATCCTGGGCTTTAATGAGGTGTATACTCAGAGACTAATATGTCCACCAACTAGTGTCGCCTTTCAGAGGTGGCTATGATCTGGGTAGCTTCAGATGATGTAGTTGCACAGGATGATAATGATGATTATATTTTAAATCTTATGTCACTCCCTTACAAGGTTTCTCTTCTCTTGTCTTTCTTTGTTCCTCAATAGATCTATATACTTGCCACAGTTATAACATTAAATAGAGCCCTAATTAAGACATTCATCTTGTACAATCTAAAGTTGCAGTTGGGGGTCTAAGGCTTATATTTTAGTGAGATTGTACTCTGAATTTAAAAATAAGTTGAGGCAGTAATTCAATTAGCCATTAAATGCCCTAGATTTTATGCATGATGGCAGAAGATGGCTGCCATTTTGTGGTTTTTGTTAGGTCCTACCTCCTTATCCATTTCTCGCATAAAATCCAGTGCCTTGTATTTTTTTTCAACAATGTTATTCTGCTTCTTTCTAGAGCAAAACTTAGAGTGGAGATATAAAAGCTTCCTCTGAATGGAGGAAATCAAGGAAATCTTAGCTCTGCCCCATAGGTGAACAAGTAAATTGTAGTTCCCTATTGTTTTTATAACTCTTTTTATTAAAATTACAAACAAATGTTGCATGGTCTCATTAATATGAACTAATATGAAGAATTAACACATGTTGTTAAACCCTAGAGTATAAGTTATAAGGTGATAAGAGGAGGGCTAAGAAGGACTACTGATGCTTAAAGTATGTAGAAGTTTTAATTAACTTGACTTAAAAGTATAGAAATGGTTAGAATTCATGGTAACACATTATAGTGAGTAGCAGCTGGTTTATAAATGGGATTGTTGCTAAAATGGATAGTCTAGGGATATAAATGTCAACTGAAAGAAAGCTAGGGAATAATCTAGGTACTGAATAACACAGCCTAGAGGTGGATGAGAATTGTGGTTGATGGTACAGATGCCAGAGTGTCCTTTGTGAGCTAGAGCAGATGTACGTCACTATTGCAGAGTAGTGGGAATTTGGAGAAGCATGGGAAAAATACAAATGGTGTGATTTATGGACTGTGGTTAACAGCAATACTGTAATATTCCTGCATCAATGCCAAAGATGTACTGTATTGATACCAGGGGAGGGGGTATGGAAAAAGTGTGCCAAATGTATGCTATGGACCATGGTTGGTGGTAATAGTCTGATGATATTATTTTATAATCTGTAACAAATGTGCTACCACAGTGTGGTATGTTGGTGAAGGAATGTTATATGGGAATTCTACATATGTGTGTGATTGTTTCGTAAGTTCACAACTTCTGTAATAAAAATATATTAAAAATAATAGGGTGGGTTGGGGGAAAAAATACACCAAGTATAAGATATGGACTATAATTAGTAGTAATATTTTGACGATATTCTTCATGATTTGTAACAAATGTTTCACAGCAATGCAGGGTGTTGGTGGTGGGGTGAAGAATGGGACCCCTGTATGATGTTATGCATGTTTGTTTTGTAAGTTCACAACTTTCACTATACACTTATTGTTTATATATGTTCATGTATGAATGATATACTTCAATAAAAGTTTAAAAAAATGGATTAAAAATTGTAAACAGTCCAAATTATATGACAATTTCTTGTGCCCTTTGTCTGAGAATCAGTTTTGTTTTTGTAAGTGTTTCATGAAGACCTGATTGTTAATGAGTATTCTTTTAAACTTAGAACCTGGAATTTTAATTGTTTCAAAAGAAGTCATTGAGCACAGAAACCAGCCTGGCGAAGCTGTGGCAGACCTGAAATACCCCAAACAAAGGTATAAAACCACCAGAAAACTCCAGTGTAACACCCTCACCTCTTAGCTTTAGAAGTGGATTGCTCAGAGGAAAGCGTTTGCCATCGGTAATGGATACGTGTTAACACATCAGAAGGAACCTTCTTAAGAAATACCCATTGTGGAGATTGATGGGAAACTAGAAGGGAGAGGGAAGAAATGTTGGTTGACTGGTTGACTTAAAATCTTAGCTATGTGTTTACAGACAGGCTAGGTTGATGTACACATTCCACGGGTATGCGAACTTGGCTCTCTGTCCACTGTCCACCATTTGCCACTTACCTTTTCCTAGCTCAGCTTTATCAGTTTTGAACTTCTGCCTGGTAGCAGTCAATGCCTAATAGTTCCTCGTCCTCCCATGAAACCTTAACCTTGGGCCTGGAGAGGTCATAGCCTGAAGAGATCATGGTTTATGAAAAGAATGGCTTCGGCAAATTAGTTTTCAAGGTTAGTGGAGATAGGTTGGCCAAGAACTGAATTCTTTCCGGGAATTATATCCAGGTAGCTCTACCATAATGACCAGCTCCTTGAGCACTTTGGCTGTTGAATATATCTTTGTTGAAATGAAAACTAAAGAGAAAGAATTCCCGGTAGCTAAAGTTATAAAGTAATTTTGGGCTTGGGCATGCCCCTCTGCTTATTGAGTTCTTCAGTATTTCTCCTTTACACCGCAGAAACCCTCATGCCACTTTCTGATTTTTCTTGGTCTTCTGTTTCCTGAGCTGTACTCCATGATCTTATGTGAATATGTCTAATCTGATAAAATCCTCATGCTCCTTCCATAACAGGTACCAGTGGATTAACTATATTAGAAAACCAGCTCAAATTTTAACAGAAGTTTTTCTATGCTCCAAGGTAACTAGTTTCCCAACAGTGGTGATTTTAAGCATTTTGGCAAGTCAGTAGTGGAGATATTTTCAACCAGCATGATTTTCTTTGGCTTAGGTAAAAATCAGCTCTCCTGGGCTGGCTTGCAGGTGGGTTCTTGAATCTGGACATATTTCAAAAACCGTTGCCTGCTCTTATTACGTGCCATGATGTGAGGCACCGTGAGCAAGCATAATTTAAACCTGTGCTATCAATAATTTTACTCATTTGCTCTTGGCAAATATGTTTATTGTCTGCCATCTCTCTTTGAAGGTTGCCAGTTAGTTAAACATCAGCCGACCATATGACACCACATCCACACCATCCATCTGATTTGGTAAAGCTGTTCAATGTTATAAGGAATTTAGAAAAGAGCCACACACACACCAATTTTTAAAAATGCAACAGGGCAGGATAGGAGCAAAAATCCAGGCTTCTGACCTGAAGAAATTAGTCTATGGAAGATGTTGCATGTATTATGTATACATAAAGCAGAAATCAATATTGCTTGATATACTTGATTGTTCTGTTGTTCAGTGGTTTGATGACTCTTTTTTTTTTTTTTGTCTTACCCACATCCATTGCCATTGATTGTTCCACGTTCATTTCTGGAGCATGTTGTATGCTCAGACTTACGTCATTAATACACTTAAAGTCTCAGCACCGAACTTTCCTCTTTGTACTATAGAATTACTAGCATTTCAAGGTGATACAGTGTGTTTTTTATCTTGTAAATAGTCTAAAGTCCAAACCTATTAATATGCTATTGTTACTAGTTAATATTGATGCTGTGACGATCAGTACAATCATTTAAAAAACCCATATATTATGGAGGAATTTTATAGTACTATTTATTGAGTATTTACTGTGTACAGCTATACTAAGTTCTTTATAAATTTTACCTCTCTTATCTCCCACAAATTTGTGATGTAGAAACTATTAACACATATTATAAAATATGACTCTCCTAAGTTGTGTAACTTGCCAAGTCACACAGTGAATGAACAGTAGAGTCAGAATTCAAACTCAGGGTTGCCTAACTGCTGAGTCTATCACACTCGATCATTGCTTACGTAAAAGAGCTTTTTTTCGGGGGGTGGAGGGGGGGAGATGTTAAACAATGGGAATTTATTTGCTCATTTTAAAAATTAATTTCTTTTTTTTTTATTAAAAAAGCTTTAGAGTACATAAATGTTACATAAAAAATATAGGGAATTCCCATATACCCCTCCCCCTCCCCCACTTTCCCTCATTAACAACATCCCTCGTTAGTGTGGTTTATTTGTTACAATTGATGAACCCATATTGAAGCATTGCTACTAACCATGGTCTATAGTTTACATTATGGTTTTTAACACTTTGCACCTCGCCATTTTATACGGTTTGACAAAATGTGTAATGGCCTGTATCCTTCATTGCAATGTCATGCAGGACAATTCCAATGTCCCAAAAATGCCCCGTGTTACACCTATTCTTCCCTCGCCCTGCCCTCAGAACCTCTGGTGACCACTGCATTTATATCAATATTACAAGTTCTTCCATTACTAGAATAATAATAAGTTTACTTTAGACCATATTTGCATTCCCCCACTTATGTCTGTTCATTTCTCAATCTTGAGGATTTTGGGGTGGTGATGCCAACTCTGCTTCTGATTGAAAGGGGACTTAGACCCCATGGGGTGAATGGATGGAGCTGTCTTGCTTGGCACTTGCAGATACTCTGTTTTGGGGGGATGGGTGTTGTCCCTCATCATCCTTTGTTAGTTGTCCTGAGCGAGTCTGATGAACTGGAGAGTAGGTTTTGGCCGCAACTCCACTGTGATTTAAGACTTGACTGGCCTATGAACAACCAGAAGATTTAGGTCTCTGGGACACATATTCAATGGGTATGTTACTAATTATTGGTTTCGAATCAAAAGAGCATAAAAGCTATGTGTAGGAAAATTATGAGTCTAATTCCGATACATTGGGGGGATGTAAAATAGCTCTTGCCCTCTAAAATGTCATCATTTGGTGAAGAACATTATTTTAAAGATTGGGTAGCTTATTAGCTGGTTTGAGAAGATGTAGTTTGTTTATCTGTTTCCTAGATTAATAATAATGTTCACCCTCATTAAATCTGCTAAGGTAAAAGGAAACAGGAAATGGCAGTAGCATAGCAGATGTTTGATATTTCAGTGATAATAATGATAGTTAATAATATGGTTTCACGTTTTGTTTATTAAGCCCAGGTAGGTAGATCAGTGCATTCAGATTCATCAAAATCACTAGGTTTGGCTCGTGACTTTCTGTACACAAATCCCTTAGGCAGCATTTCTGTCCCATTGCATTTGCCCTTGGTATTCATTTCAGCTAAAGTAGTGGCTACTTTAGTTGATAGCACAAGTCTAGAATATTAGCACTGAGTTGCACCTTAGAGTTTATTAACTAAAATGCATTTGTTTATATTAAAGGTCTCCTAGGACACGGAGGATAAAAAATGGTAAACCTAAACCTGGAACCCATGTCTCTTGACTTCTAGTCCATTGTTTTTTTCCATTGAAACTTAAAAAAAAAAAAAAAACTATGTTTTTTTTTTTAAACTTTAACATAATTTAAGATTATTTTGGTATCATCTTGTTTTTAGTTATGAATGCATTATAATGGAAAATAAATTTTGAATTAGAATGTGACATTTTATCATATTTATTTTAAATTTTATAATTCCTAAATAGGTCACATAATAACATATTTACACATTCACCAAGAACAAAAAGGGTTAAAGTTTCTCTTTCAACTCATTCCTTAGCAAATTGAGTCCTCTCCAAAGGCAACAATAATAGCTTCTTTTTATATCTTTCTGACATTTGTATATTCCAGGATATCTTGTACATTCATTTATTTTGCTAAACACTGCATCTTGGAGATCTTTCCAGATGAGTACACCAAGTGTTTACTCTTTTTCTAATGAGGTGTGTGATGTTCCATTGCTTCTAGTGGTTGCTACAGAGAAAATATAAATTTATATGTAGTCAATTCTATTGATAACTTCTTTTATAGCTTCTGGTCTTGAGTCACAATTAGACTTTCTTCACTCTGAGAGTATAAAATAATAATAATCTATTTGGAATTTATCCTGATGATACAAAGTATAACTGAAATAATTTTTGTTCATTCTCTCTAGTAACTTTGTTGTGGAATGTTCAGGATTTTCTGTATATAGGATTATGTCATCTATAAATAGGGTAAGTTTTCTTCTTCCTCTCCAATTTAGATGCTTTCTATTTCTTTTTCTTCCCTAATTGCTCTGGTAAGAACTTCCAACACAATGTTGAATAACAGTGGTGACATTGGGCATCCTTGTGTTCTTCCTGATCTTAGGGGAAAAGCTTTCAGTCTTTCACCATTGAGCATAATGTTAGCAGTGTGTTTTCATATATGCCCTTTATCATATTGAGGAAGTTTCCTTCTATTCCTAGTGTTCCAAGTGTTGTTATCAAGAAAGGGTGCTGGATTTTGTCAAATGCCTTTCCTGGATCTGATCTGGAGGTTTATTCCTTCATTCCATTAATTATATTAATTGATTTTCTTATATTGGACCATCCTTGCATACCTGGGATAAATCCCACTTGGTAATTGCATATAATCCTTTTAATGTGCTATTGGATTAAGTTTGTTAGTATTTTGTTGAGGATTTATGTATCTATAATCAAAAAGGGTTATTGGTCTATTATTTTCTTGTGTTTTTTTTTTATCTGGCTTGGTATGAGGATGATGTTGGTCCTCCTCTTCAATGATTTGGATGAGGTTGAGCAGGATTAGTGTTAATTCTTAGAATGTTTGCTAAAATTTGCCAGTGAAGCCATCTGGTCTTGGGCATTTCTTAGTTGGAAGGTTTTTGAAGACTGATTCAATCTCTTTCCTTGTTATTGATATGTTGATATCATCTATTTCTTCTTGAGTCAGTGTAGGTAATTTGTGTGTTTCTAAGAATTTGTCCATTTCATCTAGGTTATCTAGTTTGTTGGTGTACAGTTGTTCATAGTATCCTCTTATAGTACTTTTTATTTCTGTGGGGTTGATATCAGGTCCCCATTTCATTTCTGATTTTGGTTTTGTCCTCTCCTTTTTTTTTCTTCTCTCTTTGTCAATCTAGCCAAAAGTTTGTCAGTTTTTTTTTTTTAATCTTTTCAAAGAACCAACTTTTGATATGTTATTTCTCTCTATTGTGTTTTATTTTCTATTTCCTTTACCTCTGCTCTAACCTTTGCTATTGTCCTCCTCCTGCTTGCTTTGGGTTTAGTTTGTGTTTTGCCAGTTTTGAGGTTATATCTCTGGCTTGACCTCTGTCCTCATTTTCAGTGTAAGCATTTAGAGCTATAAATTTCCCTGTCAGCACTACCTTTGCTACATCCTGTAAATTTTAGTATGTTATGTTTTCCCTTTCAATCACCTCAAGCTATTTCCTAATTTCCCTTATGATTTCTTTTTTGACCCATTGGTTGTTTAAGAGTGTTTTGTTTAATTTCCACATGCTTGTTAATTTTCCATTTCTCTCTCTGTTATTAATTTCTAACTTCATTTCATTTTGGTCAGAGAAGATACATTGTATGATTTAATTATTTTTGAGTCTATTGAGACTTGTTTTGTGACCTAATATATGTTCTATTCTGGAGAATGATCCATGTGCATTAGAAAAGAATGTGTATTTTGCTGCTCTTGGTTGAAATGTTCTGTATATGTTTGTTAGTCTAGTTAGTTTAGAGTTTTCTTCAAGTCTTCTATTTCCTTATTGACTTTCTGTCTAGATGTTCTATCCATTACTGAAAGTGGTGTATTGAAGTCTCATACTAATAATGTAGAACTGTCTATTTCTCCCTTCAAATCTGTCGATATTTTCTTCATATATTTTGGGTCTCTGCTGTTAGGTGCATATGCATTTATACTTTATGTCTCCTTATCAAATTGACCCCCTTATAAGTATATAGCTGCCTTCTTTTTCCCTCGTAACAGTTTTTGAGGTAAAGTCTATTTTATCTGATATTAGTATAGCTTCTCCAGATCTCTTTTGATTACTCTTTGCATGGTGTATTTTTTCTACATGTATCTTATTTTTAAGCAAGGTGTTTATGTCACACTCTGTCTTTTCAGCTGTTTATGTCCAAATCATATTTTACATTCCAGTCAGTCACAAAATGAAATGGAAAATGTATTTGAGGAGAGGCCAGCATGTCAGAGTGCCTAAAACATGGAAATTCCTAGTAAAGCACTCTCAGCTTTTTTCTTAGGACTGCCTGCAGCTAGTCATTTTCACTCGCTGTGCTCAGGTCTCCCATTAGTAACACAAGGGTGGCTGGCATTTCCTGTGAAATTGCAGGGCTAAGAAAGTGGTCCACTGGAGAGGAGTCCTGGAAGAGAAAGCAGACAGCTGGCCTCCAGAAGCCAACAGATGGGAGCAAATTCCAAAGGCCAGTGGCAGGAATGGTTTGGAATAATGGAATTGTTTTGTGGAGGGGCGTTCCTAGGCCAAATGTTGTAAGTGTCCCTGCAAACTGAGCAAATGAACACATACTGTGCTCATCTGGAAAAGGAGATATGAGCGTACAAATGGAGTAATAAACTACTTATGAAAATATATGTGGCCTAAATTTAGCATCAAGGTGACGGGCAAAATGACTTACTACAACTTGTGAGGATCCTTTTGCAAGTGCAAAGATAAAGCCAGCCAATAAACTTTAGTCACAGAACTCAGCAGCTATTTAAGTTGATATGGCCCAGGGGCAGACTATTTAAATGAGATCAATCATCTGTGAAAAGTCAAATGTGAGATTCTCCATGAGATGGAGACATTAAAATTCCTGCTAAGAAAAGAAAAATCTCCACGTAAAACAATACAGTCTCATTCCTACCCGGCCAAATCTGACTGTATTCCACCAGAGCCCTACTTTGTCTCTCTTGTTTTCGCCCATGAAGACTACTTTGTGACAAATAGGAAATCTTCCTCTGACCTCCTACCTTTTGGTCATGCTTGGTACTTGATCCACTTATTTCTTCCCTAATGGCATAGAAGATTGGCTTTTCAATTTTTAAATTGAAATTACACACATACAACCAGAACTACTTTCACTAACCCATCTTTCTCACTATTACAATGGTTACATATTTGCTGTCAGTCTGCATTCTTTGTTCATCCAATATCTGTGGAGCACCTAATAAGTCTGTACCACTCTGCTAGCTGCTGGGTGGGGTGCAACAAGAAGAGAGGAAGCGCATTGCACAGTGCCCTTGTTGCTAGGCATGCTTTCAGTTTGCACATAGCCATGTTGCATTCAGGTCTGGTCTGTGCTTTCTTCTTTCAGTTAGTTTTGGGGTAGCATTTATTTGTTCAGTCATATTGCTATGTGTGTTCAACAAATATTTTGGATTGCCTACTATGTTCTGGGCATTTTGCTAGGTTATGGGGAGGGCAAGTGGAAAGATAAATGAGAAAGAAGAACCCCTTCTCTCATGGAGCTTTTTGGTTATTAGCTGTGCAAGAAAATTTTAAAGATACTATAACTGGTCTGTTTATTGGGCAGTTGGATCTCAAAGAAGGAATATGCTCAGTTCTATTGCTGAGGATTTGGGGGTGTGAGTGCTGAAGAAATGATTACTATGCAGAATTTGGAAAGAAGCTTGTTGGTCCTAAAAGCAGGAATGGGAATACATTCTAAACAGATATGGCACATGCTTAGAAGATGACGGTATTTCAGGGAATTCCTGGAGTTTAGAGTGGGAGAGGTCTTGTAGAGCCAAGCCTAAAGGGGTGGAATATTCTGGATTGTGGAGGGTTTACACCATTCTAGAGAATTCAGACTTTAACTTGTAGACATTGAGGAGCCATGGAAAGCATTTGTACCACAACAAGATTTTTCTGACAGAATTAAGGAAAATGGAATTGAGGTGGAGGCAGAGAGTTCAATTAGTTGTCTTTTTTTTTGCAGAGTGGAGCCTGCAGATGTAATACAAAGATAAAACGTAGACCTATGCTAGAAAAGACTGTCAGCCTATTATATTCGACAACTTATGACTGAGGTAACATTTCAGAAAAAATAAGCCTTTAACAATAATAAAATAGGAAGATCCTAACCATTAATCCCTTTAATTTCAGGGGGAAGAGCAATATCTTATTTTACCAAGTGTATCAATTCCTGATTTTTAAAATTGGTGACTAGTACCAGAGTGCAGATAACTGAAGGATCCTGATCCCTTCCCCACACTACTTTCTTTATATTTGCAAGCTTTAGATAGTAGTCAACACAACCAGAGAATTATCAGGGCTCCAAAGTACCTCAGAGATCATCTCCTTCAGTGAACTTCGAGATGACGGTAGTTCTTGTCCTCCAGGAGAATCTTCCCTAGTAGCTCCTTTCTGTAGGAAAGACAGGTGGCTCAGGGGCTCTTCCCTTCCCAACCCCCTCACTTCTGCTTGCACTGTAACTCCAGGTCTGAGTTACAGTTACATGGTTTGAAAATCCAGTTTTGTTGAATTTCTACATTTCATAGTGGGGGAATCTGAGGCTCAAAGTCTAGAAGTGATTGATTTATACAAGGACACATGGCTAACTGGTTGGTTAATGGTAGAAAAGGGGTCCCCAGGTCCCCTGACTTTTGGGACAAATTATCTTATCAGTTTTAGTTAACCTGCTTTTTAATATGGCTTCTAAATAAAAATAATTCTTTTTTTATAGGATCACTCGGGCACAGCCAGCTACTCATATATTCACTTGTATATATTATATTTGCATTACGTAGGTTTTCTGCCAATAAGCTTGCATGTACTCATTGCTTACTATTAATGTGTCTCAATGCTTGTTCTTTTCAAAATCTGCATCTAAATTAATTTGCAACAAATTTACTTGATGAGCTCAATTCAATTATACACAGTGTAGCCATTTCTTCCTATTTCTAAATTCTTCTGTGTTAGTTATGGGAGGTTTAATTAAAGACCTATTCAATGGAAATCAAACTCTTTATACCCAAGACTAGGAGTTGATAACCTGTTCTGAGAGTCACTGTCTGACCGTGGGGTTCCACCCACCCACTCCTTCCCTTCCCGTACCTTTATCTTAGCACTTAGAAATGAGTGATCATTTCTAGTTTCTGTCTTCCTCAACTACACTGAGTACTTCTTGAGGTCAGGAAATATGTCTTTTTTAAAATCTTTATAGAAATTTGCTTAATGAATAAATAGAAAGATACAGATATGCCTTTGCTCTTGTCAACAGTCCAAATTGTATGGGTGAATTTTCCTTCTTTCTTTGGCTCCCCATTCTCCATTATCAGGGCAAGTTTTTTCCTCTAACTAACAGTGGATCGGCAGCCCTTCTAAGCCAGAACAATAAGAAATGTCTTCAAAACATAAACATGTTTTTGTCTTAAAATAATCCACTATAAATTGAGCCTATCGATACAGAAGTCTAAGAAACTACAGAGATTTTTATTTCTAAACAAACATTCAGAATTAAAGTTCGGACGTACCAGAACTATGCTTTCGTTATCATAAAAAAATAAAAAACAACCTTTTATATAGAATTTCTGTGAATTTTGCAGCCACCACCTGTCCCGCTAATTTTCATATATTGGAGTCATGCGGCATGGTTACCCATGGGCGAGGGAGGTGGCAGTTTTATCCATCTCCTGTTGTCAAGATTGCAGTGACAGAGTTGTGTTCTCCTTGTGGTAGGCGCTCTTTCCAAAATTCACCTTTGCAGTCAGTGATTTGCTCATTCAGCTCCAGGTGAGCCCAGAAATATTCAGCATCCCTAAATGTCACGTGGCTTGACATTTCTCCAATTTTCAGATAAACTGGTGAAAAATTAGCAATTTTTACTTCCTCTAGTGGCCGCACCCTCCTTTCCTGGGGGGAAGCTGGTGATTGTTTAGAAAGGAACCCCATACCCTGTGATTTCTGCTCTGTGATTGCTTAATCCTCATCTGCTTGATTTGATTCCGTGGTGTTTGGGGGGTGGGCACCAATTTCTTAGATGTGACTCAGATTCCAATCGCTCCTAATCCGATTGCACAGATGACACTAATTAAGGAATATTTTAAAACAGATTTCTTACAGGCCTCCAGTCATCCATTGCCTCTTCACTTTCTATTGACGATATTGTGTGAGCTGTGCAGTTTAAACTTTGATTGTAAAAGGCAACCTCTACTGTCACTTGATAAGGGGGGAGAGTAAAGGTTTTGTTTTCACTTATTTTTCCAGTTTTATATTTCTCATAGGTCACGATCATTGTGGTAGTTACACTCTTGTTGAATGATCCAGTACTGTGCTTCATATTTAATATTATTTACAGAATAATGAATGTTAGTAAAAGCTAATATTTATTGGGTACTCATCTGCAGGTACAGTTTAAGGCGTTTTACATGTATTAACTCATTTAACACTCTCAACAACTATGCAAGTTCGGCACTATTATTACAAATTAGGCTACTCAAGCTCAAGGAGGTTAATTGGATGTTCCAGAGCTGGGAATTGGGAAACCGGCTCCTAACTTGGGCAGTCTGGCTGTAGGGCTCTGTGCCCCCACCCTCCATACATACTGCCTCTGGGTGAAATGGGATGTGGATACTAAAAAGGCTGCATTGGTACCATTTTGAAACCTTCTCGTCTCAGGAGCTAGGGGACTATCGCCTTGCTAAACAGCTTGGTCAGCAGAGTTGTCCAGAATCTCCTGTGACCTCCCTGCAGGCAGTGGGCAGCTTTCTGTGATATCTGATGTCTCTTACTGGCTTGTTAAGAGGATGGCAAATTCCTCTCCCCATCTGCTCCCTTCCTTATATGGTTTCCACTCCTGTTTTGCCTCTAGGTATAAATGCATGGAAACCTGGAGGCAGACAATGATGGTAGGATTTCCTTCCCCCTATCCCCCCAAAGAAAGCAGGCGTCATGAACTTAAAAAAGTGGGTTTTGTGGACTAAATTACCCAGTGTAGCCTCCCTTTCGTCTTGAGGATTTTGCTGCTACTCCTTTGAGCTTTAGTTTATTCATCTATAAACAGAAATAATAAAACCTACCTTCCAAAGGTTGTGATAAGGATTAAGAGATAGAATATTTAAAAAAAATATCTAGTATAGGACCTGGAATGTTCTAAACTCTTGGTGAATATATTTTTCCTTTTCTTTTTCCACAGGAGATTTTGAAAAGAAAATGCAGCGTGAGTGTTGAGGACCCTAGAACAGGTTAAAAAGAACCATGCTTCTAGGGATTCCTCCCTAGCCTCTCTGTCTCTCGGAGACTTTTCTTCAGGAGCCACAGTTTCCTCTATGGCTGAGTAAGCTCATTAAGCCCTTCGCAGGTTCGATGCGATTCCATCCATGTCTTCAGGGGTCATACCCTGTTAGGAAAATCTTCCCCTTAAGAAGTTCTTTTTATCTTTCTGTAATTAATCTCTTTCCCCTGCGTGGCATTCAAATGTCCCCTCCTTCCATATTACTTCTTTCTAAGTGAGTCAAAGTGTTCTAGCATTCGTTGGTACAGGTGAGTTCATCTTAACCATTCCAGACATCAGTGGCTGGTTCAGTGTTTCTTAATTCTGAAATGTAGCAATAGGTTTTGGGATGTGGTCATAGCTTGGTTTTGAAGGAAGGAGAAATGCTCTGTTTGATGGCCCGGTATCAGCAGAGGTGAATGAAGATTGAGGACTTAGGAGGTGGATGTATTTTTCCTTTTGCCAGGAAAGTCACTTTGGTTTTAATTAGAATATTAGGATCTCTTCAGTTGCATTCTGAACAAAGACTTCTGGGGGTCCATGAGGGCACATGGACATATGTTGCATTTGAATTGATACATTTGAGATACAGATTTCCCTATTGAAGTGGAAAAGAAAAAATTTTAGTATACTTCAAAAACTTTCTGTCCATTAACTGTCAAACTTCTGGTCTCAGAATGGATTTCATGTGGAAAAATATCTGCTTAATTTGTTACCTGTTTATTCGACCTCACTGTACCATTTGACTATAGAGCAGGGTTCAAAATAAGACGAATTGACCTTGGATCACATTCAAAGGAGTTTGTTTGCCACAGTATCAAAAAAGCTTTATTATATTGTGCTGATTTCCATGGCGTAGAGTCCCAGAGCCATGCTCATGACATGGCTTTAAATGTGAGATTTGAATCCCAGGCAGGCCAAGCAGGGTGTGCAACTTCTCCAACTAAGAGTTTTTAAATTAAATGTCAGTAAGGTGTTCTCACAAAGGATCATTCATTTCTACCTCATAAAAGGCAGGAAATTCTAAGAGCTGATAGATTCTAAAGGTACTGTATAACTTGGTTTTAGCATGCAGTGATACAAAGTGAGCAGAAAAAGTTGGTGAGGATACTATTTGATTCCTTGGGTATTGTACATCCTGAGTTTTAGTTGATGAAAGTGATGAATTTCCTTTATACCTCATTCAGGCTCAGCAATATGAGATGGTTCAATAATAGCATTATTCTCAGTATTTATATTTCAGTTCATTACCAGCACGCTCCTCAATACTTATTTTATATTATAATATTGCAGTGGTAGAAGTTTGTATGACATATCAATAACTTAAACTTTCAACAAATATTTTGTAATGCCTCATGTGTGCAAAACATTAAGCTATGTGTTTCTAAAGGCTCCAGAGAGGACTCCAATTGCAGTTTAGGATTGTGAGAGCACATAGGATAACAGAAAAATCTTGCTTTCCAATGAATGTAATATAAGGTCAAAAGGAATGTGTGCCAAGGGGGATGCATATAATACTACAGGAATCTGATGGAATTACTTGTCTTCCCTCTTATTGCCCCACCCCCAGATAAATAAGTCACAGATGATAAAAACTCTACACCAGTGGCTTTTTCCTAGATGGAAAAATAATGGACATTAAACATCGGTGAGGTTGAAGAAGTTCATCCCCTTCTTCTTTTAGTGAATATTTATTGACTGCCTGTGCAATACCTGGCACTCTGGTAGATACAGAGGTGATATGATATGGTGCCCATTTCAAGAAGTTCACAAGCTAATAAAGGAGCATCTCTGTAATTCACAAATATTGACTGAATGAATGAATTACATTTTACTCCCTTACAGGAATCCTAAAAGAAAGTATTTGTGGGATCTGAGGTTTAGAAAGGGCCTGAGTGATCACATTAGCATAGCTCCCTTTTATTTGCCTTTTTTGAATGTAAAATGTAATTTTAGTTATGCTCATTAAATTCCATCTTATTGACTTTACACTGCCTTTCTAGCATTTCAAGATGGTTTTCAGCCTTATGCCAACCAACATATTAAATGTTCTTTCCAACTATGAGACACTGTACATTTTCTGGGTTTTCTCAGGACCCTAAAAGACATTAAAACAATGGAGCCAAAAACAGCTTCACCCCCTCCAAGTTGACATTTGCCTGTTAATGAACATCTTTCATTCACTTAACAAATCATTGCTGAGCAAATAATCATAATAACTCTCATTCAGAACAGCCAGGAAATATGCTAGGCATTAGTTTCACTGTGATATGGTCCCTGCCCTCATGAGCTTATAGTCTACAAATATACTGGGGGTAGTTGTTCAAAGAGCTAAAAGTACTGTATGCAATAAAAGGAATCTGTTCCTCAAACATGCCAGCTCCTTTGCTGCCAGTCTTTTCTCATGCTGCAACCTGGAATACATTCCCTTTCCTCATCTCTGGCTATTAAGATCTGTCACATTCCAAGGAGACCTCAGAATCTTTACCAGCACCACAGTGTCTTGCCCTTGCCTCTGAAATCCAATAGCATGTGGCATCATTGAGGTGCACTAATCACCCCCTGATTGCTGTTTTCATTGTTTGGGAACGCCTCTTATTTCCCTATAGACTCCTACTCTTCCTTCAGACAGGGATTAGGCCTTTAAAATCTTTGGATCCACCCACTACATGGAGCACGAAGCCCTGCACAGCATCATTCCTCAAAAACACATTTGTTTCAGGGAGTGTGACTGCAGACTCCTGTTCTGGAATAATAAAGATGCTTGGTAAGAGCAAAGGACCTGCATTCCTTGATAAAATGCCTGGCATCAGGAAAGTCTGAGAGTGGTACTGGATCTCATAAATACCTTGTATATGCAGACAGAAAACATCCAGCCGCTTTTGAGGGGATCCTAACTCATAGAGAATTTTAAACTTTGGACACACTCTAGAACACAAAGGAGTGCGCCATTATAAGTGTGAATGGTGAGGCTGTTCACAAAATTCACAAAATTATCTAATTTGAATAATGAAATGCAAGATATTACTTATCTTATTTACATACTGTGATATCTAGACTTCTGGAAAATAGCATTTCAGAGCCCTGTATATTGCTTGGACTTGAAAGAGGCATATCAGGATGACACCTCCTAAAATGCAACAGGGTCTCTAGATTACACAAGCGTGTCTAATGCCTTTTTTCCGCCAAGGGGAAAGCCATGCGGCTGCCCCGCATTTCATTCCTTAAGGATCTATGTGAGGATGATGGCTTATCTTCGTCAGTCTCCCAGGTTCGCATCGGTGTGGATCAGGTAATGTTCACAAAGCTAATATACTTCCTTTCATAAATGTTGGGCCACATAAAGATTTTCTTTTAAAATGGGCTCCCCAGGGATGGAAGGGAGGGGACCCCTGACCCTCTGAGTGACCATTTCATACCAGGCATGGTCCTATGTGCTTCATATGCATCATCTCACTTGACCAGCAGAGCTTTGTGGTTAAAAGTCATCCCATGTTACAGCTGAAGAAAATAAAGGTGAGACGAGTTAAGGCACTTGCTCAAGATCTGATAGCTAGTAAGTGGCAGATCTGGGACTCAACCCAGGGTTTCGAACCTTAAATAAGACTGTCACTCCAGGACAGCACGCCTGCATACCTCAGCATTTCTCAATGAGCTGCTTACTAGCATTTATGAAAATGCCCAGATATCATGAGGAGAGCATAGTAACACTTGCTGTTGGGAGATGTGAATTAACTCATTTCAAACAACGTATGTTAACTTCATCTGACATTTCTCTGATGGAGCCTATAGTCCTGTGAATCACTCTTGGTCGTCGTAACCGGGCCAAAGCAGTTCCCTAGACAAATATCAAACAGCATTTTGTCCTCTTCTCCTGTGGCATAACGAGGAAGCCACAGTGAGCATCCTTTCCTTTTTACGATTTCATCCTAGAGAGAGAGAGTGCCACTTTGCTCTTGAAAGACTCTTGTGCTGGTCCAACCTTAGCGTTTCCGTCACAGGTTGGCTATGGGATGTGTTCATTTGTCACACGCACCTGAGTTTCCATTAGTGTATTCCTGAAGCGTAGGGATGTGGCCTCATCATTCAGTAAGTTTGTTGCTTCCCTGCAAATAATATGGCAATTTTGTTGTCTACAAGCCTGACTCGGTAATGTACTTTTCTAGGGCGTATTTGTGTTTTGAATTTCTTGTCTCTGTGAAATCTGGCAGGAGGAAATCTTGGTTTAATGTATTTTCTAAAATGATGAGGAAAATAAGAAACTGTGAGAAAGCCGTTTTAACCCTTCTAATAAAAATCTGAATAGAGAATTGTTCAAAATTTCTATTCTTCCCAAATGACTTTCCTTCCCCAAATAAGGGTCTTTATTCAGCCATAGTCTCCCCCACCCTCTGCTCCCTGGACCATGTCTACTGAGCATGGCTTGCCCTGCTGATCCCATCCTTACCTGCCCCGGCCCTGCCCTGCCCTTTACACCCTCTATCGGCTCCCTCACCTCCACTCACTGTCTCCTCATTGGCTGCTGGTCTGAGACCCGGGGATCAACTCCAGGAATGCCTCCTCCTCACCTGCAGCCAGTCACGCTCCCAGCTTCATTACCAAACACTTTTAGGAAGATGCCTACATTTTCTGCATCCCTTTTCTTGTCACTCACTCTCTTTTCCACCACTTGTGATTGGACACCTACCCAATCTGTTCATCCAAATTTGCACACAGGAGTCCCAAAATCTGATCAGTACTTGTTATTTTCCACAGCATTTGCCATGCCTTCGTCATGGCACTGTTTCTGCTCTCTTGGCTCCTGGAACTCCCCTTACCTTGGCGATCACGGTTTCAGTGGGATGTAATCCATGAGTGTCAACTGAGTGCTCCCCAAGTGGAATGATTCAGTCGGTCTCACAGTGACGTAGGTCAGAATATCGGGTTCAAGTTCTTATCACCCGTGAGCTCAGCGCCTTATCACATCTTTTGTTGACAAAGGAGTAGGAAGGAAAAGCCAAAACTTTCTGCTAATTAATCCATGCTGCTAATTAAAAAATTATTATTTTTCTTCTTCTTAAAAGGTGAAGGGATTTTAGTGAGTGTTTGGCAGAGTCCTGGGAATAACTTTAGTAACAGAAGGGAATAGTTAAAGTGCTTCTTTTTGGGAAAATAGCTTCTCATTTTCTGGGTTTATGAGAGTAAAAATTAGATACCATTTCAAAAAAGGATTATGTAGTTGGAAAAAGAATTTTAATTATTGAATGCTCTCCTTTCACTTCTATGACTATTATCAGAAGTATTAACTCAAGGAGTGTATTGAAAAGCAAAGTATTTTTGACCAAAAGTTTTATTATTAATACTGTTTTATCTGAAAAACAAATTGTACGAACATCAGAGAAGACCCATATTAACTGTTAGAAAAGATATCATATGATATTGGATGTCTGCTGCTTATCCACCACAGGTCTGCGAAGTGATTAAACAGTAGGCGACAAGCCCCACAAAAACTCACCCTGTTTCATAATTGACCCCATCATTACTTCGTTCTATCCCAACAGGCCATCTTTGGGAAGGCTTCATAAGGGGACATATTTAGCTGCCATGAAATGATGCTTCGATTGCCATGCTTCTGAATTCTGTGTTTATTTCTCAGTTGAACCAAACTCAGATCAGGAAGGGATACAATGAGTTTTTACCCTTGAGCCCCAACAGAGGGGAAATTAAAGATAACATTATTTCCGTCACAGTTGGGTCCACATCCCTTTGTTGCTTCACTTGCCACATCCGAGAGTTTATTTACAAATCCTTGGAAGGGGCATAAACATAGCGTAGGAAATATTAAAAATATCTGGCAACTGAACAGCTATAGTGACGTCTTAAGTTATAGATTATTTTTTACAAACATAATTTGCTTTATTAAAAATGATTTGCCTATAAATATCGACCAAATAATAGCTGCTGTTGCACAAGGCAAAGGCTATCTGCATAGTGAGGGTTCTGAGCTGGGCAGAGAGTCCATTATATATTCTATTAATAAAGCAAAATATTCCTTGTGATGGCTGAACCTATCTGAGTTCTTGTTTATCTTTCATCAACTGAAGGTACTCCTCTTTAATCTGACTTTCCACTTTGGTTCTCCAAAGTCAGATGGAACCTGGAAAATCTAACTTCGATTCCATTGCACCCTTTTTAAACTGTCTCTTGTGATGGGTCTAGAGCTGGACAATAGGCATTCTTAGTTTCTCTCCCAACTCAGTGCATAGAAACAGGCAACACTGTGCCTAGGAAAGCAAAGCCATCAGCTAGCCTTTCAGGGTTAGCAAGACATGAATGGCTGTCTCAGCTTTGCCTGAGCTGCCTTCACAAATACCCCAAAATGGGTTGGAGGTTGGTGGAACTTTTTGGCTCACAGTTTCAGAGGCTAGGAGGCTTGCTTCTCCTTGGGGTCAGTAGCATTCAGGCTGGCTGGCAATCCCTGGGTTTTCTTGGCTTTCCTGCCACGTGGTGATGTCCTCTCCTTTCTCCTTGCTCTGCTGGTTTCTTCTGACTCCTGGCTTCTAGCTCCTCTCCCTGGCTTTCTCGCTATGAGACCTCTAGTAATAGGATTACGACTAAAAATAACATCTTCAGAATGTCCTATTTACAATGGGTTCACACCTACAGGAATGGGGTTAAGATCGTCAACCTGCCTTTCTCAGGGGTACAGAACTCGATCTATCATAACAGCCATGTCTTTGCAAAGAAATAAGCAGAACAGAGTTGATCCCAAGTTGTTTGTAATGGAAATAGCATTGATGAGAAGGGACCTGTGATATTCAGGGCTGCAAAGCAGAGAGAGAAAATTCAAAGGTATTCTTGAGCTTGTCTGGTGGTATCACCTCAACATAAATACTATTATAATTAATCAATTCTGAGTTTAGTAAGAGCTGCTGTGACAATGTCAGGGTCCAACTTAAAGTCAAAGATGTACGCGGTGATATTCGTAACTGGAAACATTCATAAAGATGATGACACATTAAGAACAATTTGGAATAGAGCGGCACGTTTGTGCAAACAAAACCAGTTCTGTGGAGCAGAATTAGATCAAGTCATGGAAATATAAATCTGTACGTAATGATTGCTGTGAATCAGCTTTCAAACCTATTAGCCGTGTCATTTAACCAGCCAACATATGCCCATTATTTTTTAGCATCAAAAGCAGTTGCCATATGTTCGATAGTTATTGAATTGTGACCAGAAGGTGTGCCACACAGTAATAATAAGATGACAATAGTAAAATCTTCAGCTTTGACTTTACAAGCAAAGGTGAAGCGGGGAGAAAGCTATGATTATTTGGTATATTTAAGCAAAGTAGAGAGCCAATCTAGGTGATTTAAAGCAAAGAACATTTTCAATAGCCAGAGTCATACTTTTTCTTCAATCCTTCATTCAGATAATTGTCTCAGAGTCTCATTTTACTCCACTACATAAACCCAATGAGATTTCAAATCACTTTAATGGTTCATCCCTGCATGCTTGAGATGGGTCCTCAAAAAGTTTTAAAGTGCTTTCACGTATTAGAGTACTTAACCCTCATAACTGCTATGGTGAAATAGGTAGGAGACAGCTACCGTTCCCTGTTTCCTGTATTAAAGGCTGAGATTCAGAGAGGTTAACTTTTTCTGCTACACCAAAAAGTAGAATTCTGTTGAATTTTCTCAAATAAAGCTGCCAACCTTGGTGATGTTAAAGTGACCACACGAATACAGTGTCCCACATGTGCTGTCAATATTATTCTGTTGGTGAACTTCCTGGGTCTAGATGTCAAGGGTGGGAAGAGGAAGACACACGTTCATGACATAAGGACTGTGCTGCGGAAGGAATACATAAAACCATGTACCAGTAGGGTCCAGAACATACTCCCCACCCCTTTAGCCTGGCACATCAAGGTTGAGTTTATCGCGATGCCCATTATAAGGAAAGGCCGGCACTACCCTACTCACGTGAAATGACTTGTTGGTATGGCACAGATCCATTTACATAGTTATTATCATGTCTCCTGTATGTCAGCAAGATTATTCATGTTTTTATTGTGGAGGCAGCGTTCAACTGAGGAACAGCATTTTTAATCTAGAAAAGCTTTCCCCTAGATGGAAGCTAATCAATTGACTATATTTAAACACACACAGACACACAAACACACACAAAACAATAACAACACATCAGCAAAACTTCCATCCAAGTTCTCCCAGGAAAGTGTGCTTCCCATACCGTGGCCGTTGCAAGTGCCTCAATGCGGTCAACTGGCGTTGGAGTCACCCATGAATCTGAAGATGTTATGGCAGGCAGGAAGCACGGGAAAAGCCTAACTGTAAGAGAAACCTGAAATGAGGAATTTGAGACTTGAGGGCTTCTTTAATCCTCTTTACTTGATGGACAAAAGCTTCTTTCAAGTCATCTTGCAAGGAGCCCTAGACCTATACTGACCAATTGTATATATATAGCATGACCTGCTACTTCATCTTCTGTTACTATCAGTCTGGTGATTGTTCCAGGTGATAGATTCACCTTCAAGATTTCTTGAAGCAAATTCTGACAATTTACCTTGCCATTTGAAGAAGAAAAATTAGTTACTTCTTGTTTCATAAGGATGTGAGAGAGGATGACAGCAGTCTGTTATCAGGCTTGACATTTCCAAAGCTGAGTAGAATACATGTGTCCATAATATTTAATGTCATGCTGGAATTGTTTCACCTCTTCCTTGGGTTTGGAATGGAAACAATCTTGAAATTGTGGTTGGAGAGAAAAGAAGTCTTAGAAATGTTTCTTTTGTAAAATATGGATTGAAAAATGCAAATAAATGTTCTAATTTACAGCAGGTAGAAAACATCTCTTTCCTACCACGGAACACTTCTAAGACATTAATGTTAGGTTATCACTTGTGGGTATAGAGAGAAAATTTGGGGTAAGAGGTAAGTAAATATTTTAAATTTATTTGTTTATAAAATACATATTCTTAAGCCATATGAAATCTCCCAAGATTTCTTTGAAACTGCAAAGTATCTATAAAACTCAGGTTTGATAATTATTGCAAAGAAAAAGAAGAAATGCAGATTTTCGATTTGGTAGTACAGTAGTATTCCGTACCATCTGATGGTTCAGCCTTTATTTTTTGATATTTATAGTTTTTCCTATAAAATATTTGGTCAGAGAAAAGAAAGTCTTTTTTTTTTTTTTTTTTAACTTGATTTGGGCAACTAAATGATATACTAAATAGATGCTTTAGCCCTAGCATATTGTTGTAATGACTTTTTCGTTTAATTAGGTTATGGAAATTGACTTGCCCTTTAAAAATAATATTAACATTTAAAGTGCTTTTACTTGCTTTTAGTCTGTGCAGTTCCCAAATTTGTTCCCTAAGAGAATGACTTCAAATATGCAGTTTTCACAAAGATGTGAAAACTGCGCTGCATCAGCTAGAAATTGGCCACTCTGATAGCAAGAATGTGAATGTGGAATTGGGGTGAGGCTGAAAGAGAAAAGGGCCAAGGAACGCAGACTCTGCTGCTTTGCTTGCAGGCATGGCTGGGGCAGAGGCAATGATCTCTGGCCACGAGCATACCCTGGAACCATTTTGGCTGCAGAGCTGTCTCTTTTATCTGCAGAGTTGGCCCCTTCCTTCTTCTTCTGAGCCACCTGCCTGCGTAGTTCTTCCCAGGTTGTGGCTGCCAGCTCCATCCATGGGGGTGGGTGTGTTAGAGTTTGCAGAGCTGAAAAGGAAGACTCCAGAGTACATTGGCCTCTCCCGTCTCCACAGTGGCTCCCATCCTCTCAGTCTGCTGGTAAGCAAATTTATACCACTCTGTGACTCCACTCCGTAAAACATCAGCAACGGAATTGAAATCGGCACTGAAATCAGCATTTTGATGCATATGATGGAAGGATTTATTATGTTTCTACACTTAATATAATAAACACACTTTATCCATCAAATACCTGGAGTATTTTACCTGACTTATTAAATTAAAATAATAGCTTCAGTTCTCATTTCTACTTTGCTAAAGCAAAACTGTTCAGTGATTTAAAAAAAAAAAAAAAAAAAGGTTAATTGCTTATTGAGGTCCACCATTTATTTCTTGGAAACTGAAAGCACTGAACATTCTATAGCTATATCATTAAATATTTGAAAGATCTTGGGGAGAATCTTTCCCTGCCTCCACGCTCTCATCTATAAAATGGGAGCATGATTCTGAAAACTTTTCCTGAAAGCAGCAAGTTTTATCAGGGAGAGGGGAGGAATTATCACAATAATCTAAAAAAGCTTTTTGTTTAATGGCTTTGCCAAGATATGCATCCACTAGGGCATTGGGTCTTCCACCAGCCCTGACCCTTTGAACATCACTGTCTTCTGTGGTTGATAGACATGTCACATCCTCATATCCCTTGGGTGCATCAGGGTCATAAAATGTGCAGACTCGAGAGGGGCAGCTAAAAACACCTGCAGTTTCATTATACACAGGGAGCAACTTGCATCTAGCCACGGGCAGCTATTTGCACGACTTGGAAAGTAACAAGCTCTTTTCAACCTCCTTGCCCAAGGTCCAACTCCCCAAAAGTCGTCCCTCTCCATTTCCTTCTCTCTCTGATTAATCCAAGCTTCAGTTCTTGCATCACATGCTCTGGAAAGCCTTCTAAACCCCACCTCCCCTTCCCCCCTATTTATCATCATCTAGCCTGGGTAAGGTTCTGTACCAGGTCCTCCCATGCCTTCATGGGTGCGGCCATGGCTGAGTAGCCAGCACTCTGCCATATAACAAGCTCGGCTGAATTCATAATTGGACTGCAAACGTGTAGAGTACAAGATGTTCATTTTTTTAATCTTTGTTTTTCCAGCATTCAACATGTTGAATAAATGTATTCTAAAAATAAGCACAACTTATACCTGGTACCATAGACATGGTAATAAAATAATTATTTAATTAGTCATGACTGTGAAGTGTCCTTGATGTTATCTAGTCCAAACCCTCAATTTACAGTTGAGGAAACTGAGGACCAGGAGTGTATGTTGATTCATGTTCATTCATTTATTGTTAATTTATTAATGTACACAGTCATTCATGTTGTGCATTGCGCTAAGCATGCATATGTGCCTGGAACTGCTGAGTAAAACAGAACAAAAACACGGTCTTTATCTCTTGGAGCTTACAACTTAGTGCAATAGAGAAAGAGTAATCTAATAATTGCACAAGACATGTATACTCACCAACTGGGGTAAATGGCAGTTATGGAAGCCCATTGGCATATGGATTTGACGGAATTGAAGGAGTCAGCTAGCCCCTCCTCAAAGGAATGATATTTGAATTGAAATCTGAGGAAATAACAGAAGCACAAGCACAGTAAGGAGAAGAGTTTGCAGGCAGAGGGCCAGTGTATAGGAAGGCTTGAAGTAGGAAGCAGTGTGATGCACTCGAGAGATTGGAAAGGGGAAGCAAATGTGGCTCAAGCAGTTGGGTGCCTGCCTGCCATATGAGAGGTTATGGGTTCAGTTCCCTGTGCCTCCTAAAGAAGACGAGCAAGACAGAGAGCTGGCACGATGGGCACAATGAGCTAACACAACGAGATGACCCAATGAAGAGACACAACGAGAGACACAACACAGGGAACAGAGGTGGCTCAAGTGATTGGGCACCTCCTTCCCATATGGGAGGTCCTGAGTTTGGTTCCTGGTGCCTTCTGAAAAAAAGAAGATGAGCAGACACAGAGAGCACACATGTGAAGAGACACAGAGAGCAGACAGTGAATGCAAACAACAAGGGGGGGGGGATAAATAAAATAAATCTTAAAAGAGATTGAAAAGAAGCTAGAGCAACTGAAGGATGAATGAAGCAGCAGGAGAGGGTGCAAGATGGGAATGAATGGTGGCCAGGGGCCAGTTTATGTAGGACTGTAGGCTGTGTTCAAGACTTAATTATTAACTAAGAACAGTAGGAAGCCACTGAAGGATTCGAGAGCCAGGGGTAGGCAGATGTGGCCTGGTCACACTTGTGTTTTGAAGAAATCTCTCTGCTACAGTGTAGGGAAGAGATTGAAGGAATGGGGAGAGTAGATGCAGGATGGGCCAATGGGAAACAGTTTGCAGAAGTGCATGAAGAGTAGAGGACACCACAGAACTCTCTGCTTTTTGGATTTTCTCACTAATTCTATGCTCACCTCCATTTTATCAAGGACTCCCCATCATATTCACACTACGGCCGGCATGGAGGCATCGGGGGCATGCCCACAGTGGATCTGACCACCAGGCAGCAGAAAGCATTGCTATAAAGGATGTAAAGAGACCTCAGGAATTACTGAGGCCACTGCTTATTCTGAGAGGTGATGGCTGCAGTCCCAGAGAAATCTGCCTCTCCTTGGGAAGGACTACCACCACCTTGCTGGGCAACTCTAAAATGAAGCGAATACTGTTTAGCTGCCCTAAACTTGGCCGTTCCTGTTACCCTATGCTTACTAACAAGTTCCGGCTTTTCCCAACAAGTGTACCCAAGAAGGGCAGAGAATTGACTACCTGTAAGAAACCAGGGAAAAATTGTTCAGACTTCTAGTTGAGGCATCATATTATTAGCAAGACACATACTTTGGGGAAAGAAATTGACTTTTGATGACCTTCTATACTTTGGGACTCTGTTCTTTAATGTTGTGCGGCAATGGGGCCATATTTCCCCGCCAGGACACCCGGGAATGGCCAATCAGAGGGGCAGAGTGGTCCCCAGGTGCTGCCTGCAGCTCTTGTCCCAGCTTGTTCTCCTCCTCAAGGACTCCTGCCCTGTGAATGCTTTTCTCATAGCCCTACCTCCCTCCTCTCAGGCCTGTTTTGGGAACCCTGCCCCCCAACCACAGCTGCAGGTTTCTCTATTTCAGGACCACAACTTGCTGAGTTTCCATGGCAATTGCCAACCCACAGCCCTCCTCACATTTCTGACAGTAGGTGATGGAGGCTTGTCGTTGGCCATCTATTTGAATGGAAAAATGAAATATGTTATTTATGGTTAGGCAGCAAGACAGGGCCAGGGCCAGGACCAAAAAAAAAAAAACAGATCTTTAATGATCTTTGTACTATTAAGTAATGTTTGGGAGAAGGATTTGATTGGTTGGCTTTCACTGGTACATTCTGGGCAAGAAAAGAGAAATGGAGAATAAGGAAAGATCAGGAGCCCAAATGTTCTTTATTTCCCTGTGTTACAATGGAAGCTGAAAATCCTCTTATAATATGCTGCAAATGCAAGTTTTTTAAGAGAGTGTATTTTGCATACTTTGTGGGCATATTGTAATTTCTAGTACGATATTCAATTCTTGGTTCCAGTTCTCCGCATGAGCTCAAAAGGTGGTGTTGAACTTATCTCTAGATAAGAGCTAACTTCAGAAAATACAGCCCTGTTTGTGGATGCTTGGGAAAGTAGCTTTTAAAATGTTAGTCTATTCCATTTTTCACTTGTAAAGTGAAGTGATTTTTTAAAGTAAAGGATAAGTGAATTTTTACGTTTCATTTTTCGTTATTGAATTGTCTAGGTAATGTATTTTAGGAGGACACCATTCCTACCGGAACTTAGTGAAGCATTCATTCAACCGCAGTGATTTTTAGTTGTTTTTTTTAAAATAACATTAATTTTAGTCCATCGAGATTTAGATGGCTAGCTTTAACTTGTTTGGTTGAGCTGACATTTAAATTCAGACCAAATGTTGTGTGAATGGACCTAGACTTTTACCTCTCCTTTTTCTCTCTTCGTCAAGAGCCAGTACAGAGAATACCGTCACTTAATAAGAAAGATGTTTCTTGCTTTATTTCCTTTTATCCAACTCAGAACTGCCTGGGGGAAATGATTGCTTTCTTTTTGAATGTGGTAAGCCACAACATGGAAAATGTATGCACAAGCATTTGTGGCTCTTTCCTGTTAACCTTGGGAAAAGGTGATAGGGATGTTTGGACAATCCTGTTTGATGTCTAAATGAACTTCTTATCAATTTGGTTTAAGCCTTTCATCTAACATGTAACTTCCTTAATTTATATATTTCAAATTGTTTTGATTTTTCTCCAAAATACAATTTGCCCTCCTCAAATCCTTTATTAGATTTATGTTGATCTAGTTTCAGTATTGATGATGATTTCTGTATCTATGATGAGCAGTTTAATCTGCATTTTTATACTTGAATCCCTAAAGTCACATGATGCCACACATGCTCTGTTGTATGACGCCTTTGCACTTTTCTTTTGGAAAATAAAAAACTGCAATGTCAGTAATTCAGACCCCTGAGTTGGTAATGTTCAGATATTACTAAATATTAGATTGTCAGAAAAATTTTATGAACTGGAAGCTGAAATTGGCAAATGTTACTGGCTTCAGTTCATTTCAGGGAATTGGCTATTGTTTTTAATTCCTGGCTTAAGAGTTTCATTTGGCCAATCAATGACAAGATATTTTTAATTTTTTTGGTCTAATTCAAGACGTTAGTGGAGGTAGGGAATTCGGGAACCATGAATATATTAAATAGCCATATATTGACATATGCCACTAAAGATATATCATAAAAGAGAATTTGCTCAACTATTTTGGATCAGCTGCTCTTGAACTCTCTAAATGTGGCTGGTTTAAGATACTTTCTGGAATGATGGTTTTGCTTTCATCTCATCCTTTAAGGTATAAGACAGTATACTACGAATGGTTATTCCATTGTGTCAGCCAGGTAGCTCTTCATGGCCCTGAGCAGTTGTAAACCATCAATCCAGAAACACAAACACATTTAGAATTTTACAGTGGATTGCACCTTAGAGATTGATGGTGGAAGAACTGGGATTAGAACCTAGGAACTCCTAGGATACCCAGTTTTGTATTAAAGGTCAATAAGGAGACATGAATTCAACAGCTCAAGGAAATATCCCTTGGGAAATTAGTAATGAAAATGATAGTGCAACCACTCACCATATATACTTTATCAAAACTGATCAAGCATTGTTTGGACCAGGCAAGCCAAGCAAGTCCTCCTCACATTGGATGCTAAATAACTGATTACTGTCCTCATTTCAGTGGATCCATGCCATATTCAATATCTGCATTAGTCAGTGGATGGACTGCCTTATCATCTCAAACAAAGGTACAATCAGCTAGGCTTTCTCCAGGTTATGTAAAGCTCCTTGTGACCATTATCATTAGGCTTTTGCCTTTTTGATCTTTCAAATTTGTTCACCACGCTCTCTCATTCTGAAGCCATAGCTCACCCGCACCTTCCACTACTACCAATCAACTTTTAATAATCTCTTACCATGTGCCATCCACTACCTCATTAAATCTTCATGCTCATTCTATGACTTAGGTATTATTATTATCACTGAGGTTTTATACATAAGGAACCACAGTTTAGAGGGGTCATGTTAGTTACTCAAGGTCACCGAGCTAATTAAAGCAAAGCCAGGGCTTAACTCAGAGCTGGATAATTCTGTGGTCTCTGCACTTAGTAATGCTGTATGTGTGTGTTGTCTCTGCAATGATCACCTCTAAAATAATTACCAGTTCACAAGTATTTTTGAGTCTCTACAGAGGGCTAAGGAAACTTCTGTGAAGTGAGCTAACCTTTTTAATATTATTTGGTGCAAGTGGTGAAGGAGTTATCAACTTCAGTTAAATTAGCTTAAACTGATGGGAGCAACAAATATCTAGTATGATAAGGTTGGGATGGGGGTTAAGGTTGGTATTAGGGTTCTCCAGGGAACCAGAACCGATAGGAAATAAATGTGTAAGTATTAGGGGATTTATTATAGGATTTGGCTCATGCAACTGTGGGGATTGGTAAGTTCTAGATCCGTAGGGCAGGCCACAGGTTGGGAACTCTGATGAAGGTTTCAATTAATTGCTCAGGAGAAGCCGGCTGGCCAAAGTAGAGATAGAAATTCTTCTTACTGACTGCCAGAATCATCAGTTTTCTCTTTAAGACCTTTACTTATTGGATGAGACTTCTCTTACTGCTGAAGGCAATCTTCTTTGTTGATTGTAGATGTAATCAGCCATAGATGCAATCAACTGACTGATTATTTAAATACATGAAATATCCTCACAGGTCAGTGCTCGTTTCACCAAAAACTGGACAGTGTAACCTAGCCAAGTTGACACATGAACTTAGCCATCACAGTCCACCCCTTGTCAACTTGTCATTCTTATACATCTCCTTAAACCATACTTAATCCCTAAATAAAAGCAGTCATATTTCACCTAACATAATTCAACTATCCTGCATAAAACTGGAAATGCACTCTTTCCCCAGAAGAATATATAGGTCCTTGGGTAATATTCACTTTTAAACTTGATATCCTGTAACTTAAATACTAGATAAAATTATTACAACTCAGGTTATATGAGAAGAAATATCTTATGTATATATACAAACATGGCATAAAAAAACACGAAATACTCATTACAGTCCACATTTCTGTAACTGGTCATGTGATTTAGTTTGTACTACCCATTCCATATTCCCTTTACCCTCAGCAAGCACCTCAGGTGCTTTAATTACAGGGCATGGTAGCACCAAGAGATGCTCTCGGGGAACTCCTGTATTCCAGACAAACTCTTCTTTACCTTCATTGTGCAGTAGCAGTCCTGTTCCCCCTTGATAGCCATGATCAATCACTCCAGCTAGTATAGTAACTCCCTTATTTGCCTGTTGATCCAAAGGCATGAGGAGCCCAATGTGGCCAGGTGGCAATTTTAACTTCCAGTTCAATGAAATCATCGTTGTATCTCCCGGTGGAAGTACTCCTCCTTTTGGAACCTGTACACCAGCAGAGCATGAGGTCAGAGGACAGGAAGCAAAAATTTTTCTAGTGGATCACTTGACTAGTGAGTGGTGCCACTCCCATTTCACCCCTTGATTCCTGGACCCTGTGAATGCTGGCTATGGGAGAAACAGCACCATAGAGTGGACGCTGATTTAGAGCATACATAGATTCCTGGAGAACATTGCCCCAGCCCTGCAAGGTATTGCCACCCAGTGGGTGTTGTAATTGTCTTCAAAAGGGCATTCCACAGTTGTAGCCATCCATCCGCTTCAGGATAATGGGAAACATGGTAAGACAAGTGAATTCCATGAACATGTGCCCTTTCCTATATGTCATTTGCTCTGAAATGAGTTCCTTGATCAGAAGTGTAATGCTGAGTGGAATACCATGACGGTTGACAGGGCATTCTGTAAGTCCACAGATGGTCGTTTTGGCAGAAGCATTGCATGCAGTTGAGACAAATCCACATCTGGAGTATGTGTTTATTCCAGTAATAACAAAAGCAACAGTATATACATATATATGTTACTATTAATATTATGGGATTTATTATAAGGATTAGCTCACAGAATGCTGGGAATTGGCAAGCCGCAAGTTGGGGACACTGAGGAAGGTTTTGATGAATTATCTACGAGCAGCTAACTGGCCGTAAAGATAGAAATTCTTCCTTCTCACTACTGAAATCATCAGGGCTCCTCTTAAGGCCTTCAGTTGATCGGATGAGGCTTCTCTCATTGCTGAAGGCAATCTCCTTTTTGGATTGTAATCAGCTATAGGTGCGAAAATCTGACTAATGATTTAAATCCAGGAAACATCGTCACAGTAACAATCAGTCCGGGGCTCACTTAATCAAACATCTGGTTAGCATAGCCTAGCCAACTTGCCACATGAACTTAACCATCACAATGTCCCATTAATCTTGAGTCTCTCTTAGATGTTTGACCTTGTCATAAAACTTACGCTCTAAGGAAGCTCTGCATTTGACATTCTGATCGCTCGCCACCAGACACAGGTGTCCTTCCCTGCCTAACGGCAATGCAAGCCAGGCCAGGGCCCCACTTCCGCACAGGCGTTACTTAGCCTGCATTCCTGCCATGGTGCCCACACCTGAGCTGCCCTAGCGATGACGAAGCCCCACAGAGACCCCTTTCTCCCTCTGAGCTCTCTCTGTGAGGCCTCTTAGTTCCCTCCTCGGGTACCACTCTGAAATGGAGCGTAATGCAGCATGCATTAACACATCATTCTGGCTTAACTTTTTCTTCAGATTAAAACTTCAGTCTTTAAACAATGCTTGCTTGAGGAAAGGCTTGTTGAGCTCCTCCATAGTCTCTCTGGGAAGAAAACTTGGTTCACGTTAACATCCTGCCTTGTTTTTGTCTTATAGGGATTACTTCAGCTCTGTGTTAAATTGAAATTTTAGCATAGATACATAGGAAATCTCTACCTGAAATACCTATGACTTCCACCAAGTTTTAAACATCAATCGAGGGGGTCGGATGTGGCTCAACTGGTTGGGTGTCCGTCTCCCATATGGAGAGACCCAGGTTTTTTACCTCCTGGTAAAAAACAAAAACAAAAACATCAATCGAAAAGCTAAAGCGTTCATTAAATGATGGAATTCTCATATTGTTATGGGGTAGGATCAAATCCCATCAGGGCAGCACTGTAATCTAATTTGCATAAGTGTGCTTTGGACACTGACCACAAGAGCAAAGGATGACCTTACTGGATTTGTAGTCCCTTATAAAATCTCCAGATTTGGATAAATGACGAGGTAGCTCCAATCAGCAATAATAAAGACAACAAAATAACCAGGAAATTTCAGTGTTTACCGCCTGCAAACCTGTAAGAAAATACAAGATGGCAAAGTAACTCATAGCCCAGGAAATCTGTTGTATTGAGTTGAGGAGAAGGAAAGAGTTGGGTTTTTCTTTAGTTGTTAAAAAAGACATGGAATTCTGTTGGTGCTGGTCTTCATTTCAGTGAAAATAAGAGGGTGTTTAAGAAAGAAAAACTGTGGCCTGCTTGCAGAGGCGAGATAAGAGGAGAAAAGGGTAGGGAAGATCGTGGCACAATGAAAATATTGGAATTTAGTCAGATGGTAAATTGAGTCTAATTTATTCTGGAACAGGTTAAAGTAATCAGAAGGTAAGGAACCCAGTTATGAGGTAGGCTTGATAACACAGATGGCTCAATAAAATTCAAAAATAGAAAGCTAAAAATAGGACGCTTTTATAAAAATCCTGGAGGCGTTTAAAACTGAGGTTTTTTAAGATAAAACTTAGAAGGACAGGTACTAAAATAAACTAGATGATGTATGTTGGTCTCAAAGGGAAAAGCAAAGCTCCTTTTGTTTAATGAGTGGAAAAATACCAGCTATTCTCTGATTTTCTAAGTATTTATGACTTGCAGTGTTTTGATTATTGAAGAATGGTTTTAAGAAAAACTGAAAACAATTTAAAGCCAATTCTAAAGCTTTAGTCGAATTGTTCCTTTTCTTTAACTTCATTTCCTAAAGGCTGTTTCTCAGACATTTGAAAGCAAAGCTTGAGAGCTGGAATATTTTCTGTTAAAGTTAGTGGTTTGCTTGTTGAACAACTTTGTTGTGGGATGTCAGGCCCTGTTTTACTAAGAATTTCCGATGCACCTTGCATGCAAAGGGCTGTTGAAGCCTGTTCCTGCAGGAGCAATGCTTGGCTCAGTGACAAAATCCCACACGGGCTTTGTGGCTCTCAGTGCTGATAGGAAATTAGAATTAAACACAGCAGTTCTCTGTACTAGGATGGGTGGCTTGAGAATTAAGACTTGAGAAAGTGGTGCTTCTCCTGTAGCTGGAGGGTTGTTTGCTTGGGGAACCTTCTGTGCAGGAGCAGGTGGGGAGGGGGACGTGCAATTAGGCCATTTGAGGCCCTTCAAGTTTTATCATATATCAAGGCATCAGCTAATAGTCTTAATTTCAGACCATAAACCTCACACCATCCTCAGATTATAGACGTATGCAAAAAGCACAGGTATTGAGCACAAAACTCTTTATTTCTAGCAATTTTAAACAGTACACTTATGGGCTCCAAAATAACTGATTACTATGACGAGGGCACTTTAGCCATAGGGATTGTAAGAAGGTCTGACGTAGGTAGAATGTAGAAATAAGGCCTAAGGTTTTCTCTAAATGAATCAATGAAAGTAAGCTATGAGACCAATTATTCAAATTATAAAATGAAAAAAAAATGCACTTCTTGTCAATGACTGAAGGTTTTTCTCTGCACCATATCTTGTATTCTGAGCTCCACACTTTCATTTTCTCTTCCTAAAGAAAACCAAACGTGGGCATTTTTCAGGAGGTTCTGTGGCCTGGTGAGTAGAGAACAGTTTGGATTCAACTCCGTTGCTTGGCTGTTCTGTCTGTGAGAGACTAACGGAGAAATTCGCAAAATCCAATGCCTAGCTTTCCCGTGAAAGAACTCTGCGTGGGGGTGAGGGAAGTCATTCACCTTGCATTGAATTTGCTCAGTGCTCCCTGATTTCCGCGGTTCTCACGGCCTGAGTGGATGTCACTCCATTCCATGACATCCTTCTGTGAGGGCACCCAAGGGGGTCCAGATACAGCAGCTTACCCTGGGCCATCAGTGCCTTGTTTCTCGTATCCTGCCACTTTCACTAGGAAGTCTGGGTCTTATATAAAAACAAAACAGCAAAATCAAACAAAAAAGCAAGCTCCCTTTCTACACACATCTATTTCTCCTTTAAAAAAAAAAAAATCTTAAAAATCAATTTGATACATATTCCTATTAGTCCAGGACACACAGTAATTAATGCTTTTTCCTCTGTGAAAAATGGGGTGTTTTACCATGCACAGCTTTGGCAGAAGAGAGTCTACTAAAGCGGGAGAAATGTGCATTCCAGAAGATACTATTCCTTTATTTTACTTGATGGTGTTGGGGCAGAGTTACTGGGAGCTGCATGGCCACGGAAGTCATTGACTGTTAAGCCCCCTGGGGTGCATAAGGGTTGAGCAGAGACCCTCGTCTACCTGGACGTCAGCTAATGATGGAAACATTTCAAGCGCCCATTTGTGCGTGGCCCGATGTCCAGCTCTAAGATGCTCGCACAAAAGCTCTGAGTACTTACATTTCAATAAAATTCTTGGAGACAGTAGGGATGGGGAATGAACTTTTCAACTACACGTCTGTTGTTTTCTATTCCCAGGAGCCAAACTAGTGAGAAGTTAATTCACAAGGTTTATTATGCATTTTCCTATTTAAGAGACGACACTTTCCCACAGCCCTTCCACTTTTGTCCTTTTTTCAACATTTGTTTTTCCTTAATACTGAAATAACTTCTTTCTTGTTCCAACTGCAACAGGTACATTCAGTAGACTCAGTATCCTGTGGACACCTGACAGTTACTTCCTTGTTTCAAAACTAGTTCCAGAATAAATAAGGATTTTGCATGCCTCGGCCATTTTCCTGGTGATGGCTGTTAGTTTTCAGCACTGCCTAGAAAAAGAGTTACTATGGAATATAAGAAAACACAAACTCCTCTCTTCTATTTCGTGGGCAGCAGTGAGACATAATGTAAAAAAGGCATGGGAGTCCCCTGAAACCATGTTTCACCTGCACTTGAAAATCAAACAGTAAGAGAGAGCGATGGCAGTAGGGAAGAAGGCATTTAGGGAAAGTTTGATTAGTCTTTTGGTAAAATGGAAAGATAAAATATTAAGATAAGAATACAATGTTCATCCGAGTAATAATAATACCAAAGCATTTTCAAAACAGTGCCGTTATAAATAATAAAGCAAAGTTAAAACACTTCTCATTTGTTGTGCATTTTCAAATATGTCAACAAGTTTAATAAACAAGGACACCGGTTACTCTGTAAACAAAACCAGGGCTTTCAGTTCTCCTTCTTTCCTAATTTCAGGTAAAGGCATCTTTGGTTTTAAATAAAAGTGTTGCACTCATTTTGAGTTTTCAGAGCTGATCAAGTAATAAAAAAAATTTTTTTTAAAGTGTATTTACTTTTTGGGACCAGAAATTTCAAACTTAAAGTCTTAAGTATATCAAGACCTAGCAAAGGATGCAATTGTAGCTCAACTCAGTGAGATGCTGTAAATATTTAGACTAGAGACAGGAAGGGTCTTTGGGAGCTGCAAATGTAGATAGAGGTGTATGCAATGATTGCCGTAGGACAGAGGGGGAGGTGGGGTTTACAGCTTTGCATTTCATGATAAGGCGATAAAATTGGGATTAAAAACAAGGGGGGAATGGGTGGAGAAGATTTCCTAGGAAGAGAAGCTGAGAAGAAACTAAAGACTGCTCACCAAAGACTAGCACATTCACCTGCCTCTCACTTAGCAGCGAGGCAAGGTTATAGGGCCTATTAAATTTGCAAAGTTGTGGATCAGAAGACTAGTGTGCAGAGTTTGTGTGTTTTATAATATCCCCCAAATGACAGAGTGTTTCAGGTAGACTGAAACAATAGGTTGGTCCACATATGTTAAAGTAGTAGTTCCATTTTTAAATTATGTTCTATAACCAAAAATGTTGCTCTCTTGTTAAGGCACAGCTATTGACTTTTCATTTTGCTTGTCCTTACACTCCTTGATCCATCAATTAAAATGTGATTTGCTATTGCAATTTTTGATAAATGCTCATGGCTGTTTTCATTGTATTGGAAAGCTGGAAGGGACCTTGGCTGGTCATCTAGTTTAATTGAATCATGCCTATGTTTTGGGCACAAACTTCCCATGATGTTTTACATTTCTACTAATCCAGGTGAGCAAATAAATCCTTAGGGTCTAGTTCAGACATTTAACTAGCATTATATTTGTTTAACAAACACATGCAATGAATAAGAGACCTAATAGCCAATTAGCATGTTCCTTCTTTATGTTAATGCTGAAATTTAAAGTGATGGATGAACTAGATCTTAGCTGCATGCCCTGACTTTTGAGAACTCAGGATAATTGAGGCATGGTGTTTCACAGCAGAGATATCTTCTCATTGATTTTACTAAAGTGTCTCCCATGTTTCAGCAGACAAGTGACTCCTTGGGGAACAAAGAGGGAAATCCTCTGTGATGAATCAGATGTCACTCTGAGATGCAGGGCTCCTTACACATTTTTCTCTTTCCTTAAAATCAGCTTTGACCTTCAAGATCAATATCAAAGAAACTATAAACAAAAATCGACCCATATAAAAACGACAAGGTTTCCAAGAGTTCCAGTTATCGTTTTCATGGTTGCAAGCACCTTTCTGACAGGGGCTCACACCACCAAGTGATGCCCTTGAGGGGTGAAATGGAATTGGGGGCTTTCTTTTCTCCTCTTTCTGGAGAGCCTAGTGCATAGGGAGTGATCTTGATCACTGGGAGTACAGCATTTGAGCACCCCCGTGTCCATTCCCCGCCCTCCCTTCAGTCATGGAATTTACGAAAGGAACACTGATTCCACGAGGCATCTTTGGTGTCTCTTTGCATCAGCCTGGACAACTGTATTTTCAGAATTTAGTTCACTCACAGTTTCTTCTTTGGAGAAATTATCTTTCTCCAGATTGGGGAGAAAGTCTTGCTTGGGTGGTGTAGCAGTTTGGCAGTTTGATATAGTTATGAATTCCAAAAATAGATATTGGATTATGCTTATAAACTGGTCTGTTCATCTGGGCATGATTAAGTTATGACTAGGGCTTTGATTGGGTGACATCAGTAGGGTGTTGAGCCCCGCCCCTTGGTGGGTGGGGGAATCAAAAAAAGACATGGCAGTGGACAGAGTTGGAGTTTTGAGTTGGAGTTCTGATGTTGGAGTTTTGATGCTGGAGCCCAGGGAGGTGAGCAGACAGAGGAGCTTGGTCATGAGGAAGGAGAGAAGGCCCCAGGATAGAGACAAGCCATTCACCTGATAGTCTACAGCTGGCCTTGTGGAGAAAAGCAAAGCCTAGGGAGCCTCATAGTCTACAGCTGACCTTGTGGAGGAAACAGAGGAGCTGAGCCTGGAGAGAAATGGAGCCCCAGGAAGAGAAGAATCCAAGAAGCCTGATCACTGGCAAACGTCGGCAGCTGTCTTGCTCCAACACGTGACAACAGACTTTGGTGAAGGAAGAAACTGATGCTGTGTGGCCTGGTAACTGTGGATTTCTCCCCCAAATAAATACTCTTTATAAAGACCAACCGGTTTCTGGAATTTTGCATCAGCACCCCTTTGGCTGACTAATACAGGTAGCAACACCCTTAAAGAGCAAGAAATAATATATAGACAGCCTCATCATAATCAATTGATTTTAGATCACCATGACCACCTGTAGGATCCAGCACATCAGCTTGTAATTTCAAGCTTAGGAACTGAGAAAACACTTCTTGATTAATTATTGAGGCCTCAACACAGCAAAAACCCAGGTTGTCTTTGGCACTGAGACTACCTGGTGAGGCGATGTGGGAAAGCCTCCTGTGGGTTGAACCTTCTTCTCCTCTGCTCCTTAGTAAGCAAAGGCGCATTTTTCTGTCCATACTGTGATCATGTCGCCAGTTTTTGGGTACCTGCAGGGAGTGTTTGGAACAAGAGTCAGAGGCTGGTATAAATTAATTTCTGGAATGTGTTTGGAGGTCACTGCATATGCTTCCTGAGACTTTTGGAGGGTGATTCTTGCCTTTGCTTTGCCTCTGTTATTCGTTTTCCTCCTTGCTTTGATTTGAGGGCATGTAACTCAGACCTCTACAATGCAATTACCTTGAGGAGTTAGAGATGCCTTTCTCAATACATGTCTTTCTTAATGCAACTTTCTTAGAAGAAAGTTCTGTGCTTCTAGGGGGAATCCAATGGCTGTTTAGCTGTTGTTAGAAACGAAGGTTATTGTTCTGGGAGTCTGCCACCTCTCATAGCAGGGGACAGGCTCAGTCCTGCCAGAGGTAGGGGTAGAATTTCTGATAACTCTTTTTTTAAAAATTATTTTTTATTTTTAAAGAAGCTTTAGATTACATAAATGTTACATCAAAAATATAGGGGGTTCCCATATACCCTACCTTTCCCCCTCCCACACTTTCCCACATTAACAACATCTTTCATTAATGTGGTAGATTTTTCACAATTGATGAACCCATATTGAAGCATTGCTACTAACCATGGTCTGTAGTTTACATTACAGTTTACACTTTGCATCGCACAGTTTCGTAGGTTTTGACAAAGTGTAATGGCCTATATCTATCATTGCAAATCATGCAGAACAATTCCGATGTCCGCAAAATGCCCCGTGTTACACCTATTCTTCTCTCTCCCTCCTTTTAGAAGCTCTGGTGGCCACTGTCATTATATCAATGATACAAATACTTCCATTGCTAGAAAAAGAATGTCTACTTTAGTCCATAGTTGCATTCTCCCCTTACATTTGTTCATTCCTCAAACTTGAGGATTTGGGGGTGGTGATGCCCTCTCTGTTTCTGATTGAGAGGGGGCTTAGATTCCCATGGGGCAGATGGATGGAACTGTCTTGCTAGTAGTTGTAGATACTCTCTGTTCTTTGGGGTGGGCATTGCCAATCATCATCCTTTTGTTAGTTGTCCTGGGTGAGTCTGATGAACTGTAGAGTAGGTATTGGCTGCAATTCTGCTGAGACTGAAGATTTAAGTCTCTGGGACATACATTTAATAAGCATAGTGCTAATTATAGATTCAAATAAAAGGGGCAGAAGAGCCATGTGTAGGGAAATTATAAATGAGTCTAACTCTATTACACTGGGGAGGATATATTCCAAAATATGACTCACTGACAGGGTATCACATTCCTGAGCTTGTCTGCCTTCCCTATAGTGTTTAAATGTCTCTAGAGTCCTCAGGAGCCCCCCTGTTTGAGACACTGCTTACTGTGGCAGCCAGTGAGATCTTCCTGAGACGTGCATAAGCACAACCTCTAGAATGACCTCCCAACTCACTTTGAAATCTCTTAGCCATAAAAATTCAGTTGTATTTATTCTTTCTGTCTTTTGGTCAAGGTCTTTTTCCAAACGCATTGCTAGTTGGCACTTGGTAATAATCCCTCGGTGCCAGGGAGGCTCATCCTCAGGAGTCATGTCCCATGTGGGGCGGGGAGGTAGTATGTTCATATGCTGAGTTTGGCTTAGAGAGAGGCCACATTTGAACAACAAGGAGGCTTTCAGGAGGTAACTCTTAGGCAACATATACTACTAGGCTACATTTCAATTTCACAGGAACAAGGTTCATAAGTACAACCATCAATATCAAGGGCCTGCCGTAGTGGTCTGTCCTCCTTCACTAGGCACTGCCTATATACTTGGGGAATTCTTGCTACTCTATTAGAGAATGTAGTAGGACTTCCCAGGATGGGAATTCAATATTTTTTCGGTTATTGTGTGGGACTCTACCCACCGAGACAACACCCATGACCACTTGAACATATTCATATGCCATAGAGGCATGCCCCAGGTGAACCCCTCCCCACACATCCCCCCATCACTGATATCCTGCACCAGTGATCCTCCCCTGCCACAGTTGTGACCTTTCTGGTATCCAAAACCTCCCCAAAATATAAGCCAAAAAAATAAATAAAATAATAAAATAAAATAATAACAAATAACAAAATACAAAACTAAAATTAAAATTTTTTCATTGTGTCTTTCTTTACCATAAGATCTGTTATCTTTTATGTACAGTGACAATTTCTTCCATAGTGTCTTCCCCAGTGTCTTAATTTTTTTTTTTTTTTTTACTTTATCTTCAAAGAAACTTTATGTTACAGAAAAGTTATAGAAAATATAGGGGATTCCCATATACCCAACCCCCTCTTCCCTCCCACTCTCTCCTATTAATAACATTTTACATGTGTATGGTACGTTTGTCACAATTTATGTACAGATATTGAAGCATCGCTGCTAACTATGGTCAGTGGTTTATATTATGGTTTATATTTTGCACCGTACACTTTTATAGGTTTTGACAAAATTTAAAATGGCCTGTATCTGTCATTGCAATATCTTGCAGAACAATTCCAGTGCCCTAAAATGCCCTATGTTCCACCATTCTTGCCCCCCCCACTCCCCTCAGAACTTATGGGAACCACTAAGATTCAATTTTTGAAGAATAAGGTTCATAGTTACATGCAATAATATTGAGGGCTTGACATATTGGTCTGTTTCCATTTATTAGGCACTGCTGATGTTCTTGAGAGATTCTTGCTGCTCTGAGACCATAGCAGGACTCCCCTGGAAGAGAGTTTAATATTTTCTTGTTTATTATGTGGGTCTCCACCCACTGACATAACACACTATGGCAGGATGAACACTTTCACATTCCAGAGACATGCCCAAGGTGCACCCTATCCTGCATGCCCTTCCACCCCTGATGCCCCGCACCAGTACCGTCCCCTGTCATATTTTCCAAAAGAACATTCCCACCATTGTAGTTTTAACCATAGACCTACAATCCCCAATGATAACTCTGTCTTTAACAAAGCCACACCAAAACAAACTTAGGCAAAAATGAACACAGCCTTCTAGAACCAGGAACAATAAAAAATTTGTTTGTTCATAGATGACTTATTTTAAGATTTCTCAACAATCTGGACCTAGATTAAGAGTACATAGTGTGTAGCGAGATAGGCCTGGGTTAAAATCTGCCTTAAGACAACCTACTAGCTATCTAAACTTGTTAAAGGTACTCAATATTGCTAAGCCACAGTTTCCCCATCTGAAAAGTATTGAGGCAATAATTGCAATCACTTAACTGTCCAGTGAGATAGCCAGTTTCTCTTTGGGGTAACGAGACTGTTTCTAAAGCTTTCTATTCATTTGAGGGACCAGCAAAAAAATTCTGATTTCATATTCTTAAGTGCTTGAGTCTCTTGGGTTATCCTATTTAGAATATTCAATCATTAAATTATAATAGAGAATAAAAATTTGCCAGCCTACAGAGTGAATGCTTGTGTGAAAGGGTTAGTAAATGATATTCATAACTCTCTCAGATATGGATTGGATACTATGACAGTGGATCTGGGAAAATTTACAAAGTATGAGGTGAAATATTTTACATTATAAATATTGCTGGGTAGGTTTACTTAATTATGAAAACAGATGTTTTGCATTCACATTATCTATCCTATAATTCAAGTCTTTTTGGTGTTCCCACATGTTTAAAGCAGGCCACTATTATGCTGCTGGATGATTACAGAGCCACCCAGCCTTGGTGGAGGGAGTAGTTCTGATATTTGATTACAATATGTATATAATATCAACCAACTCCCCTGCTATCGCTAATAAAAGTAAAGGTGTGTGCCTGCTTTCTTAAAAACAAGCTGAGATTGCTACTTTTACACTTCTTTTTCACATATTATCACACTTGTAATCTTTTAACGGTTTGGGAAAAGGCAAGAGCAAAAGAAAGAACAGTCAAATATTATTTGAAAGACTCATCCAAATCCCTCAACGAAGTGGAGCCTTAGGTCTTGAAATGATTGTTTGTGAAAAGAAGAATACCAACTATGAGTGTTGCTCTAAAATGCACAGTTATATTTAAATACCTCCTTAGTAAAATAAAATTTATTGTTAAAAACACGGCATCAGTCAAAAGTTGATGGCCATGTTATAGATATAAGCAAATTAAATCTTTTTTAGAAAGCCATTTTTAAATTCTAAAGATACCCACAGAATTCTTATTAATTGTTTAATGTTGTAGCTAGCAAATCGATTCTGTCATATTTATTATCAGTTTCAGAATCATAGATTTATACATTTCAGAGGCAGAAAGGACCATAAAAACCATCTATTGCAACAGCATTTTGAAGTGTGCTTTTATGTCCTCTATATATTCTTTATAAATTAGGATTCCAGACTTGTTTTGGTTATATGTGTCTCTATATAGCATTTTTATGTCCATTGTACTGGACTTGTACCAGAATCTTACTACTGTAATGCATTCTAGAGGTTTGGATTTGTAGCTTGTGTGATATATGCTTGGTAATATATATTTTACGCCAAATCTTTGATTAAGAGCACATTTCCAATTAGAGTGGTGTTCTTAATAGGGTAGTGCTCCACCGTAGGAATTCTGTACATTTATCAAGATTTTATCTTGTTGTCACAATGACTGGCAGGAAAGCCAGATGTTCTGTAATATACTGGACAATCTTGCACAACAAAGAATCATCCTGCTTCTCATAAAATATTTGAATGGCCAGTAATGTCACCAAGACAACAGAGTGAGGCACTGCAGGGCTTCTTCCCTCCACAGAAGCTTTAAACAACAAGTGAAAACTAGTAGAATCATCTCTCTCTTAGAGTTCCAGGAAACAGTTCAAGGGTTGCACTGACAGGGAGAAACACAAATTAAGAAAAGCAACTGAATAATGGTAGGTGAACCATGTGATACACTTGCTAACTTTCTATACCCCTCCCCAACTTGGTGCAGACTCAGCCCATGCTTCCAGTGCTTGGTTCCTAGTCCCAGTTCTGGAGGAAGCAGAGTAACTCTTGTGCACATACTGGGGATGTATGTCTGTACCAGTCTGTCTGATGGCAGCCTGAAGGATTGAACCAGGCTGCATGTTTGCATGATCACCATCCCAGGACTTGCCCTGTATATAGAGGAGCTCACAAGGTAGCTAATATGCTCTAAAAAAGCATCAAATAACATCTGCGTGGGGCAAAGGACTACCAGTTATAGGACATACAATACAGCACCCAGGACAGGGAGGAAAGATCGCTTGTTAGGGGAAGAGAGGATGTATGGATGCATGTAAATTAGAAGAATTCCTGAGACCACATGCCCAGGAAAAAAACACATGGTCAGAAAAGACTGGGAGAGGGTCGGATGTGGCTCAACTGGTTGGGCGTCCCTCTCCCATATGGAGGGACCTGGGTTCGATCCCCGGGACCTCCCGGTAAAAAAAAAAAAAAAAAAAAAGAAAAGACTGGGAGAACTCTACACTTTCACCTCAGGCTGTTCTTTAGACTCATTGTTACAATGAATACACACTGAAGGATAGCACTTGCACAGGTCAAATGGAAAAGATTCAGAAAGGTGGTTTTTAAATGTTTTGTTGTTAGATCCAGGCATTCAAGGAAATCTGTCATACCACTAGCTGGATACAAACTTAAGGAACAGAAGCCTCAGTGACTAAATTCCAGAGATAACACCTCAAAATATCAAAATATCCAGTGTGCAACAAAATATTACAAGGCATGCTAAGAAACAGAATATGATGGCCCTGGCAATGGAGCAAGATAAAGCATTGGAAACTATCAATGAGGAGGCCCAGACCTTAGACATACCGGACAGGACTTTTTAAAAAAATTGTCCTATATATGCTCAAAGAGCCAAAGTCAAAGTACTGAGGGAAATCAGGAAAATGGCAGATGAACACAAAGAGAATATCAATAAAGTGATAAAAATCATAAAAGGGAACCTGAAAGCTAAGAAGACCATAATAACAGTAATAATAAATTCCCTAGAAGTATTTAAAAGTAGATTAGAACTGCCATAAGAAAAAAATCAGTTAACTTAAAGATAAGCTATTGAAGTCATTCAGTCTAAAGGACAGCATGACAAAAAAAAAAAAAAAAAAAAAGTAGAAAAATGCATTGTAAGAGACCTGTGATACATCATCAAGCATACCAATATACATACTATGGGACCCTCAGAAAGAGAAGAAAGGAAGAAAGAAGCAAAAAGAATATTTGAAGAAATAATGGCTGAAAACTTCCCAATTTAATGAAAGGCTTGAATGTGCATATCCAAGAAGCCTAGCAAACCCCAAACAGAATAAACCCATCTAGACCCACACCACACACATTATAATCAAACTGTTGATTGCCCAAAACAAGACACGATTCTGAAAACTTCAAAAGAGAAGTAACAACACATCATATACAAAGGAGCATCATGGGAATAAGTGCTGATTTCTCATCAGAAGCCATGGAGACAAAAGGCAGTGAGATGACATATTTAATGTTGAGAAAGGAAAATAAAATGCTAGTCAAGAATTCTATATCTGACAAACTGTCCTTAAAAAATGAGTAAGAGAAAATTCCCAGATAAGCAAAAGCTGAGAGACCTCATCACCACCAGATGGGCCCTACATGGAATGCTAAAGAAAGTTCTACTGGTTGAAAGGAAAGGACACTAGACAATAGATTGAAGCTACATGAAGAAATAAAGATCTCTGATGAGTGTAATGGCATGGGTAAATATAAATACAGGTAGTACTATATTTTTGCTTTGAAACTCCACTTTTTACTTCTTACAGGATATCAAATGCAAATTCACAAAAAGTAATGATAAATCTGTGGCTATGTGCTTATAATATATAAATATTCAATCTGTGACAAGGACAATATAAAGATGGGACCAAAAGGGTATAAGAACATTATATATGCTGTTAAAGTTAAATTGGTATTAAATTGAATAGGATTATTATAGATTTAGGATGTGAAATTTAAGCCCCATAATAACCACAAAAAATATTGGAAAAATATGCACAGAAGGAAATGAGATCACCACAAAAGATCAACTAAATGCAAAGATGTAATAAAAGACTTGAGAAACAAAAAAGGTATAAGACATATAAAAACCAAAAAGCAAAATGCAGAATTAATTCCTGCACTAACAGTGTTAAATGAAATGTAAATGGGTTACACTCTACAGTCAAAGGGCAGACATTGGCAAAATGGCTAAAAAGAAACATAGCCCAACTATATGCTGTTTTCAAGAGGCTCACCAAAATTCAAAAATACATTTCAATTGAAAGCAAAAGGATAAAAAAAGTAATCCATGCAAGTATCATTAAGATGTCAATATTATCCAGAGTGATATACAGATTCAGTGTAATCTCAAACAAAATACCAATGGCTTTTCTTTGTAGAAATGGAAAAACCAATCATCATATTCATATGGACAGTCAAGGGACCCCAAATAGCCCAAACCATCTTGAAAAAGCAAACAATTGTATGTCTCACACTTCCCAATTTCAAAACTTATTTCAAAATCACAGTAATCAAAACATTATGTTATTGGTACAAGGACAGACATATAGATCAATGAAATACAATTCAGAATTCATAAATAAATCCATATATATATGGTCAATTGGTTCTTAAAAAGAGTGCCAAACCCACTCAATGGGGGAAAGAATAGTCTTACCAACAAATGTTGCTAAGAAAACTAGAAATCCATATGGAAAAAAAAATGGTACCTCACACCATATACAAGAATTAACTCAAAGTACATCAAAGGCCTAAATATAAGAGATGAAATGATAGAACTCTTAGAAAAAAATACAGAGAAATCTGTTCAGAACCTTGTTTTCAGGCAATAGATTCTTAGACTTTACAAAAAAAGTACAATTAACCAAATGAAAATGTAGATGCATTGTATTTCATTAAATTTAAGACTCATGCATTAAAGTACATTATCAAAAAAGTGAAGAGACAACCTACATAATTGAAGAAGCTATCTGGAAACCATATATCTGATAAGAGTTTAATAACTAGAATATATTTAAAATATAAAACTCTTACAACTCCACAACAAAAAGACAAGCAACCCAATCAAACATGGGCAAAAGACTTAAATATTTTTTTTTCCAAGAAGATACACAAATGGCCAATAAGAACATGAAAAGATGCTCAACATCAGTAGCCATTTAGGAAATGCAAATCAAAAGCACAGTGATATACCAGCTCATACCTACTAGAATGACTATTATTAAAAAAAAACAAAGAGGGGAAATAATAAGTGCTAATGAGGATGCAGAAAAATAGGAACCATTGTACATTGTTGATGGGAAGTAAAATGGTGCAGCTACTTTGGAAAACAGTTTGACATTTCCCCCAAGTGTTAAAAATAGAACTAGCAATCCTACCTTTGGCTATAAACCCCAAAGAACTGAAATCAGGAACTTGAACAGATATTTGCACACCAATGTTCATATCAGCATTATTCACAATTGCCATAAGGTGGAAGCAAGCCAAATGTCGATCAACAGATGAATGGATAAACATAATGCGGTTTATATATACAATGGAATATTATTCAGACTTAAAATGAATGAAATTTTGATACTTGCTACAATAATTATGAACCTCAAAGACATGATATTGAGTGAAATAAATCAGACACAAAAGGACAGATATTGTATGATTCCACTTGTATGAAATAATGAGAATATGCAAATTCATAGTAACCAAAACTAGAGGTTACCAAGTGCATGAGTGAAGGGGAATTGGGAGTCAATGCATAATTGGTGTAGGGTTTCTGTTTATGGAGCTGGAAATTTTGGTAATGGATTATGGTGAGGCACCATGTTGTGAATGTGGTTAATCCCGCGGATTTGCATGCTTGGGAGTGGTTGAGATGAGAATTTTTATGTTATGTGCATGTTTCCACAATTAAATAAAAGAGAGCCTGAAGAGAGTGACAATTAAATCCTGGTGTGGATCAAATAACAGAGGAGAAAATTCCCAAAAGGATATTATTAAACAAATACCAGTAGAAAAAAAATTGGCGTATAGGACTGTAGGCTTTGTATTAATGGGACATTTCTTGAACTTGATAGCTGTAATTAACATAGTTACATGGATGAATATCCTTGATTTTAGGAAGTATACATGGAATTATTAATTCAAGGAGCATGATGTATGTAACCTATTCTTTAATTTTTTGAAAAATTGATAGATGATGATAAATGATAGGTAGAATGATATGACAAATGTGGCAAAATTTTAAAATTTGAGAAATCTGTGTATCTGAGGAAGGGTATATTGGAGTTCTCTGTATTGGTTTTGTATTATTTTTGCAACTGTAATTAAGTTTGAAATTATTTCAAAATATCTGTATCGAGAAATAATTTCATGTTACTTATATGCACATAGCCTTCCCACGCTTCTCATATACTCTGGAATTTCCAGGCAAACAACACTTGTGCAAATTGAGGAAATATTTTACTTATTTTGTTCATAACTTTTCTAGGAGATGTTCAACATTTCAAAAGAATTACATGCCCAAAACAGCACTGATTGTGTTATTTGAGTAAAGAATACAAAATGGATTATCAATCTGCATGGAAAGCTGTGGTTCTACTTATGGGTACAAGCATCCATTACTTTATGTCTCCTAATGTAGTTTTTCCAAGCATTTATATACTGAAATACATATGTATTAGTCAGCTAAAGGGGTGCTGATGCAAAGTACCATAAATCTGCTGGCATTTATAAAGGACATTTATTTGGGGTAGAAGCTTACAGTCACAAGGCCATAAAGTGTATGTTACTTCCCTCACTCAAGTCTGTTGCCATGTGTTGGAGCAAGATGGCTGCTGGTCTCTGTGAGGGTTCAGGCTTCCTCTTCCTCCTAAGGCCCCGTGGTCCCAGCTCCTTCCATTCTCAGCTGTAGGTTAGCATAAGGCTCATCTCTCTCCCAGGGGCTTGTTTCTTTCTGGGCTCAGTTGATCTGTTCTCTTTACAAGGTCGGCTGTCGACTACCAGGCTCATTCTCTTCCCGAGGCCTCTGCTGTGTCTAATGGAACCTTCTCTCTTTCCTCCCTTATCTCCTTCTCTGTGTATTTACACCCCAGGGCTCCAGCATCAAAACTCCAGCTCTCTCCTCTGCTGTGTTGTTTTCTTTGATTCCTACTGACGTGGCCAAATCAAAACCCCAAGCTTAATTTAATAAAGTAAAAGTGAAACCTCTGCATCTAATACAATCTAATACACTGAGAAGAACAGACCAGTTTACAAAACATAATCCAATATCTATTTTTGGAATTCATAAATAGTATCAAACTGCCACAACATATAATTTTATTTTGAATTAACATCCCTTTATATCTCTTTTATATTATACTTAGGACATTGTATAGATTTTAAAAATATGTATATAGGTAGGTTATATCATCTGTACATCTTAATTCATAGATTATATAACCTATTGTAATTCATGATAATAAAAGGGGCATTAAAATATTTAGAAATAAAACAAAGATTTGGGTTTGACAGGCCCGAGAGGCCCAGAAACAGCGGGCTGCACACCTGTGGGAACACTCCAGTACCTTCGGCACATTCAGAATCATGGGAATTGTGTCATTTAGTTATTGTTGTGTGACAGTATTACCAGAAATTGAGTGGCGTAAAACAGCACATATTTTTCGAATCTCACTTTTTCTGTGTGTCAGGAGTCTGGGCATGGCTTAACCAAGTCCTCTGCAAGGCTACAGTCCAGGTGGCATCCAGGGCTGACAGAGGGGACTGGGGAAACATCTGCTTCCAACCACACGTTGCTGTTTTCAGCGTTCGGTTCCTGGAGGCACACAGGACCCAGGGCCTCAGTGTGGCTCTGCCTCTTGGCTGGAGGCCGCAATCAGTTCCTTCCTTTATGGTCTTCCCCCGTATGCCCACCTGCTTCATAAAAGCCACCAGGGGAGAAAGCCTGTCTTGGGGTCAGACACTGCGATTGCAGGTAACATAATCACGAGAGTGACATCCCATCACCTTTGCTGTGTAGTTTTTAGGAGGTACCAGGCACCGAACCCGGGACCTCATACATGGGAAGCAGGCGCTCAGCCACTGAGCTGCACCCGCTCCCCATTGACTGTGTTTTATTGGTTGGAAGCAAGTTAGAGATCCCACCCATGCTCAAGGGAGGGGATAACACAAGGGGGTGGCTACCAGGGGGCAGGGATGATGGGGGTCATCTGAGAGTCTGTCCACCACAGGCAGGTTCCAGTGCAGTGGGGGGAGGGGGAGGGGATGAGTTCTTAGAATCAGAGTGGCACCTAGTATGTTTCATAGCATTTGTTGTAATGAAAATTATTTTATTAAAGAAAATAAATACCGTGTACTCAGAGAAGAGTAAACCCTAGATTACTAGGGCAAGATCAGTTGATTTTCATCTTCTCAACCTACAAGGTCCTGGCTAATTGGATGAGCATCTGTGTGATGAGGGAAAAAAACCCAGTGATGCAGAGCTGGATTATCCACATTTCAGGCACCTCAGGGTCTTTTAATCCATGTGATCCAGCTAGTTCTTAGGTCTTTCAAAATTTGAACCATGGTTAGATCTGGAGAAGAGAGAGAGCTTTTTAAAAGCCAAATTTATTCATCATTAAAATGTTTATTGAACATCTGCTGTGTGTTGGGCATTGTTTTGGAGGCGGAGAAAGAGTCTGCCCTCAAGGATTTCCCATTTTAGACCCTGGGGGTTTTCCTATAAGAAGGTCAGAGGGTTCTAGTGGAAAGTACGTGGGTTTTGGAGGCACAGAGTCTTGGATTAAAATTATAACTGTCTTCCAGCTGTATGACCTTAGCTTATAAATGATACATTCTGATGCTTTGTTTCTTCAGGTGAACTCAGGAATCTAATAATACCTATCTCACAGGATTTTTGTGATAATTATGTGAATCCTCTAGATAATGCACCCAGCACATAGAGAATTGTCAATAATTGTTAAAGTCCTTCTCCTTGCCTCAACTTTGAGTAAAATGTGTGACCACAAATTAGCTATAAAGAAAGTCTTTGATACTCAACCTTCTCCACAAAGTTACACAAAAGTTATAAATTCCAAATATTTAAACAATCACCTGGACCAAAATCTCTTTGGTTATAACCCATTCTTTTTTTATAAGATCGCACAGTCATTCTCAGTTTTTTTGTTTATTATTTTATTATGGCTAGCACACCCTAATTACCTAATTACGCAAATGTCTGGAATGGCTCAAAGGAGTATTTCTGCTTGATTGCATAAATAACAGTCTCTTTGAAAACATATGAATATAGTTATGAGTCAATTGACTGGAACAAATGCATTTACCTATTTTGAACTAATCCAGTTTATCAAGTCTCAAAATTCGTGTTGGTGATGGGGATGCCATGAGAACTGGAATCCCACAACTGTGCATTGATACGAAAAATTCATTCAGCATTTTTCATTGTTCATTCACTCACTCAGCAAAAGTTTTTACATTTATGTTCCAGGCTTTGAGTACTTGAAAAATAGTTTTCTATTTTAAGTGTGACAAAAATAATAATATAATAACTTTCTTTTTGGGAAATTGAGTAGTTTCAAAAGTCTTCTCTTTGAAGAGCAAGCAGTAGCCAGTTTAGTATTTTTATTTGTTTTGAACTCAGGTAATAAACTACAGTTTCTCCTTTCAGTAGATAGTAAGGGAGGTTGGCTAATCTGAAACGCACTGTTCTTAGCTCTTGTTATTCAGTTGGTTGGGGGGCGTTAGAGACAATTTTGCTTAACATCTCCATTGCTTTGATTTTTTTTTTTTTTTTTTTTTTTTTTTTTACCGGGAGGTCCCGGGGATCGAACCCGGGTCCCTCCATATGGGAGATGGACGCCCAACCAGTTGAGCCACATCCGACCCCCCTCCATTGCTTTGAAATTCCCATAAAATTTTCAATGATATAAAAGAAATCTAGTCATCACCGGGAAAGGCTGGTTTATTTATATTTATCTGCTTTAATTTTTATTTTGGCTGGCTCGATTCTTTTTGTAAAATAGCTCTCTGGTGATTTTGGGATACTGTAATTCCTTAGCTCCTTTGGCTGATTGGCACATGGCATATTCTACCATATGTCTATTTAGTATGTCTGTGTCTCCCACATTAGCTTATAGCCTCTTGAGAGCAGGAGCTCTGTTTCTGCTTTTAGCAATTGATCAGTAATTGGTTTGAGAGTTTAGCTTTTCAAAATGTAGAGATTCCTCCCCATCCCCTTTCTGTTGGTACTTGACCAATTCTTAACATTCAAAAAGTAATGCCATATTGTATTGTCTTTTGTTTCTTTGAAATATCAGAAATGCTTTATCATATATTTCTAGGGCATCTCACTGGGCACTGATATTTGCTTACTTTGAAGTCCTGTGTAAAATAAGCTTCAGTATTTTGATATGTTTTGGGCCCTTGAGAGAGTAATACATAATGAAAAATCAAAGTCCTAGTGAAGAGCCTTGTTAGGAGTAAATGTCATAGTCATCGTCCTTCTAGTGTCCCAGCTAAAGAGTCCACAGCCATCCCTAACCTCTGCTCCCAGCACTGAGGGCTAGGCACCTGCAGCCTGCTCTGGGAACAGTGCCCTGCACCCTTCAAGATGCAGCTCAAGCACGGACTCCCACTGGTAGCCTCCAATGACCTGCCTTTTCTCCCACCTCCAGGTAAATGTGCCTACTTCCTTCTTTCTGCCCTAACTGAAATTTGATCAGTTGCCACCTGCCTTCTACAATTCCTCTGTAAGCTCCTTGGAAGGCAGAAAATGCCCTGATCTCTTAGTGTCTAGTAGTATATTTAAATATAGCATGATGCCAATAAATAGTAGGTAAATGAAATGAGGTGACATTTTTAAGGTATCTTCTTGTATGTATCTTATTCTACCCTTTATTATATTATTTTCTAGATTATAAATTTACCTTCCATGAGGATAAGAGCAATTAAGTGCAGTTTTTGTATTCTTAGCAAATACTATTTTGTGAAAGTAGATAATAAACTTTTGGTGAATTAAATTTTTTTCATTATTTTTAAAACTTACTATCTACTTGGTTCTAGTAAGGTTAAAAATATATCAATGGTTAAAATGTAAAAAGTTCTCCTAATGATGTGCAAAGGGTAATCTATAATGTAAACTATAGTCCATGGTTAGTAGCAATGCTTCAATGTGTGCTCATCAATTGTAACAAATGTACCACACTAATGAAAGATGTTGTTAGTGGGGGGAAGTATGTGTGGGGGATGGGGCATAAGGGAATCCCCTATATTTTTTTGTAAATTTATGTAAACTAAAGCTTCTTCTTCTTCAAAAAAAAAAAAAAAACTAAAAAAAAAGTTCTCCTAAGCACCATATTGGCTAAATTTAAAAACACTGACATTATAAAATGTTGACAAGAACTTGGAGCAACCAGACACTCATACATTGTTGGTGGAAATGAAATATAGTATAACCTCTTTGGAAAAGGACTGGCAGTTTCTTATAAACCTAAAATACAACTGTCCTATAACCTAGCATTTCTATTTATAGGTACTTGCTCAAGAGAACTGTAAACATTTGTCTGCAAAAAAAAGACTTGTATACATATGTTTATGGCTGCCTTTTTCACCTGGGAACAGCCTACGTGTCTATCAACTGGAAATTGAGTTAAAAAAAAAAAAAAACCTGTGGTGTACTTATACACTGGATGTTTTAGTTTCCTGGCAGCTCAAGGAAATACCATGCAATGGGTTGGCTTAAACAATGGGAATTTATTCGCTCATGGTTTTGAGGTTAGGAAGAAGTCCATATTAAGGCATCATCAAGTAGCTTGTCTCCTGGCGCCTCCCTTCTCTTCTGGTTTCCACTGGTGCCCAGTTTCTGTCTGCTCCCTCCGTGGCTTTCTCTCACACTATATGAATTTCATTTTGCTTATAAAGGACTTCAGTAATAGGATTAAGACTCATCCTGACTGAGATGGGTCACACCTTACTGAAGTAACCTCATTAAAACGTCCTACTTACAAGGGGCTTCACATCCAAGGAATGGATTAGGTGTAAGAACATGTTTTTCTGGGGTACATATAGCTTCAAACCACCACACTGGGACACTTCTCAGAAATTAAAAAAGAACAAAACTAATGATACATGCAACAATATGTGTGAATCTGAAAAGCATTATAGTCAGTGAAAGATGCCTTTCAACAAAGAGTACGTACTTTTTGATTTAAATATGAAGTCTTAGAATAGACTACAATGGGAAAAAATCAGAACATTGGTTGTCTCTGGGCAGGGGTGAGTATAGACTTGGAAGAGGCATGAGGAAGATTTCTTGGGTGGTGGTGATATTCTCCGCGTTGATGGGAGTTTTGGCTACAGAAGTGCAGGCACTTGTCAAAAGTAATCAATCAAATGATATACTTAAGATTCATGCATTCATATTTCAAAATAAAAAAGAATTGTAAGCACATATTGAATTCTAGTTAATGATATGCATGCTGAAGTATTTGGGAATGAGGTGTACTGATGTCTGCAATTTACAATGAAAAGCATCAAAAGTAAGTAGTTCATAGAAGGAAAGAGTAATGGGTGAATAGATAAACCTAGTAGACTAGCAACATGTTAATTGTAGAATCTAGGAGATGAGTATTGGGTTGTTCACTGCACAGCCTTTAACTTTTCTGAATATTTAAGCATTTTCATAATAAAGTTATGGGAAAATAGTTCTCCAAAGAATATTGTTCATTTTAGACAACTGAAGATTAATACGAAAATACAAAGAGCACAAACCTAAACTCATCGGAAAAACACAGCATATGAAGACAGTCATACAATTAATTCATACTTTTCCATTTCATGGCTTACTAATTAATTCACTTTATTGTGGAATCTATAAAAACTAAAATTATATTATGTGAATTGGAATAATATAATTGACACTTTATTTTACCTTGTTCTAGGAAAGGTAGTGATGACAATGAAGAGGTCCAAGAAGAGGAATGAGGACTAAAAGTATAGCAGGAATTACTGAAAGAGAGGAAAAAATAGCACAGAGGACCAAAGGACCTTTTATGAAGCTATTTTAGAATACCTTTGACTTTGGGGAAATGCATATCAATTTATCAGTTTTATAACCCCATTGTTTTTCAGAGATCTAATCTCAAGTAAATAAGGAGCAAATAAAAAGACACTGTGGTTTTTTTCTAAAATGTGTAGTCAGCTACTGAATTTAAACTTACCAATAGATGCAGACTCATGCAGCACAGCATGATTTTCATGAGGTCTGAGTAGTCACCAATTCACAAATGGAATTCTCATACTATAAAAATTAGGAATTTTTAATAGACTTTAATTTTTGGAGCAGTTTTAAGTTTACAGAAAAATTATGCAGAAAGTACAGAGAGTACGTGTTTATCCCCTTGCCCCTCCCCAAAACTTTTCTCTTATTATTAACATCTTGCGTTAGTATAGTACATTTGTTACAACTGATGAATAAACTGATTTATTAGCTAAAGTCCGTAGTTTACATTAGTGTTCACTCTTTGTGTAATTCTATGGGTTTTGACAAAAGTGTAATATTATATATCCATCATTATGGTATCGTGCAGAATCATTTCACTGCCCTAAAAATGCCCTGTGCTCCACCCATTCATCTCGTAACCCTGCAAATCCCTGGAAACCACTGATCATCTTACTGTCTCTCTAGTTTTGCCTTTTCGAGAATATCATATATTTGGAATCCTACAGTATATAGCTTTTCCAGAATGGCTTCTTTCACATAGCAACATACATTTAAGGTTCTTCTATGTCTTTTCGTAGCCTTATAGCTCATTTCTTCTTATCACTGAAGAATACTGCATTGTATGGATAAAACAGTTTGTTTACCCATTCATCTATTGAAGGACATCTTAGTTGCTTCCAATTTGTGGCAATTATATGAATGAAGTTGCTACACACATGTGCAGGTATTTGTGTAGACATAAGTTTTTAACTCCTTTCGGTAAATAACTAGGAGCATGGTTACTGAAGCTTATGATAAGACTGTGCTTAACTTTGCAAGAAACTGCCAGACTGTCTTCCAAAGTGGCTGTGCATTTTGCATTCCCCTAGCAAAGAATGAGAATTCCATTTGTTCTACTTCCTCGCCAGTGCTTGTGTTTTAGATTTTAGTTGTTCTGTTAGGTATGTAGTGGTATCTTGTGGTATTTGCAATTCCCTGATGAAATTATGAATTTCAAATAACTGATCTTAAGATAATTAGTTTTTAAACTATTTTTTAAATATCTTAGCAGATAGTTAAAAAGTAACTGTGCAGTAAATAAATGCTGACCAGGGAATATAATAGTAGAAAAAAAATATCTCAGGCATAAGGAGGTAAGGTCCTGTTATTTGTAGAATGTGTCTAGATACAGAGGAGGTCATTGTGTCGTAAATCTTTAGAGCCATTGCTGAAAGAAAAGATGCCCACTGCCCAATTTCAAGACTTCTTGGGATTGTTTTTGTTATAAACTGTGTTGACTAATATATTCCTGCTAGGAATTCTGTTTGTCTATCCAATTAAAAGTCTATAATTCATTAAGGGAGAGAGGTGATTGCTGTAGATTCTGCAACTTCCAATGGTACTTGTCAATTAAATATATTTTTTGAATAGGCAAAGATAGAAGTACCAAGAACAGACAAGATAGAGTTTTTACCATCAGCATCCATAAACATACCTTGTAGTAGATAAAACACACTCACTCAATACATCTTGACTCTTTGCCAGACCCTGGGAAGAATGAAATAGTTATTTCTTTATGCAGCTATTTTTAGATGTAGTATAATAAATATATGGAACATATTTAAGATATATCACTGTATTATTCAGTGGTCTTGGATTTTGTGAGGTGAGGACATAGGTTAATTCATTAAGATTAGGGAGAAAGTGAGGCCAACCAGATAAATAGAATGATTTGAAGATGGAGCATATACCAGTCGAGGTGGACACATGTACAGAGGGATTTTACCAATTAGTGGAAACATGAGAAACATAAATACAGTTGTTTACGTTAGTAAATATAATCCTTGGTTAGAAAATGAACAACACTTAGCGAGGGGCTAAATGTATAGCAAGGAGGGCAGAATATTAAAATATATCCCTCAGTAAGGCAGAATATTTAAAATATATCCCTCTGTTAGTCCGCTTTACCTTAAGTCAGTTGAACAGCTGTTGCTAACCTTAATTTAGTATGGCTTGTTGGCTACCAAAAATAATAGTGCAGATGAATGTTTTAAGGTTTTGTTTCCTAGTAGAATAAATATATTCTCATTATACACAGTCTGGGAAATGCAGAACTGTAGAAGAAAACAAATTATCACTCATGATTTTGTCAACTGAGATAGCCAATGTTAACATTTTAGTGGATCCCTTCCATCTTTATTGTTTTGCCTAATTTTACATATTTATTAGTCTCTTTGGTATATACAAAATTAGTCTCTTTCATATATACAAGATTACTGTAAGTCTTTGGGTGATTACAAAATAAGCTTGTAATTCAATTTTTTGTGATAATTTGGAAACTCTGAGAAAAGTATAAAGAAGGGTGGATTTAATTTCTAGACAACAGCAAAAATAATTCGGATCTACTTTTGATTACTAGGGTAAGCAATCAAGCTGAGTAAAATCAGTTGGGGTATCAGCTCAGGCCATAAATTAATCAGAGTCCTTCAAATGTGTGTGTTTGTACTCCATAACTGGCTCTAGAGACCTTTTTAAAAGAGAGGCCTCAGATGTATTTTTAATGGGAGCAGCATTTTTAGAATATGGTGGGTAGTTTGAAATAGACATCATCATTCATTTGAATACATTATCTGAACCACAGATCTCTATGCTTTGAAGAAACAACACAGTGAGAGAAACCTATCAGCCCACTTTCGGCTGTTCCCATCCGGAAGAAGACTGTGGACAATAAGCAGTAAATTTGGACCGCATTTGATTCTCTTTCCATCATGGATTCCATGGAGATGTTTTCTTGGCCCAGTGAACTACAAACTCTCCTGCTGGCTTTAGCATTCTCTGTGATGGTTTTCTGGACAACGGTTTCCTCTTCTTCTTATCTTGTTAATGACTCAGGAGACATAGCCATAGGTTTTCTTGGATTTAGATTAGCTTAGCAAAGAAAATAAACTTCATCAGTGAACATATTTCTTGCTCTTTTCCCTATAATACGGGGCTCCTGTTAGTTTTGTCTTTCTTCCTAATGCAGAAAAGGCTGAAAATCAGCACAAAGATGAATGTGATAGCAGCCATCCCACAATATAGCTCAACACCTTATGACCTAAGACCAGTAATGACAACTATATGTAACAGGAAAGACAGACCTAATACATAAAACCAGTTTTAGTTCTTGGTTATCATTATTTGGGTTTTATTCCCCAACCCTGTGTCAGAGATTTAGGGATGAGATGAATATTCTTAGACTGGAAATCATTGAGTTCTTAGATCAAACTCTTCTGGTGCCTAATTTGCCTGCATAACTACCTATGTAGAAAGGATGACCACCAGAGGTGCTAGTTAGAAGGAGCTAGAGATGTCTGAGAGGAAACCAAGAGAGTTGCACAGAACTTGGAGCAGCCCCAAGATGGCTCTTCAAAATGATTCAAGTCCTAGAAGATGTGATCTATCAGACGAAGTTAGGGCCATAGGGGCATTTCACCTGATGGAAGATGGCTGGGAGGTTACTTAATGACAGTAGTCAAATATATGGAAGATTATTGTCTGGAGGATGCTAATCTGCTGTTCTGCAACTCTGCTGGGCATAGAAATGGATTTAAATGTAAGGATTTAAATTACAATGTATAGATAAAAGGAGTATGTTCTAATAATAAGCATGTTTATATGTTTCCAAAATAGGTTATGAAATCATTCTGCTGAAATTACTTTAGTTAATTATGTTTATATATTCTAGAATAGTGAAAATTTGTAAACATATATTAAAATATTAATTTAATGAATTTTTAATATATTATAGATGGTATTTATGTCATATGTAGACATATAGATGGAGAGAGAGAGGCTAAGAAGATTGACTCTTGGTCTCAATAATAATTCTATTATTTTGGGACTCACAATCAAGTGCCTTTCAGATACTGTTCTAGAAGGCTCACTTACGTATGCGGCTAACACCCCAAATTAGTGGCTATTAGTCATGAGTTTCAAACTATACCAACAGAGAAAGATGTTACAGTTTTACAAAACAAAAGATAGTGTGCAGTGTTAAACCTTCTTTCTTTCTTTTTTGAATTAGGGCAGTGACAAAATTTAACATTTCCTATTTTTTTTCTTTTGTTGACTGAAAAGAAAGTCAAACCAGCAATGTGTTTCTTAGAGGGCAGTGATGCATTTCGCAACACTGACAACTGTCGGCTCGGCTTTTTGAAGCTTCCAGGATCCTTAATTGTCCTCTTGAATAGGTCAGTGCATTTTTCTTTTCTTCATTTTTTTTCCCCCCTTAAGCAGCCAAGCAGATATTTCACCTTTCAAGTATTTACAGCTTGCAAGTGGATAGACCTCCCAAATCTATTTCTTGTATAAAAAGGAAAGCAAACAGCAATAATTTATAACAAGATACTTTCAATATGAAATTAATAGATACCCTAGGATCTTTGTGTGGTAGATGTATTTATAGCCACATCATTAATAAATTTGTTATCAGCTTTATCTCTGTCTGCTGATCGATAATTATTTTCAGACTAACTCAGTCATACCTCCTTTTGATGAAAAGTATTAAAATGTGAATAGGGAGTATGAGGAAAACCTAAAGCTCTACCTTTACACAAAGGAAACTCATAAATATTGGTAGATCAGAGTGCTACATTTTATACTGCTCCATTTTGTGTTACAGGGAAAGCCTGTTCACACACTAGATGGTTTCTGTTAAAAGATGGTGCAAGGAAATATTTAATGGTTGACAAGTACACCTTTATTCTACATATTTATGTCTTCATTTTATGAATGAACTGAACTGAAAAGGATCTGTAGATCATTCAGATCATTCCCTTATTTCAAACATGAAGAAGCCTGGATCTAGAGAAGCGACGTCGTTTTCCACAGGTTACAAAGCCAGTGGTGTTCCTCATCATCATTCATTCTGGACTGGTTGCTTAGAAGTTTTTACCTGCTCCTCATATGAGACTTCCACTTTTCTAAAATTATTTTGGAGATGTATCCTTTTGTAAGAGAACCTCATAAACATATATCCTTAATCTGAAAACAAATGAGAAGAGCTTTCCGGTCAAGTTTGTCAACTGGACCAGGACTTGTTTACTGTCTTCCCAAATCCCATTGAAATGGCAGTGAAGATAGATAAAAGGGAGTATATTTCAGAACATGATGAGGATCCTACTCCTGAGAGCAGAAACTTGAGGGAGAGACCCATGACAAAGTGGGAGGAGCCTTCAGGAAGGAGCCCAGTTGAGCTCTGAGTTCAGAGTCGGCAGATACAGAGAGAAGCACAGGGAAAAAGTAGAAAATCAGAAATCAAGGTGATTGGTCCCAAGACTGATGAATGGCTCCCGTTTGCTCTCTCAAGCCCCATGAACGTAACTGTAGCATTTACCCCTGGAAGTAAAGCAGGAGAACTACTCCAAGGAATTTAAACTGCCTATGAGGTGTGTGGCTATTGACTGAGATTAGCACCCACCTTGGTGCTGGAAGTTGGAGCAGCCCTAGCTGGTCTACGCGTTCCACGTGCAAGACCAAAAGCAAAGCACATCACGGAGAAATGAGCGGAGAGTGGATCAGTCCCTGCCAACAGCCTGTACTGATCACACTAATCATTCAAACACAGGGCCAGATGGCAAATAATCGTCAGACATTTGAGGAAACCGGCAGTATAAAACAGAAAGTAAAAATTTAAAAAAGGAAACAACCCTTGGACAGAATTTCCTTACTGCCACACTCTTGGCATTTTGGGCTGGATCCTTCTTTGCTGTGAGGGGCTGTCCTGTGCATCACGGACGTTTAGCAGCATCCCTGTCCTCTCCCTAGTAGCAAGCCAATCGAGCCCCTTCCCCATTGAGACAGCCAAAAATGTTCTCAGTCATTGCCAGAGTTCCCATGGAAGGCAAACTCGGTCCTGGTTGAGAACCACTAGCCTAGAGGAAGTACAAGTGATTTTTAAAAACGTCTCATTAATATCCTCAGTAAAGAAATTATAATCTCTAAAATCAAAATTTTCTAATATGAAAAGGATTATATCAAAGGGCAGAAATATTTAATGGGATTTAAAAACATAATTGCCAAAATTTTAAAAAATTATTAAAGATTGGGAAAAAAAGTCTTTTTTAATAATTGAATCCTTCAGAAGGAAAACAGATATGTAAAAATGAGAAAAGTAAAGAGACAAATATAAATATAAATATAAATGTAACTATCCTTAACAAAATATTAGCAAATGTAATTCAGTGATACATAAAAAGCATTATTTGTCATGATCAAGTAGACTTTATTTCAGGGATGCAGGGCTGATTCAATATTCAAAAAACCAATCAATGTAATCTGTTTTAACAAGCTATAGAAGAAAAATCAAATGAATTCCTTAGTAGGTACAGAAAAAGCCCATGACAAAATTCAACATGTCTTCATGATAAAATTTCTTAGAAACTTAGGAATAGTGGGCAACTTACTTGATAAAGAGAATCTATAAGAAAGCTACAACTAGCATAACACTTAATGGTGAAAGATAGAATGCTTTCCTCGTATAATTGGAAACAAAGCAAGAATGTTCATTCTTTTTTATGTAAAAGTAAAGATTTAAAGACTATAGGCAAAACAAAGCAATAGACTTGTACTTCATTTGTAGACTGGGGACAATGAAATGTTTAGCTACAATTTTTCCCATAAAACATGAAACAATATTCATATAGAAGAAACACCCTTACAAATAACTGATGGGTTATTGGTTGGTGAACACAATCAAAGTTCAACCAAAGCAAAACACAAAGAATGTTCACTCTTACCACTCTTATTCAACAACATACTGGAAGTTTGTGCCACTACAATAAGACAAGGAAAAGAAATTCTCTCTCTTTCTCTCTCTCTCTCTCTCTCTCTCTCTCTCTCTCACACACACACACACACACACACATTCTTATAAATAAGGAAAAAAGGGGTGAATATCTTAATGGAAAAAATGGATGAAGATCATAAATAGGTATTTATAAAATAAGACATTATGAACAGTAAACAAATTTTGAAATACTCAACTACTTATTAATGAAAGAAATGCAAATTAAAATATAACATTTTCTACTGTTAAAGTGTCTATTTTTTAAAGACTGTGGTCTATGAAGAATAGTTTATTTAATATATGGCTTATAGGAATATACAACCTTTTTGGACAGCATTTTGGAAATAGGTATTTTTACAGTATCAACAGCATTCTTACTCTTTATTCTAATAAGAGATTCATATAAAGACTGCATATAAATTGTAACATTATATTGGTGCCTATTTATGGATAACCTACATATTCAATGGTAAAAGTATGTACTTCTATAAGGCACAACACCATTTAGTCATTTAAAATTGTATTTTCAAAAACTTTTTAGGGAAAATGTTAAAATTATAATGTTAAATGAAAGATTTAAGACAAAATTAATATATTTCATTTTGACAGAGTCTGAAAATTCGGATGGATGGATGGATGGATGGATGGACTGACAGACGGATGATTGGTTATATGATTTCAACCTAGTTGTATTCATGTATATTAAGGACTTTGTTTTCATTTTGTATCAGTGGTTTAAGAAATTTCTCCTGAAGGCAAACAACAGTTTATGCACAAATAACTTAATTGTAGCATTCTTTATAGTGATGACAATTCTATCAAGAAAATGTTTAAATTATATTATCGTTACATAATCACACAGTCATGAGAGAGCTTTGTGCAGTCATTGTAACGATGTCTTTGAAGAGTTTTTATTATATGGAAAAGTACTTATGATACAATACTAAGTGATTAAACAATAGGAATATATATTAAAAGTCTGCAGGAAAACATGGGAAATTGTTAGCAGTGGTTACCACTGCCTGGTGGAGTTGTGATTGTCGTTTTCTTCATTACTTTTTTGGATATTCCATGTTTTCAGGTATGAGCATACAACCTTTCTAATCAGAAAAAATAACTTTAAAATACTCTGAGGACATATGTATATAGCAGCAAAAGCATTTGTGAATTTAGTTAGCTAATGTAGTCCATAAACCCACAATATTCTTTTTGTCTGCAATACTTTGGCACTGCCTAAGTTTGTCATCATTAACTGCCGCAACTGAAATTACAGTAAGGTGTATTTCTACAAAGGAAGAAAAGAGAGATTAAGGTCCCCTGTTAGTACTAGGAAGTCTGACAGATTCTGATATGTTTTGTGCACTGTATCTGTATTTTCATTTGCATTGATTTTTTCAAGGGTTTTTTTATGGCTAAAGCCAGGTCCCCAAAGAAGTCGGATTTGTATGTGTGTGTGTGTGTTACCCACAACTTGGCGGGAGGCAGGATGTCTGCAAATACTCCTGCTTTTAACTGACTTTGAATCCTGTCCTTTGGCTTGTGCACCTGGCTTTCAGCCAGAAGAAAAAGAAAAACTCTATCTGTTGGCTTTCAAATGTCGTTTCTCTTTTGGCTTTGTTGGTAAAATTCTGTCTTTGCATCTGAAACGGGAAACTCCTCTAATCCTGAAGTCTGAGTGTAATTCATTGGAAGGCTTTCTCTTATCAGCATCTAGGATCAGCATTTAGTCTGATCTTCATTTATATCCAGGTGCAAGACTTAGAGACTTTTACTGTCAATGCAGTGGCCCAAATTTTGCTCCTTGTAGCTTGTGTTATCATTTACTCTCAATTTTTAATTGTATCCACATATGATTTCAGGCCAGAGACAGAAGGATCTGGATTTTCTCTTTCCCTCTTAGTGCCTGACTCTTGGATATTTCTTCCTTTTGTTCATTTTTGGTAAGTTCTGAATTTGGACTTGTAACCCTGCCCATCTAAGACATTCTTTGCCATAGAAAAAATAATTATTTCTGCTGGGTTTTCCCCAGCAGTTAGAATACCCCTTTTATATGTTTATTTGTACTTACCCCACAGAAAAAATTAAAAGAAGAAATACATTATGTATTGACAAAGTTTCTTACCATGTATATGCTTTAAAGTTCATGGCGGCTTTGACTTAGCTATTCCATTTAATTCCCACTTCTTAGGGCAGGTTTTTGCCCATTTTCCACATGAGAAAACTCAAGTTCGATAAAGTAAAACGTCTTGTCCCAAGCTATTCAGTTAAGAATCACTAGTTTCTCTCCTTCCAAACCCAGCAATCTCCCACTAGACCAGAGGCGTCTCTGAATGACACTTGTGTATGGAATTAGTTGTGGTAGAACACTTTGCATTCCAAAAACAAATGCACGTGTTTAAAAATTGCCATGCTAAGGCAATTGACCCAATGAGAATCAGAGAAAAAGAACAAGAGGGTGAAGAGTTGATATGGTATCCATGTTCTTTATCCTAACTGCTCCTTTGTTTGATTTTTCCAAATCATGGTCCTATATCTCCACTGGATTCTAGATCTTTGAGGACAAACACATATTAGGCATCTTATAAATATTTGTTGTTTACATACATTTTGAGCATCATTGTTTTGTAGATACATGAAACTTATAGTAAATTCGGGGAGGTAAATGAGGGACTTTATAAATCTAGAAGTAGTGCAAAGGCAATTAGGGATGCTGTTTCGTGAAGGAAAGAAAAAAATAATGAAGAGGATAAGATTTAAAGTGAGAAGAAGTCCAGTCACTAGTACTGGCTCTCTGTACAGTGCATTATGTGAGAGTAATTAAGTCAATTAACACTGACGTGGACATATTCATCCTGGCTGCCCCACGCACCTGGAAAGTATGAATGCTACCCAAAGTAACAACAACAACGACAACAAAAGCATAAAATAGAGTGGAATCTAACATAAGGTCACCGAAGAGAGCTCAAGAATTAAGAGCAATTTCTTCTAAAATCAGCATCTCTCATTTTTACTACAGTCCCCTGGTATAGGCTTCAAGGATGGAATTATACTGAGATGCTAGGGCAGTTGTCTTAGAAATAGGTAAGTATGAAAATCAAGAATGTGTAGAAACCAAGCCATCCTTTTGGTTGTCATGAACTCTAGGTCACGGTTTTTATCTTCTAAGATCAAATAAATTGGGCAGGTCATATAACAAGTTAGAACCTGCCAATTTTTTTTTTTTTTAATAGAAGAAACAGATGTCATCTTCTGTTGTAAACTACATCCTGACCATATCCCATCCTGTCTATTTTATAGCATATATGAACTCCCACTCCACCCCCTTTCCCCCTTCTCAAGCAAGTCAGCCTCCCAGGCTGTGTATTTTTAATCACTTTCTATAGCAATCAAGAATTTCCCATCAGAGAAACTGTTTCACTGCTGCTTATCTTTTGACGCCTGTCCTTGCTAAACAGATTTAAGATAAGAGCAACTGGCAGTAAGTGCCCTTCCTGAAAACAGAGGTCAAAAACTTCACTAGTAAATGGTTCTGGAAAGCATTTGAAATCTTACTCATATTCAAATCCTAAATATAATCTATCCGCCCCCCCCTTTTTTTTTACCAGAAATTTCAAAGTATTTAGAAATATTTTCAGTTTAAAAATATATCTTTTTTTTTTTATTATTATGGGTAAAAATCAAAATTCTCACAATACATACAAACATTTGCAAAATGATATATAAATATATATGCATATATGTGTATTTGCTTACAAAAATGTTATTTATATATATTTTTTAAGAGGTGCTTAGATTACCCAAAATATTACACGGAACCCACTGGGATTCCCATGTTGTCATTTTAATAAGAAATCCTGAAATGAATTAGTAAGTGGTAACCCTTGTTTAATTATTAATCAAGGGGAAACAGCATTTTTTTCACTAAAAGAAAAGACCTTTGAGGTTGTAAGGACTATTTGTGAAAATACCAGGAACGGAGAAATGTTAGGGCTCCTTCTTTGGTGATATCTGCAAAAGTAAATGATAGTACATCCGCGTGGTCTGTAGACGGGCTGGAAGTGTGAGGGTACGTAAGCCTGCCTTAGATCCCTGCTGACGAAAGCTGTTTTTAAAGGGTTTTGATGACTTCGTTGTTTCACTATTACACCAAACCTGGGTTGAAAGGTATGACTTAGAATGGTGTGAGAAAGGAGAAGCTGGTGAAGAAAGAATGCGGGGGAGCCTGGTTGAAGCGGGCCTGTGTTCCTGAGCATGAAGTAGAAAAACGGTGTCGACCTGGTCAGCCAGACCCTGCCCTTTGTAAAAGAGCCAAAGGCCAAGGGTCCATTTGACCAGGTGCTATTCAAAGTTGTATTAAATAACCTCTTGCCTCTTTAGGTTGCAGGTGGGTACATCACTGCATGAAGGGGATGAACGTTAAGGAATGTGAACTGGCTGGTGAGGCCTGCCTGGTAAAGAGTCCATGATCCTGACGGAGTTGTGCCTTTTCAAAAGATTCAGTAACTGCTTTGAATTAAATGTTTACTGCGACTGAACAGAGTTCCATGCTGTATACATTCTTCTCAATACCACGGCCTAGGGTATTGTCATAATTCTTTTATCAGAAATTTTCAGAAGAGTTTTTCTTTGCAAAATGAATTTTTAATCCTTCTGCTTGTCACTGGCCGTTTCCCAGGGCCATCATTATCTCTTCTCTGCTTCCCTCTCCCACCGCCTGGACCCAAACTCCTTCCTCTCCACAACATGTGAAGGCTTTTCAAATGCAGCAGCTCCTGGTAGGGGAGATGTCAAGAATTATTTATGATATCTATGTGGTATTCAGAGAGTACTAGTTAACGTGTGTAACTGAAGAAAAATAGATGGGAGTGGGGAACCCTAACCATCACTAGTACCAGGATGCTAAGAATCTAGTTAAGGAGCAGATAAAACCAGAGAATAACTAGAGAAATGATTAGGAGCTAAATAAGCTTTGTGACACAGAAGTAAAATGGAGAATAAAATGTGTGGAGAAGAGGTGACCTCTTCAGTGTAGTTCTAGTCAGAGATGCCCTCAGCACAAAATGGGACTTTAAAATGCGTAAATGGGCAGGACTTAGAATTAAGGGGAGTCTTTCCAGGAATGAGAACAGATGGGCCCTGGGGTAACATGACCAGGCTGGGTTAGTTCATCTAAGATCCTTTTTTATTCTTGGGTCATCTTTTACACATCGACTTTGATTGCCTAATAATCAGTAATCAGTTATTACTGGGAAACCACCACATACATCATATTATTTTGGTGGAAATTTTCTTGTTTTAGTTTCAAAAGTTAAATACCTACCAGGCCATAATTTCTAAAGAAAAGGCAAAAGATGAGACATTACCCATGAGAAACATGAGTACAAAACTCATTTGAAGAGGGGGAAAAAAGGTTGTAATTAAAGGGTATTTCTTACATATTTAATTTACAAATGTTATATTTGACCAGAATCAATACAGATACATTTCCTTGTGGATTTTAACAAACACAATTTTATAAAGAAAAAGTATAGTTCTAGCTAATCTGTGTTGTGGCAAATTGCATTTTCCAAAGATGGGCACTCCATCATATCCCCTCTCACATGCCCTTCTTACAAGGTAATGTGGACCCTCCTCCATTTGAGAACTGGGATCTTTGTTCCCCTCTCTTGGATATGGGCTGGGCTTGGTGATGCACGTCAGCCCCATAGAATGTGGAAGAAGTAGCACTGACATCTAGGTCATAAAGAGTAATCCAGATTTTGCTTGGTTTGCACTCTCAGGACATTTGATCTTGGAACCTCGTCATCAGGCTGTGAGAAAGCTCAAACTAGCCATGCTAGGAGAGATCGTATGGAGAGGCCCACGTAGAAAGAAAGTGGGGACCCAGCTGACATTTAGCATCAACTGCCAAAAGCATAAATGAACCAGGCTCAGGTGGTTCTAGTCTTTGGAAAGTGAGTCTCCCAGCTGAGGCCCCAGACATCATGGAGCAGAGACCAGCCATCCCCACTGTACTGTGTCTGAATTCCTGACCCACAGAATCTCCTGGCATTATGCTGCTTCATCCTGGAATAATTTGTTATAGAGCCATAATAACTGGGAAATATGTCAGTCACGTTTTCATACCTAAATTTATGCTGGCTCCAGATACTACTTTAAAAATCCTTTCTTAGTATACAAATAACTTCACTTTCAAAAATATGCCTGCACTTGTAAAAACTAAGTTCCCAAAAAGTGGACTAGTCATTTTGTTAAATTTTAGAAAATAGGTTTTAAAATTCACCTGTGTCCCCAGCATGTGGTCCAAGTTGCTTGATTTTGTTAAGTGCTCAATAAATAAAAATATTGCGTGAATGAATGACTCAGTCTTCTCAAGAGATCTTTGCTGTTTCTGATGTTTCTACCAGAATTTGCAGAAAATGGATGTACTGCTTAAAAAGAATATATCTTTTTTGTTTTGTTTTGAGTCTCTATGTACATTATCTCATTCAGTGACTGCACTATTATGTAAAGATGGAGTATCTGTCTATTATTAAAGGTACTTTATTTTTTAATGTGTATAGGAATAGTTAGAAACCTAAATCTGCCCCACAGTGTGTGCTGATTACTATAAAGGTCAGGTGAAAGAATATAGCATAATAATATCATGGGAAAAACATTAAATATACTTCATTTTCCTTGTATCTTTGACAAGGCTAGCCATAAAGGGTACAAACAAAATATTAATTCAACCACTGAAGAGATGACAGAATTATCCATCAGTAACCCACATGTTCACAGAAATCCAACTAAAAAACATATTTCTCCTTCCACATTGAGACCAGGCCAAAATTAGTATCCTAAAACTTTTCTACCTCATGTAAACCTATCAAACAATGCTCTCAGTTATTGCAAGTACTGAGTTTTACTTATATTTTTTAAAGTTCTTTGGAGAAGATGTCTGAAATGCCCAATATCCCTCCAAAATGATAGAAACTCTCCATTGGGCTCCAAAGAAAAATGTTCCAGCTTCTAAGAGAAATGTGAATGTAGGAGGTGAAATCACCAGTGACCTTTCACGGATTTCTAAGTTCCTGATGTGACAAAGTTACTTACTAGATTGTCACCATCACACCTAGGATTGATCAGAGCAAACCATCGTTGTATTCCTGCATCCCATCTTTTCTCTCATTTTTCTCTCTCTTCATGATTAGTCCAGACATAAATTTGGCACAAATCTGATATGTTTATTGCAAGATAATCCAATGCGTCACTGAGGAATTTTAATGCATGTTCAAGCAGCATTTATTCATTCAACAGATATCTGAGCTCATAAAGAGGAATAAAAGACAGTTCCCACTAGGAGGAATTTACAGCCCATTGGAGAACAAAGACATGAACTACGGTTGGAATCAAGAGCCACAGTAGCACAGTATGGGATAATTAAACTTGACTAAGAGATCTAGGTAAGGCATATTAATAGAGGAAGTTAATTTGTGAGGTACGTCTTGAAGGAGAAATAGAAGTTTAGGAAATGGTGTGGGGTACAGGAAGGCATTTTTATTAAAATGTCAAGGATGGCTTCCACACCGTATTCTGTTATAGGAACTCCTGCACTCATCCACAGATGCTGCTGAAGGCCCTGTTGGTGCCCTGTGATTCTGTTGTCTTGGCCACAGCTGGTTCAAGCATGGTGAAGAACTGGTCCCATGGAATCAATCTGTATGCTGATTTGTGCCACCAGGCAGACTCTCCCTTTAAAGATTTTGAATTAAGTAAAACAGAGATTGTGAATCAGTGAGTGGTTGTCATTGAGCCTGTAAGATTATGTAAGACTTGGCGCTAGCTGCCATTGTGAACTTTCTACAAGAAGAAGCAGCTGGTCAATGGAGAAGAGAATAGGAAGGTTGTATTGCGAGAATACTGGGCCCCAGGGAGAGGGAGCTCAATTCCCACAGCCTTGGCCATAATTCTTGTTCTTGTTTCTGTGAAATCCCTTCTGAAGCTTTCCTGTAAGCTCCTATTTACAAAGAGCTGGTTTGGTTGACTTCTTAATCTTGAATCCAAAGAGTATCTAAGACTGCAATAGAGAGAAAGTGTTTGGAATGTATAGGAGACATGCAGGAGTCTGATGGGTCCAGGAAACTGTGAAATTCATTCATCTACAAGAATGAATTGGTTCCTACTATGTACTCTACACTGTGCTAGAAACTAGAAATTAGAAACAAAACACAAAAACCAGACTCTTTGACCTCAAAGTGTCTGCCATTGGTTGGTGAACAGATACAGTCACTGCTAGGGATGGGAGGATATAGCAAAATGATGCAACTTTAAAAATATATATACTTTTTAATTTTTAAAAAAAGAAACTTAGATTACATAAATGTTACATAACTTTGCTTTTATCTCTTGTGCTAAGGAATTTAGATTTACTTCTGGCCATGCATTCTCTTTGTGGGTATGTGATTCCCAAGGGGTCAAAATTTGACTCTTCTGGGGGTTGGAGTGAAATAAGTCTGAGCTATCACAGCAGTTCATCAACAGTGGCTAATACCAACCCTACCTGGCAAAATTTTATTTCTTAATACTTAATTTCTTTCCTTGAAGTTGAGAGGGTAATGTATAAAAGAAGTTGAGAAACACTGCTGTAAGTCAGAGTAGTTCTCTCTCTGTGTCTCTTTCTCTCTCTCCTTCCCCCGTAGCTATTTAAAAGCAAGAGGCTTAAAAAACAAAAAAAAAAACAAAACAAAAATGTATCCATGTGGCGAGAAACCCCGGGACATCATCTTTGGGCAGATGTGCTAAACAGCTATAGGATCACAAGCTTTATTATTTCAGAAAGACTCAGCTTAGGAGAGCTTGTGCTGGGAAATATGGCTTATAAATTTGACAGAAATTATAGGCTGTCCTAGCGAGTCTGCTCTCATGCAAAAGCAAGTCATTGTAGCAGGGCAAGGCATTCAGATATGGCAAAACAGGAGGATTTTCATCAGTTCTTAGTAAAAAAATGATCTGACCTTTTTGGGGGATAAATTGCACTAAGCTTTATGTTAGTTGTAGGCATCATCTGTGTAAGGTTTATATATTTACACTTCTTCTTTCTTCAAGTACACTTACCTTCTTAAAAATGTTTTCCCTAAACCAAAAGTATCATGGTGAAAGAATTTACATTTCTAAAGATTTACTTGTTTTGTTCAGGAAAATAAATAGATTAAGCCAAATTATTAGAGAAACAATTTGAAACAGCTGATTTTCTACTTTCTAAAAACCATATCTATTCTAAAGAGGTAAAAAATGAGGTATTGAAACTAGTGATGCTTTTATCTTTTCATAAGTTTGACATCAACATGAAAATATCCATTGCTTTCAGTATCAAATGCCCTATATTTCTAAAGAGACAACTTCCCCTGAGAAAATCAAGTCATTTATATGTTTTTGCCCCTTAATTCAGGCACATTTATGCATCATATTTTTCTTTTTAAGTTTGGAGGCAATTATATTTGCCAAGAGCAGTGGATGGGCTATTGGTCATTTAAGGGCAGATACTTTATTAATAGTCAGTACTACTAAGTTTATGTTGCTGATTTTTAGATAAGCCATTCATTGTTTCCCTTTGTCAACAAAATGGCACTCTCTAGGCTGTGCCATGAACCCAGTTGGAGCAAACCAAATTGCCTGTTGAACTGGGGTCTTATTTGTTTTGCATAAATTAGTGCTCCTTTTATTCTTTACATGTTTTTGGCAAGCAATATATTAAGGTAAAATGCTTGGCATTAACATATTATCATTTCATACAAGTTTGAAAAATGTTGAACATATATTAAACGCTCAAAATTCCCATTCATTGATTAAGTACAATATCTTTGCCTTTCAGTAAGTGGTTAATAAAGTGGATGTTTATTAGTAGTATAAATGTTGCAATTTTTATATTCTAAGTAGAATCCATCTATTGTTATGAATATTTAAAAATTGTCTAAATGATGTAAAGCATGGATAAAGAATTAATAGTCACACTGCATCATTGGGGAAAAGACTACTTAGTAATTTCTTCTCTTAAATCATGGTTGTTTTAGTTTGCTTTGTTGCCAAAGAAGATACCATGAAATGTGTTGGCTTTAACTATGGAAATTTATTAGCTTACAAGCTTACAATTTTGAAGCCATGAAAATGTCCAAATCTAGGCATCATAAAGATGATGATTTCTCCCTGAAGACCGGCTGCTGGCGATCCTGGACTCCTCTGTCACATGGCGAGGCACATGTCATCGTCTTCTGGTCTCTCTTCTCTTCCTGGTTTCATTGCTTTCAGCTTCTTGCATCGATGGCTTCCTCTCTCTCTCTCTCTCTCTCTCTCTCTCTCTCTCTCTCTCTCTCTCATACCATTTATAAAGTACTCCAGTAAAGAGAATTAAGACCCATGCTGGGCCTCACCTTAACTAAAGTGACCTAATCAAAAGGTCCTACTTACAATAGATTCACACCCACAGGAATGGATTTAAGAACATGATTTTCTGGGGGTACATACAGTTTCATCCCACCACATTGGACCATGGAACTTTACCTCTTTGAGAGAATTGAGGGAAAAAGAAGAAAATTATATCATAATCTGGCAAACTAAAATGATAACTTTGTTTTCACATTTTATCTCTAAATTTCTTCACAGTAAAATCGCATGGGATTTATTATGAAGAACTCTATAGAGAAGCAGAACTAAGATTAATTGCAGTGGCAACATGTACTCACAGGGTGCCTCAGAAGGCACAGGGCAATGACCCCATAGGCTATGGTCACTTCTGTTACTTATTTCTCTCCCCTGTGATATCAGTTGTGCATGACTAAGGCAGTACATATGGGGTGTGCTTTGTGAGGAGATCGTGAAGTTCTATGTGAAAATCTTTTTAGTAGGACCTGGTGGGTCTAGGCCCTGTAAGGAGATGATGCCAGTGAAGAAAATTCCTTATGCCCCTTGATTCTTCCTTCTCTGTAACTCCACCTATGAGTTATGCTGCTTGACCAGACTTCAGTCCATGTTGCCTACTGATCTTGTCTTTACTGGCCCTCTTGGCCTCAATTCAACCAATCCCATATGCCATATACAGCAGGGTGATTAAGAGCTTTGGCATCAGACAGATGTAGCTTTAAATGTCACCTCTGCCATTTACTAGCCGTGACTTGGGACAACTTATTTAATTTTTCCCCACCTTAGTTTTCTCATCATTCTCATTTCAGAGTTTTATATGAGAATTAAATGAGGCAATGCCAGTGATGCCCAGCACAAGACCTGGTATAGAGTAAGCACAAAACAGGCGTTAGCTGTAATTGTTATAATCACTATCATCATATTCTTACTATCATCGCCATCATCTAGAATACTTTGTACCCTCAGTCTCATGGCAGTAAGGGTTCCCATCTACGTGTGTCCCTACGTCTTACCACATTCTTTAATCGCTGAGGGAGCGTATTAAGCTATTTACTGCCATGTAGTAAATTACCCCAAGCCTTATCAGCTTAAAATAACAAACATGTATTATCTCACACAGTTTCTGAGAGTCGGGAATCTGGTAAGAGCTTAGCTCGATGGCTCTTGCTCAGTGTCTCTCATGAAGTTGGAGCCAAGCTGTTGGCCAGGGCCCTAGTCTTTAAAGACTTGACTGGGATTGGAGGACCACCCCCAGACTCGGTGTGGCTGTTGGCAGGAGGCACGTGGGCCTGTCTGTGGGGCTGCTCATGTGTGGTTTCAGAGGGAATGATGTGAGGGATCTGAGAGAGAGACCAAGGTCTAAAACCTAATCTTAGAACCACCACTTTTGCTGTCTCAACTCTGTTACAGCGTGGGAGGGGATGACGATTGGTAGCCAGAAGATAAGAGTCATTGAGAGCTAAGTTGGAGGCGGCTACCACAGCTACATCTCTTGCAAGAGTGCCTGTTTTTTACTCACCCTCCCATTGCCTCACTTATGAATGGACAGAACCATTTCCTAGACTTAAAAATATCCTATAATATTCTTTTAATGTGCACTTACACTTAAATGTTCTTACTGAGCAGTTCTTTTAAAGAAGAATTAGCTTTCCTTTTATATGTGAGGAAAAACTCCCCAGTGTATGAAAACGAAATAATTATTCACCATCTCTTTCTAGCATGTAGCATGCAGTGAGATTTAACACCATTGCTTTGTTAGAATATTCTATTTTCTATGGAGGGGCATTATTTTAAAAGCCCTTCAGCTTCTGCCACAAAAACACTATCTCTGTGAAGTTTGTCAAGTGAAATGGACATAGACATGGCACAAAGGCTAGAGAAAAAAAGAGAAGCTAAGATCTTAGTCCATGTAAAAGAGATCACTTAGACTAAAACTATAGCAAAAATGCCAGGAGAAAGTCTGCCACTTTTTAGGAGAGAAATGAGAAAAGCATGGGCATCCCAATGGGGAAACAAGATACCAACCTCAGATCATGTTTATGCAAAATATTTTCAGTGGTTTGGGAGACTGACTCTAAGGAAAACTAGGTATACACAGAGCTTTAGGGCACTGTGGTGAGAAAGGCTTCAGAATATGCTCTCAGGAGACTCACAAACATTCTCCAACTTAAGTGACAGAGAGAATATGAACTCCTGAAGGGAGATGCGCCTGGAAAATCAAGCCTTATTTTTTTTCTCAGATATTTCCTCAAGGAAAAGCCTAGGAATTGAGAACTCTAAACTGACAGGTCAAAATAAACCTTTAGACAAAACAATATTCTTTTTTGAATATACAAACCAACTGCTGATCTCTTCAGCTGGAAAACATGTGTGTTAGTTTGCAGTCTTAAGAAAAATTCAAAGCAAAATTATGTAGCTCTTTATAGTTATCCAAAACTCTTGTTTGAATCTTGGCTCTGATATCCACTAACTGTGATATCTTAGGAGACTTACCCAGCTTCTTAAAGCCTCCCTTTTCTCATGTGTAAAATAAAGATAAATCCTTAAACATAGTTGGTACATTGTAATTACTATAATTGTTACAGTAGTCACTTTTTTTCCAAATGAATTTGATGGAATGGAGAGTTCTATTGTTAACTTCTCTCTCGTTAGGGTGAAGTAAAAAATAATTAAATTCAATCCTCCTGTAGCTGCTATGATACAATCAAAGTTCAATACATTTCTTTGGATTTATTAATTTGTGATTGCACATGAGTATCCTAATTATGCCTAGAGCCTAGATCTTGTGATGAAGGTATCTACGCAAACTGCAAACTGCTTGAAGGCAGGAACTGTCTAGTCATCACTTTCCCCATTATTTCTAGCACACTGCTGGGCATATAGGAAGTGCTCAGCAAATATCTGTTCATTTAAATTGAAGGGGGTATAGGAAGTTACTACAACTTCTAGAACTTACATCCCATTTTCCTTACTATTTTCCCACTTTGCCTCCATTTTAGCCATGTATATATGTGTATGGAGCCCTGGCTTTTCAAAAAAAGACTACAAGAACGTAAATAAGCCATTTATGGATGACTTACTTTTCCAAGTTAGGTAACCTGTCTAGACTCAGTGGGCTTTCTGTGATCATCAGCACCTCTCTCTGAAGGGGTTGAGATGTAAATCTAGGAATTCTTAAGCTCGTGCCAAGTGGTTTCCAGGGAAAAATTTAAAGTCAACATGAAATTTGATCAAAATTTGATCCACATGTGTTTTCCTTATCTGCATCATCTATTTCCAAGCATATGTGATAACTAAGATTTGACATTAAATCAATTCTCCAGTGAACTCTTGTCAGGGCTACACTTGTACATACAGGAATAAAGAATAGTGAGAGAAGTTTGTGGGTGTGAGAGGATTTCAGGTTTGTGTGGTAGCCTTATCAGTGTGAGCTGACTACAGTAATGAACACGTACATTAAAAAATGCCAAAAGCAACTTTCCAGAAAAGGTGAGAGATGTGGTGACATATGGAGTCTTTATTCACTTGATTTATTCAATAATTATTAATTGAGTAACCACGATGTGCCGGTATCTTTTCAAATCCTTGGTACAAAAAGAAGATGGAGACAAAGTTGGTCCTTATCCTAGAGAATTTCCCAGCTCTGTAGAAACAGAAAAATAGAAAATAAAACAGATTGGAAACTGGACTTCATATATAGGTTATCTCACCTGGATGTGTTTGGTGTCACGGTTAGGTGAAAAGATGTTTCCATGGCCTTCCATCATAGCGAATATTGGCATTTGCTTCCTCCTGGTAGAATCATTGTAAAAGTTAACATAACATGGCTTAAGACATAGAAGAGGCACCCAGATAATAGCATCTTACGTTTATTAGTTGTATATTGGGAGTGATCACAGGACCAAATGCAATTATGTATAGAAAAGCATTCTGTTAACTGTTAAACACTATAAATAAAATGTGCTGATGTGTTTATGACTGATATTCATTTTGTCAGCTTTGTAATTTTAGACCCATCACCTTACTTTTTGGTGTACATCTATTTACTATCTCAGAGTAGTGGGCGACTTGGGGAGTAGCCAAGGAAGGATGACAGCTTGCAGAGCTCAGGCAGAGGAGCAGATGTAACTGCAGGCAGCTGTTGCTGTGGAAGCTGAGGCGGCAGCTGCTCCAGGATGAAATCAGGGGGAAGTCTGAGCAGGGACAAGGGGTTCATCCACAGACAAAGGGGAGAGACCCGGTTCTGAGAAACCAGGCGCAGAATGCATCAGGGTGACTCAGAAAAGTCTGAGGATTTTTAGAAATGTTCATTTCTTCGTTTGGATAAGGGTAGAAGGCTAGGATGAGGAACACGTGTTTTGTAAGAGAAGAAGAAAGGGAAAAAGTCTCCAAAATGTTTTACTGTTATCTCTCTAGCCCTCTTTTTTTTTTAAAATCTTGCTTCTGAGAGGAAAACAAATATTTATGAAAGTGAAAGTCCTGCATTTTTGTCATGCCTGCTAGAGGGATGCTATAGTTTAAAACTATTTTTTTTTTCATTAATTTCACTATGAAATTTGAGTCTCAGGTGTTGGTGCTATTTTTTTTTTTTTCCTTTTTAGAAACATTTCCGAGTTATGTTATAGGCAACACAACTTTTTTGCTGTTGTACCATTTTGATGATAATTGGTTAGTTAGATTTTAGCTACCATTTATTGGGTACTTATAATTAATCTCTGTATTAAGCTATGCATTTGATCATCCGTTAGAAAGTGGGTATATTCCTCTTTTACTAATTGGGACAATGATGTTTAAAGGACTTAAGTTAATTTTCAGTTTCTTATAGCTAGAAGGGGGTCGTTCCAGGATTTAAACCTAGATTTGTCTACCTCCAAAGCCCTTCCTTGAACCACTATATAAAATAATCCCAGTTCCTTAGAAAGATTGCTGCATCCATCTCCTCTGCCCTATTTATAAATGAACAGGTGTTTTCTTCCCTCTTTGTTGAGATTTTTTTCAGAGTAGGAGGTAGGGAAAGAGAAAGCGTTTATTGGACACATACTGTATACCATATTACTTTGCAAATATTTTCTCATTCCTCAAGAAAAAAAATCCAAAATGGATATTTTTATCCCTATCTTGCAAACGTGGAAACTGCCAGAGAAGCTGCGTGGTTTGCCCAAGTTCATGTTTACTCATTTATCTTTCATCTAGTATTTATAAACATCTAGCAATCACCAGAAACTGGGTCATCAATTAGGGTAAAATAAGTAAGTAGAAAGGTAGGTATATCTTCAACATCGTGAATTTGCACAGAAGGGACCATAATTCAGCCTGAAAAGCACCAAAGACTGGAATCATCACACTGTGTCCTTTCTGTTTCCGAAACTCTTTTTATTTTTCTGTTACATCCTGGTGCGTTCTAGAATGAGCGCATGCTGTATGCTGAAGGAGTCCCAGGGGTGTTCATAAACCTAAGTTATGCAGGAAAGTAGTGTTGAAGAATGAAATTAGGTTGTGTTTTTATCAATACCAACTACTAATTGTTAGGAACATCATGACCATCTTACTGGACGTTTCTTTTTCCCTGGAGTCCTCAAGCTCCTTTGGGATGAAACAAACAGGGAATGTGCCGTTCATTTTGCAAAGGTTTTGAAGAATAAAGAGGAAAACAGTCAAGATCCAGTAGTACCTTCTGGCGGCCTGTTAATTGTAATCCTGGTTAAATCATCTCTTATCCTATTGCTAAACACTTATCTGTTTGGCCAGAAGGGGTGTGACCTTCTACCTCCTTTTGGTTTTCTCCCAGAATAAGAAAAGGGTAATTTCTCTTCCTTTCAGATGTTTATACATTGGTACGTTTTGATGGAACTCTGTGACTCAGATATAATTAATTCCCCGTTGATATGGAGAGCTCCTGGAAGCACTCCTAGCATTGCTATCTGTCATTTTTTTTTCTTTCCCCATTTTGCACAAGTTTTATTCTTTAATATCTGTGTGTCTTTTTGGAATCACGCCAAGAACTTCAAATTTCTTGAGGACAAACTGCTGCCTGAATTTGACATTAGAGAGAAAATATATGCACGTTTTGAAGTCTGCTAGATGTAGCAACCTGCAGAAAGGAGGGTATGAGATGTCTAGGCTTACTGCAGTTTGACTCACAGCCCATTGCAGATCAGCTAATGGTGCAGTCTTCGTGAAGCGGTAAATTCTCCAGGCTTTAAAACAAGTTAAAGAGATTTTAAAGGATCAGTACATAGTGTTGAGTTCACTTTCATGAAAATAATGTGTTAATGAAATTACTTATTTGAAAATAAAACCGATTTATTGCGATCTGGGTATTTATCATTTCATCAAAACTTATCTTTTTTTTTTCTTTCCCTAGGATTTCTTGGTGAAGAATCAATGTCTCAGAACTTTACTTGCCATTGCAGTTTAATTATTTGGTCCAAGTCTGGAAAAATTAATATAGTCAGAATTTTAGCATAAGGAAATATATTTAACTGCCTGGATAGTGGTATTTTCTCTTTGGTATTACTTGCTCTTTCCAAAGGTCATGTATAAATTATTAAAATTCCCAAGACTATCAGTTATTTGTACATTTAGTAATATCAAAATCATTCATTTAGACCATTTTCCATGATTTATTGAATTTCCAAAGCTATTGATTTTATTCAAGTTTGTTCCTTTTATGAAGTTGCTTAAAGTCACTTAGAAATTGAGACTGTTAGACATTTAAAATTATTGTTAGAGTTGTAGTATCTATTATTTGTCTGGGGAATGGTGATTCAAAAACTGGTTTTGGTTCATTTTAATTAAAAACACTTCTATTTGAAATACTGCTCAATACCCAAATAATTATCTACATTGCATAAAGTTATTTTTGCTAAGGGCAAACAAGAAAGACCATGAATTATGATGGCAGGCACATGGTTTGCTGACAGAACTATATAAAATATTGCTTTCATCCTCATGTCACCTCTGGGACATTCATCTCTACGTTAATTCCTTGGGGGCTCTTGTGTAAGTTATAGTTTTCAAAAACAACCAGATCACACTGAGCTTTGTCAGCTTACCACTTTTTACTGACCATATTATTCCTCTGAAAGAACAGATAGAAACCTAGAGTTACCCCTTAGCTGCTGTGGGATAAGCAGTGCCAACATAGTTACAGAGAACCGAAATATTAATAGCCATGAAACATTTTAGTTTAAATTGGGTATTTCAGCCTTACACCTGCACTATTACAAAGTAGTTATAAAAATTCATCTCTATAAATATATGCTCATTTTATATCTTTTACAAGGTGTTTCATTGATTTCTGATCCAAAAAGGCCATTAGTGCCGATGACGTGATTAATAGAGTAGGTTATAATGTTTAGCAGCTCATTGGAGATGACATATTTTGCCAGTTTAATTTATAAATTTTCTTACTATATATAAGTGCACAATATATCTCTGATTATGGATTTTGATCTTGCCTTAGTACGTCCCCTCTATTGTAAAATATTATTTCTTTTCAAGAACACGTTAGATAGTAAAGATGTTTTTAAGAAGTATTTCTTAAAATGGATGATTCTCACTACCAAATATATTCTGAAATTGTAGCTTTATTTTTACCTACTTCCAGCATGAGTCACAAGAAATGGAAATGTCCAAGGAAACAGGAAGGCATTAGCTAATTCTGCATATTCTTCCAGTAGTTTTGATATTCCACCAAATAGAAAATAGTTCAGGAGATAGAAATACTATGAAGTTTGGCTATATTGTCTAAAATTATCTTCTCATGGAAAATTGCTGAATTTTAGTCTGTTTTGTTTTTTTTTTTTTTTTTCATTTCCCTCCAAATATTTGTTGTAACATTTGAAGAAGGGCAAAGTATTTCAGTTACAGTTTCCCTTAAGTATTTAATTTCACTTCTACTCTCCAAACTTTAATTTCTCCAATCAAACAAAATAAAGGAATAGGTTGTCATTCTTATTTTTTCATTTTTCTTCAACTTAGCATGCAAATGTGAGATATATGATATATACAATATAATTTATAAAATATATCAGCAAACATTTTGAAAATGTGCATTGTTTGTGTATTTTATAATAGTGACAATTTAGGTATTTATTTAGAAGAAATTCTATTCCAAATAGATTTTGAGGTGGCAGATTTAAAATTCAGCACATTACAGAATCTTACCCATTTATTAAAATCCAGATGTCAGAAGATACAGGGGATGACTTAGTGTTAACCTGATCCTACCCTTCAGTTCACAATATTGTCCGGATAACACTGAGCATCTTCATGGTACAAAGAACTCAACAATTAGAAAGATGAGTAAGAGAGTTCTTGCTCTCAAAGATCTTATAGTTTAGTAGGGGGAAAAAAACAGACAATTCTAAAAATTACTGAACTACCAGGTGATAGGGTAATGTCCTGAGACCTGTATACAGTGCAGTGTGGTAGAGAAGAGAAAAACATTAAATGTGACTTGAGATTGAGACGTTTTTTGAGTGGCTATGTATTTTATAAGACAGATATAAAAAACTAAATGCAGAAAACTACACCATTCTTTGTCTGATGGCTCCAGCTAGAACGGGGAGAATGATTTGGATCATTAAACACATTTGCCTAGTTATTTTTCATTTGAATTAAATAGACCTTTATTGGAACTAACCTAATAAAACTACTTCAATAATCAGAGATTTGGGAAACATTGTGAGGTGATGTTAAAAGCCAAAAGAACAAAATTCCACATGATCTGATATTTTGCTTTTATTTTTCTTGGTGTAGATTGAAGAAATTGTAATGCTTGCCATTTTAGCAGCACTCTTTCAAAGTGTGTCATTATTTTGAATTGCTGCCACTGATTGGAACCATTTCGTTTCTTAAAATATGTGATGTATGCCTATGTTCATAAAGAAATTACAAAAATTATTTTAGGTCCGAATACTTTAGATCTTAAGGAATATATTGATAGCTATTTTATAGAAATAAGTAGCCATTATTTTTGCATTTATGGTATCTTTCGTTTGCTAGTACCAAAATCCAAAACACAAGGAGGTGTCTGGCATTGGGTTGTCGTGTATTACTCTGTTGCCAAAAATTGTGATGTGACTGTGATATAACCTGGTTTATTTTGAATGACTCCAAATGGTTCTTCAGACTCGGCCAGAGCCCATCTCATGCCTGGGCAGCCTTATATTTCCATGGCTATGAGCCCAGATGAGTGACCGTCTGCCTGGGTTCAAGTCCAGGCTCTTGAACTCACTATCTTTATGAGCGGGCAAGTTGCTTTGCCTATTTCCTTCTGCAAAATGGAGATTATTATATTACATATCTTATAGGGTTGTTGTGAGGATATTCTACGATAATACAGGTAAAATGAACTTGTGCTGTGTTTGGCACGTAATAGGGACTCAATTATTGACCATTTTAAAATAAGCTATATAGAGATATCTGTTCTATAGATAAAAAGAAAGAAAAACCACACCTGAAATTATTCTTCCCACACATATCAAAAGCTTCTCTCAGATTTTAAAATGCAGTAAAGGCAGAAGATGAATGGTCCTACTAAATCTTCATCATAATTTTTGGATAGTTATTGGGATATCAATACATGTGGAATTTCTTGGTACAAAATGGTAATAAATACTATTTCCCCACTGGGGCTTACAGTAATTATTCCTAACTACCTATTAACAAATCTTGTCTTCCTGTTGTATGTGAAATACATCACTTCTACAAATATAGAGGCAACCTAATTTAAGCACGAACCTCTCCATTTCCTGGAAGTTACCGTAATACAATATATAACTAACCAAAGCTGTCCAGCTAATAATGTCTGTTGGCCAAACTGTTCTCCACGGTGTTGTCTCAGCGATTAGTTCCCCTTCACAGAGGTGCTCCAACTCACTCTTTTTTTTGAGGTACTGGGGGCTGGGGATTGAACCCAGTACCTGGTATGTGGGAAGCCGGTGCTCAACCACTGAGCCATGTCAGCTTCCCTGAGTTGTTTTTATCGTTTGATTTGCTTGTTGTTTGTTTTTGTTTTTTTCCAGGAGGCACCAGGAACCAAATCCAGGACCTCCTGTGTGGGAGGTGGGCGCTCAACTGCTTGAGCCATATCCACTCTCTCCAGTTCATTCTTAAACCCAGCCTATAGGGTACCAAGGAGGTCCTTTCATCACTCATGGGCAATATTGTAAAATACCTCAAAGGATAGAGATTGCTTGCACATATCTATTTTCATAAAAGGAAAGGTCTTGTTTAGTTTAATTTTGGCAACATGAAGAACGTGGCTAGTTAGACTGTTGGCATCATAAATAATCCTTTTCTCTGACCTCTGCGTGCATCAGCAGACTGTGGTCTCTACAGATTTCAAGATTAATTGCACAAAGAAAAGCACCTCTGAAATCTAAAATGTAGGCTTGGTCATTAGTGCGTTTTGCATGCTGTGAAAACTATATTTGGCATCATTAACAGCTGTTGCATGAAGTGTTCTATACTAAAATATGATTGGTGAACACTCAGGGTTTTATTTCGTGTATTACTTGCAATTATGGAGATGTTGATAGATCAATTTCCATTTCATCTAAACCCGAAAGTAAGACATAAAATGGTCTGTAATATGCATGTCCTTTCCATTTGAGACTTTGCTATGTTTCTTGGTTTTTATTTTTTATTTTTTTGTATTCTAGGAGGGAAAAAAAATCTTTCTTCAGTGATGTTTCTCTGAATATGCATCGTGATCACTTATCATTTCCTAAGTGATTCAAGCATCAATCTTGTTTCTAAAATATTTCCACTGAAATGCAGGACCTGGAATTTCAATGCTGATTTTAAAAAACAGTATATTTCTCAAAAAGCTGTACCTAAAAAGGGGGCATATGATATTGGCAGGGAGGACTAGGAGGCTTACCTACAAATGAATTTATTCATAATCCCTTTGTTATTGCTTTGGTCGTTACTGTGATGGTGGTGATGGTCAATAAGAAGAGGCAATAGAATGAGCCTTGACAGCCGTCAGAAAATCTGCGTGAGCCTGGTATGGCACATGGGTTATGTAACAGCCACTGGAATGCTAACTGTTTAACAGCTGCTTTTCAAAAAAAAAAAAGGAAGGAAGGAAGAAGGAAAGAGAGAGGAAAAAAAGAGAAAAACCGGATTTGTAGCATTTGCTGTAGTGTAAATACTCTCGCCATGACTATTTTCAAGCTACCAACATGATGTCACTGAATATGTGGAGTTGGGAAGAGATACATAAATGGCTCTGGCTTCAGTACATCGATAGAACAGCCCTGTTTTCCTGCTCAGAGGATCACGTTGGGAATTGGCTTTTATTACCTCTTTCTCACCATCGGAGCGGCTGCTATGGTGAAATGTCTGCTCTAAAGTCACATTGTCAATGCCCATGTTAGAATAAAAACTAAGACCTCTGGATTACCCTTGACCTCTATATGGGAATTATGAGCTAAAACAAGGAGGAAAGAGATGAGGGGTTGTGCTGTAGAGTAGATCACTAACTGGACCAGCCAGCAGTCAAGACACCAAGTTCCAGTCCAGAGTGTCAATAATTATCCAGGAGAGTTGGGATAATTCGTTCACTCAGTGAGTCCACAATCTTCAGTTTTTGAAAGCCTACTGTGTGCCAGGTACTGGAAGATATGAAGGTTAACAGGTAGATTCTCTGTCCTAAAAGAGCTTAAAGCTTTGTGTGAGAGAAAAAGAAAAGCAAGTAATAATACCAGAGTAAGATAAGGTCTAACATAGACCTGATGGAAATTATCCTGCAGAATTGTAGAAGGCTCCTGAGGAGAGATGATGGTTTGCTGAACAAGGAAGAATAGAGAGAAATTAAGCAAAGAAGGATGAGATGAGAAACGTCTTCAATTCCAGATCTCAGATTTCAATATTTCACCATTAAGAACATTGGTTATTGTAAGCTTTTTCTTTTCTTCTCTTTTCCTTTCCTTTCCTTTCCTTTCCTTTCCTTTCCTTTCCTTTCCTT
>JAKSZT010053830.1:17014459-17047052 GCA_026826555.1 Tolypeutes matacus | reverse complement strand
TCCTTTCCTTTTTCCTTTCCTTTTTCCTTTCCTTTTTCCTTTCCTTTCTTTTCCTTTCCTTTCCCTTATCTTTTCTTTTCTTGAAACCTTTTGCCATATTAAAGGTAATTTTCTTCAATTCCTGACTTGCATAGTTTTTATCATGAGTGTTGAATTCAGCAGATTTTTTTTCCTGCAACTATTGAAATGATTGCATGATTTTTTCCCTTTATTCTGTTAAAGACGTGAATTACAGTGATAGAGTTTCCAATGTTAGACCAACCTTATATTATTGGGAAATATATATATACACACATATAAACACATGCAAATACATGTATGCGTGTATACAAATACATATATATGACTTTTGATGTGAGAGATTGGCTTATAATTCCTTTCTTATAGTATTCTTGCCAGGTTTTGATATCAAGGTTATAATGGCCACTTAAAATGCATCAATAAGTGATTCCTTTTATTTTCTCTTGCTTGGAAGAGTTTATGTAAGATTAATGTAATTCCTTCCTTACATATTTGGAAAAAAAATCACCAGAGAAGCCATCTTGGCCTGAGTTTTCTTTCTGGGACTGTTTTTAATTCCAGGGTCCATGTATTTAAAAGTTTAGGATGAACCAACTTTCCCATTCTTCTCATGTTGGATTTTTAGCTGGGGTTTTTCTGGAAATATTTATTCCTTTTATCTAAATTGTTAAATTCATGGGCATAAAAATGTTTCTCTTATCTTTTTGACATCTTTTAGATCTGTATTAATGTCCTTTTTTTCACATTATACTGATAATTTGTGCTATATATTTTTCTTTATCAGGCTTGCTGAAGATTTATTATTTGCATTAGTCTCTTCCAAGAACAAACTGCTGGCATTGTTGATTTTTTTCCCCCCTATTTTAAGTTTGCTTTCTGTTTTACTGGTTTGTTCTCTTTTTAACTTTTTTCCTTTTTTTTCTATTTTCTTTGGGTTTGATTTACCATTCCTTTTCTAACTTCTTGAGTTGGAAGCTTAGATCATTGGATACTTAGATCAAACTTTTCTAATATAGGCACATAAGACTGTAGATTTCTCTGTAATTAGAGTTTTTGCTATATTCCTCAAGTTTTCATGTGGATATTTCAATATCATTTAATTAAAAATATTTTCTAATTTCCAATATGACTATTTTTTTTTGCTTTTATCCATAGGCTATTTAAAAGTGTGTTGCTTAATTTCAAACATTTGGAGATTATGTAATTATTTTTCTATACTTGAGTTCTAGCTTAATTCAAAAGTTGTCAGAGAACATGTACATTATGATTTCAGTCCTTTGAAATTTAAGAGTCTTTTTATTGCTCATCATATGGTTCAATTTTGGTAAACATTCAATGTGCATTTGTAAGTAATATGTATTTGCTTATTTTAAATGTAGTGCATTATATATGCCAATTAAGGCAAGTGTGTAAAACATGCTAGTCAAATCTTCTATATTATTACAAATTTTTACAAATTTTGACTTGTTCTGTCAGCTACTCAGAGAGGTGTGTTAAAGTCTTCATTTTTGATTATGGATTTACCTATTCTTTATATACTTTGACTATTTTATAAATTATATAAAAAGTTAAGAATTCTTATGTATTTCTGGTGGAATTATGCTTATGAATTGTTCTTCTTTATTTCTAGTAATGCCTTAAAGACTAATTTGTTTGTTACCAGTATACCAATACTTTACTTTGAAATTAGTCAATCCATTTAAATCTAATGTAGTTACTGATATATTTATCCTAATTGGTGTTGGTAGAGCTTCTTGACTCTGTAGCTTGATAGTTTTGAAAATACTTGGCCCGTGTCTATTTAAATTTTCTTCTGTCCTAATATCTCCATCTCCATTCCTCTTGGGGTTCTAATTACTTGTGTGGTATCCTTTATACCATGTCCTTATGTTCTTGGTTTTCAGACATTTGATCTTGATTGTTGAGATCCCTGATAATTTTGGGTTGGGTGTCAGACTTTGCAAATGAAAAAATTTTAAAGGCTCTGGATGATGACGTATTATCTCAGAGAGGATTATCTTTTCTTCTGGAAGGGGCCAGAGTGGAGCAAATTGGCTTGATGCAATTAGGAACCGAGATGATCCAAGGTTGTATTTCTCTCTTTGTGAGAGCTTGCTCTTTTCAGTTTTCCCTTTCCTAAGAATATAGCCTCTCCGAGGTCTCAAGTGAAAGATCTGGGTCTTTTCCCTTTATGGGTCCCAAATTTCAATTTTTGTCTCCAAGCTCGAAATATGGCTGAAAGCTCTAAACTAATGATTTCTGCTCAGCTTTTCTGCCCTATTCTGGTTATGGGTAGGCACATGCCTCAAGTGAAATGCATATTTTTTCCCTTCTTTCTGGGATTGATCCCTCAAGTTCTAGCTGCCTTAGTCATGCTCCAGTACCTTCAAGCAACATATTTTCCTCTCCAGTTTTATAGCCACTCTCGTTGGAAGTGTGTTAGTCTAATATTCCATTATAGCTGGAAGCAGAAATCCCACCACTGAAGGATTTTAAGACTTGGAATGCTGTGATCTGATTTGCATTTCAGAAAGATTTCCCTGGACTCCAGTATCCTCATCTAAACCATGACAAGCTTTGATAAAAGTTTCTCTAAGACCCTTTTTAGTTCCAAGTCTCAAGGTTATTCATATTATGTGATACCCTTATAAAAAGCCTTGGGGCTTTAAGTATTAGTAACTTAAAGTTAGAAAAGTCTAGGTCCTAGAGAAAATAGTCAAGAAGGAAACATTTATCCCTGGTGTCTTCTCATGTGGGTTCCTTCCTCTGCTTCTTGCCAGCTTCTAACAGCAGCCTCTCTTTCTGAGCCCTGGATATCTGGGCACTTAAACTAATTTTCCGGTAACCTGACCATGCCCTCCCTCATGTGGTGGTGCCCCCCTCCAGGCCTTCCTCCAAAATGTCTCATATTCTAGAATTAAGCTCCACCACCCTCCCTGCCTTTCTCCCATACCCATTTTAAAAACTCCTGTTCCCTCAGTATGGCTGTTTTATTACACAAATCCATTCTAAACAACAGAGGCTCCTATTTTATGTTACGTTCCATGTGCAAAGCATGTGCACTTTATAAATTTAGCAGGATTTAGTTGGGTGACAAAAGGTAGACTAGCATTTCAGGCCCTACTGTAGAGTGATATCTGTGTATGGGCCTCTTCCTGCCTGATATTTGTTAAATTCCCCTTCAAACTGCTGTTGACCTTGGTTCTGGGTCCAGGCCAGCAAAGAAGATGTTTGGGCAGACAATTTAAGTCATGGGGAAATAAAGCAAAACACAAGCCCCAAACCGGAAGTTGATTTGCACCCTCACTTAAAATGGAATTCTGACACTTCTTGCTCACAGGATTGCCCTCCCTTTATAAAAGTTAAAACAAATATTATTTCATTATAATGCAAACAATATTTATTATACAAAAATATGAAAAATAAAGAAGCAGCTGTAGTTTCATCTCCCAATAAATAGGTTAAACTTATTTTTTAAATTACCCTGTCTTTTGTTTATATACTTTTCCACATTTAGATTCATTCATAATATATATTTTTGAATATTATTTTTTAAAATGTTTACTTAAATTGTATGCATGTTATCTATGTTATTGAAAACTCTTGGTAAGCACATTGTTTTAAGGGCCTAAAATATTACATTTTGCAGCGGTACCTGTTCCCTTAAGTTAGCTATCTATTTAACTGTTTCCTTTTTATTGGATCTATTTTGTATCATAAATAACGTTCCTTGCAGAATATAGTTTTAAGAAACCTGCTATAAATTGCCAAACGAAGATATTTAACTTCCTGTTATTCCATCACTACTCTTGATAACATCTCTAAATTTTTCTTTATTATATTTCATCCACTTCTGCCTTATTTCTAAAACCTATATATATGTCTTATTAAACATATTTCATTCCTTCATCACTCCTACCTGTTTATCTTCTCATTGTTATTTATAGGCTCCTGAGGTATTTGAAGATAGTCATCTCGTACAACCTAAGTCTTCTTTTGACCTGACTGTCAATATTTCATTGTTTACATCTTCCCCTGCCAAGCATCCCTGTAGGATCTGCTCCTCTCTTGTTCTCTAGTCAGTATGCCTTTGGCACTCTGTAGCTGCCTGGGACTGATTTATTTCCAGGTGGAATAGGACTAGTGAACTCACAGGGGAGGTTTCTGGCCAGTTGGGGGCTGTGATAATGATTTTTTTGAGTATGATCTGTGACAGGTAGATCCAAATGTCATAATCAAAAGAAATGCCATTGTTGTTCAGGGCGTAAGCGGTAGCTTCAATTCACTGGTTAAACAGTTAAAAGTCAAACGTAAGTGCTTAACTTTTTAATTTGCCAATTATCTTTTGAAAAATTTAGAACCTTTATGGATTAGTTAATGTTAAACAAATTCCTTTGATTTTTAACAGCTCTGAGTCCTAATGAGGCCTAGAAACCCCAGCGGGGTGGTACAGTTTCCGGCACCTAGGACATGCTCAGTGGTTTCCCGTTGGCTAGGATTCCATATCTGCAATACACTCCTGGGGCAAAGCACTTGATGGTGATTCCATATGTTTGTGGCTTCCTCCTGTTTTTACTCTGGTTAACCAGTTTTGGTGGTGGTTTTGTGATTGCTGCTTTTAAAAACAATTTTATTGAGGAACTAGGAATAAGTCACTGTTCTAAACCCTTTACTTAAAGTCTGGGATCAGTGGATGTTAGTTAAGGGAATAAGGTTATTTTGATGCTTTAAGGCAGACAACTCAGAAATCAGTGTCTGCTTTGAAGCCAACTCTAACTTTTCAATCAGTATCTGTTTTGCAACCAACTTGCTGTGTGACCTTTTACAAGTCCCTCGATTTTCCTGAAATTTGTGATTTCTTAAGTGCATAACAATGGTAGCACAATAGCACTATTGGATTTTTTTCACATCTTTGCTGGCTAATTTGATAAAATTTGAACCACACAGGATAAGGGTGATGCATCATTGTAGTAAATGCTCTTTTCCAAAGGTTGCTTTCCTTTGAGTGGCATAGCTTAATATCAGATTGTTTTTCCAGATGTTTTGGGCTCATGTTTCCTTCTGGTGAATTAGGTTGCTGGTTGCTGCCTGTGTTTCTCAGGATTTGTACTATTGCTCTGTCTTAGGTAAGGTTTTTGTAAATGCTAGATGCTTTAGAGCCTGGAATCAGTTCAGATAGAGGAGATTTCCAACTGATTCCTGCTCATCCATTTCCTCCCTTGAGAATGATGGGAAACAGCTTTCTCTCCCCTCCTCTGGTAGTGTGAGGGCTACTCTTGTTTTCCCTTTCCTAATATATTGAGTATGCTGACCCTCACCTAAACCTTAGGTCAAAGGGAGAAGTGGTGATTGGTTTTATTTGGATGATTGCTGCCATATGCTTCTCTTTGGTGGGAGAAAGAGAGGAAGGAAGGAAGAAGTAAAGGGAGGAAGGGAGGGAGGGAGGTAAAAAGGAGGGAGCGAGGGAGGGACCAAACAACAATAAAAAAATAGGATTAAAAAAAAATCTATGGACTATGTATGAAAAGCCCAAGTTTTGAGGATAAACACTTCATGATTTAAGTTTTAGTTCCATCACCTGCTGACTGTATGACCATGAGCAAGTTGTTTAACCCAGCAGGGCCTCGTGTTCCTAAACTATAAAATTATTATTATCATTATTACTTAAAAGAGTGTATACTTTACTTTTTGTTCTGAAAATCAAATGTGATGATTGCCTGAAAGTGGTTAGCAGGGAGTCTGGCACTTATGTATTTAATAAATGTTAGCTAGAAAAATGAACACACAGAAAAACCCAAGAGTCAAAGAACAAGCCACTCTGCCCTAACTTATGAAAGAGTAAATCTCTTGTGTCTCCCGGGTTCTTAGTGACATCTCAGAAAGTGACTGCGGAGGAGACTGAGCTCTTCACCTTTCCTCGCTCTGAAACAGATTCGAAGAGATGGTCTGTCAGTGGGGGTGGAGGGCAGCCTAACTTCTAATGCTATCATTTGCTCAGTTGCCCCTGTAAGAGGTGTAACTACTTTATCACTCTCAGTGACTTTGTACTCTAAATGTTTCATGTGGAGCGGCTACTCTAAAAGATAGCCGGAAAACTGGGAGGTGACTACCATAGCTGTCATTCTTTCCAGTCAGGGAGGACGTCAGCCATCACCTTACCGGGAGAGCTGTAGCATTTATACCTGCAGCTGAATGGGTCATGGAGCTAAAGCGATGCCTGAGTATGAAGACTTGCATTTTCCCCCATTCTTTCCTACTTTAGAGAAAGGCTTTGGGAACTAACTTTTCTTCTGCTCATTAAAATTTGCCGATCGTGACACGTGTTGGAGCTCACAGGTTCCTGGGCCTCAGGTAAAAAGTGATTTGTAAGTCTTATTGGCATGTTTCACTGTGAGGAGTCCTTGATCTTGGATCCTTTCAGTATCTTGCACCCTGCACATTTTAGTTAGAAGAGGGGCTTGGAAGCACACATTTCAGGGGGTGGCTGATGTCTTCATAGATTTACAGAATCAGCTACCTTACAATGTTGTCGAAAAGAAAAGCAAAACTTTTGGATGACCTAAGTACAAAACCAATTCTAGTCATTGGTTGGTTTGTTCCTGTGGTTTTCCTTTGAGGCCACCTCTTCCAGGATCCAAGGGGGCGTCGAAATGTTCCTATTATGATGTATTTCTCTGAAGATTGTTTAACAAAATTCCTCAGGAGTGACATTTATTCGTTTTATATTTTCTGTGGTCCTATCTTGAAAAGTTTTGCTCCCCAAATGTGAGTACTTTGAGAGAAGGTTTTATGTAGAAAGACTATTCTTCCCCTTAACGTGCTCATTTATCACATTAAAGTGTGTACTTAGATTTTTAAAAAGCTTCATTGAGGGAACATGGCAAAGATTATTCTAACTAATTGCTAGGATGAAATTTGCATTTATCTGAAAATCTGAGTGCTCATATATAATGGTGTTAGTAATGTTAGTTGTTCTAGGGGTCTGTGAGCTTGAATTGAAATTCAAAAAACTATTCTTGTGGGAACGTGTTGGTGTGGGTGTGATATATTTATTAAATAATACACAGTATAGTGTGGGCTTAGTAAGGGGTCTGTGGTTTTCACCTGACTGGCAAAGGGGTCCGTGGAACAAAAAAGGCTAAGAACCCCTGTTGTAGAGGGGTGTGTATGTGTGTTTGTGTGTATAACTCTGAATTACGTGTTTAAATGTAGCACTTTAACATGGATTGCAAGCAGCCCTTGAAAGCAGATGCAGTTAATTTAAAAATGTGTTCTCACACATAATCTTGGTTTTTGCATTTTGTTTCTTTCTGTTTGTACTAAAAGAATTTACAAAACTATTTTGTAGTTTGAAAAGTTTAATTGTGGTTTTTATGTAATTTTTAAAATTGAGATTTTAGGAAATAAGTAGTGACTTCTCTTAAAGTAGAAAGAGCTTTATTTTCTAGGACCATTCAACACTTTAGCTTCTTGTTTATGTCTAGCCACTTCTGTTTGTTAAGGGATAATTATAATAAACACTTATCTAGAGGTTACTATAGTGTTTGATATGTATTACCTCATTTCAATAACCTTATTATTATCCCCATTTAAGAGATGAACAAACTGAGACACAGAAAGATAATATAAGCTGTCTAAATTCACAAACCTAGAAAGTTTAAGAACTAAGATTCACAACGAAACACTCTGATTCTAGACTTTTAAATGCTTTTATTCAATATTTCACTGGAATAAGCATTCTTATTTCTTTTTTATTTTTTTTTTTTAAGATTTTATTTATTCATTCATTTACCCCCCCCCCTTGCCGCTTGTGTTCTCTGGGTCAGCTAACCGCGCTGTGCGGGCGGGCTTGCCTTCACCAGGAGGCCCCTGGAACTGAACCCGGGGCCTCCCATATGGTAAACGGGAGCCCCACTGATTGAGCCACAGCCGCTTCCCCAGCATTCTTATTTCTAATCAATATAATGTAACTGGTCTAAATCTTAATAAAATTGGTTTATATTCAACTTACATATAGTTTCTATCGTATGTAAAATATAGGTTATTACTGAATAAAATATACCTGGAGTCAATAGTTACCTTACATATTGCATTTTTTTTTTTTAACATCCACATCAGAATGTTAGGGTTTCAAAGTGCCTGGGACAGAAGAATCCTTGCAGACCTGACTGTGAGTCATGTAGCTAACTCTGGTCACAGCTAGAAGACAACTCACGCATATTTTACAAAATATCAGAGAGGTCAGAACTACAAAGAGAATTGCAGTTGCCACAAACAGAAGCTACTCATGTTTATGGACATTTATAAATCATGTGGCTATGTGGGCATCTGTGTGTGCCCCTGTGATAAATGCCACCTAGTAAGCTGAGAATTAACTACCTTTAGAATTTCAATAAACTTTTATGTCCATATAGATTGAATTCATTGCAATGTTTAATAAATTGTGAAAATAAATAAGATGTTTTCCCTTCCCTCATGTGGCTTATGTAGCCTTGCTTATGAACAAAGAACTTGATTATTACAAATACTCATAGATATGATGTATGTAAGTCTTTACTTTCTACTGTAAAAATTGTATTATCAGGGAAATATGCTTTTCTACCAATAAACAAAAGTTTATTAGCCATAGAATAGGAACTCACATTTCACCACTGTGGATGAATTATGCTTATATTGACTGATAGCTACCATTTCCTGTGTCAGGATCTGAACTATACTCTCTCTATAGATAAATTTCTCTATACCTCTCTCTCTATCTCTCTCTTTCTAGAGATAGAATATGTGCATAGAGTGTTTGTGTGTGCCTATATATGGAGTGTGTATATATATATATTTATAGACATATATGTACATATTTATCAGAAGACATTTTGCTGAGCTCCTGTGGGCATCCCTGAGCTCTTTAGCTTAGGAGGAGAATATGGCCTAGCCAAAGAGAGAAAAAGAAAACTAATAGAACATAGAGCTAGTGAGCAGTAGATGAAGAGAAATGGCTAAGAGGATGGGGAAATGGATGACTGAAAATGGAGAGGCAACATTAAGAGGCCACTGAAGAGGTAGGAAAAACTAATAATAAGGAAATGTATAAGAATTTTAATTTCTTTAAAGAAGCGTTATGGTAAAATCTTTTCATCCACAGGGAAAGGGCAAGGAGAAGGAATTTTAAAAAATTTTATTTTGCCATGTATGTTAAAATATTAGGTACATAGTAGTGCACAATAAATGTTTATCAATTTAAACTGAGTACACTGCATGTTCTAAAAACTTAACCAATTCATAAAGCTCTTCAAGGGTCTTAAAACTTAAAAGATAATCATATATTTTTCATACATTTTGCATTTTAAAATATTTTATGATTTTAGGGTCTAGAGGCATCTTACAAATTGGTACATAGCCAGATATAAGCTTTAAACTATATATCCTATTTACAAGCATTGTTATTGCTAGCAATTTTTCATTATTCCTTCTCTTTTCAATTAACTTAGAAAATTTGCATTTCAACCTCTGTTGTCTACGATCAGGAAAAAGAAGAGAAAAGAAACATATCCCAAAAGGTGACCAGATTTGTACAATCTTGTAACACATTTCTGATTTACATAATTACATTCCACTTCAGAAAAGTTTTCTAAAATACAAAATTCATTTACTCATTTCAATGTCCTAAAGAATAGCGCAGATAAACGGGCACAGGCTTTGAGACTTGAGTAATAATATATTTTAAGATTGGAACTTCTGTTTTTATTTTTTGAGTGCTCGTCGGGTCCTGAGTGCAATGTTAGATGCTTTAACACACTGCTCTATTATCTCTTCAGGATGTTGAGCATATACAAGTAAGTGCATAAAATCAAAATAGATTCCTAAGCACATGAGTAGAATTGGATGTAGATTACTCCTCTGAGAATAGCCTAATCATATTGCAAGTTGTCCTGAGTACTTCTGTCTTGTGCAAATGTCCTTATTACCTAGTAACATTTTACATGTGACATATTGAAGACAAATTTAAGAAACGCGTTTAAAAGAATCTTCAACGTGAAAAGGCGTAGAAATACTACTTACTCAGAATGTTTTGGTCAATTTATTTCAAATCATTTGTCATTGACAGGATAGAATGAACTTCCACAAGCTTCTATAGTCATTTTCCGTACTCTGACTTCCCTCCTCTTTCAGTAGATGAATGACCCATGCTACCATCTACACTGACCTTTCTACTCATCACTCGCTCCCATCACATCTTGTGATCTCACTTTTTTCTACAGAAAGAAAATAAGAAAAAGGTCCCAAACACATATATGCAAATGTTGGGAACGCAGCTCTATTGGTTGGATTTAAAAAGAGATGGAAGAGGTTAGCTAGAGAAAATGTAATGGAAAGGGTGGCGCTTTTAATTGCATTTATAAAGACTAAGGAAGGGAAGCGGCTGTGGCTCAATCGATAGGGCTCCCGTTTACCATATGGGCCCCGGGTTCGATTCCCGGGGCCTCCTGGTGAAGGCAAGCCAGCCCGCGTGGCGCGGTGATCTGATGCAGCAGGACGACCCAACAAAGGGAGACAAGCAGACACAGAAAAACGCACAGCAAATGGACACAGCGAGCACAAGCAGCAGAGGGGGATAAATAAGTAAATAAATAAAATCTTTAAGAAAAAGACTAAGGAAAAGACACATTCTAAGTTGTAGAATAAAAAAAAGGTACTTTAGATATTAGGGATTATATGCAAAAAACCCAAAGGTAAAAAAGACCAAAAATATTAGACAGAAAATAGTTTATCTAAATTGAAAAAGATTGACCCAAAGTTATCAGGTGAGCAAACAAGAGAAACAAGCTTATGTTAAGGAATACGTGGAGATGGGTGCCACGTGATGGTGGTAAGGTGAGCACATGCTACCTTGTTCACCCTCTTAATATTGTGGACAAACAAATCAAGCACTTCATTCAGGTAACTGTAAATCCACTGAAATGTGTAACCGTTTCTCTGCCTGAATGTGAGACGAGGGAACGTGCAATTGGAGTACAGCTTTCATGAGAAGACATCCTTAGGGACTTGTAATGCTATCCTACTGCCTGCTGCACCATGTCCACATGCTACGCCCTCCTTTATGTCCTCGCGGTTTGGTTTCAAGCCCCTCACATTCCCTGGGGAGGTTACTTATACCAATATTTAACCTAAGATGCTCTCATGAGTCTGAACCGTTTATCAAAACGGTGCCCATTATTCAGTTCTAGTTCCAAAAGTGTCTCCAACTATTCTAATCAACATTGCTTCCTTTTTCTCTTATCCCTTTGGGCATATATGATTGGTATAACATAGAGTGTGTTAGTTTTATCTCCCTGACCTATTCGAAAGTTCCAAGTTCAAAGAATGACCCTGGACACAAAGCTAAAGATTTAGACAGATCTCCTCCAACCTTGCATTTTACAAAGAAGGAGACTTTGTAAAATGGAGATTACAGTGATATTGAGTGCCTTCTATGTGCAGGACAGAGTTTTAACATTTTACCATGTATCATGTATGCAGTCATCCTAAAGATATATGTTAGGTACTGATGTTGCTGCCATTTTACAACGGAGAAGGCAAGGGTGCACAGAAGGGCCCTGCTGATGGCACAGATCTCATAAAAGGCAGGGCTGGGGTTCAAATCCACACCTTCTGGCTCAAAGTCTGAACTTCCAAGTTAGTGATAGAGGTGGAACAAGAACCCACACCCCCTCTTTCCAATTCAGGGCTCATGTTATTCTAACTACTTTGTACCACCATAATTCCTACCCCATAATTAGGAAGAAAGAGGATATACACGGGTTCATTAACTTTAGCCCCACTCACCTGAACACATACCTGCTACGTCAGCCCTTTCCCCAGAGCACAAGTAATGCAGCTACACCGAGTGCTATTGAGCTGATCTAAGGACTCGGCTACTGAATGTGAATTCATGAATCAACAAAGCAATTAATGTAGTAGTTACATATTTTGACTCTTATGTTATCCACGGGGAGACAGATAAGTACAGTTTTTAAGTGAATTGTTGTGGATTCCAGAATGATTTAGAGTCAAATCATCTAAAGGTTTCTCAATGTGTCAGGTAGAAAGTTAACTTATCACAACCTCTGTAGGGCCCACTTATTTTCCAACAGAGCTTCTTGCCTTCAAGTCTTTGTAAATAGTATGGATTATAATTGATTGGGAATGATTTAGATGAATTCCTGTCCAGGGACAGTGGGATGAATTAGATTACATTCCCCAAGGTCCTTTTGACCTTACAGTAAATACTCTTTATCATTCTGAGCTTCTTTGGCTGGGAACTATTTGAACTTGATCCCGTGGCTTCCCCAGCACAATTCTCAATGCCATTTCCCTGGTTGATCCGCTTGGAATTTTTATCTGCTATTCAAGCCACATTCTCTCTTTAACTTGTATGTTCTTTTGCACTATGCTGCTTTGACTTTTACCATCACAGTGTGTCTGTTTATTTAGAGTTTGTAGACTGTCACCGGGCTTTCCTCTGCACCCTTTAGCCAAATCACACTTTGCTCTTCTAATCTTCTGTTGTAACAGGCTTCCTGTTACTTACATCTCTGCTCCTACACTCTCAATTTGTTTCAGATTTTATGATAGAGATTCCCCTAAAACAAATCAGCATTGCAGGTACGGCCACTTGAGATTCAGTAGGGAGAAATACTCGCACTTTTGTTTACTATGATGTTTTTCCGTCCACAGTTCAAAGTAAAACTTCCTCTTGGGTTGCCATTTTGCAGTACAAACTCACCTGGATGGCATCTGCCATCCAGCCTCAGCTCTTTTCCAACACGTCCTTCTCAGAAGCCCTCTTCTCCAGGGTTTTTGTCTTCCTTGTGGCTGTCTTTCCATTCATGGTCCCCTAGTGTGCAAGCTGGCCTTTTCCCAATCTGCCTCTCGTTTTGTTATGTGATCCCAAGATCTGCAACTCCTGCTAAACCATCTGTATTATTTCTCCATCCTTGCTGATGTTTTGCAACATTCCCCAGCTTACTATCATCTGCAGATCACATTAGCACACTGTTTATTACCTTCGGAAGATCATTAGTAAAGATGAATAAACAGAAGGGAAGACCTTGCACAGACATCTGAGGAATTTTTCTAGATTGCCTTCCCATCATGATGGCTGTCATTTTATTTTACCTTTTTTATTGTTTTTTTTTTTGGCCCATGTTTAATCCAGTTCTCTCTATAAGCACCCTGTTCTCATATCCAAGGGACTGCATTCATAATGTGTGCTTTTACTGCACCACTTTATAATTGTCTAAACAATTCATCAAGTTTGTCTGTCAGCATTTATCCTTTATTAAATCCAAGTCTTTTTGACAGTTTCCATTATCTTCTGGATTGTGGATGCTCTATGTAACAATATATATGCCCACCCTGCTTTCCCTCCAAGTTATTATGGTTTTAAAGCCCTGACTGTAGATGGAAGAGTACGGAAAGAAGAGAGAGACTCAGAGTCTCTCTACGCCTGTTCTTGGAAAAGCAATGCCAAGTATACAGATGACAGGATGATGCATGTGCACACGGGGAATTAGCATTGATCTTTCTACCCAAACGTTCATCAGTTGTCTCTGCTTTTGAATGTTTGAAGATTGATATCCGTATAAAATCAAATAACTAGATTTTAAAAACCGAGTAAGAACCATGGCTGCATTTAGAAAACATATGTGATGTGCCTTGCATGTGATAAGTTGTGATGTCTATCGGCCTCTACGACAACAACAACCCTGAGAGGCAGGTCTTTACAGGTACCCTACTGGCCCAAAGCGTGTCTTCATGAGAATTAGAAGAAGGCGTCCTCTCCAGGAGGAGGCAGCTTCATGCCTGGACACGCGGCTGGGAGAGCAGAGCACAGGAATTAAGCACCCAATGGCCCCTTAAGCCAGATATCTTTGGGTAGTGTGTAACCTGCCCAAATGTACATGGCAGCCCTGTCTGTTTTCCACTTTACAGAAGAGGAATAATTGACCCATTAACTCAGATTTGGTGTTAAAACCAATGCGGTATCCCACTGCCACACTGCTTTTCTGCAGTTAGAAGTATGAATCTAATTCCTGTTTCTGTAATTGTGTGCCAAATTCAAACAACCCTTTGTGCTTTGTTCACAAAGATGGATTTAATTTAGTGCATATGACTTTCTTCCAGTGTTCAGCTATGTTCTTATTGCTGTTTGGGTTTTTATATTTGTTTTTTTGTTTTGTTTTTTTTTTTTGAGGGACAGGGGACCAGGCATTGAACCTGGGACCTGTGGGAAGCCAACGCTCAACCACTGACCCACCTTGGCTCTTCTGAATAGGTTTTTTTGGTGTTTTTTTTTTGTTGTTGTTTAGGAGGCACCAGGAACCGAACCCAGGACCTCCCATGTGGGAAGCAGGCACTCAGTCGCTTGAGCCACATCTGCTCCCATTGCTATTATTTTTATTATTCGCTATGACAGAATCTAAAAAAGGATTATGCAGATGTTGCTCTATACCTTTGACACAGAGATTCTTTTCATTGTCTTCACAGACTGAGCTCTGTCTACTTACTCCTGTTTGCCTGTCGGATCCTGTCAGCACCACACAAGTAGACACATCCATGATATGAAATGCTGATCAGTTCAGTGATATGCCATTCAAACATGGAAATGCCACTCAGCAAAGCATGGTTTGAATCATCCGATTTAAATTGTTTAAAAAGATAGAGCTTTTGGTAACTGGAATATAAATACCCATATGTGTATTCATATACCCATATATACATACATATATGTGCATTTATAGTATTTATATGTATATTACTATAAAGAAACTAATGCGGGGTAAAGAAAAGTATTTATCAAAGAATCATAGCTCTTTACTTTCTTTCCTTCCCTTTTCTAACCGTTTTCCTTTTCCTCAAGCACTGCTTTTATTGAAATGTGTCTTCCACTTCAGCGATAGAGCTTTTCCTTGTTGAACAACATAGTTTTCTTGCTCAACAATGCTGACATTCAGGTAAATGGAAAGAAAATGGATATGGGAGTTGTGTGTTCATAATGCCACTTTGCCACCCTGAAATCTATGCAGATAATCTACTTGGAAGGCTTTGAGCCCTGGTGGAATACAGAATCATATACATATTCTGCCTTGATTTACAGCATCTGCTACAGCTGCTTGGATCTTGGCAGGCATTTTCTCTGCTGCCAAATACTGTTGCAATTGCTGGGCAAATATAGATAGAGGTCGTATTTACTGGACATGTTTATAATCTGCAGAGTGATCTAAGCCATAGAGGGCTAATTTCCCAAAGATCAATGACTAAGGGAGGATTGCAGAGGTTATCCTCTTTATCCAATTTCCTGTGTCCTAGTGAGATGGCTGAAACCTGTTTGGAATCTTTCTGATCAGAAACTCTTCTGAGAGTCTTTAAAAAATATGACTTTCTTAAATCCAAATGAGAGGTGCCTTGGCCGCCTACATGGTGATTCATGCTTTGAGCCTTTTCCCTGCCCCCAGTGGGGTGTGCTGTCAAAGTCTGACCTGAGACAAGGTCAGATTTGAACCAAAAGTCATGAGAGGACTTGGCCCCTCCTGATGAATTCAAAGGACTCTCTTTGCCATAGTTCATTGTACTTTCTACAGTTTTTGCCTTTTTTGAGTCAGTTCAAGTTCAATTCAATTTGACATGTATTTATTAAATGATTATTGAATGCTTTCCAACTAGCTTACAAGAAAGACACATAAAAATTAACTATAGTAGTATGTAATGTGTCATAATACAGATCTAAACAAAACACAATGAGAGATGAGAATAATTAAATAATAATAACAGTTAATATTTATTGATTATGTACTACATGCCAGGCACTGTGCTATACACTTCTCATACACATTATTTCCTTTAATCCTTACAACAAATTCAGAAGTTAGGTACTATTGTCCAATTTTACAGACGAGAACACTGACACCTAATAGGTTAACTAACTCCATGTTAACAAAATCTTTCTTTAATCCCTCTCTAGCTGTCTTTCAATTTCTTTCTTCTTCACAGCTAATCTTCTTGAAAAAGTGATCTACATTTATCATTTGTACTTCTTTACATCTCATTTGCTTTGCTTTTTTTCCCTTTATTTTTAAAGAAGCTTTGGATTACATATATGTTACATCAAAAAACATAGGGGATTTCCATATACCCCCCCACCCCCACTTTCCCCTGTTAACAACTTTCATTAGTTTGGTACATTTGTCACAACTGATGAACACACACTGAAGCATTGCTACTAATCATGGTCTATAGTTTACATTATGGTTTACACTTTGCATCACACAAGTTTATATGTTTTAACAAAATGTGTAATTGCCTGTATCTGTCATTGCAATTCCATGAAGAACAATTCCAATGTCCCAAAAATGCCCCATGTTACACCTATTCTTCCCTCTCCCTCCCCTCAGAACCTCTGGTGACCACCTCTTTATAGCAGTGTTACAAGTTCTTCCATTACTAGAATAATAATAAGTCTACTTTGGTCCATAGTTGCATTCCCCTCCTTATGTTTGTTCACTCCTCAATTTGAGGATTCTGGGATGGTGATACCCACTCGCTTTCTAATTTAGAGGAGGCTCAAATCCCATGGGGTAGATGGATGGAACTGTCTTGCTTGCAGTTGCAGACACTCTCTGTTCCTTGGGATGGGTGTTGTCCATCATCATCCTCTTGTTAGTTGTCCTAGGGGAGTCCAATGAACTGGAGAGTAGGTGTTGATTACAACTCTGCTGAGATTCAGGGCTCAACCAGCATATGAACAGACCGAAGATTTAAGTCTCTGGGACATATATTTAATGACTATATTGCTAATTATAGGTTCAGATAAAAGGGTCAGAAGAGTCATGTGTAGGGAAATTATAAATGAGTCTAACTATGTGGCAGTTTGATATAGTTATGAATTCCAAAAATAGATATGGATTATGTTTGTAAGCTGGTCTGTTCCTCTGGGTGTGATTAAGTTATGATTAGGGCTTTGATTGGGCCACGGCAGTAGGGCATTAAGTCCCCACTGGTGGGCGGGGACTCAGAGATAAAACTACATGGCAGAGCAGAGGAGTTGGATTGGAGTTTTGAGTTGGAATTCTGATGTGGAGTTTTAATGCTGGAGCCCGGGGAAGTAAGCATACAGAGGAGCTTGGTTGTGAGGAAGGAGGGAAGGCCCCGGGAAGAGACACAAAGCCATTCGCCCGGTAGTCTGCAGCTGGCCTTGTGGAGAGAACAGGCAGCTGAACCTGGAGAGAATCAAGCCCCGGGAAGAGAGGAACCCAGGAAGCCAGAACCTTCACAAAGTTTGGTGAGGGAAGTAACTTACGCTTTATGGCGTGGTAACTGTAAGCTTCTACCCCAAATAAATACCCTTTATGAAAACCAACAGATTTTTGGTATTTTGCATCAGCACCCCTTTTGGCTGACTAATACACTCTTTTACATTGGGGAGCAAATATTCCACAGTAAGGCCCACTGACAGGGTGCTGAATTCCTGAGATTGTCTGCCCTTCCTGTAGTGTCTAGATGTCTCTAGAGCCCCCAGGGGTACCCCGGCTTGAGACACTCTTTACTGTGGCAGTCAGTGAGATCCTCCTGAGAAGTGCTTAAGTGTGACCTCTGGAATGACCTGCTGACTCACTTTAAAATCTCATAGCCGTAAAAACTCATTTGTATTTAATATTTCCCCCTTTTGGTCTAGGTAGGTTTCCAAATACATTGCTAATTGGCACTTGGCAATAATCCCATTTGCTTTTCAATCCGGCTGGTTTCTGTTACTACCACTGAAATGAAATCATTAAACAGGGTCATCAATTGTCTCCTATTGCCAAATGCAATACCTTCATGTTAATGGATTTCTCAGAAGGTTTTACCACTATTAACTACTACCTACTTGTATTAGTAAGAGTTTTCCAGGGAAACAGGACCAAAAGGATATATAATATAAATATTATGAAGTATTGTGAGAGGAACTGGCTCACGCAACTGTGGGGATGTGCAATGTCCGAATTCCATAGGGTTGTCCTCAAGCTGGGAACTCGGATGAAGGGTTTTTATGATTTCCCCAGGAGAATCTGGCTGACTGAAGTGGAGATGGAAATTCTTCCTTCTCACTGCTAAATCATCAGTTCTCCTTTTAAGGCCTTCAACTGATTGGATGAGACTTCTCTCGTTGTTGAAGGCAGTCTCTTTAGTTGATTGTAGATGTAAAAAGTCATAGATGCATCCATTTACTGATGTTTTAAATCCATGAAATATCCTCCTGGTAACAATCAGGCCAGTGCTTGCTTGACCAAACAACTGGACACTATAATCTAGCCAAGTTGACAATGAACTTAACCATTATACTCCTTTAGACAATATCCTTTCTTGATTATCTCTCTGTATACTATATTCCCCTACTGTTTTCCTCCAAGATTATTAGCTGTCCCTTCCCATTTGAAGGGACTTACTCCTCTGTTCAAATTTTCATTTATTGAGGCATATTAGTTTGCATCTGGAGCCTTTTTCTCTTGTCTCTAGCTTTCTGCCTCTTGCCAGGTGTTCAAAACTTTGTTGGTGCCAAGGATTTTTTTGGCAGTCTGATGAAGGCTATGGCCTCATACTTTTAAATACATAAAATACCTTGGCCACCTCCAGGTATCACAACCTTAGCTTATCTAAACACGGACTCTTGTTTTCCAGCCCCAATTTTGTTTTTCTCTCTAGTCTTTTCCCTCATTAACCCAGTGCTCCAGAGTACTGGGAAGCATCTGTGCCTCCTCATTTTTCCCCACCCGTAAACTTTACCTAATCCATTAGCAAATCTTGGCTCTTCTACTTACAATCTATCCCAAATCTTCTCACTACTCTCTGTCTCCATGGCCACCCTACCATTGCCCTCTAGCTGGTATTTAATGAATGTTTGGTGACTCTATAAAGGTTACAAATGGGGGATAAAGAGGCAGAGAAAATCATTAGGGGGATCTTAGAATACTTCAGGAGAGATTCAAGCTAGGGAAGAAACCATCTTAATTGGAGAGGAGGCGAATGCACTTAAAAGATAATTGTCCAGGGGGATGGATGTGGCTCAAATGGATGTGGCATCCGTCTCCCATATGGAGGGACCTGGGTTCGATCCCCAGGACCTCCTGGTAAAATTTAAAAATAAATAAATAAATAAAAAGATAATTGTCCATAATGGAAGATATAGGCAAAGAATTGAGAGTTACAAATGCCTATTAGTAAGAATGAAGTTCCTTGAAGTTATCTTTAAAAAGTTTCTATACTTTTTATATGAAGTCCTTTGGAAACAACAAATCATATCCTTTTTGGAATTTAGGAGTGAGGATGGGGACAAAACAGAAAGGATTTATGATTCCTTGGTTTAGTTGACAATGAAGCAGCTTTCCACAACCATGTCTGCCCAGGGACTGGTAATTGTAAGAGTCAGGCAGTTTGACCTAGTGAAAGCTCAAGCAATGCAATAAGCTCTTCCTCACTACTAAACCAAGCAAAGTTAGAGTTAACTAGTCAACGTTTCTAATAGTCTATATTGTTCCCAGTTATTTATTTATATATCCTTCCTCCCTCCCTCCCTGCCTCCCTCCCTCCCTCCCTTCCTCTCTCCCTCCCTGCCTCCCTCCTTCCCTTCCTCTCTCCTTCCCTCCCTCCCTTCCTCCCTCCCTCCCTCCCTCTCTCCCTTCCTTCCTTCCTCCCTCCTAAACTCTCTTGTTAATTGGGAATCATCCAAATTATTTTGTGTAAGCTAAACCCTAAATTACATAATATGTTTTCTGTCTTTATGGCACATGCATATACCAGGAATAACTCCAGAGAAGGCAAAGGCAGGATAAGTTTTTACTGATTTCTCAAACTTACATCCTATCAGCCTTGGGCCTTTTGGCCTCCTTTGTGTCATATGGAGTTCTAATAACTGAGGAAAAAACAACAGAAATATGAAGACAAAACACTGTGGAAGTCACTTTCTGAACTGACTTGTATTGAAACTGCTTCAAATCTGAGTTATGGAAAATAATAGCGGTGAGGATAAAATTTGGTACATTGTGTTCGGTGACAGTTAATCCTCTTATGAACTTCACGGTAATATTTTGCTCATTTGTCAGGTTGGAGGGATTGTGTGAAAATGTAGTTCCTGTCTTCCTCTTTCATTGAGAAAGCTGGGGGGAAAAAAGCAGTAAAAATAAAAGCGTTCCAGACTGAACTGCATTTGTGGCTGACTTTTCCCTCCGGAGAAGTATTTTGCCTCGTGCATTTGCACCGTGCTTTGAGTTTGGGTATCCACTCTTTGAGGCCGTATCATCTTCCCATCAGAGAGTTTCCTTTTCACCTGGGCAATCATCAGTCAGCACTAAGCCAGAGGGGTGGTTCAGCTGTGCAGTACATAGCATTGCCAAATGGACACACAGTCCTGCTCCAGCCCCATGAGGTGGAGCAGCCCACAAAGCATCGCTGGCTGTAAGCCAGAGGTGATCCCTGCTCCAGGAGAAAAGCACAATTGCTCTGAGATTGCTGCTTTCCCTCCCCCTGGCTGGGCTGATTCATCCAGCAGCATTGACATTGAGTCTCGGGAGAACTGTTTTCTTCTTAGTCCGGCTAAAAATATCCAAATTCAGAGTTGTATTGACAGGCGCTGATGAATTTGATGGGGAAATGCAAGCAGTGCCACTGTGGCGCTAGGAAACCTGTTCGGATCAATTGTGGAGGGGAAAGGAATTGCCACAATGGTATAGACCCTTAGTGGGCCCCCTCCCCTGGGACGGTGAGCAAAGTGAACATGTTTGCCTTGTCATCAAAGTTCTCTTTTTTCATAACAAAGGGGGAAGTAGCATGCACTAGATTAAAACGAAATATAGAAAGCAGCTTTCTGATCAAAGAATGGCATGACATAAAGCCAAATCTTATCTTCTGTGAAACGTTTTTGCTTTTCTGTGAAGAAAGGAGCTCTCTTTTAAAATACTCCTTTGAGAAGATAAGTTCCACTTAAATAACCGTGCATTTCAGTGGTGACCTGTGATTCAACCAGGATCTATTAATTTTGGAAATCAATAAGAAACAGAGTGTTTATGGTTTTCTGTGTGGAGCTTGAGAATCTAAGTTTATATTACTACCTGCTGCTAACCTGCCCTTTCTTCTCTTTAATTGGTGAGCTGATTCTTGGAAGAAATATGCCCCTTCCATAACAACTAGCATGGCACGAATTGAGTCAGGCTTCAACTTTAAGTTACCCAACATTCCTTGAGCACCTTCTAGAAGCCAAGTATCATGTTTGGCATTTTCTAAAATGATGAAGGTGGAGTGTACTAATAATGGAGCAGACACATGTAATGAGCTCATTATAAATCAGATCAGAAATATGATACTTGAGGCATGAACAATTGCTATGAGAACTGAGCAGAGGAAACACTTACGGTGGGAAAAGACCAGAAAGACTTCATAGAAGAGGTAAAATTTGTGGTTTGGGGTTGAAATAATGCATGGGAGCTTTCGAGGGGCAGAGAAATATTTCTAAAAGACAGTGGTATGGCATTGGAGTGGGAAAGGTATTACTTGAGATTGGAACTTAAGGTTATCTGAGGGGTTAAAATAAACTTTTTCCCCCTTTTTTTGTTTTTGTTTTTACTTTGCTGAACAACTTGCAAACAAGTGCTACATTTCTTGTAATTATTTCAGATCATTAACTTTGAAAATTACTGTTTGTATTATTTTCTATCTTGGCTCTGTGCCTATTATGACTGACACCTAATGATCAGATGGACACAGGACTGAAGATTCCCTCCTGTCAAACCCTAGACCAGACTGAACATGCCATGGTCGCCTTCCCTCCAGCAACCTTGTGGACCTAAATCTCCGTGACGGTGCTGTGATGAGCTAATGTGCTGTGTCATCATTTGTCTCTTTCTAAAGTCATGAAGCAAAAGCTAACATGGTGATCACTACCTCCTTGGATGACAAAAGAAGGCTGGGGTTTTAATATTTATGCAGCAATTACTCATGATAGATTTTTATGGATCCTCAAATATTTAGATCTTTCATTCTCCTAGTCCTACCTCTTACCTTCCTTCTTCTAGATCAGGCAATGACATGCAGGTTTGGGTTCTCAATTTCTATAGCAAGTGATCAACAACATCTTTAGGAAGCAAAGCAGGTTTACATTCTGAGACTCTATAGTAATGGAAGCTACAAGAATTTCACGTAATTATAAGAGATAATTCAACAGAAATATGCATGTTATTTAGGTGGAAGTTTACAGATGTCTGTGATTTATTTTGAAATGTATCAACAAGTAAGATGGATTAATGGATGGGCATGGGTAGAGAGATAAATGGGCAGCTCTTGTATAAAGCAAGTATAATAAAATGCTAACAGTAGAATCTGTGTGTGGAGATATGGACATTCAGTATGGAATTATTTTAGCTTTGCAGAAATTTTGAAAATTTTATAATAAAATGTTGGGGGAAAGAGATGATATAACATAGACCAAAATAGGTGGAAGTGTTTGGATAAAAACTCTGACAAACTTATAATGAGGAGAAATTTCTCTGAGTTATCAAAGTGTGGACACAAAGAAGGAAATAGATATGTCTGTGAGCCAAAGATACACAGTCTTTCTTCATCCTGAGCTTATGCAACTCTCAGATAAGGGGGAATAAAAAAAGTTTTAGGAAAAAGAGCAGTTTGCTCTAAGGGCCAGATGTTCAGTCCACTCAGCAATATATAAATAGTTTTTTGGGGAATTTGAGATTTCCTGTGCATAAAATACTTAAAATTTTCACACACAGACAAAGTGAAATGCCTTCTTAGTCATTTCAATGCATATTGAGCATCTCATATGTTCCATGTGTGGTGCTAGGCATTGGGACTTCAGCAAGGAAGCACTTCAAAAGTTTAAAGTCAAGAAATGGGGAAAGAGAAATAAATAATAATAAGATAGTATTATAAAGTGAGAGGAAGGGGAAGAAGGACTTTCAGGTGTTGTGAGAGCCCTGAAGAAGGAGCAGTCACTGGCCGACATCGCTTTGTGATCTTGGGCAGGTTACTCACCCTCTTTGTGCCTCAGCGCTTTCATCTGCACATTTTCTGTTAAATAGCAAGAGCTCAATGCATGGTCATTGATGGCTTTAACCAAGAGAGGAAGACCAAACGGAAAAACATTAACCCATATGTACAGCCATAAAATTTGCTTTGGAAGACATCCCTCTATTTCTTGGTTCCCCACCCCCACCCCTTTGCCCTAATATAGTCACAAAATGACAGTTGTGGAGCTGGAACAGACCTTGACATGGATTTGGACAGATATTCCATTCCAACACCCATGTTTTAGAGATGGGGACCCTAAAGCGACTTGAGAGAAGTGACTTGTCTCAGGTCACACAGCTAGTTATTGGGAAGTGAGGAACATGGAGGGTAATGAAGCTTTTACTGTAGGGAGAAGTTGAGGAAAGATGATCTCTCTTTGTAAACATATTTTATGATTTCCTAGGATCTAGTAGATAAGTACTTAAACATATTTTTATATTATTAGAGGAGAATGTGTTTAAGTGTACCTAAATATAGTATACTAGTAGGTTCCCAAGAAGCAGTTTTGATTTTTTTTGCAATTAAATCCTTCCTGCTGTACAGCACAGTTAACTTTTGCTATTTGAGTGAGGGGTCCATTAATTAAATCAAAAAACTTCCTTTAATTACAGATTGATAACTACAGTCTATAGAATCTATACCTTTAACCCACTTAGTTTTATGCAGAGCTAAAGCTAGCAAAATGTACTTCCCTCTTTATGAAAACGGAAGGAGTATTCTAGTAACTTTTCTATATTTGTTTCTTATTGAATCTATTGGGCATGGCATCTTTTCCTTGACAAGAGAGATTATCCCTAGAGACTTGCAATTTCATAACTTTGATTATCAGTCTCTGGTAGGTGTTCTGAGTCTTGGAGCCAGTGGCTCACACTCTTTAAACTCAAGCTCTTTGGTTGGACAGCTCAACTCAAAGGGAGGACGGAGATTCTTTAAGCTAGGGGAGGAGATCTCCCCTAGAATCGAAACATAGGGAGATGAGGGGCAAAGAAAAAGAGAAAAAGAAAGGAAAAGAGAGGGAAAATTACATGGAGAAAAAGCAGAAAAAGATGAATAAGAAGCTGTTGATATTTTATTACATAAATATTGAAAATATCAGGTTTTAAATACCATCACATTTTGCAAATTAAAAGTTATAAAATATGGGATTAAGCAACATTGAAATAAAATAATTCAGGTGAAAAAATAAAAATAAAAAATATATTAAATAATAATAATAATTTAGGTGAAAATCAGTGAAAGAAATAGAAACCCCCTCAAGCAACAGTGCAGAAAAGCAAAAACCACTAAAGCACATTTCTAGTATGAAATTCACTCTTTGCACGCTTCAGTTGAGAAGGCAGTGGAAAAAGGAGAGTGAATACACAACCTCAAAGACATGGACTAGACATGCTAGGGCACATTTTCTTAGAAGAAGGGGAGGGGAGAGGCCAGAAGCACACTCCACTAGAGAATTCATTGCTTGTTGCTTTATCAAGCAGACTAAAAAGGACTATTGATGAACAGGTTAGTTCCTGATAAAGGTGGGACCTGATGGACCCCATATGGAGCCATCTGTACTGCCTATGCTTTTGAAGGAATGGAATCTCGGAAGGAAGGCAGAGAGCCCTTGCAACTGAGTAATTGTCCAGTTGTTTGCTGTTCATTCAGTCTCAAGAAGTGAGTTGGGTTGCAAGCAGCTGCTCTGGGTTTGTTTTTAAATTTGAGAGCCCAACTTTAGAAAAGCCTGTAGCCTCATCCTATGCAATATCCATCACTGTGTTTATGAAAAGCAAATTCCTTGATGTAACCCAGTGAACTGTTAAAGTGGCCCGTGATTGTGACCTCTCAACTCCAGCATTTTAAAGGGGAATCAGTGTTGATGAATATGGTGTTACGTGAATGCTGAGAAGAAAGGAATGGAGGAGCTAATTTTGAAAGAGAATTTTCTATGTGCCAAGTACTGTGCTCTCCATGGGTCACTGAACTTAATTCTCACCATAATCCTTTGAAGTCATATGGTAGTAATGAGGTGATTCCCACATATACATCACTGGCAAGCAACATTGCTGGGATTTGAACCCCAAACTGTCTGACACCAGCTCCCCTTGTTTTTTCTATTACATTGGTCATAATAGGCTTGTGGTTTTTAAACCACTACAAGGATGTAAAAGAAACTGAAATTCAAACCATTATGTTTTTTTTTTTTTTCCTGTGTTACTTGTGCTGACTGAAATGATTGGCTTCATGAAATGAGGTTTGGACAATAGGCATGAATTTTGATTTTTCAGTGCCCTATTGAGAATCAGCCAATTCACATTATTTCTATTAGGAAGAAAAGAAGAAAAATTAAAAACTAGGTTTCTGCAAATATTGGCCACAAGGTATAAGGCAAATTTAGATGTTGAAAGTAATAGATAGTTGCCAAGTTTTTCAATGTCACAATGTTCTCTTGTGTATAAAAGTCGGGGGTTCGTTTTCAGAAAATTCTAGTTTTTGGCAGGTTTTGAAAAGGGGTCCTTGAGAGGAGGTGAAAGAAGACCTAGTGGCAATTTTCTTGTAACACACATACCCACACATTAACCTGCCTTCACATATTCCCCTGCACGCCCCAGATTTCAGGAAGGAAAAGCAATAAGCCAGCCAAGTATTCCCACTGGGCCAACCTGCCTTCCCGAACTTGCTTGTCTCTGTTTTTAAGTGGTGGTTACCTTGCCTGCTTAGTCTATCAGCACCACAGCCCACTCCATGCCAATGCTAGCCTGCAAGGAGGAGGTCAGAGTGCCTAGAGCAGTGCCAAGCAGGAGAAAGATACCGACCCATGCATGGAATTGTAAAATTTCCAGAAGCCACGTTTTTTAAAAAGTAAAAAGAAAGAGGAAGTTAATTTTAATAATTTATTTTATATAAACCAGTAGATCCAAAATATCATTTCACCGTGTTTCAATACAAAAAAAAGTTGTTAATGAGCTATTTTACTCTTCAAAATTCAAGAGTATATTTTGTAATTATAGCGTATTTCAATTCATAGCCACGTTTCATGTGCTTTAATGGCCACACTGGCCAAGGCTCCTGTGTTGAAAGCACAGGTCTAGACCAGGAAAGTATTTGCTCAGAGTGTTTGTTTAATATATTTTTTATTTTCCATCATCTCACATATGTGTCTGCAGAGGGAACACACCATTTCCATTCCATCAGAAAACATGATGAGAGTCTAAAGAGGGATATGTGACCTAATACCCTGGAGAGGTTTTCTGCATAGTATTTATTTGAAGAGAACTGCCTTCCCTTTTTGCATGAAGATTAATTCTTTATCATCCCTGCCATCCAGGTTTAATACTAATGTACAAGGCAATAGAGACTATAGATATCTATATCCCTAAGTACATGTGGAATTGGCACACATCCCAGAATGTAATACACTGAAACATTTGATTAAAGCTAATAGGTAAATGAAATGAGCAGCCAATAAAAACCTGCTTGTGTTTTTAAACAGAATTGAAGGCTAAAATTAGAACGCAGTATAAGAATTAATAGAAATAAGGTCCTACATGACAATAATCAATACACATAAGATTTTGTTACTTTCTGAACTTTTGTAACAGAAAGGGAAACAAAAGTATCACCATCAGGCACATGCCTTATCATAATAGAGCTCAATTCTTCTCACCCTCTTTCTACGAGTCTGTTACATTTTTAAATTTCTCAGGCTTTGCTCAGTGTGGGGCATAGAGGCACACACTTGACTAGGGAAAGAGGCAGGCATAGGGTTATGAGGATCTTATGCAGAGAACGTAGCAACAGTGCAATTGTATTGCTCTAAATGAAACTAAAGTCTTAAAATGTTGCCTTGGACGTCAGGTCTTGGTAGAAGTCTGTGCAGGACAGGGAACTGAGCCTTAGCTTTGGGAAAACATGTGTGACCTTGACATATGTCAAATTCTTAGAAGTTGTTGGAAATCCTGATACAGAAGTTCTTCAGGAGACATTAATAAAAATCAGATTATTGCCTGTATACCTGTGATACAATCAAATTCTTCTTAATATATATTTTTTAACTCCTGGATTTATTCATCGTGATTCCTTTAGGAAACTAAACAGACTTAGAACTAGCAGGTGTGCCTTTGGGATATGTTCTTATTGTGGGTTTTTAATTCCCTATCTAAGCTCTTACCAGGAAACAACCCAATGCCAGGGTTTCTGCGCATACATTTCAAGAACAAGATAAAATATATATGTAAATGTATATATAAAATAATTCCTAGAAATATAAAGGACTTCTATACCAATATGTTCAGGGGCTGCTCTGGTTAGATCTTGAGATCTTGGCTCTTCCATTTACCTGTTTGTGATATTAGACAAATTACTAGACCTCTTAGAGCCACCATTTCCTCATAAGTACAATAAAAATAATAATGGCACCTGGCTTTCAAAGTTGAAGTGAGCAGTAAATGAGATAATACATGGAAAGAATGAGAGAAGGGAGAGGACAATGTACTTTGGCTTCATGAGGAAATTTTGTTATTTAGCGCACAATGAGGGATGATTTTCTTCACAGTTAGGGAATATCCTTGCTTTTTCCATTTAAGATTTGCCTATGGGAAAGGTAATGAAACATCAATGGCATACTAGGAGCTGTGAGATACTAAGATTTAGCAACGATAATAGTGATAATTGGACACTTTTCATTGTGCAAATGGTCAAAATTTTTGATGAGGCAGAGTGGCCAACTTGGCACATACATAGAAATATATGCTTGAAAAATACAGTTAAATTTGTCAGGGAAAAATAGACCTCCACGAATATTATATTATGGTTGAGTCTGTTTCCTTCCAGGGGAATAGTATGTAGGCATTGCTCAGAGATACTGAACTAAAGCATGTATTTCTGGAGTGTCTGAAAGAAAATCCCAGATCTGATTACTAATATGTTTGGAAAGTCTTATTCCTCTTCAAACTTCATAGGGATAGCCATCAGAAAGGAAATAAATGACTTGTAATTTTCCAACAATAGAAGTTATGGAGTTGCCAAAGTTAATTGAACAGCCATTGCTTTCCAACTTTGCAAATTACCCTCATCAGTTAATAAATTAATCAATATTCTTTATCAAAAGATGCTCAAGGATAGTCTGAGAAATCACTAAAAGGGATGTGGAGAGAAATGAAGCCTAGAATAAATGACCTATAAGGGACCTTCAAATTCTGAAATTCTTATGTTTTCAAGAATTATTTTCACTCTTCATTTAATGTTCAAATCCAATCTCTTGTCTAGGGAACCAATTCAGATTAAAGGAAATTTCAAAAATACCCAAGCAATCAATATCTAATTCATTTAAGTCCTGTTTCTTCCAAGGCTGCTTATAAGCCTGGAGTTGCCTGCCATTTCTCTTACGTTAAAGCACTTTGGGAAAGGAGCCATCTTTTTAGATATATTTTCTCCCCAAAGCTTGGAAGCTGTATCTATATAAAAAGAGGTGACATGTAGGCCTAACGTATTATAATCTTTTCTAAGAGTATTAATATAACTTTGAGAAGGTTCATTTATATTTAAGGAGAAAAGAGGCAAAAGTACAAGTAGATTTAACATATCATGTAGTAAAGAATGCAAGAAATGATTAAAAAGTAACTGTTTGTTCTTATATTCCCAGCACCTTATGAATTTGACTTGGAGGGATATTCTGGATCTTCCATCAAATGTGTTCTCTCCCTATATTATGAAAATATAAAATTCTGAGATTTGTTTTTCTGATTTTTATTGCAATAATCCACCCACAGTACTCTGAAAATTCCTGTAATGACCTATGGTGAAATAGATCATAGATTGTAACTAGTGCAGACTGTGCCAGTGAGAGAGTAGGGATAGTTAGTAGGTATGGAAATGAATCCTTGAGTTCATTAACCTCAAGATCTAATCAACAGAATCAGCCAATAAATTATATTGTTCCACTATTTCAAGTGAGTAGATTGTGCTTTTATGTTTTTTTTTTTTTGTTTTGTTTTGTTTTTAATTTCAGAAGTTTGAATATCTGAATGTTTTATTTTGGTTATCTTAGAATCCATCAGTGCCTCTGGGAAAGTAAGATATAAACTTTCTGTGAGCCAATGAAACCAATAAATTATTGCATAATCTAAATCAATTTGGGGTGTATAAAATACCATAATACTTCCAAATGTATAGTCCCTTTCAAAATTCCCAGCTGCATGAGGTGAGGCACGTTTTATTTATAACAGACAACTGTCTATCACCTCTTTTCCCTTTGCCAAAGAATCTTTCATTTCACCCTCAAAGGTGTTATACTTGGCTCCTTTCAACCTGGTAAAACAATCACGTGCTGTAATTTCACTTTCCGACCATCAAACACAATCAAATGAAACAGTTTGTGCTTTTACTGTACTTTCTACTGTCCGAGTTCTCCTATCTGTAGCTTAATAAACCACAGGCTGCCACCAAAGCTGAAAAAGATCATTGGTTGAGAGAACTCAGCAGTTGGGACTTCACTGATAATGGGTAGAAAACCTATAGTGAGGTTTTTTCAAACGTATATTCTCATCCCAAAACAAGTCATAGTCTGGCTGTGAAAATACCTTACAAGTGAGTGGAAGATGTCATATAGAATCATAACTTCTGACATGGATAGCAGTATATGCCAGACTGGGAGCTGTCTGTTCTTCTAATCAACATAGCCACCAAAATGGGATTGGTCATGGCAAAGGAGATGGAAAAACACCTTCTTGCATGGCAGAGAAGGAAGTCCAATTAGCAGGGTAGAATGTGATGCACAGTGTATGTGGAAAGAGACTACATCATGGATGCTGAGGAAGACACAAGATGGTGCCATGAGAGGAAGATAGATAAAGTAAATGATACTTAGAGATATGAGCAAACTGACATTATCAAACAAGTTATCAAACAAGTTTATTATTTCTCTTATTATAAAGAGAAAGAACACAAAAATAGTCCTAAGATTCAGTGGCAAGATTTGAGTTTCAAGTGAAGGATTTGCAAGACCAGTGCTGGGCTCCAGTCCTTTTCATGACTAGAAGAGATTCACTAGACATAGTGCGAAGAACTTACAGAGATTATTTTATTCTCAAAAATGATAAAATCAATACTATCAGTAGTTTCATTTAACAGATGAGGGAAATGAGGCAGACAGAAATTATTTGCCCAGGGTCCAACTGCTAATTACTAAAAGAACAAATATTCCTATCCAGGCAATCTGACTCCATAGCTCATGTTGATTAGCCTGATACTCTTCAGGGCAAGTTGTGTGGAAGCATTTACTTTGACATATTGGAATAAAGCAGGGCCTTAGCCAGGACAAAACATAGCACAAGAAAAAGTCCATTTTTAGGGTCAAAGCAAGCCAGAAAGTGAGATCAGTGATGGGGTGACTTGTGCTGAGTTTTTGGCCAAGAGTTTGCTTACATCCTTCCTGGCCACAGACAACTGGTCTCAAAGAAGGGTGAAGAACTGGATACCCAGGGAGACGAATGACTGTGACTAACAAGAAGAGAAGAAGAAATATGCAAATGTCAAGAAAAACTCATGTCTAGCTCATAGTAGGCAGTCAATTGATGTCTGAATACATAAGTGCAGCAGTGGTCAACCTTTTCAAGGGACTGTCATTCTCAAAACTAGTCAGAGTTTAGACTATAGGTTACCAGGGGACAGGGTGGAGACAGGGAATGGGAAGTGAAGGCCTAAAATGTAAGGGTTCCTATTTGGAATGATGGACATGTTTTGGCAATATGTGCTGGTGATGGTAGAACAAAATTGTGAACGTAATTAACAGCACTGAACTAGATATTTGAATGTGATTGAAAGTGGGAAATGGTAGATTGTATGTATGGTAACAGAATAAAAATAAAAATAATCCATGGAACTACACTACACAGTGAACCCTAAGTTAAAATGTGGACATAGTACAATTCTAAAATCACCAATTGTAACACATGTTCCACACCAATGCAAGGTGTTAATAATAAATAGGGTGATATAGGGGAACCCTGTATTTTATGCATGATTGTTCTGTAAACCCACACGTTCTCTAATAAAGAGAAAAACATATTTAGTAAAACATTGTTTATCGCAAGAATAATCAACCCATACACTGTTCCAAAGAAGAGGCTGTTGTCTGTATTTTGTCTATTCAGGAATGGAAGGGAAACTTTTCATTCTCTGCTCTTTTGTACTGTTTTAATTTTTTGAACCATATTCATCTTTAACCTTTAAAAAACACAATAGGAGATCAGTATTTTTTTTTTTCAAACTTAGACTGAATTCTTTGCTTTCTGCAACTCACCCACATCTTATCATATAGAAATTTAGGGACCCAATCCACAAAGATTCAGGGAGCCCAATCATGTCTTCTAGACCTGCATTTGCATTCTGGAGGAATCACATTTAACATTGTTCTTAAAATGATAGAAAAACACACAAGAATTTCTACTGCACGGGGCCTACATGAAGATATTCGATAGCTCAAACTCAAGAAAAGACATGCGCTCTTTGAAGGCTGCACACTAGGCTGCTCTACAGCTATGTCCCATTATTTAAAATTTTGCTCCACGTGTCTTGAAACCTTCTTTATACTGTCCCTGATTTTATTTTCCACACTACGGTTCACTTCAGAGTGCTTGCTGCTGCTTTTTGTTCAATTAGAGATGTTCTATGTTTAAAGAAACATCGTGGAGAAAATGCAAAGTTCCAAAGTCCTCCCCTGTTACTAACACTTTGCATTAGTACATTTGTTGCAACTGATGAAAGAATATTACTATAATTGTACTATTTACTATAGTCAATGGTTTACATCAGGCCTTCTAAAGTTACTGGCTTAATCCACTTCAGTCTTAAAAGGTCAGGGTTCCCTCATCCAATTCTCAACTGCATTTTCCACTGAATAGATCTGACACATTATGGATCTAGTGCAAATGACCAAAGTATATTATTTTAAAGTAACATAGGTGGAATATCATACTAGAAGGAAGTTGAGTGAATGCTGGTATTGATGAAAATTCATAAAATACTTGAACATAATCACAATCTATGTTTAATTCTCAAAGTTGTTTCTATAGACCATGAAATTATAGCTAAAGTCAACTTCGGTCCTGACCTGATGGAGAGGAACAGTGGCACAAATAATCCTAAAGCATAGATAATTCAAATGCCTTTATACTTAGCCTTTGAATGCTTTTTATGATAGTTTTCACAGCACAATGCTCTTCTAATTATGTTTTGTTTTGGATAATATTGAAATTAACTTGTATTTAGTGATTATGTGATATCTAATGGGTTAGAGAGGAGCCCCAGGAGCATGTTGGAAAACCAGGTTGAGCCTCAGTAATTTACACAAAGGAAGTCCAAACAGTTAAAAGACTTAAAGAAATGGAAAGGATGTGAGTAGTGGGCAGATGACCCCAAGGTCTCAGTTATGGGATGTATATATACACACACATGTACACACATATTCCCCCTTGGGAATCATGCAAAGTAACTCAAAAGAGAAATC
>JAKSZT010053830.1:16764884-17014449 GCA_026826555.1 Tolypeutes matacus | reverse complement strand
ACATATTCCCCCTTGGGAATCATGCAAAGTAACTCAAAAGAGAAATCTAAGTCTATGAGAACCAGACCTTAGGTATGAGAAGCACTCAGCTCTGTGGAGCCCCACCAGAGGGGCACAAAACACCACGAGCAGCAGGAGTTGTAATACCAACCATAGCTGGGCACGACGGCAAGGCAGTAGATCCAAACCAATCAGCACAGACAAGATCATGGTAAGCAGTTTCCATAGACCAAAGCGAGGGGGTTGGTAAAAGGCATAGTGGCAAATGGACTTCCAAAATTCCATAAGAAACAAAAGGCAGAGTGAGGAAGGAGCCGCAGCCAGGCAGGTATTCTTTCCAGTGGCACAAAATGGTGCCAGGGAAGAAGCACGGCTCCTGAGGCAGGCTTCCTTCCGAGCCACAAAGTCTGCCAGCCATCAGGCAGCATCTGGCCAGCCAGTTCTTTGGTCGCAGATGCTGCCCAAAGTGCCCAAAGTCCCATTTGTAAGACATTGGTTTGAATTGATAAAGCTTCAAACTCTCCCAGCGAACATCAGCTTTTAGCAAACTAAGCCATGAGGATAAATCAGCCTTCCGTTTTCTTCTCTCTGTACGCAGTGTCAGGCTGAACACTGGTGTTTAGTTTGAGGGATGTTCCTCTTCTCCAGCCCTTGGCAGAAATGTGATAACTGACACAAAGAGAGGACTTTCTTCTCCCTGGGGAAGAGGCGTTACCATTATAGACCTACACTTGAATTATATCTTCAGCACCACCTGTGAATAAGACTGTGCATGCCTACGTTAGAGGAGTGTTGTCTGATCCTTAACCCTCCTATGAGTTGAGCCATCGCCTCACGCCCCCTTTTTTCAGCCATGTTAGACTAATCACTGGTGCGTCACCACTGATTTGATTGCCACTCTTTCTAATTCTTGTGTAGAGAGAGGCCATAATGTTTTTTTTCAGGATTTCCCACGTTCTCTGTTTACCCCATGTGATGTCCCTTCCATCTGTTTACTTTCAGTATATTTTTTTCTGTAATTCAACTTTTTGCCATAGACAAAAGTATTGTTGAGTTTCCTCTCAAGCCTGTCATATATTTCACGTTTTTTGTTGTATGATAACCTCAGGAAACATTAAATTGTACGAATTTAATGCCAATATCACATTGGGACCCTTTTTTAAAGCAGTAAAAGCCTTTTTATTCACATAGTTTCACTTTTCAGGGGAATTCAGAGCTCTTCATTGGAAGCATTTTATAAGCATGTCATGGTGCTTTGAGGGAGAAGTTAACTGACTGAACATCAGCAAATCCTGGAATGTTCGATGCTAATGATCTCAAAGCGAGCCTGTCTGCTCTGCATTCCACCTGAGCACACCCTACCAAACATTGCCCTTGGCCTTCTCTGGACAGAAAGGATGCACGTTCATTTTTGCAAGGCACAATGCATACCTAAGCACTGCACGTGCATGCCCTCATCTACCTGGGAAGCCATTCTCAGTCTCTCTCCCACCTTTGTGGCACCCCCTTACACAGAAGTAAACACGATTTCCTGTTCTCTCCCTCATGTTCCTCATTTTAGAAAAAGTCAATAAGGAAACCAAAAAAACCACCTCTCGAGGATTCTGATATCCTTTGTTGATTTAATTGCATCTGTGTGTGGACAGGGGGAAGGCAGATTAGTCAGGTCAAACCTCCTGGCATAATTCCCATTTTTTAGTTGTGAAAATAAGGCATTGGGCAGGGGAACTGATATTGCTTGTATCTCTTAGTGAATCTTACTTACCAGTTTGTTTATCCCAATGAAGCAAAATAAAACAATTGACGAGTAAAACAGATATAGAGCAATTTCATCTTGGGGATAATAAGAGAATTCTCTGAGTGGCTATCAAGCGCATCTCTCAGCCTTTCACTATTTTAATGACCTGGCTGTAAAATCAATAATGGTCTGACCTACATCATGGCAAAAAAGCTAATTCATCCTACACAAAGTTTCAAGAAATATAAACTGCTCAGTAAGTTCAGATGTAGTTGATGGCCATTTTCAGCATACTATGGAAAAGGGTTAAAGTTGGCTCTTTGTTTTTTCCAAATGTCAGTCATTTAAAGTTCAAGTCTTCCTACCCCCAACTCCATGTCCTCATATCCTGCAGACATAGCTATCCTCTTCTCATTGGGGCTACAAATGATTGATGACATTTCAATAATATAGTCTAACCTGGTTTTTATGTTAAAATTAAGGGCAGGTGGAGAAAGAGTTCTAGCAGGTGGTCTACCCAAGGCCATGGTGCTTAAGGGAAGTTCTCAAGTCCCTACAATACGTATCAGAGTCAGGACTGACCACAAGTCCCATGAACTACCAAGAGCATACGCAGTTCAACTATCAACTTCAATTCTGTGTTATCTTTACTTTGCTTCTGTTCACTCACCTAGCTTATTTACCACTGCTCAGATGGGCTCTTGAGCTGCACATCTGTTGTACTGCCCCAGTGTGAATTATGGGGACAGTGATTCTGCCCAATGTCCTTCTCAAATGAAGGCAGAACAGTTACGGGGCATTTGAGACCCTAGAAAGCATTCTAGGTTGTAGCACCACTTTGGGCCTCAACTTAATACCAGTATGAAACAGCTTTAAGGAAAAATGCAGAATCTTCAGACTAATCATTTAAATTTTTTTCCCCATACCCCCAGGTGCTGTGCAAAGTGTAGGCTCTTTTTGGTTAGCAAACTTGACTTTTCATTTCCTTTAGGTCTGTACCCCCATATTTACCATCTACTTCTAACCTGATTCTAAACCCAGATTTCCTAATCCCAGATTACCGACAAACTCTACACATTCTCAGACTTTTCTGCTGCTTCTGAAACCTGGTTCTCCTTTATGGACACCAGTTCCCTGCAACCAAGATCTCCTGCAACCAAGCTTTTATTCCCACTAGCACCCCTCTCCACACACACATACCCATGCATGCAGTTGGAGAATATATGAGTCAGCCAAAAGGGTGCTGATGCAAAGTACCATAAATCTGTTGGCTTTTATAAAGGGTATTTATTTGGGGGTAGAAGCTTACAGTTACAAGGTCCTAAAGAGTCCAGCTCAAGGCTGCTTTCTCACCAAATCAGTTGCCACATGTTTAAGCAAGATGGTTGCTGATCTCTGCCTGGTCTCTCAGGGCTTCCTATGTCAGTCTCTGGCATGGAGCACATTTCTTTCCAGGCCTTCTCAGCTGCTTAGGGCTCTGGTCTCTTCAGCTGCAAACTATCAGGCAAATGGTTCAGCTCTCCCGGGCTTTAGCTGTTTGAGCCTCCTTCTTTCTGTCACATAGCAGGACTGAAATGACCAAGTGCTCTCTTCCTCTGTGTCTATGGAGCTCTCTTCCTCTGTGTATCTTCTTCTGTCTGTGTATTCTTGAGTGAGTGTCTGTTTATATAGCCCACCAAGGGGGCAGGGATTCAACTCTGAGTTGCCCTACTGATGTGGTTGAATCAAAGCCCTAATCTTAATATAATCAAAGACATCCCAGCTGAATCTAATACAATCAAAGGGGATCATGCCCAGAGGAACAGACCAGTTTACAAACATAACCTTTCTTTTTGGAATTCATGAATAATCTGAAACTGCCACAGAGAATAATGGAGATTAGTCTGTCAACTTCCTTCTTGCTTTTTAGAATATTTTAAGATATTTTCCATACTATGCTATGCAGGGAAAAAGAAAAGCAATTCAAACCAATTGTCTATCCTCTTTGGAAGCTCTTGTCATTGGGCTGTCTGCCATACATTCCTGTCTATAACTCGCATCTCTGGCACTGGAAATTTCCTCTATTGGCAACCATAAATGAAATAATTAACAAAAATAAATTTATGGTCTTACTTTTTACTTTAATCCCCACTATGCTTGTTTGTGATTTGTTTGCTTGCTTGGAATGGCCTACTGAACTGCCTGGCTTTGCAATTTCTCTACTTTCAGGAGTCTTTACCTCCACATATCCATAGGAATCTAATTCCGTGCCTACTTGTCATAACCTGGACCTGCATCTGTGATGCTCTCTCAACAAGAACCTCTCCGATTCCAGCTTCCTTCTCAGGCCCGCCCTGCTCTTTAACCTCTTCTATACCTCCAATCTCAAACCCATCACTCTCTCTCTGTTTTCAAGCCCCTTTACGCTTCATTTTCAGAACCTTCATGCCCAACACTTGAATTTCTCTTTCACCAAGCCCTTGACTCTGTTGGCCTTTCAACTCACCTTCTTAACAAACCTCCGGCCCTGGAGTTCTTTTAGGGACCTTCTCTACTCTTACAACCAGTCAAGACAGCTGATAAAATTAATGAAAGCTATCATCTGATCATGTTTGCCCTACATGTCATCACGATGCATAGATTTTCAGAGGCTGTCAGATCACATTGTGTGTCAGTTTAAAATGTATCTGTTTTCTTCCAAGCTCATATATTAAAGTATATACACTTATTCACACATACATATAAATATATATATATATACTATGAACATATAGGCTTTTTTGGTCATTGTTTTTAAAAATGAAATAAAAATACATACATTTTCTATTTCTTGCTTTTGTCATTATTCATTTATCTTGCAGAAATCACTCTAAATCAAAATGTGTAGCTGTAAATGTTTATTCTAAATTATTTACTTTGTTACTTTACATAAAGTAACAAGCATTTATTGAGCATCTACTAGATGCTGAATTTATTCAAATTTCACAAGTGAAAAGGAAATAAAGATATTCATCATCCAGCCTTCCTACAGAACAGATAAGAAAACTGAGGTCCCATAAATAATCACGATTTGTTCAAGATTATGCAGCTAACTGGTGTCGTATCTCAAAAAAGAATCCAAAGTATAATACTCTTTCAATCCTACTATATTGAATTCCCATAAATTAGTTATAAGAAACTAGTATGACAATTACTTAGAACTTGGGAATGTGCTGTAATACATAGATATAGATATAGATTAGACATAGACATAGACATAGATACAGATATAGATATAAATGTAGGCCTTGGGAATATATATATATATATGTAGGTCTTGGGAATGTGGGAATATGCTACAATATATGTGTATATGTAGGCGTAAGGTAGGGAGAGGATAAGGATGCACAAGAATTCAGGAAAGTTCCTGATAAAAGTATGTTGGCTGTGCGGATAGACCAGAATGTCTGTATTGAACCAAATTTATCAACCAGCGGAACCTCATGAAGACTCCCAGCATTTAAATGGATATCAAGAAAGAAACTACTGAAGAGCCACGTGAGAGGTCCTCCAAATCGCGTTCTGTCCCCCTGGTAATCGAGCTGTTTGCACAGAGAAAGTCTGGGTGGAGTGTGGCTAAAAATCCATCCTGGCTGCCAAAGCACGCCTGGAAGGTCCCAGCTTTCAGACTGTAGTTCCTTTCTCAGTGGTGGCAAAGCTTTCCCTGAGATGTTCAAACTTTTGACGAATACGAGAATCTTTACGTTTATAGGGAAAAATGCAGACTTACCCATCACATTTCAGTATTAATCATGCTTCTGTGGGTCTGGTGGTCAAGAGTGAACTTCTGCAGACTTTTGTGCATTCATTGCTTGCCTGGAAATGCCCAATGGCCTGAAAGTACCCCAAAGCCCAGTCTATTCATCCAGTCATCAGATAATTTTTGAGTACCCATTCTACACCTGGTACTATGTTAGGTGCTGACTTACCCATTGCTTGTAAGAAATGTACTGCCAAATCTCCTGTGTGTTTATGTCTGCAGAAATTCAGTGTGGCCTCTATGACCTTCACTGACTTAATAGCAAGGAATGAATAAGTGTTCCTTCAAGCCAGCTAATTCTTTGGTTATTAGGAAACTGATTGGATGTCTTTTATGCATTCTAAAGACTCCAAAGAGAGTCATTGGAGGTATAAACCCAGTAGAAGATGCTTCCTATAGAGCCTTGAGACATCCCACTGCAGGGAACACCTCAGCTCAAACAATGTGTGATGAACTTTCACATCACAGAGGACCCGGCAGCTGGGTACAGAATTGCTTTCAGTGCTGGGTTATCTGGCAGGTCAGAAGCAGTACTGGGTTCTGGGCCATTGTTGTGTATGTATATCATCTGTTCTTTTTCAGTTCTCTGTGTTTTCTATAAAAATAATTATAACAGGTCTGATTTGTTTGATGCCTACTAGGTGCCAGCTTCTCGGCTAGGCACTCTACCGACACTTTTCTAAATACATCAACCTTACAAGTCATGTATTATTATCCCCACTTCAGAAATGAGGTTCAGAGACTTGACATGATTTACACAATGTCACGGTGTTACAAGATGCAGAGCAGGATGGAACCCAGATCCCTGTGTCTCCGAAGCCCAGGCTGAAATATCTGGCTGCACAACCCTCTTCTGAGGCAGAAGAGAATCAGGAGGTGGCTACTGGAGTTGGGGCAGAGGTGATGTTCCGATGGGGCATTTTTTAAAGGACAGTCTAAATTTCTAAAGCTGAATTTTAAGCATTTGTAGGATCTACTTGATGCTAGCACTAATATATTTCCCAAAGCTGGGGGTTTCTATTTAACGACATAGACACAAACTACTGCATGGAACAGTGGGATGGGAGAGCAGATTAACTTCTCAGAGAATGACATAGTTTAAAAAATAAAATAAAACAAAACCTTGATACGCAATCCTGGTAGAACATGTCTCCAAAGTAATCATAGCTGATCCAACACTTGTTTCTCTGAGTAATCATATAAATCAGCTTTTAGTGAGTGTAGATGTCTCACTATGCTATTTGAACACTCCTCTACCTGCCTTTAGTTAACTGCTCCTTTATGTAGGTGAAGTGTACAGATATAAATTGACACTCTGGGTAGGAAAAAATGTCTTTAATGAGTCTATAAACTATGACCTATGCTGTAAATATGAAGGAGTTATTCACATTTAAACTTAACCATTCTATACTTTCATACTTATTTTATATTCATTTTTCTGAATGCCTCCTTTGCAATAGATTCATGGGTGTTTGGTAATATCATTGTCGGTATTATTTATTCTGGATGATGGAATAAACTCCAAGACACTAAGTAATCCTAGGGAGCTTACCCAATGACTCTCACAGAGCTTGGAATTAAATTTCTGCTATGTGGCACATTGTATACAACTTTTCATAAAATTTCTCGTGCATTTTATCAGTATACTAATTTTGAAAATGTCAACATTAGCTGAGGAATCCCGATGAGTCTAATCACTGGCTAATTCCCATTGCTTGGTAAATGATGAGGAGCTCTGTGTTTAGCTGCTTGACAATGAAATCAACTGTTTGGTTAATGTTAACATTACACAGTTAATGCCTGAATAATTCTTCTGTCCCAACTCTCTCCCTGAAGCCTGCCTCAGTCTCCTTCGATCTTGATAGGTTTGTTAACTATTTTTGTATCATCTAGATATCTTGATTAGCTAATTGCATTTACTAACGACATGCACTGACAAGGGGCAATGACTAAGATAGTCCAAATGCAAGGCATTCAATACTGTTTCTTTTCTTGTTATTCTGCATTTAGGTAGTGGAGGGAGATGAAATTACCTCATAATAACATAAAGTTTAGCAAGAAATATTTGGAAGTATCAGAGAATTCTCTATCCCATCTTACAGCATACCTCTTGTTTCTCCAACTTTATTTTTACTGTGAAGGTAAAAAATTACCAATCATTACTCCATCTCACCTGTTTTCACTTTGTGGAATTGTTGGAGTCAGTATGGATATGTGTGTGTGTGTGTGTGTGTGTGTTATTTATGGATGTTGATTATCTAAGAAAGGGAAGTCTTAGCTGGGTTGATATTGTTGCCAACTCTTTGGGAGAATTCCATACCTGTTGCTCGAAAAAACATAATGAAAGTGTATCAATGAAAAACTACAAATCCTGCAAACTGTAAAGTTTCATATCTCCTGATCATCTAAAATGGTACAAATAGTACTAGTTTTGAAGACTACACATGTGTGTTTCTATGCTAAAATATCTAGTACTAAGAAATGTTCATACTGTATTGTATTAATCCTTAACGTACTAAGTATAAATGTGTATGTATATATGAGTATAAGCTATTATTTATCTTTGTCTCCTTAAGAATCCGGTTGTTGGGCAAATGCTCAATGTTATCTGCTTTAGCAAACCAGACATCTTCAAACATTTTAGAAGCATCTATTCACAGACAAACAATTGCTGTTTTAATTATGCACTCATTGATACATTCTTCTTCACTTGGACATTACCATGTTACCTTCAAATTCAACATATTTATACTGAGATAATCAGTTTCTAGGACAAACCAGTGATGCCTGCTGTCTTCCTCCCCTTCTCCCCCCCCCCCCGATTTTGTTTGTGGTACAACTCACCTTGCAACCTCAAAGCCATCCTTAATGAAGTCTTTCTTGTAATCCATATCCAACTTGTCACAACATCCAGAAATCCTGTCTCATGTTATGTTCACAACTTTCTCTTTAGCTTCATTCCTAGTGCCTTTAACTCAGACATCTAGTAATCATTTTGACTGCTTCTTCATATTCCTGCCTACCTTTTTTTTTTTTTCCTACTCCAATCTAAGTATCGTTTCTTAATCTTGGACATCTGCAAATTGTACAGAAAAACCATCAATTTAAATAAAATTTAAGCACATTTGCCATAATTTTAAAATAATAGTAAAGTACTTAAAATTAGTATTGATGAAAGCAATAATAATAGAAATAAAAATCACAGTTATAAAGTGAGAAGTAGAAAGTGTTTTCTAAGAAAGAAAGCTTGAACAGATTAGATTGCAGCTTCTTCATTTATTCCTTATTTCTAAATTAAATTAAAAGCCCTAATGCATACATCCTTGGGAAGAGCAGCCAATATGTGATTGCCTGTCAACAGTTCTGGTTAATCGAATCCTATAAGAATCTAGAAATTAGAGCCTTTTCACTGACAGATATCACTGATAGACATCAGGAACTAATTAGGTCGAGGGTGTGCCCTTCTCAAAAATAGGTGGAATGTGGAATATATCAATATAGAAGGCAACTGGCAAATGGAATACTAATGAATTCTTGGTTGGATTTGGCTCTCAATTATTTCTTCATATTCAGTTGTGGCGTTTGGATGTGTTAAATATTCCCAGTAATATCATGGATTTCTTTCTTCAGTGAGTTTGGAGCATCTTCAAATAGTAAGAAATAAACTCTTGTCAACTAATCCATTTATATTACCCTTCTTAGAATCTTTTTTCTCTCTCCCTAATTTTAAAAATTATGATATTTCAGATATGCAGTAATAGATTCAGGCTTTTTAAAAAAGATATTGAATATACCACTGGGGCTAACCACTGAAAATTAAAGAAATATTCTTTATTGGGCTTTCTTTTTACCCATTATTTTAAAAACTCTTCTAAGTATCTTTATCCTTGACAGGCAGAGTTCTTGCGTATGAAAAGAAAAACGAGAATCTTCTGTTCAGTACCCATTTTCTTGCACAACAATGGAAATTCTTGACTATGACCTGATCATTTTCATAGCTTTCTTTATTCACTTCAATACTCAGTCAAGTTCAGGAGGTGCTTTTACTGCCAACCATGAATAAAGCATTATATGCTGTGCCCTGAGGTGCAACTTGGTTATCCCCATAACAATACCTTACTTTGCTGCATATATTGATGGTACCCAGTCAATCTGATCCTAATTCACTTTTTTAAAAAATCTATGCCAAGACTCACAAAACCATCAATAAAGAAATTATTTCCTTTCTGGTATTAATTTCATTGATGAATCAAACAAATAATTGTCAATCATTTTTCCATGCTATACATATGCTATGATCCCATTTATATATGTACATCTCTGGTTTTGTCCCACTGTGAAGCAAAATATCTGCCAATAAAAATATAATAGCAAATGATAAATGTATTTTCACATTGTATTCCATTGATAATATGCATCTTGTAACAGTGTCATTTAATAAAGAATTTTACAATTAGTTTATTCTGCTTTTCCCCTCCAATTAATTGCCATCAAATGTCTGTGCAAATTTGAATGATATCTCTTTAGTTTTCATCTCTTTTCATCTTTAACATGAAATCTTGTCGATATCCTACTGAAAAACTCAATAGGTTTAGGTGGTCATCATTTTGCTTTGAAAATTAGAAGAAAGCATCAGTGACTTCGTGCCACTATTTGACTAATTTTTGTAACAGGTAACACACTGAGGACCAGAAATGAAGATGGCAGGTCCCAAAACATCCTATTTTGATATTTTCTTTGCTCTACTTACTGTTCACTCTTTTCCTTTTGTGGTGCTCATGAAAATAATCATGACAGAGACTCTTGTTTTTACATGCAGATTCACAATGAATTTTGCTATGAAAACGTCTTTGCTATTTACATTGAGAGCTTTATGCCAGATTATAGTATATAATTTACATTTACTTTTGTCATACTTTACTACTCTTACATGTCTGGTAAATTAACTTTGAACATTTTATCCATTTCATGTGAGTTGGAACTATTCATACAATAAAACAGTTGTAATGAACAATACAAAGTTGACACATGTAAACACTAATAAGTAAATCACGTGACAGTGAATCAGCTAAAATGAACATCACCCAATTTGAAAGATGTTAGCTGAGACAACCAATTAACATGTTCCATGTATGTGAACTATTAAGAACTATTAAGGACAAAATACATTGTTATGGGAAACATAATCTTACATCTTAAATTTTTAGTGCAAGTGAACAAAATTACTTTTCCTCTGAAATCCCTAACTATCTGATGATTCTCTGCTAGATGATTGGCATCACAGTGCTTCGCAGGCCTCGCACTGAGAAACCCTGGCTTTTTGCTTGGCTTATATTAGTTGATCAAATTATTGTTCTTAAAAACAATCTTTCATTGACTCTGATAGCCCAAATGCTAAAGTCCACACTCCTCACCCTAAGCCCCTAAGGGGCTCCACCTACCTGCCCAGGCTTGTGTCTTACTACTCACACCTCAAACCCAGGATATCTGAAGGAAGCTAGCTAACAACTTGGGTGGTCAAGGCAGTTAGTTGTTCAGTCTCCCCTTCTTTCCTTCTTCCATGGCCAGGACTTGTTTGCACAACTGGACCAGGAATCTTAGATTTACTTATTCTTCATGGATCAGCCCAAGTTCTTGCTTGTGAATGGGAGCAGAGAAAAAGAAAGAAATTTAAAAAGTGTTCTTGACTCATATCTCCATTCTTCACTCTTTTTACTTATTGGTTTCCCCCAAATATGCCTTTTGATTTCTTGTTTCAACTTAAATTTACATTGTCTTATACATCAGAAACACTTTTTTTGTCTTATCTGCCTAGTCAAATCCTCCAAGTCCTGGCTCCTATCTTACCAACTATACACATTTTTACTACCTTGCCTGAACCAAATTCTTATCTCTATAATTCCTATTTCACTACAGTTCTGTAGGTAGTGGGTTGCTTTAAGAGTGTTTCTTATGTTATCAGGAAATGATACTTAAATTTTGTAATGTTCTTTAATTTCAATGATAATCTGTTCTCCTAAACTAGATTATATGTGCTTTGAGGTCAAATATCGGCTTATACACCTTTGCATCTGTTCTAGGACTGACAATGATTAACAAATATTGTGTCTGACTAACACTGAATCCCAAGATTTTCCCACACACATATAAAATAATTGCAAAAATTTAAGTTAAATATAACATGCCTCTTCAATCTAACATTGTCTCTAAAGGTTTTCATTAATCTTTTACAGCTTCTCCATCATCTGGTTTGCATCAGTGACATTTTAATTTATCTATTTACTTAAGAAATTATAGCACAGTGTGCACTAAGTGCCAGATACTCTTTTAAGCACTTTTATAAATATTATTTCATTTAATTTCCAAGACAAATAGATACTATCACTCTTTCCATTTTACATATGAGGACACTGATTTTCTGAGAAGTAACTTGGTTAGGGTCACAAAATAAGTCAATAATGCAGTTGGGATTTGAATCCGTATTTTAACCACTCTGCTCTAGGAATGTAAGGAAAACTTTCTCTAAGAAGTGTGCAGCTAACTTTAACTTTATTTTATCCCTATAAGTGATATTAAATCACTTAAAGAAAAATAAACATCTGTATTTTAGTAAAAAGAAACCAAGAACACATTTTAAGTAGGCATTGCATTAGAGCTTATTTAGTGTGCATCAAAGAGACAGGAATTAAAAGTCTAAGGAATGGTCCAGTCCTAGTCCCATGAGACTTTTCCTTCCTAATGAACACTTTGTCATGGCTCATTATCCTATTAGTATGCTGCAGCACCCACTATTCTGTATGAGAACGTAAAATCTTTTGAAGCAATCAACCTAAAAGGAGGGGTACACAACATAGACTCCTTGACATTCTCCCAGGGGTCCAGGAGCTAAATTCCCAGTCTGAGTCCAAGATTTATTACTGTCTAGATTTTCAATCATAGACCACTGTTCTTAACAAATCTGAGTCTCAATTTCCTTACTTATAGGTTAGTTCTGTTAATTTTAATTAAAAATTAAAAATCAATAAGTTCTACCAACATCGATCACTGAGTTAAACATTTATGGAGCACCTCCTATGAGCTGGCTTCTGTACTGTCCTGGACAAAGGAATAACACATAATTCTTTTCCAAAGAGAGCTCTCAATCTGATGAGGGAAACTGACAAAAGAGCAGGCAAGGGTGTGGTCACAGTGTGCAACATGCTGATGGCTCATAGGAGCCATTTCTGCTCAGCCATCTTCCCATGGACCAGCTCGCCTCACTGGACACACATTTAATCTGTGCATAAATTAGACTGAATGTCTCCAGATAATGAACAAAGTAGCTCCTGCCTCTTTTACTGATTAGGACAGGACATTGTTTTCAGATTCTGCTGGTTCTGTCACCCCTCACCTCCTACCTAAGCATCTTTCTGGGACTTCTGTCTAGTCTCCTAATGGGAGCTACATGGTTTCTCATCACCTTTGGAGTTCCGGCTTCACTCACACTGCCTTGAAATCGATTTTCTTCTTCTTCTCTCCCACTGTGAAACCTGGAGTTCCTTGTATTTTTTAATTTAGTTTTTTTTTTTTTTTCCTTTAGGATATGGCTCTTAATTGCTAGGGTTTCCTAATAACTAAAGGGAAATGACAATTTGGTTTAGAAAAGATTTTCATCTGGGTGTATCCAAGGACTTTGTTTATGCAACCAAGGTAAAATGTGGAAATGAGTATGATTACAGTATTAGAATATTGTAAAAATCAAATGTGGGTTCTATTACCAATAGTGTTCTTAATTTTCTCTAAAATTACTGTAAGTGTTTAGGTCTGAATTAGAAAATTACTCCCAATCCTCTCTGCAAGTTAGAGAGGAATGAGGCTCCATGCTTTCTTTATGTCATTTATAGACTTTGACAACATAATTATCAATAATAATGTATTTGCTTTGTCATTCTGTTTATTAAAAATATATTTCACAGTGATTTACTTCAATCTAGATAAGAAATAAAGAACTGGTATACAGTCATCTACAAAGAACTAACATATTGAAATTTTCTTTTAATGTAAATGCTATGTTAATAAATGTGAAGATGTTCTATGTAAATAGTAATCTGAGAATGACTCAGAATGGATTTTTAAATATGCACGTATATGAGGAAATGTTTCTTCTCCATACTATCTGCCCAAAAGAGAAGCAGTATATGGGGAAGAGAATTGGAGGGACTGCTGTAGCATAGAGGTCTATGTTTTAGTGTATTAGTCAGCCAAAGGGGTGCAAAAATACCAGAAATCTGTTGGCTTTTATAAAGGGTATTTATTTGGGGTAGAAGCTTACAGTTACCCGGCCATAAAGTGTAAGTTATTTCCCTCACCAAAGTCTGTTGCCACGTGTTGGAGCAAGATGGCTGCTAACACCTGCAAGGGTTCAGGCGTCCTCTTCCTCTTAAGGCCCAGTCGTACCAGCTTCTTCCAATATCAGCTGTAGGCTGGAATAAGTCTCATGTGTCTCCCGGGGCTTGTTCCTCTCTGGGTTCAGCTGCTCTGGTCTCTCCACAAGGTCAGCTGTAAACTCTCAGGTGAATGGCTCATCTGTCTTCCCGGGGCCTCTGCCATGTCTAGTGGAGCCTTCTCTCTTTCCTCATGTATCTGCTTCTCTGTGTGTTTACTTCCTGGGGCTTCAACATTAAAACTCCAACTAATTCCTCTGCCTTGTTGTTTTCTCTGTGAGTCAAAGGGGTGGGAACTCCTACTGACATAGCCCAATCAAAGCCTTAATCATTGTTTAATCAAGTAAAAGTGAAACCTCTGAATCAAATACAATCTAAGGGTATCACTAGGCCAGAGGAACAGACCAATTTATAAGCATAATCAGTATTTCTTTTTGGAATTCATCAATAATATCAAACTGCTACATTTGGAGAGTAAGTACTTTCCCAGAAGACATTTATATCTGTCTAGACGTCTGGGATAAACTGTACTTTTGCACCTTGTAAAGAGAAGAGATAAAAACTAAATTGCCTGTCCAATGCCTCAACACCATGAAGATTCAAATTTTGTTTGTGATTTGTGCATGGATATCCTAATGCAAAATCTTCTATTTGGGATACTTTAAATCAATTGTTGCAAGTTGTGTATCTTTCCGAGCAGCAATTTTCTTAGAACCGAGATGTACCAGGGCTATTTTCTTTGTTGAGTGGCTAATAGAACAATATACATAAGGATGAAAATCAGCCATTGGATTATGTTTAACCTCCCCATCATAGCACTTGCCCATGTCAAGCATTCTGGACTTTCGTGTTGACTGTAAGGAGTTCCCAGTAGCTAAATTCAGTGATTCATATGATCATATGTGTGATCTCTCCCCAAGTCTTCTTAAAGCTCTCTCTTGAAACCCTTCATGTGTGGGCTGCTACACTATCTTTCTCCTTTCCCCTACTTTTCTGACCATTTTTTCCTGAGTTTTATACTGGCTATGTTTCTTTTGAATCTAAATATGGATGTTTGGCCCTTAGCCCTTTGCTCTTTTTAAAATGACAGTTCTCAGTCAGGATATGTGGGTGGGGTGGACTAGAGTATAGAACATACCAAACATCTTTTTCAGACCAGCACACATGTCCAGCTTCCCCTCTCCCACATGAAGAGATTAAAGGAGGGAGGGAAAAGGACTGACAAATACTTTTTGAAATCTCTCAGTGATATTCCTACCACATTGGAGGACACTGTGGTAAAATTCATAATAGGGATTTATCCATTTCCAGATCTTTAGCTCTTGGTCCAGCGACATGACCTTTCTATGCCAAGCTTTCCAACTGTGTGTTAAAAATTTTCACATGGTTATTTCACTTATCTGAAAAAACTATGTCACTGTTCTTGTTTTACCTGTGTGTTAATGACACTATCACCATTCTCCTTGTCACGTGGGCTTGGGATCTGAGGCATCTTTCTAAGCTTTTTATTTTGAAATAATTTCAAACTTACAGGACAGTTGCAAAAATAATACAAAACCTATAGAGAGAATGCAAATATATATATACCTCCTACCAAGATACCCTGATTTACCAACTTTTAGCATTTACTACATTTATTATATCATTTGCTCCATCCATCCATCCATCCATCCATCCATCCATCCATCCATCCACTAGTCTATTTATTTTCTAAACTTTTGAAAGTAGGTTGCAAATATGCTCCTTGAACACTTAATATTTCCATGCATATTTCCTAAAAACAAGAAAATTCACTTATGTAACCTCAATAAGTACAGTTATCAAGTTCAAGAAATTTAATATTGATATAAAGTCTAAATTCCACTTTTAAAAATTGTCCCAATAATGTCCTTTGGAACATTCTCTCCTCCATTATTAGGTTCTATACAGGAACATGATTGCCTCTAATTGTCATTGTCTCTTTAGTGTATTTTCTTAAAGTTGTGGAAACATATATACAATATAAAATTTCCCATCTCAGCCACTCCCAAGTATACAATTCAGTGTGATCAGTCACATTCACAATGTTGTCCTACCTTCATCACCATCGGTAACCAAAATTTTTCCGACACCCCGAACAGAAACCCTGCATCCTTTACACGTTAATTCCTCACAACCTCCCCCCAGTAAAACTATACTCTACAGGATGTCTTTATGAATTTGCACATTTTAGTTATTTCACATAAGTGGAATCATGTGATATCTGTCCTTTTGTCTCTGGCTTATTTCATTCAACATGATGTCTTCAAGGGTCATCATGTATCATGTTTTAGAACTTCATTCTTTTTAAGGCCAAATAATATTTCATTGTATGTGCAAACTGCGTTTTGTTTATCCATTCATCTGTTGATAGGTATGTGTGTTGCCTGGAGCTTTTGTCTATTGTAAATAAGATTGCTATGTACAATGGTGTGAAAAAAAACTCTGCCCTAGTCCCTGCATTCCATTCTTTGGGTTATATACTGAGAAATAGGACTGTTACATCAGATGGTAGTTCTATGTTTAACTTTTTGAGGAACTGCCAATAGTGGCTGTAACCACCATTTTACATTCCCACCAGCAATATATAAAGGTTCCTGTTTCACTACTTCACCAACACTACTTTCTGGTTTTTTTGTTTGTTTGTTTTAATAGTTATTCTGGTGGATGTGAGGTAGTATCTCATGCTTATTTATTTAGTCATTTTTGGCATTTCCCTAATGCTGAATGTTGTTGGCCATATTTTCATGTGCCTATTTGCCATTTGTTTATCTTCACTGGAAAAATGATTTTTCAAGACCTTTGCACAGTTTTTACTTGGGTTGTCTTTTGTTGTTGAGTTGTGGGAATTCTCTCTCTATATATATCAGATATATGGTTTCCAAATATTTTCACTCGTTCTTTTGGTTATCTTTTCACTTCCTTGAAAATGCCCTTTGATGAACAAAAGTTTTTAATTTTGATGAAGTCCATCTATCTGATTTTCCTTTGTAGATCATGATTTTGGTGTGTGTAAAGTCTAAGAATATATTGTCTAATATAAGGCCCTGAAGATATTTCTCTATATATTCTTCTAAGAGTTTTATAATTTTAGCTTTATGCATAGGTCATTGGTATATGGAGAGTTAAATTTTCTATATGGTGTGAGGTAGGGATCCAGCTTCATTGTTTTGCAAGTGATTGTCCCATATTCCTAGCACCACTTACTGAGGACACTATTCTTTCCCCATTGTATTGACTTTGCTCCCTTGCCAAAAAATCCATTGGCCATAGATAATGAGGGTTTATGTATGCGTCACCATTATTGTTCCTCAATTTTTCCTCAATTCTTTAATTACTGCTTTTTTTAGCTAATTAAATCTTTTATAATGAGTTCTTTAGAATTCTTTATAATTTCCAGCTGTGCATATTTTTCTGATATATTCTTTGTGGTTACCATAGAGCAAAACTTAACATTCTAAATCTTTAACAATGTCACTTCATTTGATACCAATTTAACTTCAATAGTAGGCACAAACTTTGTTCCTATATGCCTGTTTCTCTTACCCCAAGCTTCATGTTGTTATTGTAACAAATTACACATTTATTATTATTAGTCTGAAATTATAGATTTATCATTACTTTTTATGCATTTTGCATACTTTAAGAAGTAGTATGTGGAGTTACAAACCAAAATTATAAAAGTACTGGCACTTATATTTACCCATGTTTTTTTACCTTTCTTGGAGACTTTTATTTCTTCCTGTGGCTTCAGTTTGGTGTACAGTATCCATTCTTTTCAATCTGAAAACCTCCCTTTAGCATTACTTATAGAAATGCTTTAGTGGGGTAAACTCCCTCAGCTTTTGTTTATCTGGGAATGTCTTCATCTCTCCTCATTTTTAAAGACAGTTTTTCTGGATATAGAATTCTTGATTGGCAGTCTTTTCCTTTCAGCTGTTTAAATATGTCATCCCACTGGCTTAATTCCTCCATGGTTTCTTGAAAAATTGGCACCTTATTGAGGCTCCCTTGTACATGACATGTTCCTTCTCTCTTGTGAATTTCAGAATTCTCTCTTGTTGGCATTTGACAGTTGATTATAATGTGTTTAAGTGTGATCTGTTTGGGTTTATCATGTTTGGTGTTTGTTGACCTGCTTAGATATGCATGTTCACGCTTTTCTTTAATTTGGCAAGTTTTCAGCCATTATTTCTTCAAATATTATTTCTGTCTCTTTTATCTCTTTCTTCTCATTCTGGGTCTCTGATAATGTATATATTGATACATTTCATGGTGCCCTACAGGTCTCTCAGGCCCTATTCAGTTTTCTTTATTCTTTTTTTCCCCTCAGACTGAATAATTTCCACTGTCTTATTAATAAGTTTTCTTTTGCTATCTCCAATCTGCTGTTGAACCCCTCTAGGGAATTTTTTTTCTGCTTGCTCTTCATATGTTTTTTGCTTATTATGATTTCTGTCACTTAACTGATAATTTCTTTGTGTCATTTTCCAGTTTTCCTTTAGTTTTATTTTCTGTGTTTTCCTTCAGCTCTTTGACCATATTTAGGTCAATTTTTTAAAAGTTTCTATCTGCTAAGTACAAAGCCAGTTCCTCTCATTGATGGTTTCTAATGTGTTATCTTGCTCCTTTGCCTGGGCTTTCACTTGCTGTTTCTTAGTATGTCTTGTAATCTTTTGTTGCACTCTGGACCTTTTGAGATTATAAAGTAGTATCACAGAACTTAGTCACTGTGGCATATATTCCCTAAGCTTCTATCCAGCTAGTGTTATGCCAGAGATATCCTTGAATGCCAGCAGCTATAGAGAAATAAAAAGAAAGAAAACACCTTTCCCTATTGTAGCAGTTTGATATTATTGAAGAATTCCAAAAAGAAATATTGGATTATGTTTGTAAACTGGTCTTTTCCTCTGGGCATATTAGAGTGTATTGGATTCAGAGGTTTTGCTTTTACTTGATTAAATAATGATTAAGGTTTTGATTGGGCCATGTCAGTAGGACATTACATCCCATCCCCTTGGTGGGTGGGGACTCACAGAGAAACTGCACCGCAGAGAAGGGAGGTTGGAGTTTTTGAGCTGGAGCCCCGGGAAGTAAGCACACAGAGGAGCTTGGTCATGTGGAAAGAGAGAAGGCCCCGGGAAAAGAGATGAGCCATTCGCCTGATAGTCTACAACTGAGTCCAGATAGAAACAGCGCCCCAGGAAGAAAGACTAAGCCTAGAGAGCCTGACCATGGGGCCTTAAGAGGAAGAGGAAGAGGAAGGATGAACATCAGCAGCCATCTTGCTCTAACATGTGTCAATAAACTGGTGAGGAAAGTAACTTATGCTTTATGGCTTCTACCTCAAATATATACCCTTTATTAAAAACCGACCAATTTTTGGTATTTTGCATGAGCACCCCCTTGGCTGACTAATATACCTGTATTTTCAGATTGGCCTGTGCAAATGTTCTCCTTCAGAGCTTAGCCCACATTATAATAAGTTTAAAGAACAGCCCAAGTAAAAAACATATGGTCTTCCCTACTGTTTTCTAAGGATGTATCTTGTCCCAGTCAGGTACACATAGCCCTAGGAATTCCCCTGCATACATGGATCTGAATGTCCCTTTTCCTCTAGGAATAGTGTTTCTTCCCAGTCCTGGATGCTACACTGTGTTTTACAGTCAGCAGTTCTTTGCCCTGGCAGCTGAAATTTGACTTTTCTCCTGCAGCATTCTAACTGCCCTATAAACTGCCTCTATGTGCAGGGCCACTTTTTGGATGGCAAGCCTGCAATGAGTGTCTTGGTTCAATACTTTATGCTTCTACCCGTCAGATTGGCGCAGACATACATGCATCCTACTATGTGATAAAGGATTACACTGTTCCCTCCTGCACCGGGACCAGAGACCCACACTGAACCTGCAAGCAAGCTCCTCATGAGCCTGCAAGTGGTGAGGGAAGGTCCATTAAGGGTGGCATGAGGTTTCCCCTCCATTTTAAAATTGCCTTTTTCTTGTATGAGCACTTACCCAGTCTGCAGCTCTTTCCCTTTCACTGTTTTTCCCCACGCTTTGAGAAAGATGTTTCTGTCAGTTTCTGAAGGTTGTTTAAAACTTCTATTGGGGGACTGGATCCTTGGAGCATTTCAGTCCACCATCTTAGCGATGTCACTTTTCCTCAGCCATCTTTGACCCCTCTCTTCTTTGACTCTTGCCATCTGTCAAGTATCAAGTTTTGCTCAAGTTTTGTTTACCTGTCTCTATTATTATCTTTCTTTTCCATAGTCACCAACACCTTTCTTCTTCCTTTAAATATCTTGGCAGCCTCCAATATGGTCATCTTGTCTTATATTTCTTAGCTCAAATCCATCCTGTGACTCCACCACCAGATTAATATTCTGTCCCTTCTCCTTGCAATTTTGAATAAAACAGCATGATCCTTGCTTTCTTGGAGTTTTCAGTTCAGTGACGGATTTAGATAATCGATATCATAATTAAATTTAATGTTATAAAAGTTTTTTTAAAAGGAATATGGTGATATGTTAATATAGACAAAGGACTATTACTTAGTTAGCAGGTGTGTTTATGTTGGAGATGGGTTTGGGGGTGACGATGCCAGGGCAGGAAAAGGTTCTATGAGGAGGATATAAATGTTCTGATATTTAAATAATGTATAGTAGTGATTTAATCAAAGGGGGTAGGAATAGTGGGTGTGGAAGAGTCTTTCATGAAGATGGAACAGTATGTGTAAATGTGCCCCATTATGGGCAGGAGCATAGAAGTTTTGCTCAAGGAGACAGTGAGAGAAGAGAATTTGAGAATCTGGTAGAGTAAGTACTGGCAGTAACATGTATTATCTCATTGACTGTGATTAGTATTCTGTCTCTATATTTAGATCTGTGAAAACTCATTGAAGAGTCTTCAGAAAATGATTAACATGATCAGATTTGTAAACATCATTGTACCTTTGGTGTAGAGAACAGTTCAGAGAAAGGCAAGCTGTGGAGAGACCATTTGAAGGCTACCGCAGAGAGAAATTCTGAAAATTTTGATTGGATGATGGAGATGGAGAGAAATGGATGAGAAAAGCAATGCATAGTAGGAATTTGCAGGACAGAGATGTGAGGAGAAGATTACCCATGACACTAGAACAAGAGGTTCTGAAAGAGCATGTTCCTATGTATTCAGGGAATAGGGAATGATCTGTAATATCTAGAGCAACGTTTGTTGGGGAATGATGACACTTCAGTGGCCAGTTGGAACCAAATTATTAAAGTCCTTTTATGTGATGCTCAGGGCAAAGAGGAATGTTTGAAGGACTTTGAGCAAGGCATCATAATCAGATGTGGTGTCTAGAGGAGTCTCCTTGTTAGTATGGAGGATGGCCAGTGTTGGGTGTGACACAAGACAGTAAGTGATAATGAGAACCTAAACGAGGGCCTTGGCCATGGCAAGAAGAGTGGATCCAGTAAATATTAAAGAAGTGGAATCAACGTGATTTGGCCACTGATTGCATGTGGGGGATAAGAGGGGGGTAATCTAGGGTGAATCCCTGGTTTCTGGCTGAGACAAGCAGGAGGATGATTGTGGGTTCTACAATAGGAGGAGGAAGAGTAAGTTTGGGAAGAAGGTCCAGAGTCTAGATTTGTTTAACCTTCTTTTTTCGATACTTGCTCACTTACAAGTCTTTTTCTCTGTTTCTCCACCTGAAATCCATGGACTGTTGTTTATTTTAGTTATTTGGCTGTCTTGATTATGAACAAAAGTATCTGTTCAACCCTTTCTCATGCCTCTCACAAGATTAATTGAGAAACTGCTCTTTCCATATAAAACTTTTAATTATCTTTCATTTAACTCCCAGAGGCTACTGGGCATAGATGCCGAGTAAGTAGTTTTTAATAACCAACATGATTATACTGAACATAGCTGTGTGGAAATTTATTCCTGCCAAATAATCAGTGCCAGTTTTAACCTGGCAGGAGTTTTCAAAGAATGGTGAAAGGAGTCTTTTGCCTTTATTAGGAGGGGTTTGTGCCTTTCACTTCCTCATATGGTGACTCATACAAGTTTGGCACACATTACTTTTAATCAATTAATGTGAATAATGGACAATTTTAAAAAGCCTGAAATGGACATTAGAGGTTACCTAGTCCCCTGGAAAAAGCCTGCAGAATATTTTTCTTTCAATGATATTGTAATAAATAATATAGCCCTTGAATCTTTTTAAGGCTTTGAGTTAATAATTCAAACACCTGATCTGAGCATCCCATTTCCCATGTCAATTTTTTAGTGATCTTTGGAAAAAGTTTAAATGTGTTTAATTTCAGGCTGCTACCGTAATGTACTTAACTAGTAGCATGGTAAGAATAGGATCTGTGGAGTTAAATTCCTGACCTGAATCCCAGATCCATTACCTTCTAGAGTTTTGATTACAGACCACTCATTTAAACCACGTTGAGTCTCAACTTCTTCATATATAGGTTAATTCTATGAATGTATGCTTAAAGTTAAAAATCAGTAATTTTACCAAAAAGGATCACTAATTAATTTATTCAACAAACACTTATGGAGCACCTTCTGTGTGCAGGGTTCTGTACTGAGCTGGACAAAGGTGAATGATACATAATTGTTTTTCAAAGAGAACTTTTGACCAGATGTAGGAAATAGACAAGTGTATTAGTCAGCCAAAGGGGTGCTGATGCAAAATACCAGAAATCTGTTGACTTTTATAAAAGGTGTTTATTTGGGGTAGAAGCTTACAATTACCAGGCCATAAAGCATAAGTTAGTTCCCTCACCAAAGTCTGTTGCCACGTGTTGGAGCAAGATGACTGCCGACGTCTGCAAGGGTTCAGGCTTCTGCTTCCTCTTAAGTCTCAGTGGTCCCAGCTTCTTCCCATATCAGCTGTAGTCTGGGATAAGACTCTTCCCTCTCCATTGGCTTGTTTCTCTCCAGGTTCAGCTGTTCTGCTCTCTCAACAAGGCCAGCTATAAACTATCAGGCTAACAGCTCGTCTGTCTTCCGGGGGTCCCTGCTGTGTCTAATGGAGCCTTCTCTCTTTCCTCACATATCTGCTTCTCTGTGTATTTACTTCCCAGGGCTCCAGCATTAAAACTTTAACTTTCTCCTTCACCATGTCATTTTCTCTGTGAGTCCCTGACGCCTACTGATGTGGCCCAATCAAAGCCTTAATCATTATTTAATCAAGTAAAAGTGAAACCTCTAAATCCAATCCAATCTAATATGCCCAGAGGAACAGACCAGTTCACAAACATAATCCAATATCTAGTTTTGGAATTCATAAACAATATCAAACTGCTACAACAAGAGAGCAGATAATGATACAACATTGTGAGAAATATTAGGTTAAGGATCTGCACAATGTTCTGAGGGAGCACACAGGGGAAGATGTTCATCAAACCAGAAGAATCAGGAAAGACTGTACAGTTAAGTGATCTCAAGTTGAGTCTTTATCTAAATGGAGTCTTGAGGATTGACTTGAAATTGCCCATGCAGAATGGAAAAGGAAGAGTATTTGCAGAAGATCAAAGGGAAGAGAGAGAGGGGCAAGATCAGGCAACTACAGGTTTATTGATATAGTTGCTGAGTAGTGTGAAAGCTTGGAGAAGTAGACAAAGATTGTATTATGAAGGGGCTTGTGTTCCAAATTAAGGAGTCTCTGAGAGACAACTTTAAATATGTATGTCTGAAAGCTTTTAAATATAAAGACTAAAGAGGCACCAGGGATATGCCCTTCAACCTCAAAATAATAAGCATTCTTTCCTGAAGGGAAACATTTTCACTTTAAGAAATGTGATAGATGAAACACAAGACTAGCAAATTATGAAATAATAGAAGTTCTTCTTGAACTATGAACAATGTAGAAGTTGTAAAATAATTTCCAACATAATTTCTAAATTACGTCTTCCTAAAAGAAAGACAATTTGGAATGCCTTTTCTTTGCGCCCCCTCTTAGAGAATCGGTCAAATTATGTATCATGCTCTTTCCCAGTAATTAGAGTTACCCTATTTTTCAAGAACTAATTGGTAAATTCCTATTGGAATTCTGAACTGTTGAAAAGTCTAATACTAGACAGGTGGTGACCCTAAGACATTTGGAATTTATCCTGGAGGCCGAGGTGTTGTGGAGAAAGTATGATGAGTATAGATAGCTTTGGTCAGAAAATGAGGAATTGAGTGGATAATCGCCCCCTTTTTTGCGTCTGGACCCCCAGGAAATGCTTCTGTTAAGTTCTCTGGGTGGAAGCAGAGTGACACCTGTGCCTGCAATGCCAGCACTTGCTGGGAACCCCTAACTTTTGCTTCTCCAATCCTGCCGGGCAAGAATATGAGAAAAGAGACAAATCCGTGATTGAGAAGTCTCTTCTTAGCAGCTCCATGGCAGGTCTTGTGGCATTAGGCACTTTGCCTCTGTGAACCTTTGGTAAGAAAGCATGGAGAGGATTTTTGACATCTTGCATTATAAGTACACAATGTATTTATTTGATGAATTTTGAATTTTTGCAGCTCTTTCTGCATGTTCAGCAGTGAAATTAGCTGTTAAAAAGCATTTACATAGGGAATCATTTATGGCAAGAATTTTTTTTTTTCTCTAAGACTGCACATTCTTTGGGGGACTGCTCATCTCAGCACTGCAGTGAAGTGAAGTAACTCAGTTTTCCTTACTCAGCTATGATCTCAAGTGCTATTTGGATAAGGAATAATAGTTATTAGTATGAGTATGTCAGTGAGTGCTTATAAAAGAGAATTGCGAGGGTTATGATCCTACTTTAGAAAAGAAAGAATGTAAAGAATTACTTGAAGGGACAGTTGCTGGACAAGGAAGGAAGAGAAAAGGAGAGAGAGAAGGAGAGGTGTTAATAGATATGGAAAGTTGATTACAGAACTAGAATTCAGGAATTTCAGTTCTATTTTTGGTTTTCTTTTTATACATCTTGCACTTTTCCTAACGTAAAGTAGTTGGAAAATTTCAAGCATGCTTTTCTATCGATAATAAGTGAGCATTTATAGAAAGGGCAAAAAGTACTCTCAATTGAGTATACCTGGTACATCTGAAGATTAATGAAAAATTCTAGAGAAAGCATTTCATGGTCATTAGATGTTGTGATTTAATATATGGTGTTATTTACAACTAAGAGGAACAGAAATAAAGAAAAATTACTTCATCAACCCTGATTTTTTTTGTTTATTTTTGTATTTTTTGTAAGTAATCATTTCTTTTTTTAAATCTCTGTAGCATTTGTTAACAAATCAATTTATTGATACATATTAATAAAACATAAATCCATCCAAAGTGTACAGTCAATGGTATTTGGTATAATCACATAGTTATGCATTCATCACTTCAATCATTTCTAGAGCATTTTCATTATTCCAGTAATAATAATAGTAAACAAAAACCAACCAAACAAAACTCATCATCTCTCAACCTGTTTCCCCCTGCCATACACTGTTCATAGCTGCTATTTAGTTTCCTTCTCTCTAGTTTATTTGTATTTATATATTTTAAAACAGAGTATTATATATGAAATATCACCCATATTGGTATTTTACATGAGGTTTCACTATGTTATACAGTCCCATGTTACATTTTTTAGCTTTCCTTCTAGTAATATACATGTCCTTAGACTTTCCCTTTCAACCACTGTCATACCCATATGATAGCTCTCCTAGGCACAAACACCATGATGTGCTACTCTCACCATTTCCATTCATTTTCAAACAAATTTTTTTTAATGTGATGTATCTCTTCATTTATTAAATATTTTTATTATTTTTTCTAAAAGATACTTAGATTACATAAAATGTTACATGAAAAAATATAAGGGATTCCCATATGCCCCACTCCCCACACCTCCCACTTTTCCCCACATTAACAGCTTCTCATACCCCTCTTGTCTAGCTGTCTTAAGCATAACCACCACCACCATAGAAAACTGTGATTGACAATTTATACCAAACCCCACATCTATTACAATCTCTCCCTAAAGCTAACTCACAGCATAGAAGAAACTAGCTGTTCCTTAGAGGTCCTAAAACAGCAAACAAACTCAATCACAGAGCCCTTAACATGCTAACAGCGGCACGGGGGGTGGGGGGAACATGCCTATTTCTCAAGCAAAATTATCTCTTTCAGAATCAGCACCTTCCAAAACAAGATATTCGGCCCATGGGCATTTCAGCCAGTTCCAACCACAGTGTCGGGCCCATCTTCCCCCAGCCTCAATAGAATATTCAGAGAGGTTTACACCCTGTCAGGCAGGGTCTACTGCCTTAACCAGCAGGAAGTAACTACAGAAAATGATCATCGCCCCTCAGCACCCACCTTAAGAATAAGGGCGTGAACTATCTGAGGGGGTAGTCGAGGTATGTTAGTACAGGGTAATGGAGGAGGAAAGGACCCACAACATGGCTGACAGACAACATGGCTGCAATACCTTGCTCAGACCGTGAGTTTAACCTAGAGGTCCCAGCCTCTCTTCCTGGGTCCTCCCCTTGGCCCTGGATAGTCCAAAAAGGCCTCACCATTGGCCCCCACCATAGGTGAGGTCATCAGTAACCGCTGGGGCCCATCCCCTTAGCATTAGCAAGGGGGTAGAATAATTAACAGTTTAAAAGGTAATCACATGAGGCAGAGCTTGCTCTTTCTGCCTGGAGAGGCCCACACTAAGTCTTGCTATGTATTTCCATCTTTCTCTCCCATTTCTCAGCAAGCTCTGTTGTTTCCTCCATTTGCCAAATAAAAATAAATAAATAAAATAAAATAAAAAAGGGCAAGAGACTTGAAAAGACAGTAGTCCAAAGGAGAAATACAAATGGCGAAGAAATACATGAAAAAAAGTTCAACATCAGTAGCAATTAGAGAAATACAAATCAAAACTACAATGAGATATCATTTCACACCTCTTAGAATGGCCACTATTAAAAAGTCAGATAACTGTAAATGTCGGAGAGGATGTGGAGAGACAGGAATGCTTATTCACTGTTAGTGGGAATGTAGAATGGTACAGCCACTTGGAGGACTGTTTGGTAGTTCCTAAGGAACTTGAATACAGACTCGCTATGTGACTGGTAATACAACTGCTAGGTATATACCCAGAAGTACTGAGAGTAGTGACACTAAAAGACATCTGCACACCAATGTTCATTGCAGCGTTATTCCCAATAGACAAAAGTTGGAAACAACCCAAGTATCTATTAACTGATGAATGGTTAAACAAAATGTGGTGTATACACATGATGGAATATTCTGCAGCAGTAAGAAGAAATGAAGTCATGAAGCATATGACAATACGGATGAACCTGGATGGCATCGTGTTGAGTGAAGCAAGCCAGACAGAGAAGGACAAATACTATATGATTGTGCTATTATGAACTAAATATATTATGTAAACCCATGGAATTAATAATTAGAATATAGGTCACAAGAAAATGTAATGAGGGTAGAGAATGGAAAGCTGATTGTTAATCTGTGCACAACTGCTTAAAAGGTTGTTTGTGTTGCTAAAATCACAGTGTCTATAATAGAAGACCAGTAAATCCATAGTAGTCCATATTTTATTCCCCAGTCCTACAGAATTGAGTGGGAGAGAGTATAAACTACAATGTAAACTATAATCCTTTTAGTTATTGTAGAGGATATGGGAACAGACAAGATTTCTTAAGGGATGTATGGCTTGCCCTCCACCTAGCAATAGGCATTTAGGCGAGTTAAAGGAAATAGCTGACTTTGACACAGACACTACTTAGCTTTGTCTCTTGAGGAGGTGTTTCAGGCTATCCAATGACCGGCACACATACTTCCCGTCAGGTGATTTCGGAGAGCTGACACTTCCTTGCTTTTGCCCAATTTTTAATCTGGTAGTTTGTCTTTTTATTATTGAGTTGTATGATCTCTTTATATATAGTGGTTATTAAACCCTTATCAGATATGTGATTGCCAAATATTTTTTCCCATTGAGTTGGCTGCCTGTTCACCCTTTTGACAAAGTCCTTTGAGGTGCAAAAGTGTTTAATTTTGAGGAGGTTCCGTTCATGTATTATTATTATTTTTTAAGATTTTATTTATTTATTCATTTATCCCCCCCTTGCTGCTTGTGCTCGCTGGGTCAGCTAACCACGCCATGCGGGCGGGCTTGCCTTCACCAGGAGGCCCCGGGAACCGAACCCGGGGCCTCCCATATGGTAAACGGGAGCCCTACTGATTGAGCCACAGCCGCTTCCCCGTTCATGTATTTTTGTTGTTGTTGTTGCTTGTGCTTTGGGTGTAAGGTTTAAGAAACTACCACCTACTGCAAGAACTTGAAGATGTTTTCCTATATTTTCTTCTAGGAGTTTTATGGTTGTCACTTTTATATTTAGGTCCTTGATCCAGTTTGCGTTTTTTGTTTTGTTTGTACCTGGGACCTCTATGTGGGAAGCCGGCACTCAACCACTAAGCCACATTGGCTCCCCTGAGTTGGTTTTTTCATTTGTTTGCTTGTTGTTGGTTTTTGTTTGTTTGTTTGTTTGTTTCTAGGAGGCACCAGAAACTGAACCCAGGACCTCCCATATGGGAAGCAGGCACTCAACCACTTAAGCCATATCCGCTCCCAATTTTTGTATAAGGTGTTAGATAGGGGTCCTCTTTCTTTCTTTTGGATATTCTATCCAGTTCTCCCACCACCATTGGTTGAATAGACTGTTCTGGCCCAGCTGGGTGGGCATAACAGCCATGTCAAAATCTTTTGACTGTAGATGCTTTGAGGGTCTATTTCTGAGTTCTCTGTTCTGTTCTGTTGGTCAGTCTGTCTGTCTTTATGCCAGTACCATGCTCTTTTTATTACTGTAGCTAAGTAATATGCTTTAAATTCCAGAAGTAAGAGTCCTCCAACGTCATTATTTTTTTAAAGACATTTTTGGCTATTCAGGGCTCCTTATCCTTCCAAATAAATTTGATTATTGGCTTTTTGATTTCTGCAAACAATCAAACAAACAAACAAAAAACCACTGTTGGGATTCTTATTGGGATTCTGTTGAATCTGTAAATCAGTTTGGGTAGGATTGACATCTTGATGATATTTAGTCTTCCAATCCACGGACACAGAATGTCTGTCCATTTATTTAAGTCTTCTTTGGTTTATTTTAGCAATGTTTTGTAGTTTTCTGAATATAGGTCCTTTATGTCCTTGGTTAAGTTTATTCCTAAATATTTGATTGTTTTAGTTGCTATTATAAATGGAATTTTTTAAGATTTCCTTCTCAGATTGCATATCAGTAATATATGGAAATGCTATTGATTTTGCATATTAATCTTTGCTGAACTCTGTTAATTCTAGTAGCTTTGTTATGGACTTTCCAGGATTTTCTAAATATAGGATCATGTCATCATGTCATCAGTGAATAATGAAAGTTTTACTTCTTCCTTTCCTATTTAAGTGCCTTTTATTTCTTTATATAGCCTGATTGCTCTAGGTAGAACTTCTAGAATAATATTGAATAATAATGGTGACAGTGGGCATCCTTGTCTTGTTCCTGATGTCAGCAGGAAAGCCTTCAGTGTTTCACCATTGAGTACAATGCTAGCTATAGATTTTTCATATATGCACTTTACCATATTGAGAAAGCTTCCTTCTATTCCTATCTTTTGGAGTGCTTTTTATCAAGAAAGGGTGCTGTATTTTGTCAAACGCCTTTTGTACACCCGAGAGGTTGATGTGATTTTTTTCTTCTTCAATTTATCAATATGGATTATTACACAAATTGATTTTCTTGTGTCAAACCACCCTTGCATACCAGGGATAAAACCCACTTGATTGTGGTGTATAATTCTTTTAACATGTTTTTGCATTCAGTTTGCAAGCATTTTGTTGAAGATTTTTACATGTATATTCATCAGAGTTATTGGTCTGTAATTTTCTTTTTTCATAATATCTTTATCTGGGTAGTAGGGTTATGTTGGCTTCATAGAATGAGTTTGGTAACATTGTTTCCTGTTCAATTTTTTGGAAGAGCTTGAGCAAGATTGGTATTAGATTGCTTTGAATGATTGGCAGAATTCGCCTGTGAAGGCATCTAGTCCTGGTCTTTCATCTTTGCGAGGTTTTTGATGACTGTTTCAATTTCTTCACTTGTGATTGGTTTGTTGAGGTCTTCTATTTCTTCTAGGGTCAGTGTAGGTAGTTCCTGTATTTCTAGGAATTTGTCCATCTGATCTACATTGTCTAGGTTTTTGGCATACAGTTGTTCATAGTATCCTCTTACGATCCTTCTTATTTCTGCGGAGTCAGTGTTAATGTGCCCTCTCTCATTTCTGATTTTATTTATTTGTGTCTTCTCTCTTTTTCTTTGTCAGTCTAGCTTAGAGTGTGTTGATTTTGTTGATCTTCTCAAAGAACCAACTATTGGTTTTGTTGATTCTCTCAATTGTTTTTTTGTTTCTGATTTCATTTATTTCTGCTCTCATCTTTAATATTTTTTTCATTTGGCTTGGTTTAGGATTAGTTTGCTGTGCTTTTTCTAGTTCCTCCAGGTGTGCAGTTAGATCTTCAATTTTAGCTCTCTCTTCTTTTTTAATGTCAGCATTAAGTGCTCTGAATTTCCCTCTAGTACTGCTTTTGTGGTGTCCCATAGGTTTTGATATGCTGTGTTCTCATTTCCGTTTGTCTCAAGATATTTGCTGAATTCTCTTGCAATTCACCACTGATTATTTAAAAATGTGTTATCTTCCATATATTTATGACTTTTTCCCTTTTTCCTTCCATTATTGATATCCTGCTTCATTCCGTTATGATCAGAGAAAGTGTTTTGCATAATTTCTGTATTTTTAAATTTATTGAGACTTGTCTTGTGAACCAACATATGGTCTATCTTGGAGAAGAATCTATGAGCACTTGGAAAGAATGTATATCATGCTGTTTTAGAGTACAATGCTTTATAGATGTCCTTTAGGTCTAGTTTATTTATCATATTATTTAAGCTCGCTTTTCCTTTATCCTCTGTCCAGATGTTCTATCTAATACTGATAGTGGTGTATTTAAGTCTCCAACTATTATTATGGAGACATCTATTTCTCCTTTCCGTTTTGCCAGTGTGTGCCTCATGTATCTTGGGGCACTCAGGTTAGGTGCGCAAATATTTAGTATATTTTTGAATATAATAAATTGCCCCTTTTATTTATATATAATGACATTCTTCATCCCTTATAACAGTTTTGCACTTAAAATCTATTTTGTCTGATGTTAGTATCATTACTCCTGCTCTTTTTTGGTTACTATTTGCATGGAATATCTTTTTCCAAACTTTCACTTTCAACCTGGTTGTGTCCTCACATCTGAGAGGAGTCTCTTGCAGACAACATATAGATGGCTCATATATTTTTATCCATTCTTTCAGTCTATGACTTTTGATTGGGGAGTTCAAGCCATTAACATTCAGTTTTATTACTGTAAAGTCATTACTTTCTTCATTCATTTTGTCCTTTGGCTTTTTGTTGTCATATCATACTATTGTCTTTTACCCTTTAATTTGCCCTCCCTAATAATCTTCATTTCTACACTCTTCTCCACATCTCTCACCCTTGGCTTTTTGTTTGTTTTGTTTTGTTTTCCTTTCAGGCTGCAAACTCCTTTTAGTATCACTTGTAATTCTTGTCTGTTGGTGACACATTCTATCAGTTTTTGTTTGTCTTTGAAGACTTTGAACTCACCCTCATTTTTGAAGGATGGCTTTGCCAGATATAGAATTCTTGGCTGGCACTTTTTCTCATTCACTACCTTAAATACATCATACCACTTTCTTCTCACCTTCATGGTTTCTGATGAGAGGTCAGCACTTAATCTTATTGTATGTGATGCTTTGCTTTTCTCTAGCTGCTTTCAGGATTCTATCTCTGATATTTGTCATTATGAATAGTAGATGTCTCAGGGTAGGTCTATTCGGATTTAATCTGTTTCATGTGCACTCTTCTTGGATATTAATATTTATTTCTTTCATGAGGGTTAGGAAGGTTTTGGTCATTATTTCCTCATATATTCTTTCTACCCCTTTTCCATTCTCTTCTCCTTCTGGGACACAGATAATGCATATGTTTGTGTGTTTCGCATTGTCATTTAGTTCCCTAATACCCGGTTTCATTTTTCCATTCTCTTCTATATCTGTTCTTTCTCTATCTTACCCGTTCAGATGTTCTGTCTTTGAAATCATGAATTCTGTCACTGAGCAATTTAAATCTGCTTTTATATGCCTCTAATGTATTTTTTGTTTGTTTTTTACTTTATTTTGAACATTTAATAATTGAAAATATAAACAATTAAAACTAAAAAGTAAACACAGATGAATGAATACATATACATTTCTCAATTAAATGTAATGGATACATATAAATTTTTTTTTGAATCAAAAATATGTTACACAATAAATTTGGTTCATAGTAACACATTCATACAGTATTTGTCCTTTTGTGTCTGGCTTCCTTCGCTCAACATAATGTCCTCCAGGTTCATCCATGTTGTTATATGCTTTATGACTTCATTTCTTCTGACAGCTGCATAATATTCCATTGTGAGAATAGACCACAGTTTGTTTATCCATTTGTCTGTTGATAGACACCTGGGTTGTTTCCAACTTTTGGCAATGGTGAATAATGTTACTTTGAACATCGGTGTGCAGATGTCTGTTTGTGTCACTGCTCTCAGTTCTTCAGGGTATATACCCAGTAGTGGTATTGCTGGGTCATATGGCAAGTCTATATTCAACTTCTTTAAGAACTGCCAAACAGTCCTCCATAGTAGCTGCACCATTCTGCATTCCCACCAACAGTGAAGAAGTGTTCCTATCTCTCCACATCCTCTCCAACACTTGTAGTTCTCTGTCTTTTTAATAGTGGCCATTCTGATAGGTGTGAAATGATATCTCATTGTAGTTTTGATTTGCATTTCCCTAATCATGCATGATGTTGAGCATTTCTTCACGTGTTTTTTTGCCATTTGTATTTCTTCTTTGGAGAAATGTCTATTCAAGTCTTTCATCCATTTTTTAATTGGGTTGTTTGTCTTTTTATTGTTGAGTTGTAAGATCCCTTTATATACCCTGGATATTAAACCCTTATCAGACATGTGATTTCCAAATATTTTTTCCCATTGAGTTGGCTGCCTTTTCACCTTTCTGACAAAGTCCTGTGAGGTGCAAAAGTGTTTAATTTTGAGGAGGTCACATTTATCTATTTTTTCTTTTATTGCACGTCCTTTGGGTGTAAGGTCCAAGAAAGCACCACCTACTACAAGGTCTTGAAGATGTTTCCCTACATTTTCTTCTAGTAGTTTTATGGTCCTGGCTTTTATATTTAGATCTTTGATCCATTTTGAGTTGATTCTTGTATAGGGGGTGAGATAGGGGTCCTCTTTCATTCTTTTGGTTATAGATATCCAGTTCTCCCAACACCATTTGTTGAAGAGAATTTTTTTCCCCACTAGCGTGGGCTTGGTAGGTTTGTCAAAAACCAGTTGACTGTATAGGTGAGGGTATATTTCTGGGTTCTCAATTCTATTCCACTGATCGATGTGTCTATCTTTATGCCAGTACCATGCTGTTTTGGCCACTGAAGCTTTTTAATATGTTTCAAGTTCAGGCAGTGAAATTCCTCCCACGTTGCTCTTTTTTAGAATGCTTTTGGCTATTCAGGTGCACTTACCCTTCCAGATGAATTTGGTAATTGCCTTTTCTAATTCCGTAAAGTAAGCTGTTGGGATTTTGATTGGTATTGCATTGAATCTACAAATCAGTTTGGGCAAGATTGACATCTTCACGATATTTATTCTTCCAATCCATGAACACGGAATGTCTTTCCATTTGTTTAGGTCTTTTTCAATTTCTTTTAGCATTGTTTTGTAGTTTTCTGCATATAGGTCCTGTATTTCTTTGGTTAAATTAACTCCTAGGTATTTGAGTCTTTTTGTTGCTATTGGAAATGGAGTTTTCCCCCTAATTTCTTCCTCAGGTTGTTCAGTACTAGTGTACAAAACATTACTGATTTTTGCATGTTGACCTTGTATCCTGCCACTTTGCTGAACCCATTTATTAGTTAAAGTAGCTTTGTTGTGGATACTTCAGGATTTTCTAAATACAGGATCATGTCATCTGCAAACAGTGAGAATTTTACTTCCTCTTTTCCTATTTGGACACCTTTAATTTTTTTTTCTTATCTAATTGACCTAGCTAGAACTTCTAGTAAAATGTTGAATAACAGTGGTGACAGTGGGCATCCTTGTCTTGTTCCCAATCTTAGAGGGAAAGCTTTCAACCTTTCCACACTGAGTATGATATTGGCTGTGGGTTTTTCATATATGTCTTTTATCATATTGAGGAATTTTCCTTTAATTCCTATCTTTTGAAGTGTTTTTTTATCAAAAAAGGATGCTGGATTTTGTCAAATGCCTTTTCTGCATCTATCGAGATGATCATGTGTTTTTTTTCCTTCAATTTGTTAATGTGGTGTATTATACACACATTGATTGATTTTCTTATGTTGAGCCAGCCTTGCATACCAGGAATAAATCCCACTTGGTCATGATGTATAAGTCTTTTGATATGCTGTTGGATTCTATTTGCAAGTATTTTGTTGAGAATTTTTGCATCTATGTTCATTAGAGAGATTGGTCCATAATTTTCTTGTCTTGTGGAATCTTTATCTGGCTTTGGTATTAGGGTGGTGTTGGCTTCATAAAATGTGTTGGGTAATTTTCCCTCCTCTTCAATTTTTTGGAAGAGTTTAAACAGGATTGGTGTTAATTTTTTTTGAAATGCTTGGTAGAATTCACCTGTGAAGCCATCTGGTCCTGGACTTTTCTCTGCTGGGAGATTTTTGATGACGGAGTCAATCTTCTTAATTGTGATTGGTGTGTTAAGTTCTTGTATTTCTTGTAGCGCCAGTGCAGGTTGGTTGTGCGTTTCTAGAAATTTGTCCATTTCATCTAGGTTGTCTAGTTTGTTGGCATATAGTTTCACATAATATCCTCTTATGATTCTTTTTATTTCCCCCCTTTCATTTCTGATTGTATTTATTTGCATCTTCTCTCTTTTTTTCTTTGTTAGTCTAGTGAGGGGTTTGTCAATTTTATTGATCTTCTCAAAGAACCGGCTTTTGGTTTTGTTTATTTTCTCTATTGTTTTTCTGTTCTCATTTTCATTTATTTCTGCTCTAATCTTCATTATTTCTTTCCTTCTGCTTGCTTTGGGATTGGTTTGCTATTCTTTTTCTAGTTTCTCTAGTTGTTCAGTTAAATCTTTGAGTTTAGCTCTTTCTTGTTTTTTAATATAGGCATTTAGAGCTATAAATTTCCCTCTCAAGACTGCCTTTGCTGTATCCCATAAGTTTTGATATGTTGTGTTTTCATTTTCATTTGTCTCATTATGTTTACTGATTTCATTTGCAATTTCTTCTTTGACCCTCTGATTATTTAGAAGTGTGTTGTTCAGGCACCACACTTTTGCAAATTTACTTTTTTCCTGTCTATTATTGATTTCTAGTTTCATTCAATTATGATGTGAGAAGGTGCTTTGTATAATTTCAATCTTTTTTATTTATTGAGAGCTGAATTATGACCTAACATGTGGTCTATCCTGGAGAAAGATCCATGGGCACTTGAGAAGAATGTATAACCTGCTGAGTTTGGATGCAGTGTTCTGTATATATCTGTTAGATCTAACTTGTTTATCATATTGTTCAAGTTCTCTGTTTCCTTGTTGATCTTCTGTCTAGTTGTTCTATCTAATGATGTGAGTGGGGTGTTGAAGTCTCCAACGATTATTGTAGAAATGTCTATTGCTCCCTTCAGTTTTGCCAGAGTTTGTCTCATATATTTTGGGGCACCTTGACTAGGTGCATAGATATTTATGATTGTTATATCTTCCTGGTGGATCATCCCTTTTATTAATATGTAATGGCCTTCTATATCTCTTGTAACTTCTTTTGCATTTAAAGTCTGTTTTGTCTGATATTAGTATAGCTATCCCTGCTCTTTTCTGGTTACTATTCGTGTGGAGTATCTTTTTCCAACCTTTCACTTACAGCCAGTTTGTATCCCTGGGTCTAAGGTGATTTTCTTGTAAGCAGCATACGGATGGCTCATGTTTTTTTTTTATCCACTCTCTCAGCCTGTATCTTTTGATTGGGGAGTTTAATCCATTCACATTCAATGATATTACTGTAAATGCACTATTTGCTTCCTCCATTTTATTCTTTGGTTTTCATATGTCATCTTGTTTTTGTCTCTCTTTTTATTCTTTTGGTTATCCTTTCTGCTATTCTTTCTTCTATATTCTCCTCCAAGCTTCTCTCTCCTGTCTTTTTCTTTCAGGTTCTAAGGCTTCCTTTAATATTTCCTGCAAAGGTGGATTCTTTTTTGCAAACTCTCTTAGTTTCTATTTGTTTGTGAATATTTTATACTCACCTTCATATTTGAAGGACCGTTTTGCTGGATAAAGAATTCTCAGCTGGCAGTTTTTCTCTTTCAGTTTCCTAATTGTATCATACCACTGTCTTCTTGCCTCCATGGTTTCTGAAGAGAAATCTGCACTAAGTCTTACTGGACGTCCCTGGTATGTGATCGTTTGCTTCTCTCTTGCTGATCTGAGAATTTTCTCTCTATCTTTGACTTTTGACATTCTGAGTAGTATGTGTCTTGGCGTAGGTCTATTTGGATTTATTCTGATGGAGGTACGGTGTGCTTCTTGGACATGTAAGTTCAATTCTTTCATCAGAGCTGGGAAATTTTCAGCTATTATTTCCTCAAATACTTTTTCTGCCCCTTTTCCCTTCTCTTCCCCTTCTGGAACTCCCATGACACGTATGTTGTTGTCTTTTGTGTTGTCATTCAACTCTCTGAGCCTCTGCTCAATTTTTTCCATTCTTTTCTCTCTCTGTTATTTTCTCTCTTCAATTTTAGCTGTTCTGTCTTCGGTATCACTTATTCTTTTTTCTATCATTTCGAGTCTACTGTTGTATGCCTCAAATATGTTTTTTACCTCACCTATCATGTCTTTCATTCCCATGAATTCCGTTACTTTTCTGTTCAGGATTTCAAATTCTTCTTTGTGTTCGCTCAATATCTTCTGATGTCATTTATCTCTTTATCTATATTGTCTTTTATCTCATTAATTTGATTTTGGAAATTTGAGCTCATCTCGCTGATTAGTTCTCTCAAATTCTGCATCTCTTCTGGGACTTTGATGTGTTCCTTTTCTTGGGCCATGTCTTCTATTTTCTTAGTATGGCTCGTAATTTTTTGCTGGTGTTTAGGCCTCTGGTGGGGATGTAGTTTACTTAGATGCTCAATCTCTTTCTCTTTTATAGGGATTTAGTGGTAGGAGGCTGTGAGTTACCACAGCTCTTTGATTTTTGGCTCGACCTGGATTGTTAGGATTGTCCTGCTGGTTGCTCAAAACTGGGCACTGGACCCAGTAATTGGTTATAGAGTCACTTCCTAGGGCCTTGGGCAGGGAGACTATAGAGGCCAGGAAAAGCTTCTCCTATTATTTTTAATTTTTTTATGTGCACTTCCTTTGTCTGCCAGTAGATGGCACTCTTTGGCAGCTCTCAATTCAATGCCTGGTTGGAGTTTATTCGTTGTGACACAGACCAGATCAATGTGATAGAGCTTCCTGTCTGAGGGCTAAGAGCCTTGTAATTCAAACTTTCTGAGAAAGTTCTCCAGTCTTCTCTGGCAGCCCCCTCCCTTTTCCCAGCTAGGAAATAGTTCCACTCCCCTCTGTGTCCTCAACAATCAGTCCCTGTTAGTAGAGGAGGAGATTGGGATATTTGTATATCTTTAGCCCTTTACAGGCTCCAAGACAAACAATGGCACAGCCCCACCCGGCCTGGAAGGGCTCTCAAGACAAGGCAGACCAAACGTCCAAGTCAAAAGCCAAGTCAGCCCCAGGTTCTCTCTCCCCTCTCCTGTGGAGTCTTCAACAATTAGCCCAAGCTAGAAGAGAGGGTTGGATTTCTCCAGTCCTTCATAGGCTCCCAGGGCAAACCACCATGTGGAAGGGTCTGTGGGGCTCCGCAGCCCAAATTTTCGGGTCAGAACTTGAGTCAGCCTTAGGCAGTGTCCCTCTTTCTCCCCTTTCCTGGAGTGGTAGATCCCTGGAGCCCCCTTTGTCTGTAGTCGCTGGCCCAGAGGACAGAGAATTCTAAAGAGTGTAGGGGAAGGTGCCGGCAGCAGCAGCCGCTGCTGGTTCCAACTCATGGTTCTGTCATAGCAATTTCCCTCTTTTGTCCCTCTCTCCTCTGGGTGGTTTTCAGCCTTTACCTGTTGTCCTAAACCCTAGAAGATCTTTTTTGAGGCTGTTTCAGCCTGTCCTCTAGCTATTTTTCTGGAGAAGAGATTCCCACATCTTACTAGTCCGCCATCTTCCCCTCTAATGTATTTTTAATCTCATCCCTCATGTCTTTCATTCCCATAAGGTCTGTTACTTTTCTTTGTAGGCTTTCAAATTGTTCTTTATGCTCACCCAGTGTCTTCTTAATATTTTTGTCTCTTTTGTCGTATTTTCTTTCAATTCTTTAAATCAGTTTAAGAGAGTTATGTGATTATCATTGATTAGTTTTTTTAAATCCTGTACCTCTTTAGATATCTAATATTTGGTTTGTTCCTTGGGTTGGGCCATCTCTTCTTGTTTCCTAGTATGGATTATAATTTTTTGCTGATGTCTAGGTTTTGGGATATGTTGGTGAGTTTACTCTAATGGCCAATTTCTCTCTTGCCTATTATTTTTTTTCACAGCTCTTCTTTGATATTTGGTTTAACTTATTCTAAGTCTTTAAAATTGCCCAGCCTAAGTTATAAAAATCATGCCAGGGACTCACTAATGTGGCACAGATTTTCTACCAGGAATTAGGGTACAGAGAGGGCCAAAAGCAGGTTTTGTCCATGCAATTTCCAGATCGGTCAGCAGATGACACTCATTGGTGCACCCTTCCACAGAGGTGCTTCAAACTCCATTTTCCTGTGTTTTTGTCTGCCCAGAGCAGAGATTCAATGCAGGCTCTCCTGGCTGAGTTCACAGATGGTGGAAAGCCCCCCAACTCTCCATCCCTTTTCCCCTTAACACATGACTGGGAGGAAGATGTCTGTTCCCTCTCAGTGCTGCAGTGAGCTAGGAATTTTATTCCAGCTTAATATTTGGGGGGGGGGGGGGCCAGGGGAGGGGATCCCTTCCTGGCCACTATGGGGATTTGGTAACTCACATTTGTTGTTTTGGGTTCTTTGTCTTTCTGTCCTTCACCCTCTTGGAAGTTGTAAAGCACTGTCCTGGTATGCTGACCCCCAGAACAGGTCCCTTGGACAGCTTTTGGTTCTTTCTCTGTTGTTTTTGTGAGAGTTGAGCCCTGCTTGCCTAATCCAATGCCATCTTTCAACAATCTTAATTTTGTATTTGAACTTTAGATGCTCAGAATAGAACTTGTAAAGATATTTTTAGTAACTTCTACCTCAAAGAGAAACAAAAATATAATATTTAACAGTTTCAAATATTTCATGGTATCTAGTTGGCTCTGTGTGCACTTATGAATCCCCCCAAAAAATCCAGTTCAGTGGTTGTCTTAAAAAGGCTCTTTTTTTTCCTTCAGAGATTCGACTTCCAAATATATTTTAATGATTGCAGTTCTCGTATTGTTCATTTTTGGGGCTATACTTATGTTGTACTTCTTTGCAGAATTATTGATGAAGTATCCTTGTTCTGCAGTATTACATTTGGCAAAACATTGTTTCCTATTTTGAGCTTGTCAGTGTAACCTTCAGGGGAAATGGATCTATCATACCATTGTATCAACTCCTTTAGAAAATTACATTATCACATATCCATTTATAACCTACCCCCAAGTGATCTCAGTCAAATCATTTTATGTCTTGGTTTCACTTCTATGAAATTTTCTATAAAGATTGCTGCCCTTGCTTGCCTCATAGAACCATAGTATTTAGCTAGATGGTTCTGTGAAGTTCATTTTACCCCTCATGAGTGGGTCCCATATAACTAGGAAGGATATTTCTTCTAGTAGATTTCTCAAAGTTAGGGAGGTGTGGCTGCCTAAAGAACTTCAGTGAAAGATCATTAACTTGTGAAGAGTGCAAAAGGTGGGCAAAGGAGAGAGGAACTGGAAGAAGCATCTACACATATAGAATTCTATATGTGTAGAATTAATGTTCCCTGCTATGTCCTTTTCGTGCACTGCTTCATGTAAACTTAGAAATGACCTTGAAATCTGGGTGGTATTAGTAATATTGGAGGTCATAGTAACTTGCCTATTACAGCTCATACTATCAGTAAATGATGTGCACATCTGACTGACTCCTAAACTTAACACTTTTTCCACATAGTGATTGTAAACAATGGGTAATGGAATATTTCCTAGTTAAGCAGATTTAAGTGTCACTGGCACTCAGTTTTCTTCACTAATTGGTTACGGTTTGAGCAACAATAAGAGAAACAAATATGTGAATTTTGTAGAAACTCACTGGCAAGAGATATCATTTTGGTTACTATCAGCAGATCAAACCTTGATGTCCATTTCACTGGGGGATACAAATACATTTTCTATTTGCCATGTGTCTCTCTTTTTTATTAGGAGAAATTGGAGGTAACCATAATCCTTTTAAATTGAGTTATGGCTTACTCAGGGTCTATTTTATTGAAATTTGGGGAAACTAATATAAGTTCATTGACTTTCAAGCTCAAAGAGGCAAAATTCATAAATGAACAACTTAAGTAGAGTGCTATAATCTAACTGTGAAACAAATCAGGCAGTTAAAATGTATTTAGCTTAATATTTTAAAATGACATAAGACAGGTATTAGATTATTCCTCAACATCAACGTTTTATGGAATATCTTCTATCCTGTGCCTTATTTGGATAAGTAATAATAATACCAACTTATCATAGAATGGTAGAACTGCACTCCTTGGTCTTTGTCCTCATTTTTAGAATAAGAAAACCGAAACGTCAGGAGATGAAATAATTTATTCAAGGTTACTCTTCAATTTATACCAAAATGTCCTATTCTGAGCTAAGACAAAAATCCAGAGCTGATTTTCAGTTTAGTTGGTCCCTGTATTAGTCTGCCAGAGAGGTGCTGATACAAAGTACCAGAAATCTGTGGCTTTTATAAAGGATATTTATTTGGGGTAAAAGCTTACAGTTACAAGGCTATAAAGAGTCCAACTCAAGGTTGCTTTCTTACCAAAGTCATTTGCCACGTGTTGAAGCAAGATGGTCGCTGATCTCTGCCTGGTCTCTCCTTTCCCACCAGGCTTCCAGTCCTCTTGAGGCTACATGGGCCCAGCTCCTTCCTGAATCTAGCTGAAGGCTGGCATAGGGCTCATTTCTTTCCCGGCCTTTTCAGCTGCTCAACTACTCAGCTGCTCTGATCTCTTCAGCTGCAAACTATCAGGCAAATGGTCCAGCTTTCTTCCTGGGGCTTTGGCTGTTTGAGCCTTCTCCTTTCTGTCACAAAGTTCTCTCCTCTGGCATCTGTGGAGCTCTCTCTCTTCCCATATGTCTTCTTGAGTGAGGGTCTGTTTATATCAGCCCACCAAGGAGCAGGGACTCAACTTGAGTCATACCTGACTGACGTGGTTGGATCAAAGCCCTAATTTTAACAGGTAATTTAATCAAGAACCCCTCAACTTTATCCAGTATAATCAAAGGGTATCACACCCAGAATAGATTCATTTATGAACATAATATTTCTCTTTTTGGGATTCATAAATAATCTTCAACTGCCACAGTCCCCTACACTACACTGCCTCATAGTAAACTAATTATAATACCTTGTGCTTCCATTTAAGAAATCTCTTGTTCTCTATCCAGATATTTCTGTATTATCATTCCTTATAAAATTGTAGGACTGTAAGAAATTTTCTTTCATTTTCTAGGAACAAATAATGTTAAGTGGCATAGCTCCTTCAGTGCTTTGCATTGACAGAGTATGCCACAGACAAATGAGTGAATGATTACAATTGGTAATCAGTTGACACTTTTACTTTTCAGACTTTCACCATAAGGGAAGGAGGAGGAACTTCTTGAAAACTAGTGTATTGGACAGGTTAAATATCTTCCACTCCCAGAGACCTCTTCTAATAGAAAGTAGCTGACCCACAGTTTCCACTGAGGGATCTGCTCCTGTGGGCCAAGGATAAGGATAATTTGTAAGTTGGCAAAATCTCCAAGAACTAGCTTACCATTAAAATTTCTGTCTGAAAAAAAGAAAGGAATGATGAACAATTAGCTACTCCTGTTCAATTCTCTCTTACTTTGGAATTTGGTGGTTATTTTAGTTTGCTAAATGCTGCCAATGCAATATACCAGAAATAAGTTGGCTTTTACAATGGGAATTTATTAACTTATGAGCTTACAGTTCTGAGGCGATGGAAGTGTCCAAATCAAGGTGTATTAGTCAGCCAAAGGAGTGCTGATGCAAAATACTAGAAATCTGTTGGTTTTATAAAGGGCATTTATTTGGGGTAGAAGCTTACAGTTACCAGGCCATAAAGCATAAGTTACTTCCATCACCAAAGTCTGTTGCCACGTGTTGGAACAATATGGCTGCCGACATTCAGCTTCCTCTTCCTCTTAAGGCTCCATGGTCTCAGCTTCTTCCAATATCAGCTGTAGGCCATCAGACTCTCTAGGCTTTGTCTCTCTCCCTGGGCTCAATTCTCTCCAGGCTTGGGCTTGTGTTTCTCTTCAAGGTCAGCTATAGACTATCAGGTGAACAGCTCATTTCTCTTCCCAGGGCCTCTGCTGTGTCTATGGAGCTATCTCTAGTCCTCTGTGTTCTCCTGTGTGTTTACTTTCTGGGCTCCAGCTCAAAACTCAAAACTCCCTTCTCTGCAGTGTGGTTTCTTTGTGATTCCCCTTGGATGCAATGTCCTACTAATATGGCCCAATCAAAGTCTTAATCATTATTTAATCAAGTAAAAGTGAAACCTCTGAATCCAATATAATCTAATATGCCCAGAGGGACAGACCAGTTTACAAACATAATCCAATATCTATTTTTGGAATTCATAAACAGTATCAAACTACCACACAAGGAATCATCAGAGATGCTCTCTCCCCAAGCTGCAGCAGTGGGCCATCAGGCACATGGCAGGGCATATTGGTGGCACCTGCTCATTTCTTCCCTCTCTTCCAGGCCTTGTTGCTTTCTGTTTCTGGCTAATATGGCTTCCTCTCAGCTTCTATGTTCCATTGATTCTAGCTTCTGGCTCCCAGAGCCCTCAGCTTCTGAGTTCCTCTCTGTCTCTGCGAACTTCTTTCTGTGTTTGTGACTTTTTATTCCGCTGTTTATAAAGGATTCCAGTAACAGGATTAAGAGCCGTCCTGGGCCATGTCCTACTGAAGTGATCTAATCAATAGGAAGATCCCTTAACTGAATCTAATCAAAAGGTCCCATTTATAATAGGTTTACAGGCTCAGAAATGAATTAGCTTTAAGAACAGGATTTTCTGGGCTCCACAAAAGACTCAGACTTCCACAGTGATTAAAGCAGGCACTATAAAGACACTGGAAGAAAGCAAGAAATCTGAGCCCACAAGGTAGCAGAGGCCAAGAGAAGTCACACACAATTCAAAATGATGAAAAAGCAGAAGATATGAGGAAGAGAAAATAATAACATATGCAGAATAGAGGGGAAGATGTTGATTAGTTATGATATGACGAGATTCACATTGAAATGCTGCATAGTACAATAGTGGAGAAATAATAATTTTATGATGGTGATGGGATAAGTTAGCCTAGATAATTGAGGTGTCTTAGATCCTGTGTTATTCCAGTTCTACTCCCCAAGAAGCCCGACTGAGTGCATTTATCCATTTCATGAAAGCCTTCCTGAGTTTCCATGTGTTGCCTAATCTTTGTTGCCACACTATCCTTCCAATTGCAAGTTTTGAAGATGCCTGCATATGTTTCTGTTGCTTACAACTAAAAGCACCTAAATAATACAGCTGAACCTAGGTCAAACCATAGAATGCTTCTCAACTGGGCAGTCACATTCTGTATGCTTACTGTTTTCTGGGTCAGTCTTATTTACCATGATCCTCAGTTGCAGTCTCTTTCCTTAGGCCCAGTCCAATTTGCATCATTTTTTATACAACATCAAGCAACAAGGACAGAAGGACTCTCCAGAGTCAGCAACTACCTTTCCAAAGCTATTATGTCTCAAGCACTTCCTTTTACCTTTAAGCATCTGCCTTGCATATGGTCCTCTTGGGCTACTCTTGAGAAAATATTTAAAATGATATCTAGAACTTGGCTATTTTTAAATGAAAAAAATAAAAATGTGTTTCTTCAGTGGGAAGGAGCAGTAAACTAACTTAAGTATGCCATTGTAAACCCTGTGCTCTGCCAATTCTTCACAGCTTCTTATGATCCCATTTGGTTTAATATATTACCTTTGTCAACCTGGTGTGTGGTTGGAATTCTTCTTGCCTGTTGGTATATGCACTGGCCATTCTGGACTCTATGCTTATGTGAATTCCCTACATATCAAAGGTATGGTGTCCATTAAGTAATTTCTCATAAAATTTTTCTGTACAGTCATCCTATGGATGCATTGCAAATATAGTTAGATCAGTACTGTTCCATGCTTTAATTTGCTACCCATTCTAATGTTGCCTAACAACAAGAGAGGGTCCCAATTATGTGTAGCACTGTGTTCCAAGGAGTTCATGGTACCGAATACACATCTCATTTATTTACATCACACCATATGTGGTTTTCTGATTTAAGAATTTAAAATTTTTGTTTTGCAGATGGGAAAGTGGATAGCTGGTAACTTATCTTTATTAAGAAAGTAAGTGGTTGGTAGAGAAATTAGGAGAAACTATCTCTGGATTCCTAATCTCAATAGTTTGCTGATTCAACAAACTATGTTGCATTTAGCTTCCTTTGACTTATAAGTGATATACCCATACTGTATTGCATTTACCAAATAGTTATTATGCCCCAGATCATAGACTCTATATTTGAAGTGCTTTTTTTTTTTTTTTTTTTTTTTGTGTGGTGTTTTTTTGTGGGGGTGGGGTTGTTTTGTTTTACTCTTATGTGGAAGACAGTGTCTTAGAGATGAGGTAGGTAAAAATGCACAAGCAAGATTGGTCTGGGAGAAATTTATGTGCAGTCTATTTATTTTGATAAACCCAGATAGGATTACTGAACCCTGAGCTTTAGGACCTGGGCAGATATTAGTAGCTGCAGTATAGTTGTACTATAGTGGTATGAGGTAGTTTGATGAGAAAAATATGTAGGAAGAGAATAGGAAGTTCTCTCTTTCTTGACATACACAACATAAGTCAAAAATTCCAGAAGGAGCATTTTGTGGTAGGCACATTCCCTGTTTAGCCATGTGCCATCTAGTAATTTCCATTTCCTTCCTTTGTTGCCATCCTAACCCTGATTCCACGTTAGACAGGGTTGAAATGCCAGCCTTAAGAGAAGTGGGTTATGGGTAAAACCTCCTCAGAATTGCCTCGGTTTTCAGACCACAGAGATAAGTGTCATGCACGGTTGCCAAGTAACTGAAGAGACAATGCAACAGTGGTGACTCTTGGGCACTGATGAAACTGAAATTCCTTCTTACCCATTCCATGCAAATAATATGAAGCTCATTTAAAATGAGAAGGGGAAATTCTAATCAAGAAAGAATTGGTACTCTTATGGTGTCGCTTTTTGAAATCATCCGGATTCATTTAGAAATTTTATAGCCCCCATGACTGCTTCAGTCAACAACAACAACAACGCATATTGGAGAAGTTCTAATAGTAAGAACAAGCAATTTCTTAAAAATTGTCAATGCCTTTGAATTGCATACCTGCTTATACCCTTCTCCATCGTCTATAGCCATATATTCTTATTCAGCTTCTATATTCATTCATATAGTCTATATTCATCTTATATAGCCAGTATTCTCCCTTTTCTCTGTGCTTCAGTTGAGAAGAACTCTAACAATACTATATATAGGATTAGATCCTGGAACATTTTATCTTTTCCTTCCTAAGTGGTTGTTTCCTACACTGGAGAACAATCTTAACTCTTGGGTAAACAAGCCCCTCCCCCTTTTTACAGCTGTTGTTCTCAGGGATGAAAAGGGTTTTCTTCATTATGGTATCTCATCTTTATCATCATCATCATCATCATCATTTCAGTGACCTTCTTTGTCCAGGCACTGTTCTGGTCTCTTTGCAAATATTATTGTAATGCTCACATCACTCTTTCATACAAGTGCTAGAATATAGTTCTTAGAGATGAAGGAAGTTGGTCTCAAGATCACAGCCTGGTGGAGCTCTACTCTGATACCAGATGGAGATTCCTAAGTCCACATGCTTTTTTTACTAAATGATGTGGATGTGTATCATGTTATCTCTTCTGCTGGTGGAGAGAAGGTTATCTAGTTTTGAAATGAAGTAGTTAGATTTTTTTTCTTTAGGTGATATTGGCCTACCATACACTATTTAAAATACCTCCAGGCTTCTGCCATGGGAATAAAATTTTTTATCAAAGAAGAAAAAAAAATGTTTTCAACTGCTCTTTTCCCTTATAGAGCCTGGTAGGAAAAGGAGAAAGTCTGAGACCATCTGCCATTCATCCAAGGGCATGTAAATGTTCAAAGGGCAGCAAGAAAGAGATGATTTGCTTATTTAAAAAAAAGAAAGAAAGAAATGGGAAGAATTCCTTTTTGACTCCTGAAAGGATACCAAACAAATGGAAAGAATATTGATCCAGTACCATGAAGTTTCCTACACTCTGAGATATAATCTTTACTTGCGTTTTACTGGACTCTAACCACAGGTATCATATCCCTGACATGGGAGGGAAAAGAGGACGATTGACAAGATAAGCTTTTGATGTTAAAACTAGGAGTTAAATGCAGACAAGGCACACCCTGGGAGTAGAAAAACACCTAGAATTGAAAGGACGGAATTTTCCATAAGTTGCACAAAGACTTTTGGTACCTGACTCCTACTTGCATTAATGAGAAAAAAAATTCATCTTTTCTGAAAAAGATTTTATATCATTCACTTTAATTCCACATTTGAAAGCACATTTGGGGGAGGCGGATGTGGCTTAAATGGTTGGGCATCCATCTGCCATATGGAGAGACCCAGGTTTGATCCCCGGGACCCCCTGGTAAAATTAAAAAAAAAAAAAAAAAAAAAAAAAAAATATATATATATATATATATATAGATAGATAGATAGAAGGCACATGGGCTGCCAGGCTCTGTGTGCCGGTGAGCTGCCAGGCCCTGGGAGCCACGCAGCAAGATGATGACGTAACAGGAGAGAGATGCAGGGGACAGTCAAGACAAGATTCTCCTAAAGCTCTGAAAACCAGGAACCGAGGTGGCGCAGGCGGCAGAACACCTCTCTCCTACATCAGAGGTCTCCAGGATTGAATCCTGGTGAAGACTGGAGGAGGAGGAAGAGAAGAGATGGCAGGAAACAGATATAGAGAACTGCCCAGCGAATGGACACAAAACAGCAAATGGGGAAAGGGGTGTTTCAAATGGATAAAGTAAATAAATAAATCTTAAAAAAAAAAAAAGAAGCACTTTTGGCACAAATCATATACTTTTTACTGATTTTTGGTAATGAACAAAAGACATGTAAGGCAGTACATTTATCATAATTATTGGCAAGTATAATTATCAGCTTCATTATGAAATAGGAGTAAAATTGAATGTACTATGTTGACAAATGTAAAATATTTTTTCAAGAATGAGCATTGCAGCATGTTAAAAAGCCTTTGAAAACTCAGAAGAGCCTTTCAGATCTCTTCCAAGGCGATAATAATATCAAGTTATCATCGTATTACTCTAATGTACATTCAATTAGCCAAACAATTGGTCAGCTAACAAGCATTTTTTGGGGGCTCACTATTCTAGCTGTAGTGTGGCATACAGAAGGGATGTAAAAATTATTATTATCCCAATGGAGCTTTTGTTCTAGTATGAGAGACAAAAACAACACACAGGAACAAGACTGAATCTAAATAACTTACAAAGTATGTAAGTACTGAGTCAAGGAAAGGGTGATCAAGGAGGTCTCCACAGAGGAGCTGACACCTGAATTTACCCATCAAGGGTTTAGATAGGCAGAAGAGGGAACCTCTCAGTTCATTCAGTGTAAGCCATCAGTTTCATGGTATTGAACATGCCGTGCCTGAGGGGCAGAGTAGAACACAGCTGAAAAGCAGCAGGATGCATATGAAGGAGAGTGAAGCACACGATGAGAGGAGTAGGGTGAAGTTAGATCATAGGTGGAATTGAAATAAATAGTAGGGTTTAGACGGTTTATATATCCAAGAGGACTGATACAGTATTTAAGGGTAGATGGAGGGTTTTATGAAATTAAGATGGGCAAGAGTCTATAAAAGTAGGGTACCCAGAGAAAGAGTAAAGCAGAGAGGCCAGAACAGTGGAGGGCAGGAGGCATCACGTATGGTCAGTTCAAGAATACCCCTGATTCAAGCACAGGCTCCAGAGAGCTCCATTTGTGGTCCCTGGCTCTGCTTCGCTTCACTCTTGAACTCCACATTGGACCTTTGACTTAAAGATGTTCCGTCAAGGCCCTACTACTTCTCTTAATGATGACAAACACACTTTGTTTTCCCATGCAGTTGTCTTACTGTACTGCTTACCTCCTTGTAGCCCAGCCTGATGACTTGGAGACTAAATAGCCCACAACAAAAACTACTGACCAGTTGCTCCCTTAAAATAAGAGGTGATTGTGGCATAATCAGATAGAATCAGATCTCAAACCCAACATGAAGAAATAGGCAGAGACATAGGTGGGTTCCTGAGTTGAGAGATTTCCAAGTTTGATCTTTGTGACATTAAAAATAGTGTTTTCATGGTTGATCTTTGGCAGGGGCTACTTGCCTTCTTGAGGTGAAGGGACAAGGGTGGGCAGGAATCTGGTGCTATTTAGAGCAATTTGTAACAACACAGAAGAGAAGGTTTGGAGAGAATTCTGATGGCCCTTATACAAACGGTGTTAGACAATGTGAATTTATAATACATGGTTCTGCAGAGTATTCTTGTTCCTTCCTAACAATGCTTCAGACTGGTAGAAGGGAGTAATCCATTAAGAACAGATTCAGAAAGCCACTGAACATGGATGTCAGGGTAAAGTGAGGAACGAAGGTTTTTGTTTTTTTTTAATTTTGGCAAGTGTACTCTAAAGTGTCTGGTAGATTAGTAGAAGCCTCCAAATAGTTCATACATGAGAAAGCTGATTGATACTATCTTAAATTTCTCTCTTATGCTTTCATATAGAGCCCTAACTTATTGGTGAGTTATATAAATACTTAGTCTCAAAATGATTTTGAGTGAAAAACTGTGAATCACTCTAACTTACCTTTGTTTAGAGGTGAAAACATAAATATATAATAGTTGGTGTTACGTTAAAATATTAATTTGTCATTAGCTTTCTTTCCATATCTTAAAATTAAGACTCTTCTACCATCAGTGCAGAGATCTGGTGCTTCAAGAGTTGAATAGGTTAAGCTGAACAGTTCCTGAACATCTAAGTGACATGTTATCTAATAACACATTTTGTTTTTCTGTGTTTTATTCCTATGTTATATCACCAGAGAGCAATATACTGGGACTGTTTTAGTTTACATCTCCATAGAAACTCCTTCCCAGAGTTAAAATTTAATGTTTTGTCCTCAGCTTTTTATTGAGGTTGATATAAGAAACAGCACAGGACAAGCCTATTTCTATTTCACAGAAAACTGCAGTTGAAGACTTCATTTAGTCTAGGAGTTCTTAACCTTTTTTGTTCCACGGACCCCTTTGCCAGTCACGTGAAAACCACGGACTCCTTCTCAGAATGTAGCGGCAGATAGTTTATGTGACACTCAAATAGCGTCGGGTCTAACAATGACCGTAATTTTGAAGTATGAATGAGCATAACTGATTTTTCGAGATATGCAACAACTGTAACGTGATATGAAATGAATCCTACTGTAATTTATTGAATACATTTGTAAGTGAAGGAATTGCTAGGTTTCAGTTAGAGGTCAGAGAAAACACAGATAATAGGTTGTTGTTTTTTTTTTTTTCAATTCAAGCGCATGGACCCTCTGAAATCTTTTCACAGACCCCTCGGGGGTCCATAGACCCCTGGTTAAGAACCCCTGATTTAGTATGTGATGCATTATCCCTTGCACAACAATTTCTGCGATGAAGACTTCCTAAGACTTAGTTCACTGAAATGACCTGTTCTTACAGATGTGCTTGCCTACTTTCTTTCATTAATGATCTGTAAATAGTCCATGAAAGTTTCCATGATTTCCTTTGCTACACAGGAAAGTGAGCCCACAACTAAATTTAGTTCACAATTACAGTAACTACTCTACCCATTAGTTCTGTTACAAGTATTTTTACTTTTGATTCCAAAAATAAATAGTTTCTCTCTATCACTTTATTTTCTTAATTGTCCTATGATACATATATAAAACATGGTAGGCTGCTTCACATCCTCACTGCAGTTGCTAAGAGCTAGAGACACTTTTTAAGAAGAGCTTCCATAAATATAGAAAAGTAAAGTATAAGTGAGCTCCTTTAAAACCTATCCCAGGCTGCTGCCATTCCTCTCCTTCTGCAGGATTTGAAAGGAACCTTCCGTATACATCTACTTGTGTAAATCATGTAATAGATATAAGCATCACGTGTTGCATATTTCTTCAAAACATGAGATTTCAGAAACGTCCCTGAAAAAAAAAACAATCATTTCCGTGTACTTATGTGTTAGATGTTAGCCTGTAAGACTTGGCCCAATGGCATGGCCAAATGACATGTGGATCCTGGAACTTGGGCAGACAGCCTGCTTCTTTTGGTGAATGATACCATACAGTGATCCTTTGGTAATAAGAAACAGTTTTGTTTCTGGATTCTAAAACCATTCATGGGTCCCTTAGGGGTATTCGGTTTCTGTCCATATTCCCACTGTCTGTGCTTAAGGAAATCAAGAGAAAACATTGAGTAGTGAAAGAAGGAAAACCACTGGAGCCTCCTTCAATTTAACAGTCCAGCTGGAGCTGGTGTTGAGACAGAAATTCTTCCACCTGCAAAAATCTTACTAAACGTCAAGGTCCAACTTATTGTCACCTCCTCTATGGGAACCTCCTCTGATCCTTCTTCTTGCCCTTTATCCCAAGCAGAATCAATCCCTTACTCTTTTGTGTATATACTGTGTTCTCTACATACTGCTTTTATAGCCCTTAGAGACTGATGTGCTGTTAAGCATTTTTCTGTCTCAGTTAAATCCTCCTCACTCACACGCCCATCCACACCCCCTTTGTTTTATTCTGGAGTCTATAATCATCTAGACTTTTCCACTATTGAATTTAGGCATGCTTTTTTCTCTAAAAATAAAGACCACACGTTAGAAATCATACAATATCAGTTGCGTGCCTGGGATAGCCTTGCAGTTAGTTAGGGTACTAAGAGTTAAATGGGCCTTGGCTCTTTTTCACTTACTTTATAGCCAGATGGTATTCCTTTTAGAGGCTGCAAGTGAGAGTGGGACCTTGGGGTTAGGTCTGAAATATTGGGGATGGTAAAGCCCTTGTTTTTATGCCAACATCTGACTTATTTCTGTGTTCTCAGACAATTTACTTTCCCTCTCTGACTCTTATTTTCTGATGGCACAGGTGCCTTTTTCTCGACAGTGGACTTGGAGAGGACATTTTTAAAGAAAGTTACAATATTGACATTATTATTTCAGTGACATAGTAATATCTACCAAATAATGTCTTTCTTTTCATTTTATTTACCTTTCTTTGTTCACACATTTTCCCCCTGGTTCGCTTACCTAGAAAATTATCCTTTTTTTCTCTTTCCATATTCGTTCCTCCTCTGTATGACCCTTTTAATTCCCTCCGAAGTGCTATCATGCAAAATGTTTTTCTTTTCTAATTGCTTTGAGGATGTCCATCTTTGTCTTCTATTCTTTTATTTAACCCATCTTTCTCATTCTATCTTTTATTAGGTATCCATATCCTTTTTTCATTTTCACTGCTAGTATACCTACTTGTGTCTTGCCTTCTTCCCATACAATCTTCCTTCCTCCCCCCACCCCCCGCCATTTAACAGGTTCCACTCTTTTATCTTGAGAACCCTTTCAGAAAACTCACTTTTTTTCCATGAAGCTTTTGTATTCTAAGGCGTGTGTGGTAGTTGGAAGCTGTATGTACCAAGAAAAACGTGTTCTTAAATGTAATCCATTCCTGTGGGTGTGAACCCATTGTCAGTAGGACCTTTTGTGATAGGGCTACTTCTGTTATGGCCCACCTCAGTCAGCATGGGTCTTAATCCTATTACAGGCTTCCTTTATTAGAGAATGAAATTCAGAGAGAGAAAGAGAGAGAGAGAGAGAGCACGCCATGGAAGTAAGAAGATGAAATCAACAGAACCCCAAAGAGAAGGAAGAGATCAGGAGGTGCCAACATGTGACAAGCAAAGGACCAAGCATTGCCAGCAGCCAGCCCCAGAAAGCATCGCCTTAATGATGCCTGGATTTGGACATTTTCCTGGCCTCAAAACCATGAGCAAATACATTCCCATTTTTTAACTGGACCCATTTCATGACATCCATGCTAAAGCAGCATGGATATCTTAAGAACTGAGACCACATCTTTTTCTTGTTCTTCATATTATCACTCCAATTAGACTAAGCACATGTTCACAGGATGGCAGGAACCCTGATATGTATTTGTAGAGTAAGTAAATAACAACCTGATGGGATTTCAGGAACACTGGGAAAACCCTCTTGCCCAACTTGAACCTGTCCCCCATTTGATCAAAATATAGGAAAACTCTTCCATTCCAATGTTAGCAATCAGACTTTCCAATAAGTTACACACTGAAGTAAAAGTCCAAATAAAGCTTGATTGACTGAGAGTAAACTTTATCAGTTATAAAGAAGCATCTAGAAGAGCAAAATGACATATAATGAGGAAGTTAATGATTTCTGATGTACTTGAAAAAGCCTATACTTAACTAAATTGACTAAGAGTCTAAAAGGAGAATATAAATCTTTCTGCTTCAATGGTTGGATTGATGCATTGAGTGACATATAACTTGCCCATGGCTTACTATTTGGACAATGGTATAAAAGAACTGTGGCATCCATATTTTGGTTACGATCAACTCCCTCACCCCCCATATCCTTGTCTCTACTAAAGGAGCTAAGGTGCTGAAAGAGTCCTCCCCTTCTGGATGACCTTTATACTTTATATTCCAGTACATAGATGTTGCCATATGTTGTCGGTCAGGTGCCGGTCAGGACCCGGGTCCATGAAAACGGTGCCGCGGATGAGAAAGAAAGAATAAGACAAGAAGAGAAGAAAGCCTGGGATCAGGGGACTCTCCGTTCGATATGGATAGTATTAATCTCAAATTCTATTTGAAATGCTACATTTATTAAGTTTATCTCTTATTTCTGGACTAGTTTCATTGTTAAATAAAAATTAGACCTCATAGAGTTTTTGTCCATATTGGTAAAAATGAATTTCTTTGATCTTTTAAGCATTTGAAAGAGAATAACATGGTCACTTTTATCTTGCCCAAAATACGTTGACAAAAGACACTTTAAATGGTCATTGTTTTTGTTTTTTCACTAGAAGGCATTTATCTCATTTTATTTTTAGTGTTTGCTCCCAGTTTACTTTCAAGAATGTCCTTTAGGCTTGTTAGGTTCAAAGGAAAGAATGTATTTCCTTTTGATTTAAAACATCTTTTCTATCCTTAAATATTAATAGTAGAACTAATAGTACAGTTACCTATCACAAAATCACCCTAGCTAAGCAATAGAATGCAAATGTTCTTCACTGTACTTTTGATGATGAAATAGAAATAACACTGTACCTTTTATACCACATTATATTTCACAAAATTCTTTCACGATTGCTATCTTATTTGATCCTCAAAAACAATGATGTAAACTAGGTACTCTTTTCCACATTTAAATATGAGGGAATTTTTGCTCAAAGAAGCAGTAACCTGGCTGATGACATGGAGTTAGTTTCACGGCCAGGACTTAAATTCATTTCTTCTTACTTTCACTCCAAGGCCCTTTCCATGTCATTACACTATCTCCTTCTACTCTACTGTGTTCTAATCTGCTGTACTAATGAGCCAGAATCCTTAACGTGCTGCCTTATAATACCTAACGCTTACTGAGAGCCCACTCTGTGCCAGACACTGTTCTAGGCACTTACCTGATTTACTTTATTCAATCCTTGCAAAACTATAAGGTAAGTAATATTGCTGCCTCCATTTCACAAACATGGAATCACATATCAAATACCTGGAATAAGTTGGTCTCAAATCCAAGCAGTCTGGCTCCATGGATGATTTGTTTAACAACCTCACTCTATTGCCTCTTAAAATACCAAAAAAACCATATAGATTTTGTAAATTACTTTTCCCATGAATACAAGGTCTGGGTTGAATCCCTAGATATTATCTATGGCAATAAGAATTTCAACAATCATTATCTTTAGTGTACTTCACCAAAAGGAAAGCCCCCCCTTGTGTAATCCAAGCTGAAATTTGTAGTTTTGTTAGAAACCACTGATCCAGATCTAGGGAAGTTTCTAGAATAGGGCTATTGCCATGAAAATACCAGTTTTGAGGCAAAAACGTGTCATTCAGTCAATCAACTATACAAATATTTATTGAACACTTGCTATGCACAAGGGAATGGTTTGGCACTTGGGTAATATCCAGATGAAGTTTACAGTCTAATAAAATAAATATGTTTGAACACAGATACTTGATAAGTCACCAAAAGGCCCAGAGCTTCCTAGAAATGTGAAATTCTTTTACTACGGAGAAAGCAAGGAAAGCTTGAAGGGGACCACATTAAAGTGAGTCTTTAGCTAAAGGGAAGAGAAAGGCAAATTGTAATACGTATGTCTGTGCAGGTAATTTTTCATTTTTAAACCACCTATCTGGGTTGTTTGGAAGTGCCTCTTCAAGTGCAAACTTGCCAGCGCTTGATCGCTAAGTCACTAGGGGCTTTGGGAAATCCTGAGTGTGAAGTCCATCTATGAAATCACGTTTTTCATGGCTTTAGAGGAACCACCACGCTGACTTTTGTTAAGGCCATGTTCTTCTGGGTTTGCCTCACTCTCCCCTCCCTGGATGTAAATTGTTCATATTAAGAAGGATAAGACTTTCCGGTCTTAAGGAATCAGCTCTTATAATTACTCATATGTCCTTTTTTGTCAACATGGAATAATCCATTTTGATTACCATTAAATCAATAAAAGTTCCAAATGAGTTTCTCTGACTTTTACTTTGCTTATGAAGCTGGAAATTCAAGGATAATGCAGACGAGAATTTCAGATTATTCCATCGAGGGACTGTCTGGTCACCAGCTCTTTCAGAACCCAAGCAGGTTCAGCAGTTCCTCCTTTAGGCAACAGCTGGATATATTTTCCAACGGGGATCAACAGAAATATTGTTAGACTGGTAAGAATCATGATAACACTATTAAAAAGAAAACATTTTATTTAAATTTCAAAGCATTGAGATTACTGTCAAAAGTTTAATGGATTTTTATTTGCAGTTAGTTCTCATAAAATGTCCTCATCAAACTTAAGCAACTTAACACACATTTTATTTTACAGACTACTTTGTGGCAGCTGAGCAATAAAGGTAAATAAGCTTAAATTGTGTTTCTAAGGAATACATCTTTTCTATGAGGCTTCTTGTGGTCAGAATCAAGTGGTGCACCAGTTTTAATTTAGCAGTGACTGTATATATTTTGACATATACAAAAGAGGATGTACTAACTGAAAACTTCAGCTCCTATGGTGTAACCAGCATTCACCCCCATGACATTTAGAGGAAAGGAATTGGGGTCTGTGTATTTGGCTACTGCAATCTTGGTAAAATCCAGAAAATAGGTTTGCTAGTAATTTCTCCACAAAAATCCATTGCATTATGTTTGTTTTGTAAGTTCACGATTTTTACTCTACATTTATTGTTTATGTATGTTATGTATGAATGATATACTTCAATAAAAATATTTAAAGAAGGCCTAAATAAATGGAATTAAGATGTCAATTCTACTCAAATTGGTTTACATATTCAATGCAATCCTATTCAGGATTCCAACAGCCTGCTTAGCAAAATTGGAAAAGCCAGTTATCAAATCTATTTGGAAGAGTAAGGAGTCCTGAATAACCAAACCCATCTTAAAAAAGAAGGAATTTGGAAGACTCACACTTCCTGAAAGCATTTTGCAAAACTAAAGTGGTCAAGTCTGCCAAGTCCACTCAAGTGGGACAGAATAGTCTCTTTAACAAATAGTGCTGGGAGAACTGGATATCAATATGCAAAAGAATAAAAGTGGACTCCTATCTCACACCCTATAGAAGAATTAACTCAAAATGGATCAGTGACCTATATATAAGAACAAGGACTATAAAACTCCTAGAAGGAAATGTAGGTAAGCATTTTCAGCATCTTGTTTTAGTCAATGGCTTCTTAGACTTTGTACCCAAAGCACAAGCAATGAAAGAACAAATAGATAGATGGAACCTCCTCAAAATTAAAACCTTTTGTGCATCAAAGGCTTTGTCACAAAAGTCAAAAGACAACCTCCTCAATGGGAGAAAATATTTGGAAATCACATATCTGTTCAGGGTTTAATATCTGGAATATATAAAGAAATCCTACAACTCAACAATAAAAAGTCAAACAACCCAATTAAAAATGAGCAAAGACTTGAATAGGCATTTCTCCAAAGAGGTTATAGAAATGGCTAAAAAGCACATGAAAAGATGCCCAATATCATTATCTATTAGAAAAATGCAAATCAAGACCATCATGTGATATAATTTCATACCCACTAGAATGGCTACTATTTGAAAAACAGAACTACAAGTGCTGGAAAGGCTGTGGGGATGTAGGAACACTCATTCACTGCTGGTGGAAGTGTAAAATGGTGCCTCTGCTGTGGAGGAGAGTTTGGCATTTATATATAGAATAGAAAGGCAAATTAATACAGGCATTTTCTTAATAAATTGGTATAACTAAGGAAATATAAATTTTGACATATAAATTTCAAACCGGGGGAAGAAAATTTGATATATCCAATGAAAGGAAGGAAAGTAAAGGAAAAAAAACAGAAAGGAAGGAAACAAAAAATGAAGTGAAAAAGAAGGAATGGAAGGAGAAGGAAAGTGTGGGGAAAGAAAGGATGAGGAGGAAGTTAAGTGAGGGGGGGATATTAATGGAAGGAGGGAGGGAAGGAAAGAAAGGCATGGCAGGGTGGGAAATGATGAGAAGCTGTTGTCACTGCTTTGCAGAGTGTGCAAATGAAGGGAAGGGAAATTGTGGGACTTCACACTAGGACGAGATACTGATGGGTTGTGTATCCTCACAAATTCTTAGGTTTTCCCTGAAGTTCTTAGGTGAGAACCAGTAGAAGGCATCTATCACTTTGCTGGTCTGTTTTGCAGAAGTTTTTTTGTAGTTATGTAGACAATTACATGTGAACCATTCCTATAAAAATGGTTACATTGGATAAGAATGAATGAAAGTGAGACTTACAGAAATAAAAATAGGAGCAGTAACTTTAAAATTTTTCAAAACTCTAATTACTGGAAGACAGTCATCTAAAGAATCTGGTCTTACTGCTAGTTTCAAGTATTGTTATTAAGTATTGTTAATGAGTAGTGATTCTCAGTAGGTATCAAAAGCAATTTTGTACAAGATTTTTAAAAATTTAACTTATCATAAAGTATTTCACAGGCAATGGGTGTGATGCTTTAGACACTTGACTGACAGTAAACGTTTCCAACAATAATTCAAATACTTCTTCATAGCTGATGAACAGAAACAAAATGTTCCGTGAGATGAGTATTAAATTATTATTATATAGTAGAAAAACGAGCTGAATCATTTTCTTTTACTGCTCTAGTTCAACACTATAAGCTAGTATCTTACTTCTTTCATACTTTATATTTGTACTTGAAAATTTCAACACCATATAGTCACTAATTAGAAGTTTCTTTGTTCTAGGTACTTCATTTAACATTTAAATTCTCTCACTTTCTCAGTGCTTATTCAATTCACTACTTTAGCCTGAATGTTTGTCTCTTTAAACTTTGGAAACATGTTCAAAAGAAAATAGTAGGGAGTTTTGAGGCTATTATTCAGATAATTTATCCAAATGATAATGACTCCATACATTTAGGAAAGAGACATTTTCTTCCATATTAATTAACTATTTTGGTTACTTTTTTGGATCATATTTCTTAGACATTCACTGAACTCCCTAATGTGGTTTGGCTTCTGTGGTTGTAGGCTGGGTGGCTTTTTTTTTTTAAGATTTATTTTATTTATTTATTTCTCCACACCCCCTTGTTTGCGCTTGCTGCCTGCTCTCTGTGTCTATTCTTTGTGTATTCATCTTCTTTTTAGGAGGCGCTGGGAACCGAACCCTACCCCTCGCAAGTGTGAGAGCTGCCCAATCGCTTGAGCCACTTTCACTCCCTGCTTGTTGTGTCTCTCATTGTTTTTCCTTATTGTCTCTTCATTGCGTCATCTTGTTGCATCATCTTGTTGTGTCAGCTCGCCACTCCAGCCCGTAGCGTCGGCTTGCTGTCTTGCTCGTCTTTTTTAGGAGGCACAAGGAACCAAACCTGAGACCTCCCATGTGGTAGGTGGGTGCCCAGTTGCTTGAGCCACATCCACTTCCCTGGGTTGCTTTTTGAATCATGGTTTGACTATGTAAGTAGACTGGGGTATTTGTATTTAAAGGACCTACTGGTCAAATGTGCTCTGGTCACAAAAATGTTCAGAACCCCTGAGTTATGCAAATAGGAGTCACTCATTTATCATGATTTACATGGACATAACACTTTATTATTTGCAAAAATTTGATATTATCTTTAATGCCCTGTCAAAAAGATCATCATTGTTTAGGCCTTGTGAGTTTCAGAAAAGGTATTGCTAATATGTGTTAGCAGAATGTCTAGGACCGGCTCCCCAAATTCCACATCACAATCTTTGAATGTTGTGATGCTATCACTCCTATGGTTCTGTTATGCTATAAGGCACAATTGACCTTAAAATGGGAAGATTATCCCTGTGGCCATAATCTAATCATATCAGCCATTAAAAGGAGAGACAACTAGTGACAGAAGATGAAAGCAGCAAGGAAAGCCTGGGAGGGACTTGACTCCCAGTTTGTGGTTCGAGGATGGGTGGGGGCATACGAGAAGGGGTAAAGGGGTACAGGCGGTCAAGGGGATCTGAGAGATAGGTCCCCAGTAGACAGCCGGCAAAGGAGACTGGACCTCAGATCTGGAGCCACAAGTGACTGGATTCTGCCAACAACCTGAGTGAGCTTGGAAGTGCCGCTTCCCCACAGCCTCCAGATGAGATTCCAGCCAGCTGACACCTTGATTCCAGCCTTTTGATCAAAGCCCAGCTGAGCATGCCAGGACTTCTGACCTACAACTGTAAAATAATAAATGAGAGTTGTTTTAAGCCCCTAAATGTGTGGCAATTTGTTATGCAGTAATAGAAAACTAGTACAGCATGCAAAACAGGTAGTTGTTTATGGTTTGAGGTGCCGATGAGTCTCCCGTACCAGTGTTTGCTATTTCAGAGTGCCAGGCGGTCATTCTTCATCTCCCACTGACATTCCTTTTGGTTTGATTTAAAACAAATGATCCCCCTTAGGCATCACAGAGAGGATTATCACTCTTCCTTTAAGAGTTTCAGTCCTTGAGATATATGGCATGAAATTTTGTGCTCAGAAGATTCCTTATAAATCGAACCACTTGCTAAGGTAATTCAGGGAACAGGAAACAAAGCTGGTGGTGGAAGCCAAAATGCAGGATTTCAAACCCAGTGAGGTTTCCACTTAAGCCATACTGCCTCTGGCTTCATTTGTACTTGACCAAAAAATAATCCCAACTCCTGCAACCTTGCTGCAAAAGAGATATTAAACTTGTTTGATCAGTTGGCTAATTCTGTTCAGAATCCTCTTAACATCCTGCTGAAGGCAGGAACATTACACTTGAAAAGCAATATCCATAGTAATAGTCTCTGTAGCAGTTTGGCAGTTTGATATCGTTATGAATTCAAAAAATAGATACTGGATTATGGTCGTTAACTGGTCTGTTCATCTGGGCATGATTATGTTATAATTAGGGATTTGATTGGGCCACGTCAGTAGGGTGTTGAGCCCCGCCCCTTGGTGGGTGAGGTCTCAAAGATAAAAGACATGGCAAAGGATAGAGTTGGAGTTTCAAGTTGGAGTTCTGATGTGGAGTCTTGAGCTGGAGCCCCGGGGAAGTAAGCACACAGAGCTTGGTCGTGAAGAAGGAGCCATTCATCTGAAAGGTCACAGCTGGCCTTGTGGAGAGAGGCAAAGCCTAGAGAGCCTCATAATCTACAGCTGACCTTGTGGAGGAAACAAAGGAGCTGAGCCCAGAGAGAAACCCAAGAAGCCTGAACCCTGGCAAACGTCGGCAGCTGTCTTGCTCCAACACGTGGCAACAGACTTTGGTGAAGGAAGAAACTTACGCTTTATGGCCTGGTAACTGTGGACTTCTACCCCAAATAAATACCCTTTATAAAGACCAACCGATTATTAGTATTTTGTATCAGCACCCCTTTGGCTGACTAATACAGTCACCTTACTAATATTATGAAATACCAGAGCAAGCAGAAACTTGGCATTTACTGAGTCTAATCGTCTTGTTTTATACGGAGAAGTAAAAGCAGCCCAGAGAGAATAAGCAGCCTGCCCAAGGCCATTCTTTGAAATTAAGAAAACTGAGGCCCAAAGTCATGGAGTTATTAGTTCAGATTTGCACAGCCAGTTCGTGGCAGAGGCAGAACTCCAGCCCAAGTCTCTTGATTTCCAATATTTTTTACACTGAGTTATGTCAATGTGTCAATTATATAAGGTTTGCCCTCAGATTACTGTTGAGAGATAAAATATATTCAGAACCCTGAGATTTTAGTGTGCTCTTGCCAGGGTATCTGTGCCTGGAAGCCAGGTTGTGCTATTCTCTGCGGTTACAAAAATTTTAAGAGCCATTTTAGCATTGATCTGTCTCCCACAATTGTGTTGGAATTGGCTATAAAGTAGATCTATGGTGCTACAAACCTGAAGAATTGTCGTATGAGCCCACCGTGACTGTACCCAGTCTTGCTCCGTGTGACTGAACTGTGATTTATTTCCTCGTTCCCTATCCACCCCACCACCAGCACCACCACTCCCCAGCCCTACCGGGATCAGGAAAAGCTACTAGATGATGTGCTACATCACGAAGGCTAAAGCTCCTGGCATAAGACACCTCACTTGAACCAGGATAGCTCGGAGCCGGTATATTACTGCTGCTATTTTCTCCATCCACTTGGCAGTAGTTAAAGAATGTGTCTGTTGCTGGATTCCCTTGTACCATTAAGATAGATCCCATTTCTTCTGCGAATAGGCTGCTTAGTGAAGATGAATGAATGTCAGCTCACTTGTTCTTTCACATATTTATTAGGGTGTGCTTTCCCAGGGTGTAGAAAGCATGACTCTTCTGAAGCTAGCTTAAACTCAGATGTTTCCTCCACTGCATCTCAGAGCTGTCGGGGGCCAGCCACCAGGGAGCTGTTACACACGTATAACCACTCCATTCACACCTCTTCAGGAGTTTCACACAAGTTTAATTATAAGAGAAACCAAAAGAAAGCACTTCTTCATCTCCACTGCTAGAAAAATATATATCGCTTTGCTGGGAATTTGATTCATTTTAAGCTTTGATCTGCCTAGCTCAGTTTCTCAGAGTGACTATTTCAAATACTACGTATTTTCCTGCTTATAAATTTTTGCATGTATTTATATAAATAATTTAACAGGATCTGTATCTATTATATATTTATATAGTGATATACACTGTATTCAGACTTAAGTCTTCTGTTTTAGAATTAAGAAAAAGATTGGAGTGTTTTCAAAAAGGTTAAAATGTTTCCAGTGACTGCTAATAGAGAAATGACACTTTTATTTGAGAACTCCTTGGCTAGGGTCTGTCAGTTTCCTTATTTGTTCATAGTCATTAGCTCTCCTGCCCTCAGGAGAACAGGGAGAGGGGATCCTTCTATGGGCTTCCCGAGGAGTTGTCTAAGCCTCGAGAAGAGTGCCAGAAACATCTGTGACGTTGTGGATCATTTGTGCCTGCTAATGCTGTGCCCTGGTTCTTTGCATCACTGTTGTCGGCAGCCGAGCACTGGGAGGCTGAGTTTGCTACCCATTCCCCGTCCCCCCCCCCATATATTCAGATATCCAGGAGGTCACAGGCAGGGTGTTTACTGAGATGCACCTTCTTCTTCAGCACATGGTTCAAGCTTGGGTGAACCTGTCAATGTCTTCCAGGTATAACTATAATGACCTTAGTCATGCTGGTTAAGTTCTCAGAGTTCCCTCTAACTTCCTTATAAAATCAGGATGACCAATGTAATCTACTTAAGATTCTTAGGAAATTCATAATGGATAATATGAACATACAAGGCCCCAGCTGAACTTTGTAGGGGCCTCAAGAAATCCCACTTCTCCTTCCATTTCATCCTGCCAACCACTTCATCTTCCCCTTCTCTTCCCAGTGAAAAACACTTAATCTACTGGCCTCATTAAAGTCAGCCTTTACTCTCAACTCTGTACACAATGGCTAACTTTATAAACTCATTCATTCATTTATTCATTCAATCAATATTTATTGAAAGGCTATATACTATGCCAGGCATACTTTATGTTCTGGAAGTAGAGCAGTGAACAAAACAAATCATTGATCTGCTGGAACTAAAATTCTAGTTGGAGAAGAGGCAATAAGCAAAATAAATAAATAATAAGCAATAATGAAAAGCAGAAAAGTAGGTGGATATTGTTGGGGGATGAGGGCATTAAAAAAATAATGGTCTAGGTACAGGTCATTGAGATAGTGACATTTGAGTGAAAGAGGTGAAGGAGTGAAGCAGGCAGATATTTAGAAAAGTCTATTCCAGGCAAAGTCAACAGCCAGTGCTAATGCCCTGTGGTAGAAGCATGGCCAAAAGTCGGACAACTTGGCCTCAGCAAACTGAACTGTGTGTTGGGAAGAATAGTAAGAATGAGATCAAGGGGTGGGAGGTCGGGGTGTGGCTAGATTGTGTAGGGCCTTGAAGGGTTTGGAGGGTGCCATTGGAGGGTTTAAGGAGAGGAGTGGGGTTTTAAAGGGACATCAGTGGCCATGTGGAGAAAGGAATGTTGGGCGAGGAGCAAGACTGGAAACAGGGAGACCAGTTAGGTCACAAAGCTTCTTAACAAGGGATCTGTGAGCTTGAATTGAAATTCAAAAACACGTTTTTCTGGTAGGGACGTGTTGGTGCAGATGTGATGTATTTACTAAACAATACACAGTACAGTGGGGACATAGTAAGGGGTCAGTGGTTTTCACCCAACTGGAAAAGGGGCCCATGGAACAAAAAAAAGGTTAAGAAGCCCTGAGTTAGGAGGATATTGCAGTAATTCAGAAGAAAGGTGATGGTGATTTAGGCCAAGATGGCAGCAGTGGACATGATTAGAAGTGGTCAGATTATGGATATTTTAAGGTAGAGCCAAGAGGATTTGCCATTGGCATAGATGTGAGATTTGAGAGGGAAGATTTTTAAAAGAAGCAGCCAAAGTTTGTGGACAGTTTATGAGAAAGATGGAGACACCATTACATAATAAGCCACATATTCAAAATTGCATAAATGTGGCTGCTAACTTCATTTTGTAAAATCTGGGGACTAAGATCTTATAGTAAATAGTGAGAAACATCCACTTGTCAATATGTAAAAATATTCAGAGTAGCTCTTCAGCTTGGGATTTTATGAGGGACTCAAGGCATTTTTGAGAATGACCAATTCTCTGTAATACAGTAAGTTCAGATATAAGTGCAGTTTCCTCTCACTAGGAATCCCAGAATAACCCTTAACCATTGAGACTAAGGGAGGAGTTTGGTCCTATTTGGGTTATTCTCTTTCCAGGTTCTGGGGAGTCTTTTTTTAATGACATAGAATTCTTGAATCGTGTACTCTGAACCATGATGTCCAGATCTAATTTGACTGTTCATACTAAATCTTAGCCATTGTTTATAGATTAGGTCCAATACCTCACTATTGTTTCAGCTGATTTATGTTAAAGTTTATTTGTGTAATGGCAAACGTGTTCTACAAGTGCTAGGCGCCTGATTTACTTGTTAGGGAAATGGTTGTCATACTCTAGCTCACTTGCTGATGCCCTCCCACCCAGGGCTCTCTTTCTGGGTAGCCTTTGCCAGCTGGGTGTCACGGACAAGGTCAGCTTTTCTTTGCACTCATGATGGAGAGGGTGATGGAGGGCAGTCGCCTGCCACTTGAAGTCTGGGCTATAAACTGAATTTCTCATTGACCAGTAGACATTTCTACTAAACAAATCTCTTGCTACAATAGCTTGGATGCTGTTCTTCATCCCTTCATGCTCCAAATCAGGTGGGTTAAATATGTGTTTTGTTGTTGTTATAGAAAGGAAAGCACATCATAATTATAGCAAAGCCAATGTCATTATAGATTTCAACATGTCGAGTCCCAAAAGAAACTCAAAGCAAACCGTTTATTTGTATTAAAAATGTAATAAACCATTAGGTTGTTTTTCAATTCCATCCAGGTGAGGCTGGCAGGGGATTGAAAGTACAATGTATCTTCCTTCTCACTTCATTTCCCCCATCTCTTTTCCATTAATTTTTCTTTTATGTAGGAATAGGGTAAAAAAGAAAAATACATTACACGACTCCTGCTTTCTTTTAAACCAGCTATTAACTCCAGGCAAGTGGAGCACATACTTGTTATTGTGTCACCTTTTAAAAAAAAAAAAAAAGCCTCACATCATGCAATAGAGGAAAAGGGTAATTTTTATCATGACTTTAATATGGTTCTTTTTCTCAGCACTGAAAACTTCAGTCAGTTGAATTGCAATAGGTTGTTACTTTGTGTTCTTCTTCATTTCAATTATTTGGTTTTCCCTGCGTTAGCCATCATTACTTGTTTTATTTGAAAATAATTTACCCCTTAACATTGATATTTGTTTTCTGACATCGTTAGATGCACCCAGCGCTATCTTCAAAAATTTACAACTGTCAGATTGAGAGGGAATACATGCAGTGTTTTATTTTTCAGGACCTAATGTACCAAATCTACTGTCCTATAAATTTTAGACAGTTGATGGGGATTGTTTGCAACTGGAACCTGAATATTCAGCTTTGTCGAAAGAAGTTTCCCCTTATTCAATTAGGATTTAAGGTATTTTCTTCATCAAGTAGTGGGGAAGCAATCTTTGAAATCATTAGGTGGCCAAACCATAGGAGATCAAAGTGTATTGAGTGGTGGAAAATAGTGGACAGATTACACATAAAAAATTGTGTTTTGGGATGGTAAGTCTCTATAGTTCCTAACCAGATGTCATTGAGATAGTTTGAAAAGAAATTAATGTAGGTGTATATCTCCTGCAGAGATCATGGATCTGTTTTCTCTTTGGTATATTATGGCGTTTGCATGTACATGTCAAACTAGGACCATAAACACCAGTGAGCTTTTTGGGGGTGTCTGTAGGTGGTTTATCAAGCCCAAGCTCTTCGAGCATCCTTCTGGGACTAATGTGCCATTTGCACATTCATGCTTGAGTCTCAAGGCAAGTAGCAGCAGCCTTTACAGAGTTCCTCGATTAAGACTTCAACCCCCAGCCTCTTTAGTAATAGGCATCCATCAAGACGTCAGAATGATTAAAGTTACAAACCTAAAAGCCCTTTTATCAGACACTTCTCTTTAGTCTGCTCTTTTCTGTAGCTGCATCCTGTCACTTGTGCAACAGACTATTATTGTTTTTCGTCAAAAAATTGTACCTTGTTATCAAAATTGCTTGTTTGTCCAAATTGCTTTCTGAGGCCGCAAAATGTTGTTTGTGGTCAGTTCTGAGTACCACTCTTCCATTCTTTCCCAGAATTTATAGTTGAGGGGGAAGCCAAATAAAGCCCAGAGAACTGAGAAGGGCCGAGGCATGCCTTGCCTTCATGCTGCCAAGCTTGGGAGCCAAGATAACTTACCTATAGCCTCAGAGCAACTGAACTTTTAAAAGACATTAAGTTAGATTTTCCTCACTGTTTTACTCATAGCTTATGCTTACTTTTAAATAAGCTTTTGGTTTGTGGATTAATGCTGAACGTCTGTGGTAGCGGGAATAGCATCCTGTCAGCTAAATTATGTGGGAAACAAAAATGGAAAATAGGTAAGGTTTCCCGGGAAAATATAATTATATATCTCAAGTGTGAGAGGGACTAGAGAAAAATTTGGTGGGCAAATAGAACTTTATGGAAGGTGACAGAGTCTTTCTTAAACAAGTCCCACTTCTGGGTCAGAAACCTGAGATGTCACATTGTGGGAAAATCTACCATTGGAGGAAAGTGAGAGCTTTGCACTGGAAGCGAGAAGGTCCCTGTTTGTCGGTTGCCACGTCGTTATGCGGATTTCTGTAAATGCTGGAGCTTAAATTGTTTGTCTCATTTTGGTTTTATTGCAGCTGCTGAATGCTAACAGGTTATTGATGACATGTATATTTACTAGGCAAGAAGAATGGCCTCAGGGCACCCGTGAGAGGTAATCTTTGCATAGAGAAGATGAACATCAGTGTCAGACAAAAGTAGGGACAGTTACAGCTGATGGCTTGGATCAAGTGACATCAAGGAGAGGGGAGCTCATGGAGTCAATCACTGGCACAGTGAAAATGTCCGCGGAGATTAGGAGAGACTCTGTGGGCTTGCTTGAAGTCCCCTGCTTTTTAAGAATTATAATGAGACTGGAAAGTAGAATGCTGTTCAGTTACTTACAGCTTTTAGATTCAAGTAAGCAAGTGTGGAGAATTACCTGGGTTGAAATGTTGGCTCCACCATTTCGAAGTCATATAATCTGGGGAGAACTTCCCTTCTAAGGCTGTTTGGTCATCTGAAAAATGGAACTAAAAGGGCCCACGCCTCCGAGTCGTTGTCAGGATTAGAGGAGGATATGTATTTCCGTTTGGCACCTAGCCAGCCTCAAGGATCTGTAGAGATGATTATTCTATAATGGGGATGCAATGTGGAGGGGTGTGTGTTTGAGTGTGTGTATAGATGGCTTTCTATTTGGATTTTTGTGAACACGTGACTTTCTTCCAACTGAGCTGAAGCATCCGTCATGGAAAAGGCTGACAAAATTGTTTCTGGAGAAATGCAAAGAGAAAGAGATGAAACCCAGCTTTTAACGTCCCTAATGGAAATTTTGGGGCAAAACCTAAACAGCAGGCATAAAAGCCAGGCTATGTCAATAGAGAAAAGGCTTTCTTCAATTCATTACCAAGAAGCCTGATGGATAGACCAGCTCGTGGAGTTTTACATCAGGGAGGATCTTCTTAGACGGGAAGAGAGGATGATAGGGAAAGCAGGACTCAGTCTTCCTTCTCTAGCCTTTGTCAGGGCCTGGAGTGCTACTTTAGGTTACTTATAAGAAATACCAACAGCGAGAGCCCTGTTGAGGGGACAGCGCACTCCAGAGACGAATGTGATTGCCAGGAACCCACGGGTGTGAAGACCCTGCCTTGAAACTCACCACACTCAATATAATCCTGGAGGAGAGGAACAGGGGAAACACGCAATTATTTAAATTATTCAATCGAGCTAAATTGACCCGAATGAACTGACTCTGGTCCCCCACCCCGTCCCAATCACCACCATCATCGCCAATACCACACAGAGGTTGGGAGGTCAGGAGACCTGCAGGGTGCGTTGAAGACACATAGAAAGAAGCTGTATCTTCACCCAAGCCAACTTGACACAGGGAAATTGTCTGACTCTGCTACAGGATTTATTACAGCAGTTGTAATAAAATCTAGATGATGTCAGTAAACTCTCAGGCCTCATGTTATGCTTTTATATATGTATGTATAAATCCTCATACAAAAGCTCTGAAGGCCATGCCAGAGGAATAGAAGAACTAAGTTACATCTGCCTTTGGAGTAAATCATCCTTGTTCTTGATCCTTAAAGCTGAGTGCTGGAGGTTTTGAAAAAGCCTAGCTACACTTAGGTAGGTTGAGATGAGGAAAAAATAGCCGTGGAATGGGGTGGCACAAGGAAGGTTGTATGGCAGAGTAGAAAAAACTTGGTTTTTGCGGTTGCATGGACTTGACTGATTTCAGAATTTTCCTCTCACTAGCTGTGTAACTTCTTACCTTTTTCTCATCTGCAGATTAATTATTTCTTCCCATCTTATGCCATAAGAGATTTTAGGCAGCTTACACAAACCCCCCAAACAATAAAATTGTGATAGAACAGGATATAAAAGGGGGCTTGTGATATATGAATACAAATACAAAGCTGAATTAGGGAAAATAATAAAGTACAAGTATATCAAATGATATAGTTGAGCTTCCGGTTTGGCTTGGAGCTTCCTGGAAGCCAAAGCAAAACATTTATATACTTGGTCATGTAATTTTTATTGTTACAAAAGAGGAAATATTAGAGTTCATTGGGAGGAAGCAAAATCTTTTCCTATTTCTGAATTCTAAAGACATTGCTAAATTGCACAACAGGCAATGCAGTAGATACTTCTTTAGCAAATTCAGTACATAATTTATATGCAGATGATAAATGTGGCAATACAGGCCACACCTTGAAGTTGAGATTTGCACATGTATCATGTAACTTCTTATTTTTATAGTTATTAATCAAATATTATAAACATAAGTGAAAAATTGAAAGACATGCCTCATTTAGTAATTGTCAGTTTGACCTTATCTGCTATACTTCTCATGGGAGTATTTGCCAGCTTACTTCTCTACTTGAAAGGCCAAGGAATCTGGTAAGACAAGTCAACTCTGACCTCATAGTCGGAAAAGGTTCCTTTTGTTTTGTTCTTTTTTATTCTGAGTTATAGGAATGCATCAATTTTAATGTGAATTTGCATTGCATTTAAACATGCAATGTAAGAATTTAACAGAAAACAATCAGTTTCATAGACAGCAACTCTATAATTCTGAGTTTTACATTATGTGGTGGCATAGATTGAGTGGGGGCAGCCTAAAAAAAAAACATTTATTGTTCTCTACTCTTTGGGAAAATCTAATCCAAAATATGAAAATAAAGAAGGCATAAAACTGAGATGCCCGTGATGGAGATGCTGTTTGAGACACAGCCAGGTTCAAGTCTAGGCAACTCTGTCAAACACCATCCTTAGAGAAAACTAATGTGAACTTTCCTGCAAACTTCTTGGCTCTGCCTGTGGGAGTCACATAACATAAGTTAATCTTTTTTTTCAATATGTGTAGTAGTCATTAAACTCTTTTAAGACAGATATTCACAAAATAATTATCAAGCAGTTTTGAGCAATATAAATCTGAAGCTACTTCATCAAATTCCAAGGGCTTGCCCAAATTATTTTGTTATACAAAAGCATCACAAACATATGCTGCACAATTAATCTTGTTCCGTCTTCCATTTGTTAATAGTCTCTTAGGATAATAACAGAAAAAAAAATTTGAAATGTGTCTGTCTCTGTACTCACCAAGTATGTAGTTCCTTGTTTTTTTCTGTCATTCTCATTCCCAATTTAATTTTTTCAAAATTGTTGTGCATAATAACCAGACTAATTAAAAGCCTGATTTTATGAACAGCAAACTTGATGACTTTTAAAGAAAGAAATTAGGAGATGGAAGTGGATAAGTGAACTTGGTAATAACAATAAAATAACTTGACTCAAAGTCAATTTTGGGAACTTGGCCTGTACAATTAACAGTCTGTACAGTGACACTTCACCAGCAGTGCCAGTACAAGAGTTATACGATAATTTGTTGTTTTATTTTGTTCCCTAAGATGTCTGGAAGAAATGGCATCAGATGTGCATAGTTATTTGTAGGATTTCTGAGAAACAACTTAATTCAGAAGATGTTAAAATGTCATTGTAGAGAGAAGAATAGTGGAATGGTTAATATTTATGATCAGCTTCTCCCGACCATACTGAAGATCCTAGCTATTTCCCTTATCATATTGTTGAGATCATGAAAAAGTAAGTGGAAAAGTCTTATCTCTGTGTGTGTATGTGTGTGTGTATGTTGTGTGTTTGGAATAACAAATAGAAATAGCATCAAGAGTTGACACATTCAGTCATACCTTATGTTACAGGCACATATATATGCAGATTGCTTTTTCTAAGTTGAGTTATAAAAGTACTTCAACTTAAATTTGTCCAATTCTTTCCTTGTATGACTCCTTCATAGAGTTCTATCCAGTGCAATACATTTAGAGATAAAAGAAAATGGGAGGGAAACAACTTTTGCTTGGTCAATGAATTAACTATACATTTCCCAAGTTTTCGACTGAAAGGTGGATTACTTTGTCTTGTTTTTTTTTTTTTTTTTTCCATTTTCTTTCTTAAGTGAGGTGTAACATATAGAGTAAGTGCAAAACTATTACGAGCATCTTGAAGACTCTCTCTGTATGTACATCTATGAAACACCACCCAGCTCAAGCTAAGCATTTCCATTACCTTAGTGGTTCCCTAATGCCTCTTCCCAGAAAGTGCCCCTTGCCATTCTGTCTTCTGTTACTGGATAGCAGTTTTGTCTGTTTCTGAACTGCAAGCAAATTGATTCAGACAAAATGTAGTCTGTGTCTGATTTATTTTGCTGAACATAATGATTTTTAATTTCATCTATGTTGTTTCATGTATCAATAGTTCTTTTTTATTACTCGGTTGTATTCTGTCATATGGATGAACTCCTAATGTTGATTGTCATATAGAATGCTTCCAAACTGGGGATATAAACATTCTTGTATATATTTTGGCAGGAATATGTGTATTTATTTCCCTTAGGTTTATACCTAGAGGTGGAATTGCTGTAAGTAGACACTACTTAATTTTAGCAGATACTGCAATGTTATTTTCTAAAGTGGTTGAACTGATTTATATATGTACTGATGATGTTTGAGAGTCCCAATTAATTGTTCCACATCCTAGCTAACACTTAACATAGTCAGTATTTTTAATTTTAGCTATTGTGATTGATGTGAGGTAGTATCTATCATTTTGTGGTTTCTACGCTCATATTTATGATGACTAATGACATTGAACACATTTTCACAGGCTCTTTGCTATTTGGATTTTTGTGAAGTCCCTGTTAAAGTAGTTTGCCCTATTAAAAATTGGCTCATTTGTCTTTTTTCTTATCGACTTAAGGATTACATTGTAATGTAAGTGTATTGCAAATATCTTCTCCCATTCAACGACCTGCCTATCGACTTTCTTAAGGATGTCTTTTGATTAACAGTTCTTAATTTTGATTATCTAATTTATTAATTTCTCATTTATACTTATTTCTTTCTGTGCTTGTCTATTAAATATTTGCAAACCCCCCCCCCCGAATCATAAAGGGTATTTAATGTTATGAATGTTATTTATGAGCTTAAAATCTTCTATGAAAAAGGTAGAGTTGTCTCTATGAATTTCAGAATAGAAATTGGATAAAAAGAGGGTTATTTAACTGAGTCATTGCTTAAGTCAGAGGTAGAACTTTGAGTGTACACTGAATTTTCTAACTCTTAATCTAATTCATGCAGAAGCATTTATTGATCACTGTGCCTAGTCCATAGACAGCACTGCTTCTTGCCAGCCTGTCAGTCATGTTACCAGAGACTTTATTTCTCCTTCTGAGTCACACTTAAGTCGGTTGGTTTATTCTACAGGAGACACATGTGCAGATACACTTTAATTCTAAAGTTTTGACATTTAAAAGCAAATCTAATATCAGAAAGGTGTTAGGTAGTCTAAATTGTATTCAAATTATAAGGCATGCAATTTATTCTAAAAACTAATGTAACCTATTAACAGCACAGGACAGGGAACTGTTCAGAGTAATTAGGACAGTATTCATTTATCTAAAATTTTATTGACACATTACTCTACTATTCCTCCATATGATATGACATATACAATCACTTGGACTTGTATAATGTCAGTACTTAGATAAAAATAATTATAGCTCAGGACCTTATAATTGCATATAAAATTTTCACTGTACTGGCTACAATCAGTATTTCATGTATGAAACACTGAGTCCACAATATGTTAGTATTTGAGCATTTTATTTTAATTTACTGAGCCATTGAACCATGGAGTATATATCAAATGTTGTTATTACTATATCTCAACAATAAGGAGATTTAGTGAATTCAGATGAATGTAAATGGGAACTTGTTTTCAAATTTTGTTTCAATACAACCTTATAGAGTATCTTATTACATTTGTACTTTCTTTTTACAATACTGAAATAGAAGCATATGCATATATTTACTTGCATATTTTCAATCTTGGAAAACCATTTATAGCCATATATACTAAGTGATTTGGATACTTAACAAGGTCGCATCTAAGGAAATATCTAGAACCCTCATTTGGAACATTTTAACTGATTTTGGCTATAAAATGAATTTTTATACGTGCTACTTCGTATTTCCCTTCAAATTCCTTTTGGACTACATTGTCCTGTTTTCCTGGCCACACTGTTAAAGAACTGGCTAAAAAGGAAGAATGGAAGGATGCTCTAAGGCATTAGAATCCCCTAGATTTTCCTTAAAATTGTAGAAAGTACAAATTCAGAATGAAATTTGGTTTTACAGTGCAGCAAAGAAGAACCCTAGAATTTGCAGGAAAAGAAGGGAGTGAATTAAGTAACAGCTGCAAGTGAGGATGACGGACGGCTGTGCCTCTGGCTGGCAGTTAATCCGTTCTGTGTGCAGCTGCAGGACAAAGTGTCATCAGCTTTTCTGCAGAAACTGGTCTTATTGTTTTAATTGCTGAGGCAAACCTGCTGTGACCAGCTGCTAGGAGAGCGAGCCCAGATCAGCTTCAGTCCTTCCAGATTGTTAGGGAAAGTTTGAGGAGAGGGAACCTGTGCCCTGACCCAGAGAGAGGCAGATTAGTCCTGAGATTCCAAAGGCACCGGAAGAGAATGCCTTGAAGTGGAGATGCAAACATTCAAACTTCCCCCAGAAGAAAGAAAAGACTTAAGGCAGGCTTTTCAGGCTTCATTTCATTCAGGGTTAAATCACAGTCTGCTTGAAGCGGGTAGCAGCAGATTGATAGTAACCTTTCTCGGAAGAACGCGAGCTGTGAAGGGGTTCACCTTGCAGCTGCCACCGATTTGACATTGACCTTTTCCCCTACTTGGATTGGAGTACTGCTGGTTAAGTTTGGATTCTAGCAAGTGGCAAGACAGAGCACTTCTTGTTACATGGCCAAGAGGTTGCAACTGGATAGCACCTTGCTGTCCAGGCCATGCTGTGATCTCTAAGCACACAGGGCAGGAAGTTTCTGTTGCCTTCTGTGATCCTGGCTAATTCCATAGTATCTTCCCAACAGGAAATTCCGATTAAATGGACTTCTTGAATAGGGAAAGCTGTAGCTCTACGCTGTGGGAGATTCACTGCTATATTAAAGTGGATGGACAGATAATTCCAAAGTGAACCTTTGAGAGGGTTAAAGGAAATAGGAAAATAAGCAATAAGCCTCAGAACTACATTTCAAAGTGTTCTTGCAGTGGTGGGCTTGGAGGGAAACTATGTGTAACCCACAAAGAGAGAGGGAAGGACAAGAGAAATGAAGCAAGGCTGTAAGATTTGGCTGTGTTCTAATGTGCCCTGGCTTGAAGTTAGCGTGGGTGGAACTAATAGTAAATAATACCCTGCATATTTGGGAATATAGTTGAGAAATAGCCTTGGGGTCAATGGAAATTTATTAAATTAAGATTACTCCAAGCTTAGATTTTCCATCTTTACCAAGCACCATAGTTAACTGGCATCTCTGAGAGTCCTATGGGATCCAGGAAGCTGGAATCAATAACGGAGAATCATGAAATCAAGAAGAAAAACTGAAAATCTGGATGGAAAGTCAGTCACAAGCAGACTAAGAAATAAAATGATCTTTAATATGCACATTATCTCCTACAAAGCAAAAGGAATTTTCCAGTGTCTATTGAAACTGTGAGTGGAAAGGGATTGAAAACGTTTAGAACAAAGAAAGAATAATAAACATAAATTAATTCAGTTCATATCATGTTTTTAACTTGTTTAGAATGTGTTGATCATTGGATCCTGCTTGTATAAAATAGATTCATCTATAGCCATATATCTATGTATATATTTGTATATACTTGGAATATTTGTGGAGTATACAACTAACAGTGGTTGCTTCTAGAGAATTAGAACGGAATATTCAAAAAAGAGGCAGGAGATTTGTTATCTGTTACTTTTCATTTTGTATTTCTCTGGAGTTTCAAGGAACATTTTACTTTTTCAATGTTAAAAATGCTGACATATATATAGAATAAAATAAATTTTTTTGGAAAACTCATTATACTGTTTGGCTAAAAGTAATTTAAACAACGCACTAAACTAGTAAAACAAAAGCCTTAAATCAAACCACACTGAAAGACTCAGAATTAACATTAGATGCATAAAATCCTGTGACATATTTCTATGTGTATCTATGGATGAAAGGATGGAAAGATGGATGGATGGATAGATAGACTGATAGATACACAGACAAAAATTGATATAAGCAGATGGGCTTATTTCTATACACTAAGATCGTAATATAGTGGTGTTTTAAATTTAACCACAGAAAAAACCTGAAGTTTTACTTTTAGAAGGAAAAGTTGACCTCAAATAAATGTTTTATTTTCATCTGAAGAGATATCATTTCCCAAAAGATCTGTCTAAGGGTTTATACAGATTGAGTTAATGGAAAATATTGAAGAGCATTCATTTTTCTTTTTTATCCACATATCTCAACTGATGCCCTACTATGAAAATGAAGATATTGCTATTCTCACACTTATTCTCAATGAATGTCACCACACCTACCAGGTATTATTAGTAGGAGTATTCATTCTTACATTCATTTATCAGGTTTAGAATGTACACATTCTCTTCTGCACTATATTTCTTTAGTTATCTGCTTTTAGTAATAAACCCAAATAGATTCAATGCCCTCAACCATTCAGTCCTTGGCTACTTTCCATTCCTGAATTTTTAGTTGAATTAATTTCTTTGGCTGACTTTTATTGTCAAGTAATTTTTTGGTGTTTTTTCCCGCAACAAGTGCTCATGTGTGCTGTTTTCTATGAGCTGTTTTCATGTTTGACAATGTCTACTTGTTGCTTGTATTCTTCCATCACATTTTGGATTAGTGTAATGCCTTCTTTTAGATTTTATTCCCTTCAATTTGTAGAAAATTTCCCATTTTCTTCTTATTTTGAATATTGCTGGGAACAAGTCTGGAGTGACCTTATAGGTAATTGGCCTTTTAGTGCCTGATACTTAAAATCATTTCACTCACAAATTAAAATAGCTTGAGTTGGTTAAGTCTGGAAGTTGTTTGGGTGCTTTGTGTCAGATTTTCTAGAAACAGTGCTCTTTTGATCTAAAGATTCAGTATCTCTTATTTTTAAGAAAGTTTCTTGGATTATATAAATGAATAAATATACTTTTTCATTTGTTAAATTCTCAGCTTCAGAGATACCAGTTAGCCTTGTGTTGGATGGTCTTTGTCCATCGTCTACATCTAATAGTTTTTGTCTAATTGCTTTAATCTCTTTATCTGTTTTCATTTTTCTTCACTGTGGTTATCTTAAGCCATTCCTCTATGTTGATAAATTTAATTTACAGTTGCATTTATTCTTTTCCTAATTCATCTAATAGTTTTTTAAGGCTATTGTTTTGGTTTTTCATTTTTTTCCTTAGGTCAGAAATTTCCTTTATCATCAGATATCTGAGTGTCCTGTGTTTTTATCTATTGTTAAATCTGTTTGGTTTTTGTATACTGTTTCTCCAAAATTTGTGTGTGGGTTGTGTATAGGCATACATTATTTTCCTTCCTCTCTTCCTTCTTTCTCCATTTTAGTGTATGTGCATAGTTGCCATGGTGTTTCTTTTTCATCTTGCTCATGCTTGGATGTCTCTGTTAAAGGAATCATATTAGGTCTGACACGCTCTGAGTGCTCTTGGCTCTTCCCACCATGTTGTTTGTTTTCTTCATTATGTATACAGTTTGAGAACTGAATATTCTTTTGTGGATTGTTGGTTTTTCCATAAACTTGGGTAATATTCATTGGTGAAATACTGTGCAGTATCATTTATATCTCATATGACATTTTGTTTTATGTTGGGAGAGGGGTTATAGTACAGGTCCTTGGGAAAATATGCCAAGGTGGTGAATAGTTCCTCAAGTTCAGTGTGTAGCCTCGAATCTTTACTCTCTTCCAATAAAGTCAGGCCCTGTGTTATTTAGGGTAAGATAGGCTAACTCACAGTAGTGGATAAACTCCATATTATGGTGATTCAACAAACAAAGGATTTTTAACTTGTTCTCCCACCTTGTTGTCATGCCTTCTAGGAAATGTGATATCAAAGTCATGGTTGTTAATGAACTAATATTCATAGTTTGTCTAGTTTTTAACAAAATAACCAGCTTTGCCTGACTTTTTTTGATGTTTCTAATTCATTAATTTTCACTAAAATTTTTAAGAATGTGGCTCTTATAGTTGGGGAAGGAAACTATACAAATGACTTGTGTTTTGTCCATGTGGTTTGGCCCACTTATTAGTGAAAGTGGTTTCCTTCTTCTCAAGAGAAAACACAAAGGGTTCAGGACTCTGCATTTCAGAAGTAAAATGTATTTCTGATATATTTGTTGTATGGTTCAATGGTAAAAACTGTAAGAATTTTTCAAATAATTATGTAGTTATAAGCAAGAACATGACCTAATGTTAAAATGGCAGGACAAAAATTTTAAAATAAAGAACTGAATGATGGCATCAGCTCTGCAATTTAATGCTTGATTTTGGACTGTTTCCTCATCTGTACAATAAAAGATTTGCCTACATATTTTTAATGACCTCTTCAGGACTTTGCATTATTTTTTTTTATTTGGAATTGGCATTCAGATCAGTTCCTAGCAGTGTACTGAATTGCTGAATACTAAATGACTGGGTGTTAAAATCAATATTTGTGTTGATTGGTTGGTGAAGGTGAATTTTTGGGATAACAATAGCTAAAATTTTATTTTAAAATAATACTTATGATTTTCTAAAATGAATTTTATTTGTTAAATTTCTAAAATTTTATATTCTAATGCAGAAACAATATTTTTCCAGGACTGTCTATCACTATATTCCTCCAGCAGTAAAAAGATGAGCACAGTATATTTGCAGTATCAAAAAGTGCTCAACTTTAATTGGCACATTTAATAATGTCACTAACCTTTATGTTCACTAATAACTATAATGAGGAAAAAAGTTTCCCAGTAAGCATGCTTTTCAGGAAAAAAAAATTGTATCAGGATTCCTAATGAAAAGATAATAATTTAGGATATCATCAACTCTGCAAATGACATCAGTCTATAGCAGAGTCATTTCAAAAAAAGTTTGATTTAAAACGTTTGCCTTTAAGTAAGTGTCTGCTAAATCATTCTATCAAAGTTTTTTGTTTTCAAGTTTGATTAAAATAAACAAAATATTCTTTGGTTACTTTATTTCTCTATAACATATTCTTCTTTGTACGTTACATATCTTTTATTATGTCTGGATCAAAGATGATATGGGGGAAGCGGCTGTGGCTCAATCAGTGGGGCTCCAGTTTACCATGTGGGAGGCCCTGGGTTCAGTTCCCCGGGGCCTCCTGGTGGGGGCAGGCCCGCCCACACGGCGTGGTTGGCTGACCCAGCGAGCACAGGCAGCAAGGGGGGGATGAATGAATAAATAAGTAAAATCTTAAAAAAAAAAAAAAAGATGATATAGGTGTTATGCATAATTTTAGAGTTTTTCCTACTGATGAAATTTTGAGTTGACAAAGTTAGCATTCTGCCATTAATTTATTCTCACTGATGTGAGGCATTTCTAAGCAGGCATTTGACTTATAAGCCTCATGACCTATGTGTTATTAAATGCCTAATAATTGAATACAACTCTCAGGGGGAATTATGTTTAAAATTATGAATACTGATTCATGGAAAAGTCCACAAATTTCAAAATTAAGTAATAATTGAATAGCTACTATTCAGATTTATATTATCATTTTTAAAGTTAATGAACATTTGTTGGCTCTAAGGATAAACGTTCTTCTTATCTACCTAACATAGTCTCTTTATATTCACTTTAATCTATTTTCCTACTTATTTATATTGAAAGTCCATAATAATTATTTTGTACATAAATTTGACAGTTTTTACAATCATCATTACATATTGCAGCACGTTACTGTTTAAACAAATATACATCTACAATTCAACTTGTTGAATAATTTCCACATATAAAGCATGTAAAATCTTCACTTGTTACATCTGTCAAACTTATCCATACATGAAAGAGAACATTCAGGGGGTCGGATGTGGCTCAAATGGTTGGGCGTCCGTCTCCCATATGGAGGGACCCGGGTTCGATCCCCCGGACCTCCCGGTAAAAAAAAAAAAAAAAAAAAAAAAGAAAGAGAACATTCAGGTAGCGGCAGTAAATTCCAATGACATGTCTTTGTATTACTAAGGTGATTTGATAGGATGGTAACTTGTGGAATCATATGAAAACAGTTCAAACCTGAGTTTGGGAAGCTCATAAATCACATCAATGTAGGAATTTGACTATTCTGCTATCCGTGGGCTAAGAATTAACCTGAAGCCAAAGAACAGATTTTGGTAAGTCACTAACGCTAAAATTTTGACCTGCTGCTCCCTTGCATTCTTATAAAAGAACAATCTCACTTTTTAGCACCTTCTTAAGCTTTTCAACTTTGTCATCTTCTTCTGCCTCTTTCCACATAAAATTAAGGTCATTTTACCAATGAAGAGGGAAAAGCATGTCTCTAAGATCCCGTTTAGAGAATAAGGGTTGAAAGTAGTGGAGAATAAAGCCGCCAAATACTTCTGTCCTACATTGACATTTTTTAAGATTACAGCTGTCAGGAGGAAGAGAAACCAAACAAGATACTGGGAGTACCTCTCCTTTTGAACAGCAAATTCCTAGTCAGTGTATTCTTTCAAAATAAAATACAAGTCTCTAAAACCAAATCAAACATCTAGCATATGTACTGGCAAAACACAATTGCAGATATTTCCCCAGGTCAAACCAACCTGGTAGGATCATTTATTTTGTGTCTTCTCATCGACCTTCCAGGAGGGTTACAGACCACCTACCCTAAGGCTTAAGTGAGAGCTGTCCTTAAAATGTCCTTAAAAGGTCTCATCAGCACAGCTGTCTGCCTCCCAGGGCATTCAGGTGGCTCCCTGAAGGCAGGGTCAGCTTGGGGAGCCACTGCATGGTCCACTTGGACTTGGGCCACAACCAGCGACCCCTGGTGCTGCCATTGCACTATTGAAAGTGTTCTGCTACCTTATCTCCCTTCCTGTCCCCCAACCTCTGCCTCCAGGGACAACAGCTTCTATATCCCATAGCTCCCTAGGGCCACCGGCCCACCTCTTTTTCCATAGTTGGGCAGGCAGTCTTTCCCAATTCGTTAATTTTCGCGACCATGTAACTAGATCCCTGCATAGGATGATAAAACCTGCAGTTTCAGATTCGTTCTGACTCTTGCGTGTGTGCGGGGGGTGGGGGGGGTGGGAGAGGGTTGTGTGATTGCCCCAGCAGCACTGAGGGGCACTTTCCGTTCTCCCTTCTAATCACGTCTAATCAGTGGCTGCCCCTCAACAACTGCTGATTGCCCCTTGCTGCTTTATGCAGCCATATGTCTCTTATCTATTCTACGGGTAGATTGCAGCCTAGTTGTTAAGAAAAACCCCAGTCTTTTAAATGTGCCCTGTTCAGGGAACAAGCTCAGTTTTTCTTTATATTTCAGGCAATGCTAGAAGCCAAATTTAGTGGATAAGTGACGAGAACTTATGCTAAGAATGTATGCCATGGTGATGGCGGTGCTTTTTGTTGTTAATTTTGTTTTATTTTGCCTTCCATTAGAATAAGAGAAAATAGGGAGTATATCAGAAGGTGTTTAAATTTACCATTAATTATTCCTGTGCTGTTCCCTATTTTTAAGGATATGACCCCAAATTTTTATTCTGATTCAGTATGGACTTTGGAAGGATGTGAAACGCGGGAGGATGTATGGGCTCTTGCTAAGAATAACCCGAGAGAGCTTTGTGCTCCTCAGACAGTCAGGCCTGTGGAGAAAACGCGCATCTGCCAAGGTCTGTTGTAAAGGAAACTAGCCCCACCTGTTGTTCAGACTCATTTTGCTTGTGTGCAAAAGGAATACTGTCTCTGCAAGATTCTCCCCAAGTGGATGTTTCTCTTGTTCTGGGCAGCATCCCCAAAATGATCCTTCTCAGAAAAAGCTTAAGGGAAAATTACATCTACAAAGGTATATTCCATTGAATGCTGACCTGAGAAGTGAGCTAGGATGCTGTCATTACATTCACAGAGCATTGCCACGTTGCAGAATGTTTGCTTTGGCTTTGTATTTTAAATAGTGACTATGAAAACTAAAAAATTAACAATTTGCTTTGTCATTTAATTTCCCACTCATCACCCAGGGCTTCTCTCATGAGTTGTTTTTTCTAAGTCTCAGTTTCCTTATTCATAGGATAATGCTAATAATGGTCCACAGGCTTACTGTAAGGAATAAATCAGTAATGTATATAAAAGGACTAGTATATTTATTGGGATATAGTATTCTTTCAGCTGGGTTATTTGTATGTAAATACTCAGTCTTAGAGCATAAATACAGAGGCTGTCTTTTTCTGATTAGAGATAGGACTTGCAAAAATTGAATTCCATTCTCACTGTGACTATTCTTATATTATTTTGATATCCACAGGAATGGTATTTTTATCTGGTAATGTGTGTCATCTCAAATTAACTTCTCAATGCTAAGAAATAATTTTATAATTTAGATAACTCAGATATTTGGAAGCTGGTTGTCTAATTTGAAATTATTATTATTATTATTTTGAAAAAGGATAAGTAAACGCTTACTATAGCACAGGAGTCCTTAACCTTTTTTTTCCATGGACCCCTTTGCCAGTCAGGTGAAAACCACAAACCCCTTACTAAGTCCACACTATAATATGTATTATTTAACAAATATATCACTCCCACACCAACACGTCCCCACAAGAATCATGTTTTTTTGAATTTCAAATTCAAGCTCACAGATACTTTGTTAAGAACCCCTGCTGTAGCAGAAGTTGACAACTAAAGGCTAGAACCAAGACTTGAATTATTTCTTTATCTGTCTTCAATCTCTTTCTCCACAGTGAGAGCCTGCACACAGCAAGGCTTATCTTTCTAAATCCTACTTTTATTATGGTATTTCCCCATTCAAAACTTTTCAGTAAGAGTCCAGTTTTGGGTAAGATGGAGTAAATCCACTGAACCCTGTCTCTCCAACAGAATGTAATTATCAAACCTGGACAGAATACATGGAGCAGATATTTAAAAACTATGAAAAGCAAATAGGAGCAAATGTATAGGAAAAGACCAGAACCCTAAGTACTACAAAAGCAGCAGTGATTTTCCTATGATTTTCCTCCAGTAACACTCAGCCTGGACTTGGGGGAACCCAAAAGTAGATATCACTGAGGACAGAGAAGGTTCCAGGAGAAGCCCTCAAGCTGGGACTTAAAGAGTGGGAAAGGGGATTCCTGGCAGGAACAGCTATGGCAATGGGAGGCCCTCAGATGCCTAAAACTTTTACAGAGAGGAGCCTTGGTCCAAAAAGGGAAGAGCAAAGCCTCACTGCATTTTCCCTTTCTCCTCCTGCTGCTTGGATTCCAGCATGGACACAGTCATGAGAGTGTGCGTCAGAGTTGGTTGAATAAAGATATAGCTTTCTGACTGGAGAACCAAAAAGAGAAGCCCCAGGAAACCAGAAAGTACCAGGGAGACTGCAGAGAAGGAGGACTCCAGGAAAGCCACCTCATGGTGATTTTTATGAATGTCTGGGTTTACCCTGGAACTGCATATGAGTCCATATGGTCCTAAAGAGCATTGCAAAGGCTTTGAAAAATGAACAAATAGATATACCACCATCCAGGTCCCAGACTGGCCACTGGGTGGCATGACATACAGGGCACTAAAAAGTCATTGAAATAGGAACTGACATTAAAACCAAAACCCACAGAAAACTTGTCAGAACTTGTAGATCTGATCTTCCTATATCATTTGCAGCTTAAAACAACAACAACAACAAAAAAAAAAAAACACAATATTCTCCATAGAATTTAAATAAGACTTGGGGTCTCATACCATGATATTCAAAATGTCTAGGATACAATCTAAAATTACTCAGCAATGAACCAGGAAATTTTCAATTCACATGGGAAAGACAATCAACATACACTAATTGTGAGATGACACACGTTGGAATTGTCAGACTGACTTTAAATCAACTATTATAAAAATGTTCCAGCTAGTAACCATGAACATTTGATATTAATGGAAAGAAAGAAAGTCTCAGCAAAGAAATAAAAGCTAGAAGGAAATGTAATGGTAACTTTAAAACTAAAAAGATATATAAAACTCACTGAAGGGGTTCAATAGCATAAGAACATGACAGAAGAAAGAGTCAGTGAACTTGAAGATCTAATAATAGAAATTATCTGATATGAACAACACAGAGAAAAAAGATTTAAAAAATTAACATAGCCTCAGGGACCCCTGAGACAATACAAAAATATCTAACATTCATGTCCTTGGAATCCCAGAAGAAGAGTACAGAGAGTTAGCATTCTTCACCTTATCTCACCTTTAGATAAAAAGATGAAATGAAGACATTCTTTGATGAAGAAAAACTGAGACCTACTCTAAAAGAATTGCTAAAAGATGTTCCTCAGATATGTGAAGAAACCTTGGAAGAGCAAGTTCTTTTATCTAGAAGAAAATTTAGAAAAACAGCAGAAATTGTAACTACTTGGATAAATAAAGTAAGTACTGTTCTTCTCTTGAGTTCTTTAAAACACATATGTTGGTTGAAAGCAAAAAGTATGGTTTTGATGCAGTTTTCCATATATGTAAATGTAATTCATATAAAAGAAGAAGGGGAAAAGAATCATGTGGTGCTAGAGTTTCTATATTCCACTTGGAGGGATAAAAGTGATTCTAATTATAATGTGAAGAGTTATGTATAATTGTAATCCCTGGAACAACTACTAAAATATACATACATTCAAAAACACAATAAATTTAAGTGGAATAGTTTTTTAAAAGTTCTAATAACAAAAAGTAGAAATCAGGAAAGGTTAAAAAAAGAAATAGACATCAGAGAAAATGAATAATAAAATGGTAGACTTAAATCCAAACAGCTCAATAACTACGTTATTGGTCTGAAAGCATAAGTTAAAGGGCAGCAATAGTCAGAATTGGTTAAAAAACATGAATAAAACTACATACTGTTTAAAAGAAACTCACTTTGAAAATAAGAATGTAGATATATAAGAAGTAAAAGGATTGAAAAAAGATAGACCATTCAAAAACTAAACAAAGAAAGCTTGGTTTACTATATTAGTATGAGACAAACTAGACTTCAGAGCAGACAAAATGATCAGGAATAAAGAGTGAATTAAATAACGATACAAGGAACAATTTACTAAGAACACATAAAAGTCTTAATGTATCTGCACCAAACAACAGAATTTCAAAATATATGAGGTGAAAACTAACAGAATTGAAAGGAGTAGCAGACATACCCACAATTATAGTTAAAGGCCTCACCAATGTCTTCTCAAAAGCGCAATAGAACTAGAAAACAGAAAATCAGCTATGATATAAAAAAGCTTAACACATCATCAGCAAACTGGATCTAATCAACACCTAACATTGTGACCCAAAACAAAAGAGTGCACATTCTTTTCAAGCACACATGGAACATTCACCTAGATAGACCTTATTCTGGGTCATAAAATAAATTTGGACATATTTAATAGAATTAAAATCACAGAAAGTAAGTACTCTGACCGTAATGGTATTAAACTGAAAACCAATGATAGAAAGATACCAGAGGTCAGAAAATAGATCCAAGCACCAACTAGTGATGCATTTGGAAAAAGACCTTGACCAAAAGGGGGAAATATTAAATAAAAATGAGTTTTTATGGCTAAGAGATTTCAAAGTGAGTCGGGAGGTCATTCCAGAGGTTACACTTAATGCATGTCTCAGGAAGATCTCATTGATTGCCACAGTAAAAAGTGCCCCAAGCCGGGGGGCTCCTGAGGGCTCTGCATCTAGACACTATAGGCAGGACAGGCAACCTCAGGAATTCAACACCCTGTCAGTGGGCCTTCCCATGGAATACATGTTTCCCAATGTAACAGAGTTAGACTCATTTATAATTTCCCTATACATGGCTCTTCTGACCCTTTTATTTGAACCTATAATTAGCACTATGCTCATTAAATACATGTCCCAGGGACTTAAATCTTCAGTCTGTTCAAAAGATGGTTGAGCCCTGAATCTCAGCAGAGCTGCAACACCTACTCACCAATTCATCGGACTCACCCAGGACAACTGACAAAATGATGATGATGGATAACGCCAATCCCAAAAAACAGAGAGTATCACAATTGCAGGTAAGACAGTTCCATCCATCTGCGCCATGGGATATAAGCCCCCTTTCAATCAGAAACAGAGTGGGCATCACCATCCCCAAATCCTCAAGATTGAGGAATGAACCACCATAAGGGGAGAATGCAACTATAGACTAAATTAGACTTATTATTATTCTAGCAATGGAAGATCTTGTAACATTGATATAAAGACAGTGGTCACCAGAGGTTCTAAGGGGAGGGAGAGGGGAAAAATAGGTGTAACATGGGGCATTGGGGGGACATTGAATTTTTCTGAATCACCTTGCAATGATGGATACAGGCTATCATACATTTTGTCAAAACCTATAAAAATGTGTGGTGCAAAGTATAAGCTATAATGTAAACTATACACCATGCTTAGTAGCAGTGCTTCAATATGTGTTCATCAATTTTAACAAATGTACCACACTATTGAAAGATGTTGTTGATGGGGAAAAGTGTGGGAGGGGTAGGAGGTGGGGTATATGGGAATCCCCCTATATTTACAATGTATCATTTATGGACTCTAAAGCTTTTTTAAAAATAGAATAAAAATACATACATACATACACACATACATATGAGTTTAAAAATCCAAACACTTGGAAATAAAACACTTCTGAATATACCATCAATCAGAGAGGAGGTCTCCAGGAAAATAATACATTAATTTGAAGTGAACAAAAATGAAAACAAAACATATCAAATGTGTGGGATGCTGCTAAAGCAGTGAGAAGAAAATTCTCCAATAAAGAATCCAAGCACCCATCTTAAGAATTTCAAAAAGAAAAGAAGGAAAGTCCCAGAAAGCAAGCAGAGAAAAAGAAATAATAAAGATAGGAGCAGAAACCAATAAAATTGGAAACAGAAAAACAATAGAGAAAATCAACGAAACCAAGAGCTGGTTCTTGGAAGAGATGAATAAAATTGATAAACCTCTAGGGCAAGGAAATAAGATAGAAGACACAAATTACAATATTAAAAGAGGAAGTGGAGCTATCACTATAGAAACATAGACATTCAAAGGATAATATGGAAATACTATGAGCAATTCTATGAGCATAAAATCAACAACTTGGATGATGGTCTAATTTTTTGAAAACCACAAACTATCAGAAACTCACTCCAAATTAAATAGATAATCTTAATCCTATTAATCTAGACTATAGACTAATATATCCCTCATGAACATAAGTGCAAATATCCTCAACAAAATATTAGGTAACCAATCCAGCAATATATAAACTAAGGATACACCATGACCAGGTGGGACTGATGCTGGGAATGGAAGGTTGGTTCAATAGTCAAAAGTCAATCAGTTTTGAGTATCAATCAAACATACTCCGCTGTTAATATATAATCTAAAAAAAAAAAAAAAAACCACACGATCATTTCAATTGATGCAGAAAAATCATTTGACAACATTCAACATATATTCATGTTTGAAAACTTTCAGCAAACTTGGAATAGAAAGGAACTTCCTCAAACTGATAATGGATTAACGTTATACTTAATGGTGAAAGCCTAAATTTTTTCCATCTACTGTAAGGAATAAAATTAGTTAAGGATGTCCACTCTTACTCATTCAATATAATAATGCGAATCCTAATCTGTGTAATAAAGCAGGAAAAATAACTAAAAGGAAACATTGGAGAGGAGAAATAAAATCTTCCCTACTTGCAGATGTTGTGACTATGTAGAAAATCACAAAGAATGTAAATAAATAAATGAACCTCCTAGGACTAATAAGTGAAATAGTAACACATGCTTACAGCCAAAAGAAATCAAGAATATGTCTATATACTAGCAATGGACAATTGGAAAACACAATTTAAATTATGATACCATTTAAAATATTCCAAAATTATGAAGCATGTAAATATAGATCTAGGAAAATATGTATAGCATACATATGCACAGACCTACCAAATCCTGATGAAAGAAATCAAAGAAGGACTAAAGAAGTGGAAATACATATATCATGTTTATGTTTTGGATGAATCTATAGCTTTAGTGCAATCTCATTCAAAATCCCAGCACAATAGTTTCTAGATGTAGACAAGCTGATTCTAGAATTTATATTTTAATGCAAGCATACTAGAATAGCCAAAAACACTTTTTAAAGGAATAAAGTTGGAGGAATTGCACTGTTCAGTTTTAAGACTTATTATAGAGGTACAGTAATCAAGATAATGTGGTATTGGAGAAAGGATAGTCACACAGATCAATGGAACAAAATACAGAGACCTGCATAAATATGCCAATTTTTTTTATTAGAGAAGTTGTGAGTTTACAAAACAATCATGCATACCATACAGGGTTCCCATACATCACCCTATGCCAATTTATTTTTGGCAAAGATGCAAAAGCATCTCAGTGGAGACAAGATAGTCTTCAACAAAGCATGTTGGAACAATGAGAACTCCATATCTACAGAAGGAACTGTTTTAGTTTCCTAGGCTGCTTACAGTAAATATCATAAAATGGGTCAGGTTTAAACAATGGGAATGTTTTAGCTTACAGTTTTCAGGCCAAGAAAATGTTCGAATCAAGGTATCATCAAGGTGATGCTTTCTTCCAGAAGACCAGCTGCCAGCGACTCTTGGCTCCTCTGCCCAACATGGCAAGGCAAATGGTGGCATCTGCTGGTCTCTCCCATCTCTTCCAGTTTCATTGCTTTCAGCTGCTTGCTTTTGTGGTTTTCTCTCCCTGTGTCTGAATTTTATTGTCTTGTCAAGCACTCCAGTAAGAGGATTAAGACCCATCCTGAGTGAAGTGGGTCACAACTTAACTGAAGTAGCCTCATCAAAAGAGCCTACTTACAATAGGTTTACACCCATAGGAATGGGTTAGATTTAAGAGCATGTTTTTCTGGGGGTATATACAGCTTCAAACCACCACAGGAACCTCACACTTTTCCTCATACCTTATGCCAAAAAAAAAAAAAAAAAAACCCTCAAAATGGATATGAGATGTAAATTCAAAATGCACAAACTTTTAGAAGAAAACATAAGAGAATATTTCTTGTGACCTGAGACTAGGTAGTGACTTCTTAGATATGACAACCAAGAAAGAAAAATAATTGATAAATTGGAGTTTATCAAAATTAAAATATTTTGTTCTGTGTATGACACTAGTAAGAGAGTAAAAAGATAAGCTGCCGATAGGGAAAATATTTACAAATCCCATATCTAACAAAAGATTTGTACTCAGAATATCATATCTAAAAAACCTCTCTAAAATTACTGATAAGAAAGCAAATATTCCAGTTAAAAAGTAGGCAAAAGTCTTCAACAGGTCCTTCACCAAATAGGCTATAGGGAAGGCAATCAGATACACAAAAGCATGTGCAATATATTAGGTGTTCGGGAAATGACAATGGTAAAATTTTCTTTTAAATAATAAAAATTTTTAAAATTAAAAAAACCGCTGTTAATATCAAGTGCCAGTAAGGATGCAGAGCAGCTAGAATGCTCCTACATTGCAATGGGAATACAAAACAATACAGGCACTTGGAAGACAGTTTGGTAATTTCTTATAAAGGTCAACATATTGCCTCCCATATGAACCAGTGAACCAGTAGTCCCAACTCACTGTAGCAAAATAAAAACTTATGTCCGTATAAAAACCTGTACATGGATGTTTATAGTAGTTTTATTCATATTTGCCAAAAACTTGCAACAGCCCAAATGTATTTCAACAAATGACTGGATAAACAAACTGGTAAATCCTTATAGTGGACTACTACTTATCAATAAAAATGAATGAACTAATGATACCTGCAACAATTTGAATAAAACATTATACTAAATGAAAAAAGACAGCCTCAGAAAAGTATATACTCTGTAATATAACATTTTCCAAAAGAGAAACTATGGTGATGGACAACAAATCAGTAAGTGTCAAGGATTAGGGGTGAGGATAGGATATATCTAGAAAGGGATAATATGAAGGAATTTTATGAGATTATGGAACTGTTCTATATCTTCTTGTGGGGGGTTATACAAAACTACACATGTTATAAATCATAAAATCTGGTGACAATTTAAAAAATAAAATCAGAAATAGGACTCCTCAATGACTTTTACCTTTTGATGATTTTCCAAACTCCATAATAGACAATGAATGGCTTCCATTTTCTGGCCACAACTCATCTTGTCTACCATATTTCTCATTATTACTCTGTTCTGGCACAATTTACATGCTATCTCTACTCTTTGGTGTCTCCTTCAGTTTGTTCTCTGTGTTTTTTTCTTTATTCCCTAAAGATCCAGTGCACAAAATACAGATCTCAGCAGTGCTGATTATTTGAGACCATCAGCATATCTGGTGCTAGTTACCTGGCAGATGTGGCTGGTTACAACTTGACCTTATTCACCAGAGGCACACTGAGTTTCCAGAGACTTGAAAACAGGTCAGGGTTTTCATCTGTGAGGTTTTAAGACTTCTGTACGCAAGGATGAGTTTCATCCTACTAGCATTCTGAACAATATGCATGATTCAAATGCCCCTAGCAAAAGACGAAAGCAGCTGGGAGTATTTACCCTGATTGAAGGGAGATTGGTATAAACCATTGAAATAAATGGCAGGTTGTTTTACCAAGAAGGGTGAATAATTGTCCTCCATCTTCACAAAGAACACCGGAAGAGGAAGTGATTATCATGCAGTATTAAGGAATAATTTCCTACCAAGAAAATTTGTGCACCTTGTTGGAAAGCATGGCAAAGCTTTGCCATGGAGCCATTGTCCAGTTCTCATTAAGAGCAGGGTAGATTCTTACCTGTCCAAAGAGTTTTAAGTGAGGCCTAATAGAAAGCTTGAAGGCAATTATTTCTGTGGCTTCAGCATGGACTCTGGCATGCTGTCTGCCAGTCTGCTCTTTCTCAGGGCAGTATCTAAATTACCCGAAGACTGAAAATCTTCTCTTGAAATGAGAAGCAAGTTCTTCTCCACGAATGATCTACATTTAACACTTGATAAGTAGTGCCAGTTTCATTTGCAAAATATTTGTTCAGCTTTGATGCTATAAAAGCCTCTCCAATGCTAAGGAAACCCTGAGAAATGGATTATTCATGCAGCTCTGAGAGCCTGGTACCTCACATGGTCTGTATTTTATCCTTCCCTAAGCATTCGCAGTCTAAATTTATGAAGAATTTGTGACATGTATTAAGGATATGCCATGCAGCTAGGATCAGACTCCCGTCATCTGAGTATATGATCCTTGTCTTCTCAGTGGGAAACGAAAGCCCTGATGGAGGCTGATGGTGAATCCCAGAATCCATTGCATTTCTTTTCTTTGTTTTCCTACTAGTCTCCTGGCTAATATCTCATAAGATGTCATAGATCTAATCAGTTTTCATTTAAACAACAACTTGAGAAAAATTACCTTCTCTTCTTTACTAGTAGAAAAAAAAAATCTTAAAACAGAATTTTGACTACATGAAATGTCAATATATATTTGCATTTGCTGTACTTTAGACATTTATGGAGGGAAAATGCAACATTATTTTCTTTAAATGGAAATTGGGCATCTATAGAAAGAGGAAGCAAAGCCAAGTGCAAGATTCTGAAAGATAACTATAGATTCTCGAAGTCAGTACTAATGAGAGGGAAAATTATGATTTATAATCTAGGTGCAGGGCTGGGATGGAGAATATCCTATATGAAGTGTCATTATAGACCCTCAAATCAGCGCTACATCTCTTGTAACCAGTTCTGACTTTCCCAGGGCTATGCAATGTTTAAGACCATTACCATTGATGTCAGATAGAACTGGATTTGGATCCCAAGTCTACCTGCTGCTAACGACTTGGTAGTGAATGTGGTGGTCCTAATACGTTCTAGAATAATCCTTCCATACAAATATTAATGTAGCAAAAGAATGAAAGAACTTGTATTTGGTTAAGAAAACCAAGATAACATGTCACCGATAATTGTAAAAGTTAAATGAGGCAATTTATAAAAAGACTATAGGATACAGCAAGTCAGGTAGCAGAGTGCTTGATAATGGTAGCAAGAAAATAAACATTTACAGGAAAAGTAAAAAAGGAATTAGGTCAATCAGTTCCTATTTTCACCAAGGTTACAAAACAAACAAAACAAAACTTGTCTTTTCTTCTTTCCTGCCAATAAAAAAGGCTATGAAGGGCTGGAGGATAACTGGCTCTGGAAATCATGCATTGGATGAGTTAGGATTTGATTGCTCCTTGGGAGATCCACTGCAAAGTCATATTCTATAAATTATGGAATTCTAGAAATGTCTTTTTGTTATAGAAAATCAAGTAGTGTTTTTTTTTTTTTTTTAAAAAAAAGAAAAATCCTAGCTAGTAAGAATAGTGCATACCACCAGAAGGTGAGATCTAAATTGGTTGGAAAAGTTCTTTCTTTCCTAAGTGTACTGAAAATGCTTGCATCGCCTTCCCTCCACTCCTCTCCCTCATCCTGAAGAGCTTCTTCTAAACACATCCCCCATACTCACTGCAGAACACACAGTATTCTCCCTGCAGAAGAGAAACCTGTGCAGACCACGTGGCCTTTCCCACCTTCACCATGCCCCCAAAGCTAATGGTTGTTTGCCGGTCATTTATAGGCTGGCCAGGAAATTTTGACAAGGTCTAGTCTGTAAAGATAATATGTCCTCTTTGGGGAATTTGACGTGCAGCAACGAAGCAATGAGTAGTGACACTGAAAATTTACGAAGCAGAGAGAGACTATGATGGCCACCATGGGAAATGAGTTAAGGTGAAATTGTGGGAAAGTAGAGTCTATGAATAAGTGTGATTTATAGCACAGAGATAGATAATTTATAATGTAGGGAAAAAGTGTACAGATATGAAAATGAGAAAGCTAAAGGGTAGAGAGAAGAGAGTGGAGAGTGGAGTGAAACAAGCAACTGAATCCAGGCAATTCTTTTGTCTGAGGATAGAAGCTATGAGAAGTCATGGTTCGGATAGAAAAGTCTAATATGGACTTGTGTTTTTAATTCCCCAAATATTTGTTCTCCACTTCTTTTTCTCCTTTAATAAATGTGATTTCCTAGAACAGATGTTAAAGACACCTCCCTTGTTTATTTATTTAAAAATATGTAGTAAATACCAACAATGTGTAAGGCCGTCTGCTAGGTCCAGTGAAGGCAGACGGGATCAGGGACCCAGGAAGCATCTGCTGTTAGGAAGCAGATACGCAAACAAAATAATACAGTACAGAGTGATGCAGGCTGGGATAATGATAAAGGTAGGGTGCTGGGAGCTCAGAGGAGGGCTATCTAAGTTGAACAGCTTAGTAGTTGTGGGGAAGAGGGATTCAGGAAAAGTTTCCTCAAAGAAATATACCTGAGTAGAATCATGACATGTCAAGAAACTCACTAGCTGAAGTACAAACGGACTGGATGTGAGAAAGCCTCCAGGGAGAAAGAGAATGGGGTGATGGAGAATTGAGAAAAAAAAATCCTGTGCCTGGACCACAAGGTGTGCGAGGGGAATGATGGGAGATTTGTTGGGGGATGTGGGTGGGTGGGTGGACAGGGGGTGTGAGCTGATTCAGGCCATGCTAAGGAGTACAGACTTGATGCTTACAGCCTAAGACTTTAAGTCAAAGAAATGCATGCTCAGATTTGCAGAAGGGCGGTGGAGCAGTGGTCAGCCTGGAGAGACGTTAGAGAGGAGAATTTGCTGGACTCGGAGGACTCAGCATGATAGTCTGGTTTCTGTACTTGCATCTTGATGGGTTGAGGGAACAGGAAACAAAGGAGGAAGATGAGCTTTGAAAAGCTGAGTTTGGTGTCTGTGGGATGTATAGGTGAAGGTACACTGTAGGTACCCTGGGATGCAAATTAGTTTGGAGCACAGGAAAGAATCTCCAGGGGGAAATAGAATTTTTCAGCTTCCATTTCTGTAATAGCCATATTGTTGGATTTTGGGTTAACTTTGTGTTAAACAATGTATTCCAGTTCTTTATACTTTCGAATCAGTTTCAAAACAGTTAAGCAATTAATCACTTTGGACAGAGATTTAAGACTACATATTCTAAAAAGTTGTGCGGTTCAGAAATCTAATTTTCAGTGGCTAAACTGAATCAAACCAAGTTCTCTGTCTCATTTAGAAACATGAAGAAAATAAAAATACTTTATATTTACCTTGCTTTTTGTATAGCAGATATGTATCTCTGATAAGTTAGCATCAAAAATGAAAAACCCTAAGTCACGATCATTTTGATTAGTAACATTCCATTGTATTATCCTATAGGTGGCGTACAAATTATAGAAACCCTGAAACCGAGAAGGGCTTGCCATATATGTTCATATTCAGTGTGAAGAAAGTCACGTTACTGTTTCTGTCCTCACGTTGGTCTCTGCATTAGATTTGGCTGGCATGGATTTCTAGACTCTGGCATGCCACAGAAAACCTGGGCACTCGACACTGCAGAATAAACTTCCTTGATAAGAGTAAACCATTCTTTGGCTAAAGACATAAAAATAAGAGTGAGGATAGAAGGAAAAGAACTAATAAATACTGACCCACTTTAGAGACCTCTTAATTGCTAGGTGATATGGATTACCACAGAAACGATGCTCTGTGGTGGCTGAGTATTCATTTTTGATCACAAATGTGTGCTTACCATGGATCCTCAAGGCTTATCATGATGCCTCGAATATATACTCTTCACAAACTTATATTGAATGAATGAATGAATAAAATAATGTTTTCACTCATAATCCTGAATTGAGGCTAATATTCATAAGAGGAGCCCCAGGAACTCTGGATCAAGCTGTGTCCCCCAGCTGCTTGCCTTTGTGCAATAATTACAGCACTACAACGGAACTGAGCCACCAGGACGAGGGGTCATGTTTTTAGGATCAAGACTCTTTTCATCATGAAAGCTACTGGGTGGCCTCTGACATGATGTGTTTGGTTATCAAACATGGCAGCTAACACCATGGAGAGACCACATGTATTAAAAGTGACAGAAATAACAAGGGCCAGGGACTAAAGGTGAATTGCAAAGGGATTTCACTGCATTTATGTTGCTGTAACAGTTTCTGGTAGGTGGGATCCATGAGCAAAAAGAATTATGGGGAATCTTCGTGAGCAATGGTTCTCTGCCTCTGGCTGCTCAGGATTTTCTCCCACGTTGAGCTACAAATACATTAACTGCTGTGATAATTACTATCTAAATTTTTTGTGGGACAGCACAAACATATTTGCAGCTTTCCCTAGTTCTCTCATTAACTTTCATTTTAACTTATTTTACTGTGTTTTTTCCTGATTTCTGAAGTAATATACTCTCATTAATTTAAAAATTAATGAAATATAGAATGCTAATATAGAAAATGAAAGTCTATGTTGACCATATTTGCTGTATATCCCTCCAGTCAAATTTGAAGATGAGGTTTTATCCCTTAATCAAATATAAAGATCTGTTAGAGGACCCTGTATACTTAGCACTGGGTTGTACTCTATGGAGAACACAGGCCTTTCCAGTATAACTGGGAAATAAGAGATCAACACGGGGAAAATTTAATAGCATTACTCTATGTCCAGCAATCCAATAAAATGCCATACTGTACAGTGGTGATCATTAGAGCACATAATATGACTGTGAGTGCTTCGAGGCCAGGGGTCAGTGCCTTTATCTTTGAATCCCCAGAGGTGTTGATCAAAATGCGTAGCTAGTGCTTGAATGAATGAATGCTTATTGAGTAAAGGGTCAATTGCATGTGACAAATAAATGCAATAAAAAGAAATCAAGGAGGAGATGGGTGTGGCCTGTAGTTACTGTCAGAAGCTTTACGCCCCATGACTATGAGAATGTGTATATTTTCATAATTTTACTTTACAAAATATTTGGATGACATTTGGAAGCAGTGAGAAAAACCAAAGAAAATTTAGCTATTTTGGAGCTCCACTCTACCCTCTGGTTTATCTGCTGGGTATGGCGTTAGGGCTTTGGCTGTCTGTTAGTTTCATATTACACTGCAGCAATTAACTGAGTAATTGTTAGAGACACTCTGACATCTCAAGGAATTGGCCTTGCCTCTCATGAGGCTTCTTCACCTCTTCAGTATAATCTAGGTCTGAGGTAAATCTGAACTCAGGTGTTTGCTGCCTCAAAAACAATTGCCACCCTTGCAAAGCAGATTTTTTTTCTAAAATCCCATCTTTTGGACTAGCTGCCTGGAATGTTGTTATTCTACCTCAAAGAGCTTTCAATAAAGACATAGTTCGTGATAGTTTTGAGGTATTTCTTTGTGTAACATTTGAACTTTGAGGAGAAAAATCTGTGACCATATACAATATAGTCCAATGTCTATTTAATGTGCTAATTGCAAAAATTTTCTGTTTGACACTGGTCAGATTTTTTTCAGAATTAAGTCATTTCTCTGAGGAATCATTCTCTAGATCTATCATATATGTAAGGAACATGACTAAGCTCTGTCCCCCCTCTATTGCCTCCATAAGTAATTCCATTGAGAACCTAGTTGCTGTTTTAGACATGACAGTAAGACAAAACATTTCTCAGGAGACAAATATAGAAGAACCATAACCAACATTCGCAGATTACATAATCTGAGTCCATATTTTTATCCTCCCTATCACAAAGCCCATGGGATGGCATATTATATATTTTGACACATTGTCTTGCTTTGCATAACTGCTGTTTTAAAATGATACTTCTTCCTTATATCTTTTAATTCAACAGTATACTCAGAGACTGGAAGATGTGCATGGGGGTTGGCTGCCCAGATAGGCCCTACATGGTGATATTTTCCCTGGCGAATTGACATGATAGAGGGTTATGTATTTCAGCACTGCAGGCTGAGAACTGTGATTTTTGTTAGCAGACAGGGTAAGGGTATATCCATCTCTCAGAATCAGATTCATGTTCACACAGTTTATATATTGTATTAAATACAAATGAGAATGCCAAATTTTTTTCTTTATCGTGAGCAGTATAACTTAGATAGGCTGCAGTGCTCAAGTAAATAACAGTTTACAGAATCTTCTCCCCATAGACAAGCTGTATGGGAATCCAAATTATAATCACAATGTCAAATTACCAATTTATAATGAGATATGCATATGTCACATGGATGAAAATATTACTTGAGTTGGCCTGACAAATTCATTCTTTCCATGTAGATTAGTGACACGGGATGCCAAATTTTCTGAAAGTTGCTGGAGGACTTGGATTCAAAACAATGGGAATGAGTTGATCTTACATTTGTCTACCAACTAGGAGTTCAAGCATTCTCCCCTCTACCAGGCTAAGCTTGCCAAAAAAACAAAACCCTCTATAAACTATATTGTTTGAGTTCCTGTGACCAAAGTAGTAATATGATGTTTGTTTTCTGCCTTTCTTTTTTCTATGCTTTTATTGACCAACTGTCTTCTCTTCAAAAAGGGCATGATTCAATTAATTAGGCTTTTGTCTACCACAGTATTGATTCACCCAATCCCAATCACATTTCATCCCTGTATTCCCTAAGATTACTTCCAGATAATCTTTATTGGTATTTGGGGTATGTCCAAATACTTAAGTCAAACATGTATGGTTTATTGGTCTAACCCCACATTTGTTTAATCATATCCTCTTTTTTTGCAAATTCTGAGAATCAACTCATTGCAGCCCACTGGCACTGAAAACACTTCTGTTTCTCTTCTAAATTTCCCTAAAAGGCAAATAAGGCAAGTTTGTGAGGGCCTGGAGAAATAAGTGTTCTCTGCCCCTAACATTTAATGTTAATTTAAATGGAAAGAAGCCTTGTTTTGAAAAAGTAAAGAAGAAATCCCACAAAAGTTAAAAGCTGGGCCTCTCTTTTTTGGCGATACTAAATATATTATGAGATGATTTCAGGAGTGAGGGTATGTTTTCCATACATGAATAGACCCACTTGCAACCTCCCATGAAGTACTAAAGGAATGGCTCCAGAATCTTCTGCTATCTCCTACCACACTCAGCTGGAGATATACATATGGTTGCCTAATACATTTTTTGGGCACCTGCTACCAAAGCTATCAATTTCTTCAGAATAAGGGTGGCAAAAACCAGAATAGCTGCATGTTAGCTTTGACCACCATCGCATGTAATCATTGTCTTCTACTAATCCAATATGAAGAGCACTTATAACTTTTGTGAATAGTTCTCTTTAGAGAGAGTGTGTGTTTCTATGCAAAGATTAAGGTAATCTGGAGTTCTGACGCAGCGACTATGTAACCATAGTACCCTCGATCAGTTACTGATTTTCTTGCCAATTTCGATATCCTTTCCCTACCCTAGGGAAAAAGCCTGGTGCTTTAAATGGAATCCTGCATGTTTGAACTTCACAAAGGTTCAAAGGTTTGCAGATGGTCTGGAAAGGTAAACAGTTGTCCTAAAGTCATTCTTCAGCTTTTGACTTGGCTTGTGACTTAATTGCCACCTCATTAATACGGGCCACTGGGTGTGAATTTTTCAAAACAAGATACGTCAAGAAGACTGTGAAATGTTCCGTGGTTGGAGATTTTATCCCTCACCCCCATCCCCCATGTTTCTCAAACTTCCAACGACAAGAGCCTGGTTTGATAAATATGCCCCGTCTTCTAGGTCATGGGGTTAAGTAGCAGCTCAGGCTTTTTGAACTTTTCACTTTTTCTGTGTAAGTATAAGCAAATACTTACTAGGCTCTACAACTAAAAGTCTATGAAGATAAAGGACCTTAATGAAAGAGTGAAAGAAGCAAAATATCTTCATGGCTGCTCACCTTGCCTTTCTGGGCTCTTTATCATCCTTTTAGTGACGAGAACCTCATCCTTTGATTCCCAGTATTTATACCTTTCTGGAATTCTTGCATTAAAAAAAAAAAAAACAAGAATGTAGGACAAGGACTATACTTAACCTAGGTTATTTAATTGCTTGTGGTGAAATCTGATAGGAAAAGAGAGGAAAACTTCAGGAATTGAAAAATCATGGGAAGCGGCTGTGGCTCAATCAGTAGGGCTCCCGTTTACCATTATGGGAGGCCCCGGGTTCGGTTCCCGGGGCCTCCTGGTGAAGGCAAGCCCGCCCGCACGGCGTGGTTAGCTGACCCAGCGAGCACAAGCAGCAAGGGGGGGATAAATAAATAAATTAATAAAATCTATAAAAAAAAAAAAAAGAAAAAAGAAAAATCATAACTCAAAGAAGTGCCTATATAGAAAGGCAATATATGAAGCCCTATATGTAAAGGCTATTCACAACCTGTAAAATAAATAAGGATCCTGCTTTATACCATTCCTGGTACAATACTATCATGCACACAAAAACCAGTGAATAATTACTATGAAAAAATATTATACACATTAACTTATTATCGACTATTGCATGCCAGTACACAAATTAAGTAATACCAAAATGCTGTGCCCTGTTCTACCTTCCCCAAGACTATGCTTACTCCCTAGAGACAACTTTTTCATTTTTTTTTTTTACAGGTTCTTATTTTTAGACAATCCTAAAGAGAATTAAACCCTAAATCCCATAGAGAACTCCATAATTTCTTGAGTTGCCAGATTTAGACAAAATCCATTTACTCTGCAGTTTGAAATTGGGTATTTTACGAACTTATTCTTCCCCTCCTTCTTCTATTGATATTCTCCCCCTTCTTCTATTAATATAACTGCAATATAACTGAATGCTTTAAGTAAAATACTTAAAGTGCTTTTCTCATTCTGATAACTTTCACCAACACTCTCTCTTTATTCCTCATGGAATATAATGAGGATTTGAGTTCCCTACGCTTTCCTCAACTTTTTCTACATTTCCAGTCCTACTTTCTGTCAACAACTCTTTTACTGAGTTTAGATTGTTGATATTTGCATTCTATGCTGAAAATACAACCAAGTCTGTTCAAAGGTTAACTTTAACATCAGAGCAATAAACAGTATTGACATCACTATGATCACATAAATATTATTTATTGTTAGGTCAAGAGGTATTTTAGGCTTACTTGTTTTTACTCTAAGGGTCCAATGTCATGACCTCAAGTACACTGAAAACATTCAAGTTCAAGTTAATGACTTTTTTCCCCTTAAATTTAGCCAATTGCTTAAAATTAAGCCACACTTTTCATGTATTCTATTATCCTTTATCATATCTTCAAACATTTTTTACTCTCATATCATTTAGTCTTTGATCTGCCTTCCCCACCCTCCAGGAATTCCACCCCACCCCAACCCCCAGAGTCCTCCTTTCTCCTGCTCCAAACTGGACTGATCACGCCCAGACCTGCAGCACAGCTGTCATACTGGGTTGAGTCTTAGTCTTCTTGGTTAAAGCCACTGTTTCCTGGATTGCATAGCTCCCTATTTCTTAGTTTATCTATCTTTTCTTTATTATACAAGCTCAAATAACTGTCTAAGAAAGGGAATATGGGAGATAAATAATCTGGTTCTTATATGCTTTCGTATTTGTAGTATACTTTGGCTGAGTATGCAATCCTAAGTAGAAGAGTTTGCCCTTCAAATTTTAAAAGGTCTGCTCCATAGTTGTTTGGTGAGAAGTCAAGATCCAGGATGAGTTCTATTCTCCCCATTTCTCTCTAAAAACTTTTAGGATCATTATATTATTTTAGGTATTTAAATGCTTCCAATGATGGAATTTGAGCATCTTTTTTGCCCTGATTTTGCTATATACTCAGTGAGACTTCTTAGCTTCCTTCAGCTAAGAGGAATTTATTTCTGCTGTATCATCAATAACGTCCTTTCCTCCATTTTCTCTCTCCTCTTTCTGTGGCTCCTAATACTTGGATGCTAGAACTTTCAGGTTTATCCTTTCTCATTATTTGTGTCTTTTCATTTCAGTCTATATGTGTGAGAGTTTCTTGGCTTTATCTTTAATTTTTCTACTGATTTAGTTTATTTCAACAACCGTGTTTTATTTTTTAATATATTTTTATTTTTTCTAAAAGATACTTAGATTACATAAAATGTTACATAAAAAAATATAAGGAATTCCCATATGCCCCACTCCCCATACCTCCCACTTTTCCCCACATTGACAACTTCTTTCATTAGTGTGGTACATTCATTGCAATTGATGAACATATTTTGGAGCATTGCCACTAAGCATAGATTATAGTTTACATTGTAGTTTGCACTCTCTCCCACACAATTCTGTAGGAACAACCATGTTTTAAATAGTTAAGTTCTTTTTCTTTTTCTTAATTTTAATTTTCCTCTTTGAAAACATCTTGCTTTTATTTTTTGGTTTGTATGTTTATTTTTTTTGGTTTATAGATTATCCAAGTTGTCTAAGTGTAACAGGGTTTTATTTTTCTTCTTTGATTCCTGAATTATCACTGTTGTCCAGTTTCCCTATCTCAGTCTTTATCCATAAAGCTAATGGATTTCCTATTCTGTTTAGTGTGCTTGATTTTCTAGTTCTATTTAAGAAAAAATGGTTTTCCTTTGCTACTATAGGACTGTTTATCTTCAAGTCTCGGGAGCGGATGTAGCTCAAGTAGTTGAGTGCCTGTTTCCCACATACGAGGTCCTGGGTTCAATCCCCAGTACTTCCTTCAAAAAAAAAAAAAATCTTCAAGTCTCTATCCTGAGTGGGAATTCTGGGAACGGGGAGGCAGATAGGTGGGTGATGAGTTACCATATTAGGGTGAAGAGGTGGGATTTGGCATTGGTGGCTCTCCTCCACAAGAGAATGAGAGAATCTGTGTCCTCATATGCAAACATCTTACTAAAGATCTGTCTTTCTCCAGGAAAGCTGTTCAATTATTTTAGAGAAGCACTGCCAATAACTTTTCTTATGTTTCTTATCCAAAATATTTGGATTTTGGTTTTCAGGTTAGGACTTTTTTTTCCCTCTTGGGATTAATGCGTGTTTATTCTTGGAACTCAGAATGGATTATAGTATACATTGTAGTTTACACTCTCTCCCACACAATTTTGTAGATTGTGGCAAGATACATAATAGCCTGTATCTGTTGTTGCAGCGTCATTCAGGACAATTCCCCAGTTCTGAAAATGCCCCCATATTACACCTGTTTTTCCTTCTTCCTGCCCTCAGAACCTCCAGTGGCCACTGCCACATCAATGATATAATTTTTCCATTGGTAGAATCACAATAAGTCTATAGTAGAATACCAGTAAGTCTACTCTAGTCCATACTTCATTCCCCAGTCCTCAGGATTCTGGGATGGTGATGCCCACTCCACCTCTAATTGAGAGGGGGCTTTGATCCCATAGGGCAGATGGATGGGACTCTCTTGCTTGCAGTTGTCAGCTCTCTGTTCCTTGGGATGGTCATTGTCCTGACTGAGCAATGACTGCATTCTCAATCCACTGGCTGTACCTTTTTAAAAAAATTCTACTTTATTTTATTTTACTTTATTTTATTTTATTTTTTAAAGATTTTATTTATTTATTCATTTATCCCACCCTTGCTGCTTGTGCTCACTGGGTCAGCCAACCACGCCATGCGGGCGGGCTTGCCTTCACCAGGAGGCCCCGGGAACCGAACCCGGGGCCTCCCATATGGTAAACGGGAGCCCTACTGATTGAGCCACAGCCGCTTCCCTATTTTACTTTATTTTAAGCACCAGACCTGTAGCCAATTATTACTATACTTATCTTTGATATCCAATGAGTAATAAACTCCAGATCCTTGGAATTCCTTTTGCCTCACACACCTTTTTCTCAATATATCATTTTGTGATCACGTTTCTGAGTTTTCTTGGCTTATCAGATATGTACACATTTTTCCCATAGAATACTGCAACAACCGCTGATAAATACAAGCCCACTCCCTTCTTGTTGTGATCTGTCAAAATAGATCTTAATCCTTACACTGGTTTGTCATGTACAGTGCTGTATACTATATGCCCTTTTTAAAAAGATTTATTTTATTTTTTTCTGCCCCACCCCCACCCCTTTGTTTGCTCTTGCTGTCTGCTTGCCTTCTTTTTAGGAGGCACTGGGAACCGAACCCGGGACCTCCCATGTGGGAGAGAGGCATCCAGTCGCTTGAGCCACATCCACTCCCTGCTTGTTCTGTTTCTCGTTGTGTCTCCTTGGTGCATCAGCTCAGTGTGTCAGCTCTCCACGCCAGCCCCTCATGTCAGCTTGCTGTCTTGCTCACCTTCTTTAGGTGGCACAGGGAGCTGAACCCAGGACCTCCCGTGTGGTAGGCAGGCACCCAACTGCTTGAGCCACATCTGCTTCCCCATGTGCCCTTTTAAAACTAGTATTATAGATACCGATTCAGATCCCAGTCACACACTGTTCACTATTTATTTTTCCTCCTGTCACAACGAGGAACGTCACATTTCAGTATATTTGATTGTGGCAAATGCACAGAGGCTAGGCTAGTAAAGGAAGGAGCCATAGTAAGGAGCTGTTCATCAGGTGAACTTTGGGAAAAGTCTTGCCGTGTAGAAGACAGTAGAAAAACTGGCTCTGTCACTTGGTGAGAAATATGAGCCATGTTTCATGCTTGTCATATAAAATGTAAATCACTGGGGGAGATTGTAAAAATACAATCTAACAAAACAGAAACAGGAGGAGGTTACAGAGGAGAGAATAGAGTTCCCAGGAAATGATATCACACGACAGGCATACAAATATCTAAGAGAATGTAAAATTCCGAAAGCCTTTTAGCCAGATGTGGAGCACAAGGAACCCCCTTAGTTCATGAACTTCTGAAACATGTCAGTCGGAATGAAAGCACGCTAGAGTAGACAGTTTTACTGTGTGTTATTCAGTGACCTTTTAAAAGAGCAAGGTCCTTTCTGAGCTATTTCAAGCTCACTCGTGCATCTGTCATAGAATTTGCTTGGTAGGAGGTGTGCAGGTCATGCCAGACCTGCTGCAGAACAGAACGTGCCTAATTGTCTGCAGAAAGGCACTTCGGGGTACCCTTTAGATGGAGCAGGAGGAGGTCTCCCCTGGGTTTGTCTTGCTACTGAGCAGAAAGGGTCCTCTGGGTTTTGTAAAATATATTAAGAAATATTTCTCCAGACTTCAAATGTGGCAGGAGCTAGTTTTGTCCAGCTTTATATGACTTTCTAGCATTGTATGCCCAGAATGTCAGAAGCTCTGGGGCCTTGCCTAACCTGACAGCCTCTGGGAAGATTCACGAAATGGCTACTGCCTCAATAATAAGTGGGAGCTCTTGCTAGAGAGCTGAGGAGTCATCACATGGAAAGAATGAAAGGATCCCTTCCATCATTCTTTCAAGCATCTATTTTCCTCTGTTCTAACCCAGAGAAAATCATTATCAAACATTTTGCTCTGCTGCTCTGTAGCAGGAATGGCACTCGACCCTGGAGTGACAGCTGTTGGGTTTCATGCCCAGATTGTGGCCGTGAAAGCCCACCACGGCTATGGATATTCATATCCAGATTTTTCCCTTTAGCTACTTTCCATTCTGACACCTGTAGCTATAAAACATGGCCCAGTGCTCTTGCCCGTCCAATCCAAGTGATGTCATTGATAATCTTGTACATTTCTCTGGGTTGGAGCCCTGAAGATCTACTGTGACATATTGGTGATCACTTTGAAAAGGGATGTGTGGAGTGCTGGGTGTAGTTGGAAAGATGTTAGAACTTCAACCACGAGGACGATGGCATTTATGAGGAATAGTTTTAGGCAAATTTATCTAGCTTGGGAGGTGGGAAGTAAGGCTGAAGTGGCCCAGAGTGGATGACCAGACACTTTCCCCTTGATGAAGGGGTGAAATGGTTCCTTATGACTTGTCTCCCCGAAGGCAAAGCCATGTTGACTGGATGTGTTCTAGAGTTTGAAGTGACCTTCTCAAGTCTGACAGAAAATCTTCTGCAGCAAGACAAAGAGCATTGGGTTATTAACTTATTTGGATACTCTGAGGGAGGGAGGGGGCAGAATCCAAGGTGGAATAAAGCATATTTTCGATGGCATATAGTGGATATCATTGAGCATTGTGTCGGGGAAGACAGAATTACAGCTAAGGTGAAGGCTAAGAACAGAGAAACTGCCTAAGATCCAGAAGTATGCCTTAGTTTTTGGTCATCTGACTAGAGGTAGAGAGTAGAAAAAAACTCTCTTGGCAGGTAGTGCATTAAATTGAGCTTTCTAGCACTGGTTGATGAACTGGGTGTCAGAAATCAAGGCTCTGTGGTTGGGATGCTCTAAGACTGAGTGATTTCCTTGGAGAAGCAGGTTACTCTAGTTGAGCTACCAGAGAAGCCTAAACGACTGTGCAGTGGCCATCTTTGTGAGAGTGAGCACTAAAGCAAGGATGCTCCATGGCCCTGAGATCAGAGCGGTCCATGCTCGAAACCCAAGAACGCAGAGGCCTTGGGCAAGGAGGCATTGGCAGAGTGAATGGGGCTCTGGAGTGTCTTTCACAGGTATTCCCGCATTGGCCAAGAGGACCTGGATCCTAGTCGAGGGCCTTCTAGGGCCTTCTAAGACCTGTCAGTGTAGTGTGCCCACTCTTCTTTCTCTAGGAGGAGTATGGGGGTGGGCTTCTAACAAGAGCAGTAATAGAGAGCTCTGTGTGGTTCCAGCAGGGGCGGTAGTTTAAAGGACAGCCCTACAAGTCTACTCAAATAGGGTCTATACTTAAAACGTCAAATGGAATGGTGTATACTTGGGAATCTCAGAAGCACCAGGCCACGGTGGAAATATATGCATTGTTAGGGAGTAAATGTGTATTAAAGACATACTAGGGAAGCGGCTGTGGCTCAATCAGTGGGGCTCCCGTTTGCCATATGGGAGGCCCCGGGTTCGGTTCCCGGGGCCTCCTGGTGAGGGCAGGCCCGCCCGCACGGTGTGGTTAGCTGACCCAGCGAGCGCAAGCAGCAAGGGGGGGATGGATGAATAAATAAATAAAATCTTTAAAAAAAAAAAAAAAAGACATACTAGATGCCAGACACTGACCAAGGTATGAAGCTGTAATTGCCAGGTAAATGCAAACTCCACCAATGTAGTATTTAGAATCTACTTTTCAAGTCAGACAGACCTGGGTTTTTAACAATTCCTAGATTGATAGCTCGAGAAAGTTACTTAAATTTCCTGAATGGCGATTTTCTCTAACATAAAATGGCCATTATAACCCTGCTCTACAAAGCTGCCAACTGGGTTAATTGAAATAATATATTTAATGTATCTGGTAATGTGTCTGGTGGTAACACAATGCGTACTTGATAACCAGTAGCTGTAATGATTATAGCTATTGAAATTTGGACTCAACAAAGAATGAGGAAATACCGTATTGGCTTTCCCATCTCCAGAAAGGATGTCGTAATCTACCAAGAAGCTTAAGGCAAATTTTGATTCCTCCATTTCTTTTACTTTCCATATCCAACCTATCAGCAAGTCTTCTTTTTCTGCTTCAAAATATATCTCAAATCTATCCCTATCATGCTAATCCAGGCTATCTTCATCTCTCACCTAGAAAAGAGCAATAGCCCTTAACTAGTTTTCCTGCTTTCACTCTTCTCTTCCTAGAATACATTCTTTGTTTTTCTTTTTTGAGGTGCCAGGCTGGGGATTGAACCCAGGACCTCAAATGTGGGAAGCCAGTGCTCAACCACGGAGCCACATCAGCTCCCCGAGTAGGTTTTTTCATTTGTTTGCTTGTTGTTTGCATTTTGTTTTTAGGAGGCACCGGGAACCGAACCCCAGACCTCCCGTGTGGGAAGCAGGCACTCAGCTGCTTGAGCCACATCTGCTCCTGCTAGAACACATTCTTAGGTAGCTATCCGTACAGTACCTCTCAGATCACGACCACACCTTGCTGAAAAGTCTTCATTGGATTCCCATTGCACTTAGAATTAAAATCTGAGCTTGACATCATAACCAGCCCTCTCCCTTTCTCTTCCATTTCTTCTCATACCACCTCCCACATACCCACACTGGCCTGCAAACCCTGTGTCCTCCAAGGCCCCTGGCTGTGTTCTCCTAGCTCCTAGCACATGCTAAGCTCAGTGCCACCTTGTGCCCTTTACACTGCTGCTCTCTCTGCCTGGGAGCCTCTTCTGTATATCCTGTGCAGAATCATCTCCTCCTCGCGCTCCCTTTGTCAGCCTTGCCTGAACCGGCTTCCTCCATAGCACTTACTATGCTTTGTATTTGCGTATTTACTTGTTTTATCTCACTCACAAACCCCGAGACAGTAAATTCTTATCTGACATGTTCACTTTTGAATTTTAAGTATCTGGACCAGTGCAAGTCACTCAGTTAACATTTAAAAATAGTGAATGATATTTTGATGGCAAATAATTCCAGATGACATGATTGTTCAATTTAAATCTGCACAGTAGTAGATTATTCTTGTTGTAAAGATTCACGCTGCAGTTTGAATGTGAGGCATACTGTATCGGGCAGTTTTGAAGATCCGCTCTCAAGATAAGCCATGTTCCTTCCTTCTGGCATTAATTAGCCTGCAAACACCCTGGAACGTTTCATTATTAGTTAATATTCATGATAGGGCAATGGGAAGGGTTCAGGGAGAAGTGAGGAATTCAAACTAAGGTTTCCTTTCAGGGTAACCATCCTTGAAAATGTGTGCAGTGAAAGGACTCATGAGCTGACAGGAGCACCCGATGCCCTGGTTGAGAACTGGGCTTTGGAGTCAGCAAAAGCTGGGTTTGAATCTCAGTGCTACAACAGTGGGAAATCAGCTAAGCTGTTTATCCTCTCTGATTTCTGAGGTGGTTTTGGTAATTCAGCAAGTTAACTCATATAATGTGCTTCCTTAATAGATGGCAGCCATTTTTAAATTTCAGGATAACCCAGAGTGGTTAGATGACAGAAGTTCTGTAAGGATATTGCTAGTTGAATCTAGGGGATTGAGGATAAAATGCAGAGACTAGGAAGAGAGGCAGCGTCTTTTCCTTTCCAGGTTCTCAGGTACCTTCTTTTCTCCTGAGAAAGGTGTGCCACACGGCCTAGCATCTAGGTCAATGGTAAGGAGAACCTGGCTTCCACCATTAAGTAAAAGCTTTAGCTTGACGGAATTCCTTCAAATCCCAGCACAAGAGAGCAGTTTTCATTACAGAAATGCCAGAATAGAAAAGAACCTCAGAACACCACTTAAGCTTCTAAAAACCTTGTGCGTGGGGGAAGGGAGAGAGGACCTTAGTCTGTGTTCCTTTGTAGACCTATATCTTTACTTTCTTCTGGGAAAATGAAGTTCTAAAATGGTCTGGAAGTAATCTAGGGTGATGCCAAACTAACCCCTCACCCCAGGCCTCCAGAGGATCCCTTATCACTCTGTGATTCTTTCTTCAATTTCCTTTGTTTTTACAAAGGATTGGCATTAAATCTATAGGTTAAAAATAATTCCGTAATAATGATCAGATCTACTTAACTCCTATTATTATTATATTTTACTTCTCATCTGTATTTAAACTTCCTGCATATCTAAGAGGACAAATAATATAACTATTAATGTGGTAATGTATATTAATACTCTGCACTTTATTTAGTTTTCAAATATAATTATGATTAAAGTAAGTCCAAATTTCAATTTCTTAAGGCCCTGTCAGCTTAATGGTAAACAAGACTATATCTTACTTAGATGTGGTGTTAAATTCTGAAAAACAAGCCAGCTCCCAAAGGGCAACAGTGAGCTATGTCCCATCACCTTATACAGTTTCAAGACTTTTGCTAGTTTTCTGGTCTTTGTTCCTTTCTATTACTGACAGCAGCTGCTGGGCTAAGAGAAATTTTGAATGAAGGGATAAAATCTTCCTAAATATAGTGTCTGACATCAGGGCTGGGAAAAGCATTTGGTCAAAGAGATAGCCTGAGGCTATTTTTAGGAAATCTGAGGCATAGAGAAATTAACTCTGGTTTTTTCTCTGTAGATATTCCATTAAGAGGCACATGCATCTAATTCAGCATCTTGTTTTCCATTCCTATCCCTTGGGTGTTCCGAGTCACCCCCGATCTTGTCATTAGAACATTCGGCAGAAGCTTGAGGCAGGAGATAGCTAATGTAACCCTTCCATTAGGTCCTGTAATTTTTCCTCACAAAGCTTCACGGAATTGCATTTTAGGTTAATCAAGGGAAGTTAGAACTGAGAAGGCTTAGGTGCTGCCAAAATATACCGAGGATTACTAAGCTTAGAAGTAGAAAACAGAAAATGGGAATAAAAATGGAAAAGTCCTGGCATATTTCTCTATAGCAGACTTTATCCTTAAAAAGCAGATTTCCATCCAGCTCTTGGTGGCATGATTCCTTTCCATGGAATTATAACAAAAATGCTGTTTTATATGGAATTATAACAAATATGTGTCTCTCTTCCCTCAAGTCCTGAGTATTCCACTATCCCTGGCAGGCGGATGATACATCTGATACTACCCTCATTTTACATAAGGAAAATGGCAGACAGAAAACCATTGTTACCCTGCCGAGGAAGCATACCTAAGCATTTACTAACAGTCATTTAGATTACTTCTATGCAATTTCACACATAAGGATAAATGTCAAATGTTCATTAAATGATCCATGTGTTTCAAATATACAGGTGGTTTATTTTTTGTGTGTAAACGACGCACCCAAATCATTGAAATTGAAAATTTTCACTTGGAGTTTTATCACTATGCAGGTGATCATAGATAAGAAAGTTTTTCCTTTTGCATGCCCTGCCCATTTCACTTGTCAGATTCTCTTAAATACTGTTATGCACATTTAGAGTCAATCATAATTTATCCAGTATCAGGATAGATGACTTTAGATATGACATATTCATGACACAAGTAACTAAATTGCACAAATGTTGCTAGACAAAGTAATCTTCCAGGAAGTGAAGTAAGGCCACGAAGTTTCCCAACTGCAACTGCAGTTTTATAGAACAATTAGAAATGTAACTCCTCTAAGAATTATCCTGTACGTTGCTACTGAATAGAACTTAGTGTTTAAGATCAGCCTGGGGGTTCAGAGCCATCACGGCGAATATGTTTTCTTCTTCGCTGCACTACACTGGCACTTCTACATCCAGTTTTGAGGATGTTCATTCATTCTGTTGTTTTTCTCCAGTAGTCCACTGTCACCTCTAATTGCTGTAACTGTTTCCATTCTCTCAAATCTGATGTTAGCAGGGAAGTCAGATAATCGAGCTTGATAAAAAAAGTGCCAAAGCTTGAGTCCCTTGTTTAAATCTATGTTTAAAGAGAATCCATGAAATTTGAATTGAGGACCAAGTACTATGGTTTTTGCAAAGTAGCCCAGTGGAAGTTGTTTGGATTCTCCTTTCTGGCCTCCGGTAAATAGAGCCTTATCCCTGGAGGCCTCCAAGTACTTCCCTTGTTTTGGAAGCTTTCCAAGACTGTGGGAGGGGCCTGGAGGTTGGTGTAGCTGGGAGTTTTAAGTATCCATTTGTCGATTAGCTGTTTTCTCTTCCTCTGTTCTATTTATTAGGAAATTAATTTAGGCTGTTTCATTTCCAGCCTATGTCTCTATTATGAATTCATGATGGAAATGGCAGTGTGACAATAGAGTGACTATTGTAGATTCTTTTCATTATAGCCATATTTATAAAACACTTGGTGAGAGAAGAGATTATGATGGTGACTACATGGGATTTTAAGGGGAAAAAAAACCCCGAAACTATTGATTATTCTTTCCTATCAGTGTAATCAGCAAAGAGATGTAACAGATTGAATTGGAAAAATATTTGAGAGGCATATAGTAGTTAAAGCAAGGCTTCTGGATCCAGAGTTCATATCTCAAATATGCTACTTTTTGCTGTGTGTCTTTAGGCAAGTTGCCTCGGTTTTCCCATCTGTAAAATAGAGATGATAATAGCAGCCACCTCCCAGGGTTGTGTGAGCAGGGCAGTTGAGTTACTATGTGTAAAGTGCTACAAAGCACTTATAGTAAGTTCCGTGTAAGTGGTATAAAGCTCTATATAAGGGTTATAAATAAATGAATAAAATTAGAGCTCTGGAGAAAAGAGATCTTCCATAAAGACAGCCTCGAACATTTATCTGAAGCTTTTATGCCCAAATAAATATGAGCTCCCAAACTCCTCTGGGACACACCATATTATATCATCCAAACCAAGATGCCATTAATAATCATGCCAGGAGAGCAGGGTTAAATCGGGCCTGTGTCGGTCAAATGGGTCGCTGGCCATCCTGTCTAAAAGAATATATGAGTATTTATAACCACAACGACGACAAATCGAAAGGTTAGAAAATATATTACTAGACAGGGTAATCCCCCAAACGGTCACTGTTGTGTCCAATCTTTCCTTTTTCTCCTGTTTTCTCCACTGCTCTCCGCAGTCCAGCGTACACCGTCGTGTTGTCCTGCCTTTTTCCCCTCTGAAATTTTCTACCTGGATGGCTGAGGTGAAGCTTTGCAGCAGTGTGACCTACTCCTCCGGCCTTTGTGGGACTGTGCCGGACTCGTTGTGGGTATGCACAGCCCCGCAGCCTTTGCAGCACTCTTTAGAGGTGAAGTCGTTCCACCGAGGCCTTGCTTTTATATATTGGTTTTGTTTTAGTTTGTTTTTGTCACTAATCGCGTATGCATGTTTCATGTTCACAGGTAAGGTAAACTGTGTATTCCTGCATGATGAGAACTTTATTCTTAAATACTGAAAAGGAAACAATGCTGGGGTGTCTCAGCAGTGTTATTCGGTTATGCAGTTTTTAAGTTGAGTCTGTTTGCTTGTTTGTGTTTAAGTAGCAGTTTTAGCACAAAATTGTGCAGATAAGTACTTTAAGGAAAAACCAAGTCAATGGTAAGGCTAAGTGTGTCTTATACCAAATTTTTATGACAGAAAACCTTAATATAAATTTAGAGAAAAATAACACTGGATACCACTTGAATAATTGGCATTGAGAACTCCACTGTATTGGTTACTGGTAGTAAGATTCATGGAATATTAGATATCGAAAGTACTAGAAGGTGAAAACCAAACCAAACCAAATAACAACAAAAAAAACCTTATATTTTTATCCTAGATCAACCTATAAGAGTTTAATCTATCACCCAAGACTTCTGGCTCTATTTAAGCATTCCTCTCATTATATTACATTGTAATTGTGCTTATTAAATAAAATGAAATATCCCCTTTAAAAAAATATATTAAATACTGCAAGCATAAATGTTATTATATATTTATGTGTTAACAAGATAAATAATCCCTGGCATATAGTAGATGCGATAAATATAGGTTAATCGAGTGAATCATATGATCATGGGTCATCTTTTTTTTTTTTTTTTGTTATGCTTTTTAGCATTTTCTGAATCTCTTATATTGATCATGTGCTGGTCTTCAAAATTTAAAAAAAGGTGGTAAATAAGTAAAATTATAGGAACAGATATCAAAATAGTCTATTACCTGAAAAAAAGTAAATTTACATGGCGTTTGAAGCCTCTGATATTAATTAGGAACTTAGAGAGGCATAATACAGCTGCTATCCGCAAGGAGGTGAAGTTGATTTAGAGTTTGCAAGGAAGCCAATCATGGGTACTCAGGTTTCTCCATGAAAAGGTAAACAGTGTGATGTGTAGTGATGAGAAGCTGCGGGGGGGGGGGTGGTGAGGACTGCATAGAGTTCTTACTAGATATAAGGTCGCTCCATTCCTACAGGGCTGAAGTCACTGGACTCCATCGCAGGAGCCAAAAGGAAACAATAAGGAGCTCTTCTGCGGCGCTTGGAAGTGAGTTAGTCCCACTTCCTCATTGATTTGAATTTGCCAAGTAGTATAATATTTGGTGGAATCATTCTTATTCCTTTCTGTACTAATGAATGAGAAAACACATGAAAAAAATCCCTCCCTTAATGCCAGCAACTACGAATCAGTAACCCTAGAGGACCTGGTTTAATGTTTGCATCCCTCTAAGGTAGCCCTGGAAGAATCTCACGGCTGACTTTGCCTGGTTTAATGAAATGGAACCTTGTTTTATGAATGGATATTTCTCCAAACATTTTACCTGGCTGAGCTTCATTCATTAACATTTTCCAATTGCTAAGGAAAAATAAAATCTCCATGTCTCTTTTATCTCCAGCCTACTGTCTTGACAGATATAACCTCTCTCCTGCTTAGCTCTGTGAATCCCTCTCCAACTGCCCAAGCCTGGGGAAGTGAGTTGATGACTCACTCTCCCTTCAGCTGAGGGCTCGCTCCAGCTGGCTAACACTCTCCTGTGCATATGGATCCTGTCAGCAGGGTGGAAACAAGATATTAACTGGCGGTTATTTGTTAATTTCTACCAAGAACAATGACTTGTCTATAGGTCAGCCATTTCTGAAACATTTTGACTAACATTTTTCACTTTGGTTAGAACTGGACTTCAAAACTAAAACAGAAGATGTAGGTCATACAGGTTATGCTGGCTGGAACTCTCCCGACAGAACTAAGACTAATGGATTTAATACAGAATATTTATGCATGTAGAACAAAACACAAACATACACACACAACTGACCATACTTTACATTGCACCCCTAACAGTATTTTTTGGTTATTATTACATTTTTTTCCCTCATGGTCTGCTTAAAAGATAGAGCAGATATTTTATGTATTTTTTTTTCCAAAAATACATATTCTGAGCAAAAGCTATGTATAGGTACTACAAAATTTCACATAGATTGTTTCTTTTAATTTCACAGCAGCCCTATAAAGTAAATAGTTTTATCCCAATTTACAGATGTGGTGACCAAGACTAATCAACTTGCCTAAAATGTAGATGGCAGAGCCAGAACAAAAACTCAAGTTAACTTAAGTTTCCTCTAATTTAGCATTCTTTCCTATACAAATGTAAATGTTCTTTAAAAAAATAATGAATACATAATGGTAGAATTTCTATCCACCAAGCAGAATTTTCTGCCAGAATTACATTGTTTACCTGAAGTAAAATATGTTCATAAACAAAGCAGAGAATGCATCTGGTGCTTACATCTGGGATGATTAACAGGCATATACAGTATTTTTTTTCCCTTCACTTGTAAAATGAATGCATCCCAATCTCAAGGTAATGGTCTGTTCCCACATGGGACAAGGTGATCTGCATGATATAGCAGGAAATGCTGCATGTGGGAATAATATGCCTAGGATTCATTATGTGTCTGTGGTAATTTGAAAAATAATCGCCAGTGTCTAGGCGACAACATTTAAGAAGTTATAGGGGACGGATGTGGCTCAAATGGTTGGGCGTCCGTCTGCCATATGGAGGGACCTGGGTTCGATCCCCGGGACCTCCCGGTAAAATAAAAAAAATATATATATATATAGAAGGCGCATGGGCTGCCAGGCTCTGTGTGCCGCTGAGCCGCCAGGCCCCGGGAGCCATGCAGCAAGATGATGACATAACAGGGGAGAGACAAGACGAGATGCTCCGAGAGCTCCAAAAGCCAGGAGCTGAGGTGGCGCAGGCGGCAGAACACCTCTCTCCTACATCGGAGGTCTCCAGGATCGAATCCTGGTGAAGACTGGAGGAGGAGGATGAGAAGAGATGGCAGGAAACAGACACAGAGAGTTGCCCAGTGAATGGACACAAAACAGCAAGTGGGGAAGGGGGCGTTTAAAGTGGATAAAGTAAGTAAATAAATCTTAAAAAAAAAAAAAAAGGTTATATATTGCATGTGTACAAACCTATATGCAAATATGCATTTGGCTAAAAACTAAATTTTGTTCCAATGCAATATAAAAATATATATATTATAAAAAATACTTACTGTAAAGGAGACAAGATGTAGGACCAAGAGTAACACAGGAAGTCAAAAGTAGTGAAATATCTCTTAAAAAATGCTCAAAATGCATATATTTGGTGATAGTCTATAAGAGCTTTAAAAAAATTATACCAGAATATAAATCAGAGATTTTACTGTTTAGCTTGCTTTTAAAGAAAAATTTCCTCACCCCTTTTGTCCAATCTTAGTCAAAAAAAAAAAAAAAAAAGCAATTCTCAACATGACTAATAGTCTCACACCTTGATTTTAGGATTCTATCAGTGGAGGACAAATGCAGGTGCCCTAGTAAGGAAAGGACAGGCACTAAGGCAAACGATGAAAAAGGGGCCTCCTCCCCTGACATATAGGAAATGCTGAAGTCACAGACTGGAATGTGCCCCTGTCCATGTCCCTTAATTTAACCCTCATCCTTTCCCACCAGCAGTTACTGTACCTAGGCTCATGTAGTGCCATGCAAGAGAGGAAAGCCTTGGAGGAAGAGTGAAAGGGATAAATGTGTGCTGCATAGAGATAGATTTATTTTTAAGCCTACGTAACTGGAAACTAATCTGTAAAAGAAAATCTCCTTCTTGACCCTAGAACTTCCAACTTATCCTCTACATAGAGTAGGTCCTTCAAAACCAGCTGCAGCTGGAGGGTTCCCAGGTGTCATTTCCAGATTCAGCAGAACAGGCTTGCTAAAATGGGATATGGCAAGGGTAGGTCTGGGGCTCGTTCTTTGTTCCTATTGGCAAATACAGTCGATGGAAAAATGGAAGCTCCCTTTCACTTACTTTATTCCCCTCCACCTCTATACCTTACTGCTGCCTGTAATAAGAGAATGGGGTGAGAGTTGGAGCACAAAACAAGGATTGAAGAGCAGCTAACTTGAAGTCAAAGAGCCCTAGAGCATGGGAAGCGGCTGTGGCTCAATCAGTAGGGCTCCCGTTTACCATATGGGAGGCCCCGGGTTCGGTTCCCGGGGCCTCCTGGTGAAGGCAAGCCCGCCTGCACAGCGTGGTTAGCTGACCCAGTGAGCACAAGCAGCAAGGGGGGATAAATGAATAAATAAATAAAATCTTAAAAAAAAAAAAAAAAAAAAGAGCCCTAGAGCTAGTCAAAGCAGACCTACCTTAGCGGGTTAGAGATGGGAAAAGTAATGAGAATTGAAATTTGTAGTAGACAGACTCATTCTAGAATGGAGTTGTTAAGGGCATCCAGTAATATTTGGAAAAAGCAGACTCCACCCGTTCTTTTGCAATAGAAATATACTTACTGACACATTCGGAAAGCTAGCTTGTGACCAGATACTGGTCAGGCCATCTTACCTGGATCCCAGAGGCCAGTAAGCAAGAAGAGCTAGTAAGTGTTTAAGGCCTCAGGAACATAGCACGCCACTAAGAAAGGTGACAAATGTCCCAAACTGCAGATATTGTTATAGTTCTACCTGAGACATGTAGACACCACGAGGCCCTAAATCCTCTGGCCAGTCCGCCTTGGAAGGACAGGGTGGCCCATCCACCTTAGTGAGCCAGTTCTGGGGTTTAGCTCTGACAAAGGGCTCGGTGTTGTAGGCAGGAGTATCTCTTGAAGAGGGAGATAAAGGCCAGTGAGGGCTGCTCACCGACCAATTAAAATCCCCATGAGGATTCTTAGACCTGGTTAGAGCACATTAGCAAAGACTATTCTCAGGCAGAGATATGACCCTCGGGGCCTCCCCTAGCGCCAGTCCAGGCCGTGTTTTCCAACATGGAGTTCTCATCCCATGTCTTGCCATGAAACCCAACAAGGAGGTCAACCACCACCCTAGATACGCTTCTAGAACTTGAGGTTCACGTGGGAGGACAGGAAGGTGGCAGCAAACTGTAGGCCACCTGTTTTTTTTCATACTGTCAAGCCTCTCGCTTTCAAGAGCATTGCTGCCTGCCAGCCCCCCATATACAAGCATTTTAACCCCCCAACTTTTAGTATCTGATTTAACAACCAGTGGTATAAGTTGAATAAAATCCCCTTGCTGCCCCAAACCTCCCAAGTTGTTCTCTCTGCCACATTGCACATTAAGAGATACAGGTTTAACTGTCATAGGCAAATACACTTCGCTTTTTTCAGCTCAAACTGCATACTTATAGCCACTATAAGAAAATGTATGTGTCCACATCACCCTGTCTCTGGTGTGTTAAATGGTATCTCACTGTACATTGATTTGCATTTCCCTAATAGCCAGTGACATCGAAAATTTTTTTCATGTGTTTTACATCATTTGTATTTCTTCCTTGGAGAAGTGTTGATTCAGGTTTTTTGCTCATTTTTTTTAACACATCAATTTTATTGGTGCATATTAATAAAGCACAAATCCACCCAAAGTGTACAAAAAAAATAAAATAAAATAAAACTAAATAAAGGGAAAGTGACTAAAAAAACACAATTGTTCAGACTGCTGAGCTGCCTTTCACAAAGGCCACGGGAAGCACGTGAGTCTGTGCTGCAGCTGGAGACGTGGGTACAGCTAAGATTACACCTCCACGAACCAACATGCCAAGAACAACTGCTGTGTACAAAGACCAGGCTTGGTACTGTGTGAATTTGTGAGGACTTGTAAAAACACAGTCATGCACACTGAACTAATGACACCAGATGACGGGGAAGATGTAGCAAAGTCCAAAAGCCCTGTTCTTGCCCTTTAAATGAATCATGAAAGTACTGCTTTCAGAAATGGAGAAACAAAGTCCTCAAGCCAAGTCTCTTGAGTTAGGCTTGCAACTGTTCAGTTACAAATTTAAGGGTCTAAGGATTGAGATACGTTTTTTGTTCCCTATTAAAATGCAATGCATGGGATGAATATTGGGTCAGCTCTGGGATAATGCAGCAAACCTTATCTCCCATCTCAACCTTATCTCCCAATTGGAGATTTGGGCCATAAGCAAAAGATTTGGCTTCAGGCTAGTGTTCTAGGTTCCCAGGTTTCTTGCCTCTTCCTAGCACCACCGTTCTACTGACTGATGTTTCTGTCTTTAAGACAGGATGAGGAGCTCTCTGCAGTCCATTCTGCATTTTTATATTAGATACAAGCCAGCTATAAAACAAAGTGGTGGCAATTTTTAATATTAAGTTTTATTTCATTCCATATGATATAGCGTGTGTGTCTGTGTGTATAAAATCAAGGAACATACATTATAGTTCAATTCTGATATTTAGATTTGACCTTCTTGTGCAGACCACAATAATCAATGATATCACTTGCTTTGCAAAAATTTCTGAAACTTGCGGAGGGGATTTTCCCAGGCAAGATGACTGACAACATTTTTCAAAGTGGTAGGGAGAGGGAAGCGGATGTGGCTTAAACAGTTGGGCGCCTGCCTACCACCCAGATTCAGTTGCAGGTGCCTCCTAAAGAAGATAAGCAAGACAGCAAGCTGAAGCAATAAGATGATACAACAAGATCACCCAACAAGGAAACACAGTGAGAGACACAACAAGCAGGGATTGCAGGTGGCTCGAGCAATTGGGCACCTCCCTCCCACGTGGGAGGTCCTGGGTGCAGTTCCCTGTGCCTCCTAAAAAGAAGATGAGCAGACAGACAGCACACAAAGAACAGACACAGAGAGTAGACAGCAAGCACAAACAACAAGGGGAGGGGGAGAAATATATAAAATAAACCTTAAAAAAAAAAAAAATGATAGGGAGAAACTAAGGCATAGAATTTACCAAAGAACAGTGTTGTTGAAATGGGAGAAAATCATGTTTCCTTGCATCCCTCCTCTGGCTTCTTCCCATTACTCTTAAAAAAATAGTACCATTAGAAATCAGCCTTCTAAAGCAAAACCAATGTGAAACTTTATACCAATTTAGTGGCATTATTCTCAGTATAGAAACTCACTATAGAAACTAAAAATGGGGTGAGTGCACAGGATTTATACTGTAACTGCCTGTTATTTACATGAGATAGCTATTTTTAGACCCATCACCCTTATTAAAGACATTCATTATGAGTTCACTTACGGAAATGTCATCTCACCGAGTTTTTTTGGAGACTTTTCTGAGATCTTGAAATGAGGTTTCAGAAATATAATTAGAACATAGTCATTTAGTTTCCCATTAAATGCTGATCCTTTCCAGGAAAATACTATAAATAAAAAGCAAAGCTGGTTGTCAATGGTTTGAAGTAGCTGGGTTAGATTGTGACTATTAATGTGTAAATAGTAGCTTGTACCAGGTATGTACAGCTAGAGTTGTTATGCAGAGCTTCCTGTGGTTTATTTAAAATATGGTTTTGCATAAAAGCACTGGTCTGATTGAATTTCCCAAAAAATCTTATGAGATACCATTTGCTACTTCAAGATGTTGTTCCTTGAAACTTTTTGATAGATAGGATCCACCAAAAGTTATGTTTGTAAAGTTTAATTGTACCATTTGTACTAAGTGCTCTGTTCTCCATGTTTCCAAGTAAAAGTGCTAGGTAAACTGGAGGTGATAAAACCCAGTCTCCAAGGGCCCAAGCTGGAGTATGACTTGGCAATAGATGGGGTGTTTACAGCACCCATCAGACGAGAGATCAGAAATGAGAGGCTAGACTGTGTGGCCAAGGTGCCTTCTGACCACAAAGTCAAGGCCAGGAAAGGAATTGTTGGCTACTTTTCTGTAAAGAGCTCTCTTTCTCTCTCTCCCCACTCTGAACACCAGGATGGTGGCTTTACCCTGTTCAAATACCTTGCCTTAACAATGTATGAAGGAGTGCTTTTAATTCAGAACTTGAGTAAAATAGGGAAAGAATTCATGGAAATGAGTTCATCCCAGACTAGGAAATAAACCACATGTAGTTTATTATCTGGTGGTCTTTCATGTGTGAATCCTTTAACACGGCAACTACATATATTCACAGGCATAATTATAGGGATGTTTTGGAGTTAGCCACAAATTCCTTGGCCACTGCTCTATTTCTAAAACCGAGGGAGGGAGGAGGGGAGGGAGGCAGGGAGAGAAGAAGGAAACATTTCAGTGCTCCTGCTCCAAATCCTTTGCTTTTGATATAGTTGATTCCCTGGCATTTAAAATTTATTTCTACACCCCCCCCATCTCTAGTCCAGGAAATCCAAGCCATTCTGTTTTTCACTGCTCATTTTCTTGTATAAGAGCTGATCTGTTAATCATAGAGAACTCTCAGTCTCTTTAGTCATACTTGTCTATATAGGACAGAAAATTTCTGTCTTGTGCTGCAGAGACCTTTCAGTTGTGGTTCTGTTAATGCATTTGTTTTATAATTTCATTGCACTGTTTGATGCAAATGCTAAAAATTCAGGAGATATAGCTTTTCCCTAACAAATGCTTTCTTTTTAATGCCTTCATCATCTCACAGAGTCAGGCAGCAGCTACAACCGGCATCCTATTTAATGCTGCTATGCTATGCCTCTTAGCCAGTTTGTAACTCATCTCACATGTCATGCTCCTTAGTAGAAAGAAGAACTCTTCAGGTAGTGATAAACGCAGAAGAAGTCAGGAATTCTGTGAGGTCCTTCAAATACACAGAAAGATTCAAAGGCATTTCTGAGAGTCACCAGTTGTGTGTGGAGTACAAATGGTGTTCTCATGACATTATTTTATATGCTAAGGAAAATATTGGAATTCTCTTGTAAATGAGCATTTTGGTAATGGACATTTGGTTTTAGTAACTTAAAAGATAAGACCTAGTATAGCTGTCATATGTTAGAGTGAACATTATGAAAATATAAAGAAAAAGAAGGGTTTTTTCTCAGCCCAATGAAAAATTTACATGTATTATTGGCCAACAAAAATCACTTCACCTAAATAATCCACACCACTTTGCCAGAAAAGCCTAGACGAAGTGTTTCAGAGAGAGTTCCTGCATTTAGACAGACTTCTAGCTCCATACTTAGAGCTTGCCCATTAGGGTCTCCTTGAGCTTGGTGAAGAATCTGTAACAAGTTTCACAATTGCTACGAACATCATCCATGAACATTGGTCATCTCAACTTGTGCACGACACCCTTTCTGTCAGACTGCTGTGTCCTTGTTGAGAAAATCTGGTTATTATGATGACTGCTCTTAACTTGCCAATATACTTTTGCCAATGCATTTTTTCGGGTCCATGTTTTCCAAAGACCAAAATTCCTACATCTTGAACAAATGTAGGGTGAAGAAACATAATCTGGGAAGTGATTAGAGGCATTTAAGCGAAGAAGCAGAGTTGATATTTTATTGGTTGTTTGTAAAAATAGCACTATAAATTTCACTTAAATTAACTGGATCATATCAAGAGAACCTTATAGGGAATTTTAATCTATGCAACTTAGATCTTTACATGGACAGGTAACAGCAAGCCAGTCTTCCTAAATGTCTAGTAAGGATAGTTTAGTGACCAAGGCATAGCCAAAGCCAGATGGATTTTCCCAGTATTGCCTCGTAGCTAATTGCCTCCATTACTTCACTGTGACCATCTCCTATTCCCATCCTACTCTGTAAGGCTGTATGCTAAACATCCTTGAAGACTCTGCTCAGATGCCAACACTTCCAGGACCCCAACCTCTTTTTTCCTAGCCAGAATTCACTCTTATCTCACTGGAAATCCTATAGCACTCTGCAATACCTCTTAATGTAATTTTGCACATGTAGTCTAAATCCATAACAGGAATGAAAATTCCTGAAGGTTGGGAACAACGTCTTCCTCATTTCTATGTCTTCCGTTGGGCCTTGCATTTATTGAATATGCAGTAAGTATCTGTTGATGGGTGATCATGGAAAATGAATCCATTTGATGTTGGAAAAAGTGGGTTATAAATTTAAACATTCTGGAAAGTAATCTTTATATAACTTTATAACTGGTGAAAGGCAGCCTGAGTATAGTTAATTGACTACCTGAGCACAGAGGTCTATTCTGACATTTTCTGTGAATTCATAGAACCTTCAGTCAGGAAGGATACATAGAACTCATCAAATCTAAACTCATAGTTCTCTACCTTCAAAAACATTGGTCCAAAAATTGAAATAACTTACTTTGTACTTTACAGTGGCAGAAGTAGGCTAGAAACTGGGTTTCTTTAAACCTACTTCAGTGTTCTGTCTTCACTAAGCTGCACTGCCTCCCACGAGCTGCCTATTTGGGTTTCGAAACTGTCATGAAAACTGATGCTACGTCCTGTCAAAATGTTTGTTCACTGCTGGGTGTGAAAAGGTGCATGTGCGCACTTGTGCGTGTATGTGTGTGTGCCTGCCTGTTAGTGGGAGGAGAGAGAGGCGTTTTATAGCTGTAGAATTCTGCAAGTTATATCCATTGCAATCCACCCCCAGTTTATTCCTACCCCATAGCAATACTGTAACGGCTGCTAAGTGACAATGCACTATTTTCATCTTGGGTATGTATTTTGCATCAGACTCTTTGCATGGCAAAGATATATTTTTGCAAAGGATGTCGCCTGGCCCTTTAAGACCCATACTTTGAAGACAGAAAGAATTAATGTGCTTACAGGAGGTTTTTCTGCTGGACAGTTGAATGTGCAACTTTTACATATTACGCAGGGATGTTTTATCTTCTGGTAGATAATAGTAATAATAAGACTACTAGTAATAGCCGCTAAAATGTTGTAAGCATTTATCTTGTTTCCAAGGGGAAAATAGGGGGGAAAAGTCATTTTTCCCTCTAGGGAAACAATTTTCTTGTATAACTTTGAATTCATGCTAAAAATCTCCATAGCAAAATAAAGGCAGAAGTATCCTCCACTCAGCAATATGATACTGTGTGTGCAAATGAGAAAATGCAAAGATCTAGAGGTCAAATTAAATATGAGTATCAGCAGCAGAATGGTAGAAATACCCATGCCTGCAACACTAGACTTAACTGGCTTTATCCATCATACCTCTAGAAATAGGGGAGCCCACCAGCTTTAGTTTGGACAAGTACTGATGAGAGGGAGAGGAAGAGGGAGATAATGAGCAGGAATATGGCAGGAAGCTGCATGGATTTCATTTTAGAGAAAGCTTTTAGAGAATAAAGGAAATAGTACATTTTTTGTGATATGTGTTGCAAATAATTTAATCCTGTTTGCCCTTTATCCTTTGACCTGGTTTTATAATGTATATCATGAAGCAGAACTCCTTTATTATTTTTCCAGTGGCCAGAATTGTCATTCTCTTTCTGATAATTATGAGGAAGCTCTAAGAATGTTGACAAGAGCATAAAGTTGTCAATGACAAGGTTCAAGTCTGGATTTCTACCTCTTACCGATTGTGCTACACTCGGCAAGTCACTTGACCTCTTTAAACCTGTTTCTTCGTCTGTAAAGTGCTGATAGAATCACACTTGACATAGGCAACAAGTCAACGAGGAACATTGTATATTAGTGCTCAGAAGATGGTAAAACACTCTGCAAATGTCATTTATTATTAACTTTGATTTTGCTTCAAGTATTCACAAATTAATATGGCTGAAAATATATTGAATCATGCTCATGGACTAAATTTTGAGAAGTCTTGGTACCAGAGTATCTTTGAAAACATGGAGTTTTTCACCAGATACATTAGAATATCAGAAGGGAAGGGACCTTAGAATTCCTCTGAGCCAATCCCTCCATTTTACTACCACAACCAACGACAACCTGAAGTCAGAGGGAAATGACTTGCTTCCAGTTACCTATATAGGGAGAAATAAAAGCAGAAGCAGGGCTTGGCATCTTTCCATTTATTCCACCACATCTGTCACTACAACCGCCACCCCCACCAGCACGTAATGACCAAATTACATTTAAACAACTCTTTTTTAAGCAGTTAGCTTTTCATGATATATTTAAAGCAACTCACATGAGCTTCCTCACTCATCAGATAAGGAATTGGATCAGCTGATTTCTAGAATTCCTACAATCTCTAAATGCAAACAAAACAGTACTTTTGGCAACCTACAAAGTGGATATAATAGCAAGGTAGTGGAGAGAGAAAAGGAGGATCTGCAGTAAAAGGAAAAGGGGGTAAAACAAGTTGGTGGAGCTGTGTGTTGACATGGTGAACTTTACATTTTTATCTTCTTTCATCCAAATCACAGAAAAGGAGCTGAAGTAAGATTTTAGTTAGTAGGCAGCAACGCATGCCTTCCTTGCTGTTACACCAGACTTGAGTAGCCGCTCAGAGATACAAGGTCAGTTCAAGGTCAGGGTGAATGTGTACCAACATGGGACTAACAAAGGCAAGATTGGAGCAGGGGCCAGAGTCAGGTCAGATACACCTACAGCTGACATCTGAAATCAAGTTGCCAAACATTCAGAGGCGATTATGTGAAAAAAAAAAAAAGGAGCAATCTGAGATGAGGGCCAGGCAGGGCTGGTGAAAAGCCTGAACAAAGAAAACTGGCAAGCCAAGGTGAGCATTCTGGACCAAAGTGCTGTGACTGCTAATTGCATGGGTCCCTGGAGGACTTACAACCTTGCCGTAATGGGTTTGCTTGTCTCCACTGCTTCTAAAAACACGTTCTTTGAAACTTGGTGTCTGAATTACACTGCCAGAGAATTAATTGCGTATATATTTTGGAAACAAAACATTAGAACCTTTCACACAAAAGTAATATATTTTTTTAAAAATCTTATTTCATCACAAATTCTTATAAAACCTTGACATCCCAGCCCATTATTTTAGGTGCCAAAGAGGAACAGGATCCATTGAAGGATATTTAATGAAGAACATTAAAATGATTTGCTTATTTCCCAATTTGGAATTTGACTTAGGTAAGGAGTAAATGAGAAAGGCTGTGTGTTAGTGCTCAGAAATTTGCCAGGAGGGTCGTAATGCTACATTTGTTGCAAGAAAAAAATATTTTACCCCAATTTCTGAGGTTCTTTCTTGAGAATTCCAACCAGGTGTTTGTCTCCTACTTTATCCTTCCGAGCTACACTGACAGGATTAGCTAAGCTTTCACTGCCAGGAATGAAAGACCTACTCCACGAGTAGAGAGAAGTTGGAAGGAAAGATATCCTTGTGAGAAGTCAGAAAAGGACTTTTTGCATCATAGAACCATTTGTGAACTAACAAGAAAGTGTCATGTTAACTTTACCTTATGTCGGAAAGGGAGAAGAAAGGAACAAGGAAATGTGTCTTCTCTCAAGTCTGTGTTTTTAAAATGTGTGTCCTTGAAGAGTTAGTGTTGTTATGAAAAACAATTATGTACTGTATCTCTCAGACTCTTCAAAGAGTAGTCAGAAGCACAGTAACTTTGCCTGTGATGAAAAACCAGTATATTTAGTAGTTGTGATGCATTCTTAGAGTTTTATGACAATTTTCTTCTGGGATGGAGTAGGGGAGTAGTCAAGATATAGCAATAATGTTTAGGACAGCCTTGTGCTCGATTGCACATAAGAAACTGTGGCTTTTAGAAAGACTAATTTCTTTCTAAAATGAAAAAAAAAGTTAAGAATATCTTACTTTAGGGAAGCAGATGTGGTCAAAGTGATTGGGCTCCCATCTACCATATAGGAGGTCCAGGGTTCAATTCCCGGGGCCTCCTGGTGAAGGTGAGCAGACCCGCGCAGGAGAGCTGGCACAGCAAGATGAGTCAACACAAAGAGATACAGAGGAGAGGCAATAAGAGACACAGCAAACCAGGGAGCTGAGGTGGTGTAAGAGATTGAGCGCCTCTGGATCACTCCGGAAGGTCCCAGAATCAGTTCCCAGTGCCGCCTACAGAGAAGACAAGCAGACACAGAAGAGCAGACAGTGAGTGCAAAACAACCAGGGAGGGAGTATAAATAAATAAATAAATTTTTTAAAAAAAGAGTATCTGACTCTATTGAAATGATATCTACACCTGTGCAGCCTAAGTGACAAACTGATAGAAGAAACCAATGAAGAACATGAAAGGGGGTCACATTTATAATTTTGAGTTTTGACTGATAATTCACTTCAACAGACTTGTGTACCTAGGTTGCTGTCAACTCCCTGAAAAATATCTATTTCAAATTTATACTTCTGTGGAGAATAACTATTTCACACATGCACACACAATCTATTTATGTATTTACATCCATCTATACATCTGTCTATCCATCCATCCATCTATACCGAAGGCATATCAAGCTAGAGAGTACTGTGATCAAATATTCTCCTTAAATAAATAGTTTCTTGCTTGTTTGTAGAAGTAATTGATTCTCTATTTTTTTTTTTTTTAACCTTTTGGAAATTGGGATGAGAGCACAAAGAAGAAAAAGTTTGAGGCATTGGTTAAGGTATTGAACTTGATATTAATTTTGGCTCTCTAGCATTCTGTTCATTCTTCTGTATTTTGGGGAAAAGAGTGGCAGTGCCAAAAGCACGTTAGGAAGGGACCTCTTTACAATGTGTGTGTTCCTCATCCAAGAAGCTCTTTTCCTGAACGCAGTGAGTCAGGGGCATGTGGACAGCAGGTGGGCGAATTAGGCAAAGAGTAAAAAATTACATCACTATTGTTAGCATTCATGATCTGACGATTATTTTAACCTCTCTCTTCAACTTCCATCTTTCTACCTCATAAAGAAGCTTATTTCTTCATTAAACAGCTGCTCCAAATGATTTCTAATACCAACCATAAATATTTAAAGAGAAAAAAAAAGTCTAGATTCCTTTTGCTTGTAAACTGGCTTTCTGATCTCCGCTTTTAATGTCAGCAGCCTTTAATGTCAGCTATGGGTTCATTGTTTTCCACATAAAATGGCAGAGGTAGAGGGGTATTTAGGTAGGAATGAGAGTGAGGAGTGGGCTCACTGGCTGTGTATGGAGAAACATCAGGCAGTTACTCATCTTCTCTGAATTTATGCCTGTGTCATTCCAAATGTTTGCATAAACATTAGCAATTTAATCATTGGGGTATTTCACCTACATGATCCTGATCATTGAAATGCTTCAAATCCTTACAGTTCACGGTGATTGGGGTAAATGCCACTGACTTGGAGTAATGTCAGAAAATATGTAGTATAAAGTACATTTATAGAACATCTTTTTCATTGTCTAGACAGGAAGAATAACATCTAGCTGATTAGATGTCGGTGTTTTAGTAGAAATTTGGAAAGAATAAATAAGACTATGCCTTATGACTATGTCAATACATGCTATTTATAACTCTGTTCTGGGAAGAGAACATCAAAAGAGAATGAATTAATTATTGCCCATGTTGTTATGTTTCAGATATAGTCATATCAACATTTATAAAAATTTCAATTCAGTACTGATAAAAGAAAGAGAAAGTGATTTTCCTCTTTTTTCTTGGAAGAAGAAAAATTATTATTATAGACCCTGAAACTTCCCCTTTCACTCACTGAGAAGAAAGGCCCACAGTTGTTAAGTAAGGTGGATTCTATGTGGTAAATTTTGTTTAAAAAAATGGGTATCCCAGTTCTCTCTCCACTCCAATCCCATCCCAATTACTTTGTAATGCCTTAATTATTCCCTTTGGGTCTCTAGATAGGTCATCTTCTCAATAGAATTGCTTTCTCCTCAACTTCATTGAAAGTCTTCATGGAATATTTTATAGCTATAAAACCATGGAATAATACCAACAGTTAATTAGTAATTCTATTCACTCAACAAATATGGTGAGCACTTAAAATGGCCAGGTATTTTTCTAGGCATTGTAGTCAGATAATATGATATAAACAAATAGTAAGAAAATATCATTCTAGCTTTAGATATAAGAAAATAGCAAATTACCTTGTGATGGAGAATGACTGGAGGTTACTTTTGTTTGGCCATCCTAAGAAGGCTTCTCTGAGGAGAAGGCCTTTTGATTCAGAAGCCTGGATAACAAGAAGGAGCTAACCAAGCTTGGCGAGTATTCCAGGCAGAGGGAATGGCAAATGCAGATGCTTTCAGGTGGTGAGAACAACTGGGGCCAGTGTAGCCAGAGCCCCATTGCACAAGGGGTGGGAGGGAGTATGAGATGTCTACATTTTATTTCAAGTCCAACTGGAAACCAATAGAAAATATAAAGCCAGAGGTGGCATGATCTGATTTTCAGTTTTAAAAGACTGCTCTGGTTGTTCCATGAAGAATAAATTGTAGGAAGACAAGAGAAAAAGCAAGGAGATTAAATAGGGGCTATTTGAGCATTACAGGAGATAGATATTGTTGGCATAGATTAGAGTGGAATTAGCAGGTAGGTAAGGAAGAAGAGGAGAAATTGGAATCTATTTGAGAGGTAGAGCCAACAGAACTCACCAAACAATTAGATGTAGTTAAGGAATGAAAGAGAAAAATGAAGGCTAATTCTTAAGTTTATGGCTTAACTGGATGAATGGGTGGTGCCACAAAATAAGATATGGAATATTTGGGGGAGAATAAGTGGAGTTTTATTTTTGGAGGTGTTAAAATGCTATTATTTGAGATGTCTGTTAATTGGAGATGTTAACAATTGGCTGTAAAAGCCTGGAGCTCAATGAAGAGGGCAAGGTTAGAGATATAAATTTGGGAGTCATTGGAATATAGATGTTATTTAAAGGCAAGATACTGGATGATATCATCCAGGTAGAGTTTATAGATAAGAGGAGATAAGAGAGTCAAGAAACCAAACCCTGGGGAATTCTAATATTTAGAGTTTATAGAGGAGAAACCAACAATGGAGACTGAAAAGAAGTGGACAGTAAGGAAGGAGAAAAACTAGGAAGACATGATATCACACGTCAGGACGGAGGGACTATGGATTAAGGTGAAGACAGAAAAGAGCCCATTGGACTTGGCAACATGGAGGTCACATTTGTGACCTTTCAGGTATCATTTCAGAGAGCAATGGGATTGTACCTCAATCTAAAAGACTTGCATTCTATACACACCAGCTGAAGGTGGCAGCTTGCTGTGCCTCGTTGTACATTTGCGGTTCTGTCCTTTGGATTCTCCTGTTAGAAAATGCTGTAAATTTAGTCTCAGAAATAATGTCTTGGTGATGAATGATTCTGACAGGACTCAAGAAAACCCAGGGTATTAATCCCGAGGTTTATTGTTGCTTCTTGCTTCCTGAAAGCATTTGAAGCATTGACTCTCTTAGGTGAAATGTGACTACATTAAACTGACCTTTTAATACTTTCACTTAGTACCACAGTCCACTATTGGTGCAAAATGTTTTGAGTGAGGGATCCTTTTAAAACTACTTGGCTTTTATATCTCTGGATTTTGCCTTTCCAGCCTTTTCACCACGTTGCCTGATGATAATTGAGGAAGAAAGCGTTCTGGGTATTGAGGAACATGGATGAAACAAGTTAGGATTTGTTCAGGGAAATGATGAGATGAAAACCCATTGGACAAGGCAAAAAAAAAAAAGAGGAAGGCCTGAATCTCCTCCAAGGAGAAGAAAGGGGCAGTTAGAAGGTAGAAAGGGGAGAGGCGAGGGGCAAGGCGTCACGCTGGTTGTTGAAGGGTCTTAGTCACAGGCCAGGCAGGCTCTCAACGGCGAAAGGAGAATGAAGAGAAGGTGGGTTTGGCCATGAAGCGGGAGGACTGTGGTTAAGCCTCAAGGGAACTGATAGGAAACAGCAAGCTGCACTGCGGGATTTCTCAGTTGTATGAAGAAACGACCTCTCCCCGTAGTAGGCTTGTGCTGGAACACAGTGGATGATGGTCAGATACACAGAGAGACTGGTGGGCTCGGCAGAGCGCATGTGTGTGGGGGCAAGGTAGGACAGGAGCTTGGGGTGGGGAGACTGAGTCTGACTGAAAGGTGCTTAATTCAAAGTCTCTCTTGCTCTCCTGGTCGTTCCCTCTCTCTTTCCACCTCCTCCTCCTCTGTCTCCTGATCTTTAGGATCTCTTTCTCCTTCCCCTCCACCCCCCTCTCTCTCACACACACACAGTCTTTCAAAGCTCCTTGCTGAGGAGTCCATGCCGATAGACCCAGGGGAGTTCTCTGCTGATACCACCCTACAAGGAGCTCGGTAAATGGTGGTAAACTCAAAATCACATTTATATTGCACTTTACAATACATAAAGCACTTTAATGTAATTAACTCCTTTGATTTGACCATTGCAATAATGGCCGAGGGTGGTAGTTATAACCCTTGTTACTGATGAAGAAGCTGAAATTCTCATCGGTTAAATTTGTTGCCTGAGGTTTAGTAATTGGCAGACTAAGCCATCCCTTTTTCCAGACTCCCTCATCTTCTCATTCCAAATGTGCTCTTCCCATCACACAGCACAGCCTTAGTTTAAAAAAAAAAAAGGGAAAAGTATTTTTTCTTTCAGGACAATGCATGATTTTAGACACAAAAACCTGATATTTGAAAATTATATATATGAGAATATGGCACAAGTCTGGATCCTTTTCTTAGACCCTAATGAAGGTATTAAGGACCAAGAGTAACTGGCCAGACGGAAGGAGAACCAAAGAACCTGAATGACTGATTGGCGTTTAAACTAAATCCAGAAACGTCGGAAGTGGACCACGTTAGAGATGCTGCAGTTGCTTGGTTGCTTATGACACCTGGCGAGCTGGGTCCCAGTAATAAAAGACCTCAGTGAAGCTGAAAGAAATGATAATTCCCCACGCTATTTTAAGTTTGCTATCACAGGGGATAATCTGTAATTGGCTCAAACGATTATAAATGACATATTTTAGAGGCATAATAAGCACCACAAGGGGCAGGCCTGGTCATTGGTGCCAAAAAGTATATTTATTCACATACTGCTTTTTTCAGGCATTTTCTTTTTGGTCTCATTGCTGTTTATTAAATTGTACCCCAAATAGAATATGCAACTGCAGGTAGCTTGTCCCATGCATAAGTAGAAACTGAAAATAATCAGAAGTATTTACAATTCTGTTCTTGTCCTTCCAGCCTGCTTGTCCTTTTCCTGGGCCACATCTGATTCTGAGCTTGCTGCACTCCCAGCACTCCCAGCTTGCCCAGGGCTCTGTTGTGAGGATTCACTTTCCCAGGGGAAAGAAGTCCAAAGCCAGCCTCTACCTGAGTTGGCATATGCATCACACACGCATATTTCAGGGCTGCTTGAAATGTAGGAAACACTGATCAGGGATAAAAAGAAAACTCTAGTCCTCAGAGAGCAGGAAAGATGCCAACAGCTTTTTTCATACCTTCTTGTTTGTGGGAAGCAGGGTTTTTGTTTTTTGAGCAAAAACAGATTCGGAACATGAAAAAACAATGACCCAGATTGTGGTGTTTTTCTTATTGTACCTAAAAATAATTTAGCTGAAGTGAGCTTTTCAGCTATTGGTACTAAATGATAACCTTGATTAATCATATGGAAAGCCAGAAGTGCAAAGTTTGGAACAGATGCAAGGTGAAGAAAAAATTACATGCCAGGTACACTTAAAGTGGGGGACAAATGAAAACCAACAAATCCCAAACCCACGAACCCCAACATCAGTTTTTCCCTTTATCTCTAGAAATCAGGAACTGTTCTGTGTGCATCTTGCCTTTTGGGCTGTATTGAGACTTGGGAGTTTGTAACGTATACTAAAATGTCATTACACCAGATGCCATCTTTTAAGGCTTTTTGGTTATGGAAAGCACACGAAATAAATTTTCAGCTGAAACACGCTTTTCAGTTAGCCCCTAAAGTTTGCAGAGCCTTTGAAGAGAAGGGCTTTGCATTTCGACTTGAGCAGTTTAGGAGGCTTCCTCGGAGGGGGGACTCTGGGAGCTGGGAGTGGGAAGATCTATGTGAAGTGTTCCCTTTCATCAACAAACTGGAAGAAAACGGGATTCTTGCTTCTAAATGCACTTGTAACAATATCCAGGCATTTGACAAAGAAATTCCAGAAGCCTTTTGTATGCTGGGGAATACAGAGGTGAAAATGACAAACTGTTCCTGCCTTCAAGGAATTTATAGTCTAAAGAAGGAGACAGAATATAAATCAACACACAGATAAATACACAATTACAAATTCTGCTAAGTCCCATGATAGAAAATAAGAGGTAGACATTATCTCCCGTTCCGTGCTTGAAAGCACCTGGGCCATCAGGAAGGTGCACCAAGTACATCCATCAGTCTTCCCCTGGGGTACCGAGAGTACAGGATTTAAAGTCAGGTAACCAGGATCCAAGGCTCAGTACTTACCAAGTGTGTGTGTCCCAGCTGTAGTTTCCTTATCTATAATAAAGGTATTAGGCTAGGTGCCTTCTTAGGCCTTTTCTAGCCTTGTCCCATAATGCCTGGGTGTCTCCATATAGCTCGAGCTCGGGGAAGTCACATGGAAATTTTTATTAAGGCAAGAAGATACCAGGCTGGTGTGGTAGAGTTGTTTCCTTGGAGATGTAAGATCCTAGCTAGGTGCCTCCAAGGCGGTTGCAGAGCTGTACAGAAGGAGATGGGGGATGAGCCATTTAGGGTGCCTTCCACCCCAAATTCTTTCAGATGTGCCCTGCCTTTAACTGTTGAATATACTGGGCTTCCATTGATTTCATCTGAAGAATTCTCCTGCTAAAGAAGAGAACATTTAAAAATTATTGTTGTCGTCTAAATAGATCAGTGTTTGGAGCCAGACAATTCTGGATGCCAAACAGTACTACCACGCTTGAATAGGGTTTTTAGATCCCTTTAGTCTTCATCTCGTTATCTATAGAATGGCACTCAAACCTATACTGTAGGCTTTTGCAAGGCGTATAAATATTGCCTGGGACAGAGGAGGCTACTAAGAAATGCAACTCTTAATGTTGTTAGTACTTATATTTTCAATTAGTGTGCACAAACTGCAAATATGTTATCACTAATAATTTCTTTTTTTTTTATTTTTTAATTTATTTTTTTTTTTTATTATGGGTAAAAATCAAAATTCTCACAATACAGACAAACATTTGCAAAATGATATATAAATATATATGCATATATGTGTATTTGCTTACAAAAATGTTATTTATATATATATATACATATATTTTAAGAGGTGCTTAGATTACCCAAAATATTACACGGAACCCACTGGGATTCCCATGTTGCCCACCTCCCACACCTCCCACCACATCCCACACAAACATCTCCCACAAGTGTGGCCCACCACCCTCAATGAACTTACACATCCTGGAGCCTTGCCACCCACCATAGACCACAGTTCACACTGTAGACCACACTCTCTCCCACTCAGTTCTGAGTGGTGTGTGCTGATTTAAAATGGCCTACATCCGTTGCCACAACAGTACTCAGGACAACCTCCAACTCCCAAAGAAGCCACTGTATTTCAACTGCTCATCCCCTCCCTACCCCAAAAATGTCCAGTGGCCACTGGCTCCACCTCATTGTTATAATTTCTTGCATTGCTAGAATCACCATATGTGAACAAGAGAATACCATCAAGTCCACTCTAGTCCATAGTTCTTCCCCCAATCCTGAAGGGACTGGGATGGTGATGTCCACTCCAACTCCAAGTGAGAGAGGGCTTATATCCCATGGATATGGTGGGTGGGATGATCCTGCCTGCAGATGCAGGCCCTCTCCATTCCCTGGGATGGCCATTGCCCATCGTTGTCTCCTCACCAGGTGACTTGGATGAGTCCATTGAGCTGTAGGGTAGGAGTTGCAGCTCCACCTAGATTTCATGCACACCTGGCACATAGGTAGGCGGGAGGCTCCAGTCTCTGGAAGTATACCTAAAAACTCCAGCATCACTAATAATTTCTTAAGTGTAGTGATGATATAATAAAGCTCTTGAGTGAAATCCAACATGGTCACTTCTTAAAACAAACCCCATGCTTCTATTTCTAGTTCTCCCTTTTCTTTTGAATAGTGAAAACTCATCTGGAAACTTAATCTCACCTCATCATAGAGAGCAGTTCTTGATGTGCTATTAATTCTGCCAAATGGATTGACTTGACGTCTCTCTTAAAGGGGCGGAAAAAAACTATAGAGAGAAAAATAGAGTTGAAAAGGGAAATGCACAAAAGTTGTGTGTACATATGGCAATGGGATAACTGCTTTAGACACATTTGGTCCATAAACACCTGCAGAAACTTGTATATCTCTCTTTTGTTTTTCCAGATTCTGCTCATGGGCAGATGCTTGATTTGTTCTTTGAATTTAGTCATTGTAGTTTAACATACATGCTGATTTAATCATACTGATCAAACTTTTCTTTCTATAGCATCCAGACAGCTTGTGCATATCACTTCATGCAGTTTTATTTTGTCGCCAACTGGCTACCATATGGAAGTCAGTGGAAATGTATTTTGATTATATAACTTTCTGCACAGACAAAGTCATGTCAGAGAGGCTCAGGTAGCATGGAGGTGAACGGCTTCAGCTTGAGACTGAAGACCTGGATCTGATAGTTTGGCACTTCTGGGCCCAGAACGACTTCTTTATGCCATTTATTAAGTGGCAATCGATGCCTTAGATTACCTTTTTATATGATGGGTTTATAAAAATATGTGCTCTCTAATTTTCTTCAAATGTGATAGTTAATGTTATAGGTAGCTCTTTAATAATTTGACTACCCTTCAATAATACATTCATAATAAAAATTACATAGGAAAGAGAAGTAAGATGGCAGTTAATGGTTGGAATAGAAAACTCATATGTAATTTGTCCCTTTTTTAAAAATATTAAAATGGGGCTATTCTATTGTAGAGAGAATTCTGTCATAAAATTCAAATTGAGTGAAGAATAAAAACTGCTTTTTTCTTCCTTTTAAGATTATTCTTCCCTGTTAAGATTATTTTAAAGGTCATTTAAAATAGAATAATTGTCTTATTGGAATTTAATGATAAGGGATGGGGGAAGAGGGTAAGTGGAAAGGTAGTGATTTTTTAAAAAATATATAAAGTGACCTTACAATGCTTCTAAAAAATTACATGTGTTGAAAATGTTATAATTTACAGTAGAAATAAAATCAGGATTTATCTTTTAGCCAAAACCTTAAGGATATAGTAAAATAATATGCAGTCATTTCCTGAATCCTGTCAGATATTCATTTTCCATTTTTGTCTTTCCTTTCAGTTGACCTGGCATGGAGATAAAAATGACAGCTATTTCCCAGTTGGCATTTGAAAGACAAGAGCAAAAAGAAACTTAGCAAACTCCTGGAGAATTTTCATAGGGAAAACAAGCATATTGACATTCCTTGACTTTTGTATATTGATGTTTGGCTCCAGCTGCTCTAAAACCATTAAGAGTTAGAGTTAATCATTCTCGATATTTCATTCAGGCAGTTCTGTTATTCATAATGCTGAATAATAGAAACAGTACCTAGTTTTATTTATACTCACTTTCAGTACTATGGTTTAAAAAAAACAAAAACTCACAGGGTGACGTGCTGAAATTCTTGCAGGTGACTAAATATGTGCTTTTTAGTGGGATGTTAATTGATTTTCTAGCAAAGGAGTAAAATCTTGTGAATTTCAGAGGTGGTCCCAAGATGTTCTTAACCTACTGTGTTAAAAAAATATCAGTATCTCTTCCCTGTAGAGAAAACCTGAAGGATATTTTGAAATATATACAAGACCTTTTCTTTTTAACTCACCAAAGAAGTTGGCTTACTTAGCTATGAAAGGAAATATGTTAATGTGTACTTTCACTGTGAGGTTATAAAAGCTGCTACTTTTTTTTTTTTTTAGGAGTTTGTGAAGTGCTTTTTTTTATTTAAAAATTTTTTTTATATCAATGTTACAAGTTACTAAAAGCTTCTTGGTAGAGATTGATGTCATATCTAATAAGTAGTCCTACTCTAGATTTGTAAAGTGGGGCTCATGCCAAAATTATAAACCCAGAAAAGTAAACGGACAGTCCAGTAGGTAGAACGTAGCATCTTACACATGTGGAACCCATGAATATGTTGTCACATGGCAAAGGATAATTAAGATTGCAGATGTAATTAGCGTTTCTAATTAACTCACCTTCAAAGAAAGTATACTAGATTATCTTGGTGGAACCAATGTAATCACAAAGTTCCTTCAAATTGGAAGAAGGAGGTGGAAGAAGAGATGGGAGTCATGTGATGTGCAAAGGACTCAACCTGCCACTGCTGGCTTTTTAGATGAAGGGGCCCATGCGTCAAGGAATGTGGACGGCCTAGGAAGTGGATCTGTCCCTAAAGCCTCCAGAAAGCACAGCCCTGCCCACAGCTTGACTTTAGCCCATGAGACTTCTTTAACATTTCTAACCTACAGAACTATAAGATGAGATCTTTGTATTATTTTAAGCCATTAAGTTTGTGATCATTTGTTACAGCAGAAATAAAAATCTAATACAGATAGCAAAAGATAGTGAAGTCTATTAAATATTGTCATTTATTGAACATTTATTTAATGTCTTATTAAATAGGGCGTACGTTCCTTTTGCAACATTTTTGGTGTAATTAAAATGTCATCCTTGTATCAAAATGAGGGTCAAACTTAAATATCAGTCAATTGCCCTGACTGGTCAAAGCTTATGATTTCTCTACTAATTGCCTTGGGTTATTGGAAGGAGTAGGGTGATGGAACCCCAGCCATCTCTCCTTCCATATACACATACATCCATTCAGTCTCTACTCTGTTCCCAAGAGATTTATTAGCATAAAGAAATGCTGGGCATGTTCAGAGTTCAGCTTTCTGAACAGGTGATTTGGGAGTCCAGGAAAATTTATTAAAATATAGACTATGAAAACTAGAAGAGACATTTGAGTCCAAGTCCAACATTTTGGTTTTGCCAATGAGTAACTGTAGGCCCAGGGTAATTCAGCTGGTAGGTGGTGAAACAGATGACAGTGCCAGGGGTTCAGGTGCTTGTCAGGGGGCTTCAGTATCCCTGTATGTAATAAGAGCATTGGGCTAAATGCCCTCTGGAGCCCTTTCTCACTTAGTCCCATAATTACAATGACTGGGTGCCTCTATGTAACCTCAGCATGCAGAGCAGCATAGGGATTTGGGGTTCTGTTTCTTCCCAGTTCTGTACTACATAATGAATTCCAATCATACCCACACATTCAAAGTCCACCAGCTGGTCCACAAGTATAATCACATCAACTCACAAATGAGGCATTACATCCAGGAGGCCATGGTTAATATCTGGGTATATTCCCAAACAGGTTACCTAAAGCTTTCCATTAACACCAAGAAACTCAAGTGGGGAAATGAGAGTTCTGTATTCGAGAGTAATTGAGTCCAACATAATTCATGGGTATTAATATGATCCTTTATGGTAAGACTCATCAAAGCATCAAATGAGAAGGAAGAACAATGAGCTTATAGTTTACCTCACATTTATTAGCCACATTCTCAACTACTGGGCTGTTAAAAAGCATTGGGCTGCTTCTGAAACTAAAGGGGCCAAATGTCTTCTCTCACTTTCTAGTATGGCTTTCAGTAAATTGTCCACCATCTCTTGAGTCTCCCCCTCTCCACTCTACAAGGGCACTGACTATACTATATAGGACAGCTATTGTAAGGATTAAATGAACTAATATTTGCAAACTCCACATTGTATCTGGAACATAATAAGTGCTGAATAAATGGCAGCTATTTTATTGTTTGTTTTCTAAAAATGCCAGAAATGCTGAATAATGTATTTATCTCAGTGGGAAAGCAAAAGAGGAAATACCAGAGCAAAATCTTTAGGACCTTGAAAACAAGAGAGGAGGGAAGCAGCTGTGGCTCAATTGGTTGGGCTCCCGTTTACCATATGGGAAGCCCTGGGTTCGATTCCTGGGGCCTCCTGGTGAAGGCAAGCCGACGAGCACGGTGAGCTGAGCTGACACAACAAAGGGAGACAAACAGACACAGAAAAATGCACAGCGAATGGACACAGCGAGCACAAGCAGCAAGGGGGGGGGATAAATAAATAAAAATAAATATTTTTAAAAAAGGAAAAAGAAAACAAGAGGGGAGCGAGAGGGAGGAAAAGAGAGAGAGAATATGAATGTCATTACATAAAGGGGAAAAGACTTGAGGCAATTTAAGGGCCAGAGAGTCAAAGGAGAGACCAGAAAAAGTGTCAGAGAAGAAAGGGCTGAGAGAAGGTCAAAAGCAGAAGAGTAGGAGGAGAGCATAGAAGCCAGCAGTGTTTCTAAAAGGTGATAATTGAGAAAGACATTAGAGAAGAAACAAGAAAAAAAGAGAACACAATGAGCGATTGAAATCACCAGTTATTTTCTTCTGATTCATCTGTTAAAGGAAATACTTTCTAAGAGAGAATTTTGCTCTTTTGTGTGCTAGTGAATAAAAAGTGAGAATCTCTTCTTCCTTTCTCTACCATGACCCTGAGCAAGGGCACACTCTCCTTTTAAGAATCCCTTCTGTCTGAAGCTATGTTGCAAAGTGATCATATCGGGTCTCCTCGATTTGAATCGGGTTGAGTTTGTGACTGATATAAAGCTGAGTGATGTACCTGACAGATCCTTTTGAACTACCCCTTCTGGGAACTGAACCAAAGACCGTGATCTTGAATCACTGTGCTTACAAATCGCTTTTCCTTCTCCCCTCAGCGCCTGCGTCCACTCTACGGAAGTATAAAATCTGTCTCATAAGACAAGGATCAAGTGAAATAATGCAGTGCTTCCCAAACTTGCCTGATTCTACAAATACCCAGTGATCGACGCTGCTTGGAGATTCTAATTATTGCCCCTAAGTGATTCTTAATCAGAAACTGAAACATGTAGAAATGAAGGCACTTCCGAGTAAGCCAGTCATCATCCCAGTGAATGGGTGATTCTGAGGATGATTGCTGGAGCCTGAGAGAAATTAAGGTCAATTTGAATGGCAGTGATTTTAGGAATGTTCATCCTGCCATTCTTCCAACAACAGATATTTACAAATTGACAAATAGCCTCAGGATCCGTATTCTTAGATTTGTTATCTCTGTTGTAGCCTTAGCTGAGCTGTCTTAGTGTCACTAGTGTTGATAATTTTATGCATGACTCTCCTGTCTGTATTGTCAGTAGTCAAGAGAAATCTTCTCTGTGAAGTCTTTGCTGTGCTTTTCCAGCAGGCTTGCTTCCCCGCTTCGTGGCCCAGAATCACACTGTATGGCAAGTAATTGTCTAATACTTTGCAAGACTCCCTGCCCTTTACAGTAGGGATTGTGTATTACTCATCTAAATCCTCAGTATTTTGCCTGCCTGGCACATAGCATACACTCAGTAAATGTTTGTTGAGTGAATACCTGATGTAGACCCTTTTGAAGAGGTACATCAGCAATGAGAAAATTGAGCTTATTCCAGGAAAAGAACACCAGATGGGGTTAAGAGATTTTACTAAGATCACCTTTACATCCTAACTGAAGCTGGGAGCCCCCAGGCCTGTCCCAGTACCTCTCCAGACACCAGTTTGCCTATCTATCTAGAATTGGTCTAGAATTGACCTCAGTCATTGGCTTGAGCTCTATTGATCTGAATATGAGCCTGTGATACTTAGGATTTTCTTTTGTTCTCAGATTGCAAGAAACCTGGTCAAAATGGAATGGAGCAAAATCTGAGTGTGATGATTACCTAGTAGTAGTTTATTTTGTGACATGAAGTTGAATGATACACATGCATTGTAGCATCTTAATTGCAGCATTAAACTGCTGCCTCAGCTGTTTAGAGCAATGCATGAGGCAAAGGACCGTGTGCGGTACCCTGGGTAACAGCGCCTAAGGATCATTGAAATTTTGAGAGACTCTGCAGTAATCGTATTAGGACCTCCTCTGCATTAATTCACATTCCCCCTGGGATAAATCCTGCCAAATTATTTGGCTTCAGTGCTGTGTGACTGTTAGTAATAGCAGAAGTATCCCAGGAAATTGTCTACAACTTTGGCATTGAGTCCCGGGAGGGGTGGGGTGGGGAGAGGGCTGGATGCTGAAGTGGAGGAGCAAGAAGTCAGATCAGCAGCTCCAATTCATTTCTAAGTAAGGTCTGATAAGGGAGACGGCCATTGACGTCAAGTCTGCATGGCATCTCTCTCTCTCCTCCTGTACATCCATCTTCCAAGGTAAATGGGCGTGCATTTCTCTTTAGTGACGTGGAGAAGGAACAACCCTATTTGCATCTTTTTGGCTGCTCTTAACAAGCTCCCAAAGTCTGAGTGAATGTGTATGGCCTGTAGTGGCTGAAAGGAAATAGCATTGATTACATTCTGGCCAGCAGGGGCAGAGGCCCTGAGGTCCTTCCTCTACACTGGAAGAGATTTACCTGCGCGATTTCGCCCTCTGCTTTTCAGTGCTGCCTGGAGTAAGGAAGGGAGCCCTGGCTTAATAGGAAGAGCCTGGACTTTGCAGTCGGATGTACCAAGCTGCTTCAAATGTCATATTACCCATTTTCATGAAACCTGCGGTAAGCCACTTCAACTGCCTGAGCCACGGTGTTCTCGTGTGTACGATGGGGAAAATGATGCTGTGCACTGAAACAGCTACATATTTGGTGGGCCCAGTGTGAAATGTTCAAACATTATTCCGAATTTCGAGATAGCAGTAGCAGAGCAGTACGTCAGGTGCAGGACCCTTCGAACATGGGCCCTTAGTGGCTGCTCAGGTGACACCCCCGGGAGGCTGAGCCTGGCTGGGCAGGTCCTTGGCCTGCTGGCTCTAAGATCCTGTCTCCAGCTGATCTCTGACTAAGGGAGCTGATCCCTGAGACTGCATTTCCCTGGCTGCCAGCTAGATTCGACCAATGGGATGCAATGGTAGGAGACTGGAAGGTGGTAGGGAGAAATGAGGTTAATTTCTCTTTCTCTCTCCCTCTCCCTCCTCCCCTCTATCTTCCTCGTTCTCTATCTTCACCCCACCCTATTCCTGGTTCACTGTGAGAAGACTCTCTAAGGACATTAACTGCTTCTCTTCCTCAGTGGTTCCAGCTTCTCTAGAACAGCCCACCTCCGGTGGTTCCACCTTCCCCGATCCCACTTGCTGCTGGGCATTCTCCTCTGATCCAGTTCCCTGCGAGTGGTCCAGGCTTCTGTGCTCGGATAGCATCCCCTACTGCCTTGGGTCCACCAGCCTCAGGGGTGACAGCTGCTTGCTGCTGTTGCTAATATCTTAACTGCCTCACTGTGCCCTGTTAGGAACATCGGCTCTTCCAGCCCCCTTTTAACTAGCTCCCCTTATAAAATGTCCTCTGTAGAAATATCCTGCATGGACTCTGATAAAATGTCTACTTTGCAAGGTTAATGTGAGGAATACATTTGTCTAAAGCAGTGTTTTTCATCTGTAGGTTGCAATCCATTATTGGGTCATGAAATTAGTGGGTCCAAACCAGCATTTTGGAACATAATAGAGTAGAATAGGCAATATTCCAGTTCATCGTATGCATTGAAAGTAAGCCACACTATGGGAGATGTTTGTGTTGGATGTGGTGGGAGGTGTGGGAGGTGGGCAACATGGGAATCCGAGTGGGTTCCGTATAATATTTTAGGTAATCTAAGCACCTCTTAAAATATATGTATATATATATATATAAAATAACATTTTTGTAAGCAAATACACATATATGCATATATATTTATATATCATTTTACAAATGTTTGTATGTATTGTGAGAATTTTGATTTTTACCCATAATAAAAAAAAAAAAGAAAAGAAAGTAAGTATTTTTTCATAAAACTTTTAGTTGTCTGTATGTGTGGTGTGTAACAGTTCATGATGTAAAAATGTATGTCTTTGTAGCAGCTGGGATCAAAAAAAAAAAAAAAAGAAATGGAAAGTCACTGGTTTAAGGTTTCTAGCACATGGTCACGGAGTAAATTGTGGCAGCTATTTTGCCATCCAGAACATGTCATAAACGCAATCCAGGCAGACAGGACCCACAGAGTTTACTGTTCCAATTCACTTTAGCTCATTAGGATAGTTCCCTGTAGCTGGGCCAGGATGTACTGAAATGGCCAAAGCACTTACTTACATTTGTTTGATTACACATAGACAGGCCCAGCCTGAGTCACCATCCTTGGCTGAAGGAGAAGCCAGCCAGGTTCAAAGAACAGAAACAGTTTTTAAATAACACTTTAATTTTCTATGAGTCATCTCGAATCTGTCCCTGCAACGTCTTTCTCCCAGAGCCCAATCCTTTAAAACGGGTAGGACCAGCCAAGAAAAGTGGGAATGGGGAGGAAGTGATGGGAAAAAGCAGCTCCCCCTATCAGTATATTAGCAGGAGGGCAACATGGGGCCTTTGTTTGGCATTCCTCCTTTTCAAATATATCAAAGGGCCCTGCAGAGATCACCAGGCTCCCAGAGCATAATGACAAACATTATCAACCACCCAGCACCTGCTGATGGAGAAACTGAAAAGCCATGGCTACTTTATTTTGCCATTGCCACCCCTGCTGTTAGTGGGTGCTGTTAGCTTTGTCTTGATGGAAATAAGAATAGGACTAGCAAAGGAATATTTAGCTCCTCGCCTAGTGCTTGTCAACTTCATTAGGTGGGAAACTGAAGTTCCCAACATATATTGTCAAAATGCACCCACATCTGAATAGAGGGGCTTGTGTGTAGCCAAGTGCTACTGGGCATACTGGTTTCTTTGCACTGTGACCCCTGAGACCTGCCAGAGGTTGGAGCCAGCCCTGGCAAGCTCCCTCATATGGACTTGATAGCGTGGTGGGCAGGGGCACACATTGAAGTGCTGATTTTAAGTGTTTTGAGTGACAAGAAAAATACCTTTGTCTACCACTGCCCTACAATGGTATTTGCAGAGGAAAAGAGCCGAAATCATGAGCATTTTGATATTACCTACTTTGTACAGAAGGCTGTTCAGAGCTTTGCATGGGAACTTGTTTAATTCTCACAACAACCCCATGGGGTGTGGACTCATATTATGCTTCTTTCCCAGCTAAGGAGAGAGATAGGGTGGGTAACTGACTTGCCCAAATTCTCACAGCTGCTTAGTAGCAGAGCCAAGATTCAAACAAGGTGATCTGTTTGCAGACTCCACACTCTTACCTTCTGCACCAGATTAGGAACCAGGAGGCCTGCATTCTAATCTTACCATTAACCAACTTATCCTATTGGGCAAAGGAACCCCTCTGCAATGTACTCCTCACATTTGTGAAAAAAGGAAATTACTCTAGATGTTTTAAGTCCCTGCCATGGGAGGCTACCTTCCATGTTTCTGACTTTTCGTGCTCAGAGGGATTATATTAATTCATCTAATATACTTTGTTGCCCTAAGATATTTCAAATGGATTAGTTACTAATGACTTTTCCAAATAACCCAGGTAGGGATCTTTTTCTACTCATCCACTCCCCAATTAAAGGAGGAGGAGGAGGAGGCCTCCTGCTTTGCGGCTGGCTCTCTGTGCCTTACCTCCTTTCCTCCTTCCAGACCTAAAACTGCCTTTGTATATTAGCACCTGGGGGAGAAAACTCTAGGAAGCTTTCTAAATCCCTAGTTTGTCATGCCCGCGCAGAAAGGAGTGCTGAGTTATAGGGAGAGACCGGGACTCTGAGTCAGCCTAATGGGATTCATATATTATGGCGATACATTGAGGAGATCCTTGAGAAAGGGGGGAAGTGATGGCGGAGCAGGCGTGGCACTAACCAATGTTTCCAATTAAGAGAAGTGGAGGGTCAGAGAGAACGACCCTCATGGACAAGCTCTCCCACCACCTGATGAGCTGCAGCAAAAAGTAAATGTTTATTCCAAGCCAGGTGCTAGGGCTATACAGAACTGTATTAAGCACACCTTTGTTCAACTGTTATTATTTTTTCTCATAAGTGACTGTCAGAGCGAATCTTTGTGTTCCCTTCTAACAGCTGGATTGTAAAAACAGAAACTTATCTTAAGATGTTGAGTAGGGGCCTCACTTAGAGTCCTACTTTCTTTCCTCAAATTTGTACTAGAATGGTAGGAGAGAAAAAGTCCTGGCATGCTATTTTACCTGGCTCTTCTGTCAGTCTTCACACTATTCATGGAACCATATTTTATCATTTTTTCTAGCTTTTAAGTGTTGTTTTGTTTTACCTTCCTGGAATGGGATCCTAGCCAAACCCAATGTGCACCTTATGTAGCCTGTGAAATCAGCTCCCTGCCGTATTTCCCTCTCCGAATGTCTAAGGGATATCTGTAGTGATAAGTGATTATCTCACAGACAGCAGTCTTATTAACTGTAGGAATCAGTGGTCAGCTTGACACACAGGCCACATTTGCCTCCATGCTTCTTTTCCTTTTGTGGTTTTGTTGCTGGATTTGCTTTCCAGGCATTCGTTTTTCAAACATGTACTTATTAATACATCTGCTTGAAATGGTTTGGGAAGGAAAGTAAACCACGGTCTCAGAAATGCTGTCCCTGTAAATCAGAGTAGCCATGACTTGATGAACCACCCACCCTTTGCTTTTTCTTTCTCCATTTCTTTTTTAAAGATTTATTTTATTTATTTATTCCCCGCCCCCTCACCCCCACCCACCCACCCTGTTGTTTGCTCTCACTGTCTGCTCTCTGTGTCTTTGTTATGTGCTGGTCTTTTTTTTAGGAGCCACCTCTGCTCCTTCTTTCACCATTTCTGATACCAGTTATTTGATTTTGTAGTTAATGACTAACTCAGAACTTACTATATTTAGTGACAACCAGTATTTGATTTTTTAAAAATTTGTAAAAAAAAAAAATTTGTTTTGAAGATAGTATGAGAAATATAGAGGCAGAGTTTTTAATTATAAGAAATATGAATTAGGATTCCTTTAGGTACTCAAGTGTTTTAGCAATTTGATATTGTTTATGAATTCCAAAATTAGATATTGGATTATGTTTGTAAACTGGTCTCTTCCTTTGGGCGTATTAGATTGTATTAAATTCAGAGGCTTCACTTTTACTTGATTAAATAATGATTAAGGCTTTGATTGGGACACGTCTGTAGACGTCGAGTCCCTGTCCCCTTGGTGGGTGGGGACTCACAGAGAAAACTACACGGCAGAGGAGAGAGTAGGAGTTTTTAGTGCTGGAGCCCTGGGAAGTAAATGCACAGAAGAACACAGAGGAATAGAGACAGCTCAATAGACACAGCTGAGTCTCTGGGAAGAAAGAGAGAGCTTAATAGTCTATAGCTGGCCTTGTGGAGAGAGCAGAGCAGCTGAGCCCAGAGAGAAATGAGCCCCGGGAGAGAGATGAGACTTATCCCAGCCTACAGCTGATATTAGAACAAGCTGGGACCATGGAGCCTTAAGAGGAAGAAGGCAGGCTGAATCCTCTCAGACATCGCCCGCCATCTTGCTCCAACACATGGCCAATGATTTGGGTGAGAGAGTAACTCTTATGGTACCTTGAGTTGGACTCTTTAGGGCCTTGTGACTGTAAGCTTCTACCCCAAATAAATACCCTTTATAAAAGCTGTGAGGGTAGGCTAATGTGTCAATTCGGCCAGGTAATTGTGTCCAGGTGTTAGGTCCAGCAAGCACTGGGCTAATTCTAATACAAGAGCATTTGTGGACTTTGATCACAAGGGAGTTTACTGCATGGATGGCTGATTACATCTGCATCAATCAGGGAGATTGCATCAGCAATGGGTGTGACACTTTTATCCAATCAGTTGAATGCCTTAAAAGGGGAAGTGATTTCAACATTCAGAGAGAATTTCCCAGCTCATCTTTGGACAGCCAACGTCTCCCAGAAACTCGTCAAGGACCTTTCATCGGACTTCCATCGGAGCCCCTGGCTTGCAGCCTGCCTGCGGAACCTGGACTTGTGCATCCCCACGGTCGCGTGAGAGACTCTTATAAAATCTCATATTATTGACAGATATCTCCTGTTGATTCTGTTTCCCAAGAGAACTCTGACTAATACAGCTTGGAACTGAGAGTGGCCCTAAGGAATCTACCTTCCAACCCCTGCCTGAAGAGATTAATCCTGTCTCACCAGAAGAAAATGCAAAGGAATGCCTTGAGGTCAGTAGCCTGCAAGACATCTCTAATCCTTCTCCTTACCCACCCCCACCACCCTTCTTGTCTTCGAGACCTATTACTAGACTAAAATCACAACAAACCCCCAAAGGTGCAAAACAAAGTGTGACCCATGAGGAGTATGCTATACTCTGAAAGAACTGTCTGAGTTTTCCCAACTTATATAGACAGAAATCAGGGGAATGTGTGTGGGAATGGATACTAAGGGTTTGGGATAATGGTGGAAGGAATATAAAGTTGGATCAGGCTGAATTTATTGATATGGACCCTCTAAGCAGAAATTGTGGATTCAACGCTGTAGCTCGAAGGGTTAGAAAGGGCTCTAAAAGTTTGTTTGGGCGGCTGACTGAAACATGGGCCAAACAATGGCCTAACATGTCTGATGTTGAGATGCCTGATTTTCCCTGGTATACAGTAGACAAAGGGATTCAAAGGCTTAGAGAAATTGGAATGCTAGAATGGATTTACCATTTGAGACCTGCCCACCCACCCCAGGAATGTCCAGAGGACACACCTTTAACCAGGACTGTGAGGAATAAATTTGCAAGACTAACTCCATCTTCTCTGAAGAGCTCTGTGGTTGCTCTTTTCTGCAGTGCAGATATTACTGTAGGGAGGGCTATAATGGAATTGGAATCTTTAAACATTATGGGGATGATCGGATCTCGGTCTAGTAAAAGTCAAGTATCTCTCGGTCCAGTAAAAGTCAAGTATTGGCAGATAATCACCAAAGGCAAGGTGGGCGTGGCTACTACAATGAAAGACAGATTCAAAAACAGCACACAGAATAGTCTGAGTTGCATGGAGTTATGGCGTTGGCTAATAGATCATGGGGTACCTAGAAGTGAAATACATGGGCAGTCTACTAAATTTCTTCTGGATCTGTATAAGCAGAAGAGTTCTAGGTCGAGTGAACAAAACCCTAACTCAAATTACAGATGCACAGAATCATGGCCCCTTAATCAATTCCCAGACTTGAGACAGTTTACAGACCCAGAGCCCCTTGAATGAGAAGAAGGCCAGGTCCTCTTGGGGAATGGTCCTGTTAAACTGCCAAAAATTTATACTGTTAATCTTCCTCCCACCTTTCCCCAGGGAGATCTAAGGCCTTTTGCCAGAGTAACTGTGCATTGGGGAAAAGGAAATGATGAGACATTTCGGGGATTATTAGACACTGGCTCAGAAGTGACATTAATTCCAGGAGACCCAAAACATCACTGTGGTTCACCAGAGTAGGGGCTTATGGAGGTCAGGTGATTGATGGAGTTTTAGCTCAGGTCCGTCTCACAGTGGGTCCAGTGGGTCCCTGGACCCATTCTGTGGTTATTTCCCTGGTTCCAGAATGCATAATTGGAATAGACATACTCAATAACTGGCAGAATCCCCACATTGGATCCCTGACTTGTGGAGTGAGGGCTATTATGGTTGGAAAGGCCAAGTGGAAGCCTCTAGAACTGCTCCTGCCTAGCAAAATAGTAAATCAAAGGCAATACCAGATTCCTGGAGGGATTGCAGAGATTAGTGCCACCAGCAAGGATTTGAAGGATGCAGGGGTGGTGATTCCCACCATATCCCCATTCAACTCTCCTATTTGGCCTATGCAGAAAACAGATGGATCTTGGAGGGTGACAGTAGATTATTGTAAACTTAACCAGGTGGTGACTCCAATTGCAGCTGCTATCCCAGATGTGGTATCATTGCTTGAGCAAATCAACACTTCCCCTGGTACCTGGTATGCAGCTGTTGATCTGGCAAATGCTTTTTTCTCAATTGCCATTAGTAAGGACCACCAGAAACAGTTTGCTTTCAGCTGGCAAGGCCAGCTGTATACCTTCACTTCCTCAGGGTTATATCAGCTCTCCAGCCCTATGTCATAATATTGTCCACAGGGACCTTGATCATCTCTCCCTCCCACGAGACATCACACTGGTCCATTATATTGATGATATCATGTTGATAGGACCTACTGAGCAAGAATTAGCAATGACTCTAGATTTATTGGTAAGGCATTTGCATGAGAGAGGATGGGAGATAAATCCAACAACAATACAGGGTCTTTCCACCTCAGTGAAATTTCTAGGTGTCCAGTGGTGTGGGGCCTGTCGAGATATCCCTTCTAAAGTAAAGGATAAGCTGTTGCACTTCGCCCCTCCTAGGACCAAAAAAGAGGCACAACGCTTAGTTGGCCTCTTCAGATTTTGGAGACAACACATTCGTCATTTGGGTGTGCTACTCTAGCCCATTTACCGAGTGACCAGAAAAGCTGTTAGTTTTGATTGGGGACCGGAACAAGAGGAGGCTATGTGACAGGTTCAGGCTGCTGTGCAAGCTGCACTACCACTTGGATCATATGATCCAGCAGATCCAATGGTGCTGGAAGTTTCAGTGGCAAATATAGATGCTCTCTGGAGCCTTTGGCAGGCCCCTATAGGGGAATCACAACGCAGAATCTTAGGATTTTGGAACAAAGCCTTGCCATCCTCTGTAGATAACTACTCCCCTTTTGAGAAGCTGCTTTTGGCTTGCTACTGGGCCTTAGTAGAGACTGAACGCTTAACCATGGGCCATCAAGTTACCATGAAACCTGAGTTGCCTATCATGAGCTGGGTATTGTCTGACCCACCAAACCATAAAGTTGGACGTGCACAGCAGCACTCCATAATAAAGTGGAAGTGGTATATACGAGATAGGGCTCGAGCAGGTCCTGAGGGCACAAGTAAGTTACATGCGGAAGTAGCCCAATTGCCCATGGTCACCACCCCTGCCATGTTACCTTCTCTTTCCCAGCCCAGAGCTTTGGCCTCTTAGGGAGTCCCTTATAATCAGTTGACTGAGGATGAGAAAACTCGGGCTTGGTTTACAGATGGTTCTGCATGATATGCAGGTACCACCCGAAAGTGGACAGCTGTGGCACTGCAGCCCTTTTCTGGGACATCCTTGAAGGATAGTGGTGAGGGAAAATCCTCCCAGTGGGCAGAACTTTGAGCAGCGTACCTAGTTGTTCATTTTGCTTGGAAGAAGAAATGGCCAGAGGTGCGTTTGTACACTGATTCATGGGCTGTTGTCAATGGTTTGGCTGGATGGTCAGGGACTTGGAAGGAACATGACTGGAAAATTGGTGACAAGGAGGTCTGGGGAAGAGCTATGTGGACACACCTTTCTGAGTGGGCAAAAAAACATGAACATATTTGTGTCCCACGAGAATGCTCACCAGAGGGTGACTTCAGCAGAGAAAGAGTTTAATAGTCAAGTGGATAAGATGACCTGCTCTGTGGCTAATGCTCAGCCTCTTTCCCCAGCCACTCCTGTCATTGCCCAATGGGCTCATGAACAGAGTGGCCATGGAGGTAGGGATGGAGGTTATGTATGGGCTCAGCAACATGGACTTCCCCTCACCAAGGTTGACTTGGCTACAGCCACTGCTAAATGCTCAATTTGCCAGCAGCAGAGACCCACACTCAGCCCCTGATATGGCACTATTCCTTGAGGTGACCAGCCTGCTACCTGCTGGCAGGTTGACTACATTGGGCCACTTCCACCATGGAAGGGGCAGTAATTTGTTTTAACTCGAATAGACACATATTCCGGGTATGGATTTGCATTTCGAGCACACAGTGCTTCTTCCAAAACTACCATCTGTGGACTTACTGAATGTCTTATCTGCCACCATGGCATTCCACATGGCATTGCTTCTGATCAAGGAACCCATTTTACAGCAAATGATGTGCGGGAATGGGCACATGCCCATGATATTCACTGGTCTTACCATGTTCCCCATCACCCTGAAGCAGCTGGATTAATAGGAAGGTGGAATGGCCTTTTGAAGACTCAATTACGGCGCCAACTAGGTGGCAATACCTTGCAGGGCTGGGGCAATGTTCTCCAGGAGGCTGTGTATGCTCTGAATCAGCGTCCTCTCTATGGTGCTGTTTCTCCTATTACCAGGATTCATGGGTCCAGGAATCAAGAGGTGGAAATGGGAGTGGCACCACTCACTATTACCCCCAGTGACCCACTAGGAAAATTTTTGCTTCCTGTCCCTGCGACCTTAAGCTTTGCTGGTCTACAGGTTTTAGTCCCAAAAGGAGGAGTGCTGCTACCAGGGAACACAACAATGATTCCATTGAACTGGAAGTTAAGACTGCCACCTCCCACTTTGGGCTCCTCTTCCCTGTGAATCAACAGGCAAAGAAGGGAATTACTGTACTGGCTGGGGTGATTGATCCTGACTATCAAGGGGAAATAGGACTGCATCTACATAATGGGGGTAAAGAAGAGTTTGCCTGGAATGCAGGAGATCCTCTAGGGCATCTCCTAGTACTGCCATGCCCTGTGATTAAAGTCAATGGAAAATTGCAAGAAACCAATCCAAGCAGGACTAACAATGGCCCAGAATCTTCGGAATGGAAGTTTGGATTACCCCACCAGGCAAGGAACCACGGCCAGCTGAAGTGCTTGCTGAAGGTAACAGGAACATGGAATGGGTAGTGTAAGAAGGTAGTGATAAAGATGAACTTCAAACACGTGACCAATTACAAAAATGAGGACTGTAATAGTCATGAACCCTTCTTCCTTGTTTCATTATGAGTTTGACTGTACATGTACACAAAACGAATTTCTTTGTTTTCTTCCCCAACCTTTTCCTCTATCATATGAAAAGTTGTACTAATTTCATGTCATAATATTTAAGGATGTCAAGTTTAAGAGAACATGACCCAAGGACATGCACCCCATTCTGTGGGTAATTAATGCGTTTCCGGTTGTACACAGGGGAGTTGAACATTGTTAGGCAGAAATATATATGTATGCTTGTCTGTTATTGTTTTTACTTAGAGACTAAGTATGGTTTAGGGTAATGTGTATGGTTGCCGAGTTGACAAGGGGTAGACTGTGATAATTAGGCTTATGTGTCAACTCGGCCAGGTAATTGTGTCCAGGTGTTAGGTCCAGCAAGCACTGGGCTAATTCTAATACAAGAGCATTTGTGGACTTTGATCACAAGGGAGTTTACTGCATGGATGGCTGATTACATCTGCATCAATCAGGGAGATTGCATCAGCAATGGGTGTGACACTTTTATCCAATCAGTTGAATGCCTTAAAAGGGGAAGTGATTTCAACATTCAGAGAGAATTTCCCAGCTCATCTTTGGACAGCCAACGTCTCCCAGAAACTCGTCAAGGACCTTTCATCGGACTTCCATCGGAGCCCCTGGCTTGCAGCCTGCCTGCGGAACCTGGACTTGTGCATCCCCACGGTCGCGTGAGAGACTCTTATAAAATCTCATATTATTGACAGATATCTCCTGTTGACTCTGTTTCCCAAGAAAGCCCTGACTAATACAAAAGTCAACAGATTTCTCCTACTTTGCATCAGCACCCCTTTGGCTGACTAATACGAGCATCAGAGCAGAAGTTTAGGGTGCTCTTTCAGAATAACCTTAGTGAAGTGCTCTGAGAATTTTTGAAATTCTGTAGTAAAATATTTCCCCAAAGTATTTCCACAGAACATAATTTCCAAAATATGCTTTTTGTGGTCCAATACATTTAAGAATCCCCACCCTCTCTTTCCCCTTCCTTGGGAGTAACCATTAGCATTAACAGATTAAAAATAATAATAATAAAATAAAGGCTAAGAAATCCTTCAGGGAAACGGATGTGGCTCAAGAGGTTCGGCGTCTGTCTACCATATGGAGAGACCGGGGTTCGATCCCTGGTACCTCCCGGTAAAAAAAAAAAAAAAAAAAAGAAATCCTTCAGTACAAGAATTCATTGACTTTTAACTAGGATTTCTCAAAATAATTTGACCTCATCTACAAAAAAGCTCCAGTTTTTGTTCAGAGATTTGTTACTTCTTATCATTACATATTAGCATTTATCATAATGTTCTGAAATTGGACTCTAGATATATGATCCTTAGGAAATATTGATAATAGTTCTCATTTGTTGAGCATTTATTAGGTACCAGGCACTGTTCAAAGTACTGCAAATTATGTAATAGCTGGGTATTTGTTTGATTGCTTTAACAGATTATTCCTCTATCGTGGAAGTCTCAGATGGCAGGCAGTGCAGGAGTTCAGGGCACATCTCTCTGACTAGGTCCTCCTAGGGCTCAGATACCTTTTCTCGTGTTGCTTCACCACCTTTCAGGATCTTTCCTTCTATGTATGATTAAAACTGACTAGGGGTCGGATGTGGCTCAACTGGTTGGGCGTCCGTCTCCCATATGGAGGGACCTGGGTTCGATCCCCAGGACCTCCTGGTAAAAAAAAAAAAAAAAAAAAAACTGACTCATCACACCCCATCCATGCTCCATCCCTCAGTATGAACAAAGGAGAAAATGAAAGCAAACATCTTCCTATAAAGGGCCTGTAAGTTGAACACCACTGCACAGGACTTATTGGCATGGCTACACCCAGCTTACAAGGAATTGTTGGAAATATAGTCTCCGCCTGGGGAACATATGTCCACTCAAAACTCTGCAGGTTTTCTTATTAAAAGGAAGAAGGAAGGAGCAGCTATTTCAAGACAATCAGCCACCTCTGCCGTGTTTTTACCTCATTATAGCCTATAATCAACCCAGTCAAGTAGGTATTTCCCCATTTTATTTTCTTTTTTTAGCACGTAATGTCTTTCCATTTATTTAAGTCTTCAGTTTCCTTAGCAATTATTTTTTAAAGATACTTAGATTACATAAATGTTGCACAAAAAATATAGGGATTCCCATATGCCCCACCTCCCCCACCTCCCACAACCTCCCACGTAAACATCCTTCATTAGTGTGGCACATTCATTGAAATTGATAAACTATAGTACAGAAAGGGTAAAACTAAATTCACACTCTTAGTAATCAGTGACTTTAAGCTTTGAGACCAAGCTACCTAATTCAATAGCCCGGGTTCTTAACTAATACACATAGTTACAATACTTTTCCCAAAAGTAGTTTCCACTGTCCCTGGGTCTTCTTTTCTCATATTAAAGATGGCTCATTTTCCATGTCAGTGTGGCAGAAGCTTTAGTTTCTTTACCATAACTTGGTTCTCCTTTCTTTCTAGCCACATATCTAAACTATTTCTCCCCTCCCTTGGGTGTGGCCATATGACTGTGGCCATGGGATAAGAGATCTTTTGTATACCACTTCCATATCTTTCCTTCCAGCTAGCTGGAATGGAAATGTCCGCCAGGACAACTGGAAGCCATATGGTGAAGATGACAGAGCCTAGCTCAGCCTGAGACCCTGAATGCCTGTGTGAAATAGAGCTACCCCACCTACCTGTTTTCCCACTGGGTATTGTTATGTGAGCAAGAGACAAACTTCTGTTCTGTTTGAGCCATTATAAAATTTTTCATCTGTTTTTTTCCTGGTGGTTAGTGTACTCTGAAAAATACAATCAGTTAGCATGATGTCGTGGATGACACATTGAAAGACCTGGGTTAAAATCTGTTTATTTACTACCAATGTGACATTGGGCAACTTATTGAATCTCTCAGAATCTCGGTTCTCTCATCTTTAAAATTATATTCAATCATAGAGTTGTAATAAATAAATTAGTCTCTATAAAAGTCCTATTTCTTGTTACTTATTCCATTCCAGTGACCAATTTGTGCTTAGTCTAGTTGGCCCACTGTTTTAAATATACATGCCTTAGTGTTAAGAAAACTGTTTAAAAATGTGTTTTTAGGTACCTTTAGTGTGTCCACTTTTATATTACTGAACTTTTGAATTTACGTTTAATGACTTTTGAAAAACATATCTTAGTAAAATAAGAGAATATCAGTTTGGGTATGAATATATCTGTCTGACCACTTATTATCTGCGTCACTTCCCTGAGGCTTAGATTCAGGATTAATAATTTTGAATAATAATAGTCCTCTTTTAGAACTGTGAGCATCAGATACAAATCTAAAAGTCTGTGAAACCAAATCTTGCACACTGACAGTTTCCTTTCTCTCCTCAAATAGCCTTCCATATGGAGCACTTTTAGTTATTCCTCCTGGACTACAATTACCTCTCTTCTCCAAATGTTAGCGCTGAACAGTAACAGCTAGCAATTTGGAATCTCTAGGATGCAGATTTGTTTCTGATTGTAATGCTGAATTACAGCTTATTCTCTCAACAGGCTTGTGGATTTGGAATGATTTGTGAGGGAAGCCGGCCTGTTCTTCATTGTCAGGAGAGAGGAGGACAAATACTGGTTGCACTGCATACCCAGGCAAGCAATGGTCACAGAGCAGACAAGGCTAATTTTGTTACAGAAATATTGTGTTATAGAAATGTTTAGTGGTTTAAGTGCCTCTAGCATAATATACCTTTGAATGTTTCCTCTCTAGTAGGGGTCTTGTATTTGGAAGACCATGGATGAATAACATTCAGGATCTGAATTCACTTTACCTGATGGAATCTCACTTACAATGAAACTAAAGACCCCAGCCCATTTGCTTCCCATACCCATTATGTTTTAGAAGGGATGCAGTAGTTATAAATTGCACTTATTGTAGGCCCCTTGGCTTAACTGGTTAATGCAGAAAAATATGCAAAGCATATATGTCCCTGCATAGTCTTTCTACTAGGTAGAAGCAAAGCAAAAACCTTGGGAAACAAGTAAAATTGTGTTTCCAATGAACTTTTTTTGTTTCTATTCAATGTAGTGTCTACTTGAAGTCAATGCATTTTAACTCAACTCAGTGGCACCCAATAATAATATCACACTGAAAGCATGAAGAAGCTTGGGTTTAGGATTGATTTGTTGCTAGGCATTCCCTTTGGGAATCCACATAGATTGGTCATGTAACTGAGAAGGATTTTATTGTTTGTTTGTTTGTTTGTTTGTTTGATGTTACCTTTGTAAGGTAAGTTATAAAACCTCAATTTATTGGAGCTCTCTGCTTAATCTTGTGCTTTATTGAGTGTCAGTCGGAATTCCTTCTTTTTTTAAACCTTTTTGGTGACATTCTAAACACTATTGTCTCACTTTTCTTCTTTACTGAGAAAAAATATTGTGTTAAATTTACTTCTTTTTTTTAACTTTATTTTAGAGAAGTTTTAGGTTTACATTTACAGAAAAATTACACTAAAAGTATAGGGAATTCCCATATAACCCCCTCACCCACATACCCACACACAGAGTTTCCCCTATTATTGACCTCTTAGATTAGTGTTACAGTTGATTAAACCAATATTGAAGCCTTGCTACTAACCAAAGTCAGTAGTTTACATCATGGCGTACACTTTGTGCTGTACAAATCCATAGGCCTTGACAAACGCGTAATGTCATTGCAATATCATACAGAAGAAGCTCACTGTCCCAGATATGCCCGGTTCCACCCACTCATCCTCCCCACTTCTGAACCCTTGGAAACCACTTTCTTTATATCAATGGTACAAGTTCTTTCTCCAAACAAACTAAAAACAACAACCAATCTACCCCAGTCCACAGCCAACCCCCTTATGATTGTTCATTCCCCAGCAAGGACCCAGGACAACATCTGCTTTGGTAGCCCTAGGCTGAGAGGGTACCCCGATACCCTGATGGAAGGAATTATCCTGTTTGCAGCTACAAACACTCCCTGCCCATTTTTTTTTTTCCTCGAATGGGACTTGTCCATCATCCTCATTTTGTTGGTTGTCAAGGGCAAGCCCAAAGAACTGGACAGTAGAAGTTGTCTGCCACTCTGCTGGGATTCAGGGCTCCACCAGCATTTGAATAGTCCAAAGATGTAGGCCTCTGTGAAATATACTTAACAGGTACATTGAAAATTATAGGTTCAAATAAAAGGAATAGAAGAATCATGATTAGGGGAATTATTAATGAGTATGATTGTACTATATTGGGGAAATAGATTATCATGTATTCCCAGATGGGGCCCACCAAAGGCATGTTGATTGCATGGTGCTGTATGCCTTGTTCTGTTACCCAGATGTCCCTAGAGCTCTTGATTGAGGCTTTAAATTTAATTCTCAATGGCTGAATAATTTGGAACACTATTTCATTTGTGTTTTACTTTTTTTGGAACATGAATTATTTTGAGACTATAATAAAGGCTATGCATAATCTCAGAAATTACTGAGAAATAGAGAGAGAGAGAGATCTCACAACAGACACAGATTTACCCAAAAGTTTGCATACAATTTACAGGCTCCTGCAACTGGCCCGTGAGCTCCTGGCAATGGACCTCAGATTAACAATCCAAGCCATAGAGTGTTTCAACAGTTTCCTTCTACACATTTGTTCTCATTGTAATAAAATATAGATATAGAAAAAGGAATTTGGCACACTTGCATTTGCTAAAATATATGCCAGGGAAGTTCCTTGTTAATGAATTCCTTTATTACAATGTCTTATTAATTTGCCTTTTTTTCTTTTAAAAGCAGGACATCAAAAGAATAAGTCTGCTTAACCAAGGTTGGTTGTTAATTCTAAATAGGTGTGGATTTTGGATTTTAAGAGCTCTTCTGAGTATCCCTTAAACTCAGCATGTGGAAATAAATTCCAAAGTTTTCCTTAATTTCTCCAAAGCAAAAATACATAATTAAAAAAAAAAAAAAATACCAAACACCAGATGCCCTCCTGTATTTTCTGCCAGTTGAATCAAGTGCATTTACTCCTCTCTTTTTCTAGGCCACTGGTTCTCAGTGAGAGTGGAACTGTTCCCAAGGGGGACATCAGAAATTTGCAGGGATATCCTGGATTGTCACAGTGCCAAAAAAGGGGCTATGACGGCTATTTAGATGACCACATCAGCATTGACAAGAAGACTTTTCTTTTTTCTTTTTTTTTTTTTTTTTTCCCACATCCCTCGTGATACTTTGTAATCTCCCCTAGGACATTAATATAGGGGAAAAACCTATTCATAATGATTGACCTAGATTTTAACACCCTTTTACAAGTACACACAAGCACACAATTGCATCGCACAGGATTGCATGGTTTTTAACATACTGTGACTTTTTTCAAGAGTGCAACCACCGTTAATTAAGGGAAGCTTGTCCCTTGCTTTGGTTAAGAAACTTACTAAGAGTTGTTTTCCAGTTTGGAAAATCATGCCAGGGACAGCAGTGCTATTCATGGGATTCTGGTCACCAAGAGAACACAGCTGTGTCAATGTACATCTGTAACTATCAGGTTCACAAGTCCATGTATGTGTGTAACCTTTTCGTTTTCACGTCTTCTAGTGTAGTTATTCCAGGCATCTACATATTGAAATAATATCATCAATTATAACTTTATTAATTATATCATATAATTATATGTGGTGTGATTATAAATATAATTTATTTTCATATTATAATTACTTAAAATATTGTCAAGCTTTTCAGACATTTTAAAAGCAAAGAGAATATTGTCTAAATCAAAGTTATTTTGAGAAAAATGGTCCCACAAAAAAATGTTAATCTCCTCGGCCTTTTCAATAGTTACTAAAGAAAATACACTCATACCATTCTGTATTTTAAAATTCAGGGAGGGAAGCGGCTGTGGCTCAATCAGTAGGGCTCCCGTTTACCATATGGGAGGCCCCGGGTTGTTAAAGGGGCAAGTGAATTACTGCCTTCTCAGAGCTGAACTCAAAGGGGAACTTTGACTATTGACTGTTAAATAAAATATTGGAAATTTATTTCTTTTGTTCTCAATTCAATCACCTGTGAAACATCCATAAACCAAAATATGAACAGAAGTCGGAACATTTGAATTCAAATTGTCTCTCTTCACTTCATTCCCAGAAATCCTCCACAATGCAAGCTTGAATATAATGAAATTTTGCATAAATGGCATGTGGCAACCTCATTTAGCATAAGCTGAGGAACCTAGTCATGCTTTAACCTCAGAGCTCTTGCATTTCATTCCTTCATTACTTTTCTTCCTTGCAAAGCATTCTTTAGCCATGCACCAAGTTTGAACGATGACAAAGCAAATCTCCAGAGCTGAAAATAGTGTTTCAATATTTCCATGCACCTATTAATACTTTCTGATGAGTATCCAGTGCACTCAGTGCCCTCATAAAAGATTCTGAAAGCCTGATGTTAGATTGAGATCTGAGTTTGGAGAGACCTCCTCTGTTACCCCCGTTTACCATTACTCTCCTCCACTGTTCCAGACCATTTGGTGCATTTTGATATTTATCAAAAATAAAGTGAATTTTTGCCCCCTATTTTCAATCAATCCCCAGATCCTATTAACTCTTCCATTCCAGTAATCTTCTAAAAGGAGTTTGTAACCTTTTTTGTTCCATGGACCCCTTTGTCAGTTGGGTGAAAACCACGGACCCCTTACTAAGTCCACACTATACTGTGTATTATTTAATAAATATATCACACCCGCACCAACGCATCCCCAAAGAATCATGTTTTGAATCTCAATTCAAGCTCATGGACCCCTTGTTTAAGAACCCCTGTTAAATGCTTCTTCTCTGTTTCAAAGGCATAGAACAAAAACAGTGAATACTTCTTGGGTGCTTACAATGTGCTAGATTCAGCAAAGTGCATGATGTGCATTGCCTCAGTGAGTTTTCTTAACAACCTACGAGAAAACCTCTATCATTATCCCCATTGTACAGAGGAGAAAACAAACATTCAAAGAAGTTTACAGTTTTTATTACTTGGCAAAGTTCACACAACTGGTCGATTTGATGGCAAAACCCTTATATGTTTCTGGTTTTATGTTTATTTCCCTAAATTGCTGAGTTATCATTCCATTTGTTATTTTTGCTTCAAATATCAGCCTGATCACAGAATTATACAATCTAATCTCCATCCAGAGTTGACATAACTCTCCTACTCAAAAATCTATGAGGAGCAGATGTGGCTCAAGCAGTTGAGTGCCTACCTCCCACACGAGAGGTACCAGGCTCAGTTCCCGGTGTCTCCTAAAGAAAACAAACAAACAATGAGCAAAAGCAAAACAAACCAAACAAGCAATGAGAAAAAAAATTTATGATAAATCAAGTTTAGACTTTGTAGTCTGACATTAAACAACAACCATAATTTGACCAAATCCATCCTATGTTATTTACCTCTTTTCTGATTCCCATTTAGTTTTTACCCTGGTAGAATATTCTTGCCCCACCTGTCTTAGTTTCCTGGGGCTAATATAACAAATATCAAAAACTGGTTGGCTTAAACAGTGGGAACTTATTGTCCCACAGTTTTGGAGACTAGAAGTCGTCCAAAACCAAGGTATCATCAGGTCATGCTTCCTCTGAAATAAGCAGCGTTCCAGTGGTAGCTTGCTGGGAGTCAACCTCTGCCTTCATACTAGGGCATCTGTCTCCTTCTGTCTCCTCCTGTGGTTTTACCCCTCTGGCTCAGTCATCTGGATCTCTGTCTAGATTTCCTCCAATGCAGTCACGTTGGATTGAGACCCACCCTGATTCAACTTGCCCTCATCTTGCTCTCATCTTCTAAGATCCTGTTTACAACTGAGTTCACACCCACAGGACCAGGGCTTGGGGCTTGAACATGTCTTGTGGAGGACATGATTCAATCCCCACCACCAACCAACCACCACTCCCTCTTTCTGTCTCTGCACATGTTACCATTCCCCAAACCCTCTGATGAGAGAGACGCCTCTTTACTATTGATCTAACTCTTCCCTCCCTCAACAGCCACACCAGCCCTCCTGGCATGTGATTGCGTTTTTCTCAATTTCTAAGTTTTCTTGCAAAATCTTGTCACAATAAGATGGTTGCACTCAGTAAATAGTTCATGATTTATTGATTAAGGGGTCCTTTTCAGTTTTTGTATGTTGATTTCTCCATTTTGTTGGACAGATTCAATCATTCCCTCCACTGTGCTTGCACTATGCCCTTTTTAATTCTTTGCATACCTCTACTAGACAGCAAACTCCAAGGCAGGGGCCATGCTTTGTTGATCTCTGTGTCTTGTCAGAACCAGAATTAATAAGGACTCCATAGTTGTTTGTTGAATAAATGAAGAAAATGATGGGAAACAAACTCCAGGGCTTTTATGGTTATTATATCTTTGCTCTAGGTCTCGCAAAGGATAGTGACTACTAATGGGAATCAGCGGCCACCCCCCAACCCTATGGGGAGCTGGATTGAGATGGTGAGATAGAACATGTAGCCATTTAATTCACCTTAAAATGCTACTAGGCAAAAACTACACCTTGGCTTTGGGGGCTAGAAATCAAACAATATATAATATCTAAGTGCTCTTACTAGGACAAGGAGAGCAGATTTAAATAAGAAAATAATAAAATGAGATTTGGCCAAGATACAAGGTTAATGTCTTCTCACTTCCCAAAAAGTACGGAGAGATCATCATCATCATAGCCGTTGGGGGTTAGAGCTTACTTCACATCCAAGTGATGGTGACTTCCACAGACAGCTATTCCCCAGGGCTGCCCTGATCATCGTGCCCTGCATAAGCAGGAGATTTGCCCTGTTGTCTCCACCCAAGTGGTACCTCAAGCCCATCTAAAGTCCTTTAATTCAAACAGTGACCCATCCCATGGAGGCATGGATTCCTGAAGCTGATGTCTTGGAGAAGAAGCATGGATTTTCATCCATCTGATTGTTGTTTTCAGTAAAAGTCTTTACTTCTTTCATTTTCTCTCTGCCAAGTACAAATCAGTGTATTTTCAATATCCCAGGGTGTTCACTCCGCATTGCCAGCTTCCACTACTTCTCTTCAATTAACTAGCAGCTGTAAAAGAGCTTTTCAACTGACATGGGGAGAAAGTTCTAAGAAGGAAATGGACTGCATCCCACATCACTAAGGAGACATGCCCAGAGGGGAGACATCAGATAAATGAATACTCTATGCCTAGTTGGGTTTGGTCCCAAACATGTATATTGTTTCTTATCCCAAGAGACAGGGCAAGACCAAATATGATGTAATTAGGATTTTTTTGCCTCTTCAGTTAAAGGTCTAGAATATAGGGCAACTGCGTAGTTTGCCTCTTAGACCCTTATTGCTAGGCCAACACAGTGGACTTGGCCTTCTGTATTTCACCTCTCCAGCTGCAACAAGAAGCACAGAAACAAAAGGTTTAGGGCAGTTTTAGCCTAAAGTGAGCCCTCTGTATCTTCCTTTATTGTGGCTACAGCCTGAGTCTACTAGGTCTTCCAAGGGACTTTGCAGCAGAGAGGATGTTACAGAAATTTCTCCTCACCTATGAACCTGAGGAGGAAGGAAAATAACCGAAGAAAATTTACCAAAAGAAAAAGAAAAAATAATTTTTACTTTCTTTCCTTCCGCCCGACCCCTTCATAGATTGTGGGTCCTTAATCCCTTTTTGAGCTCCTCCTCTTTGGGGTGGATAGTGTGTGTATAGGTTTGTGTATGTTTTCTAGCATGTGAAAATGAAGAGATATTGGTCTTTTCTAGAGATCAAAGTGTACTACCAACAGTCGTTGCAGGGGATGAAGACATCTGTAACTCCAAATGGTCCCATGAGTGCCAGAATACATGAACATAAAAAAGAAACTAATTTTAGGTTAAAAGTGAGGGAACACTGTCTCATTCTCTTCTCCTGCTTAGTGGTGGCACCTGCAACTAAAGACACTGTTTTTGTTTTCTGGCTCCCAAAGTAAATAGCATGCAATGATTTTGCTTAAACAATAAGAATTTATTGGCTCATGGTTTTTAGGCTAGGAAAAGCCCCAAATCAAGGCGTCATCAAAGTGATGCTTTCTCCCAGAAGACTGTGGTGTTCAGGGTGGCTTCTGAAGAACCTAGGTCCTTGTCTCTTCTGTCACATGACAATGCACAAGGTAGCCTCTCCTGGCTTCTTGGTTCAATAGACTTCCAGATTTTAGTAGCTCCCTTTGTCTTTCTCTATAAGGCTTTCAGTAAAAGACCTATCCTAAGATAGTTGGGCCATTCTCTAACTGAAGTGACCTCATCAAAATGTCCTATTTACAATAAATTCTCACTTTTAGGAACAGATTTAAGAACATGTTTTTCTGGGACACATAGCTCCATGCCACCACAGTGTACACTCTGGACCCAAAAAGACAGGCTCTTTTCACATGCAAAATGTATTCATTCCATCACAACATCCCTTAAGCCTTAAGTCATTTTAGTAACAATGCTAAGTACAAAGTCTCATCAAAATCAGTTATGGATGTGGTCTGTCCTAGAGGAAAATTCCTCTGTAAGATGCACCAGTGAAACCTAGAAAACAAGTTATTTCCTTCCAACATTCAATGGAGGGACAGGCATAGGATAAATGTTCTCATTCCAGAAGGGAGAAATTGGAAGAAAATTACAGGTCACAGATCTGAAACAATTCTGAAACCCAGCAGGGCAAACTCCATTAGATTTCAAGAGCTGAGAGTCATCTACATTAGTCATGTACATTGCCTAATCTGTACATTTCTTCAATAATGTATTTCTGTGTGCATGTGTGTATATATGTGCATGCGTGCATTAATTATTTCATATTGTGCAAAAAACCCAAAGGCTAAGTCTTAACCAAGTAGGAAATATCATAGGATTTGTCTAAAATAATTTAAAGATTATCTGTGTTTTTCAGATGTAAATTTTTGCACTACAAGGAATGACTTCTTTGCCAGCTTTCAGAATACTAAATTATAATAATCCATCACCATATAAACTCTATACTTCTATCTTTTAAAAGTTTAAGAACTAAGTTTGTACTAGTTTTCGTTATTTTAAAATGCATCAATTTTACTTCATCATTTATTCAAATTTCCAAAGTAAGGGGAGTACTAAGGTTAGAAATTCCCTTCTTAGTCAATTTTCTTTTCTTCAGTCTTGTCATCTGTGCTTTAGTTTCCTTTTCTTGCAAATGATTCATATATAAACTAGGTCTGTTTCCTAAGCCACAACTTATGTAAAGCAAAGTTAGATGAGAAAAGCAAATGATTTGCTAAATTATGCCACAATTTATAGCATTCCACAATGTTGAAATCAAGCAGAAAAATTCACAAAATCCCAGATAAAATACTTGTTTTACTGATTAACATTGGCTAAAAGGAACTGGAGGGTGGGGTGGTGGAGAGGAGTTTCTTTTTACTATAACTAAAGACTTTGCAAGTCCTGTATTTGTGAAACTATTTTGTAAACTGTTCCTCTTTTCTGATATTCATTGGAATTGGTGGTAATGGGATCAGCATTTGGCTGCTGGTACCATCCAATAAGTCCATGTTTGGTTTGGTTTAGGCTTAGAAGTGTTAAAGCAAACCCTCCAAGAAACCAGGAGTAAATAATCTTTCAGATTATTATGAACAGGAATCTATACTATAGATTAACTTTACCGAAAGACATTTTAGAAAATGTGAATGCCTATCTCAGAGAAGGGGATTTTAAGTTAGTAACTGACCATTGTACCCTTTCAAATCCCATCACTTTGATTTCTCTTACTTAGAGTTTCAGATTAATTTAGCCAAGCATGAGTCTCGTCCTTCCCAGCTTTCCCTAAGTATTTGTGTCTGAATATACTTTCAGTTTTAGGAATGGAAAAGCCATCGAAAGAAGGCATGGCAGGTTGAAGGAGAATGGGCTTATTCAGGCGTTGCTTTGCTTCATGGTAGTTTGCGATTGCATTCATATTTTAAAAATCTAAATCAGAACCCTCATCACTGACTCTGTAGGGTGTGAGAGTGTGTGTGCGCGCACAAGGACACTACCATATGGCAAAAGGCAGAGATGCTAAAAGCCATATATAACAAAAGAGGAAGGTTAATTAGCAAATTAATGAACTGAATTCTATACAAGATATTAACTATACCTTTAATTTCCAGATACATATGTTTTCAAAAAATTCTGACTTGATAAAGCTATTGAGACAAGAGCATTTGCTAGGCATGGTTCCCACTTATGAAATATCAATATCTTGAAAATCCAAACATGCTTATTGAAATCCAGTTATGCTCTCATTTTCAAAGGGGATATGATAACAAATACTGAAATCCTTAGATAAACATCTGGAAATTGGGGCTAAATAGAAGTAGAATGTGTTATTGTTTATGCATGTTCTATTTGTTCTAAAGCACCTATTCTTCCACTTTCTTTCCCATAAACTGTAAGGTGCTGCAGGGCGGAAAATTGCATTTTTATCTCCATGTTGAGTAAAGTATCCATAAAGTCTAATACCATGCAGATGCTCATGGCCACTCAAGAGTGATGAGGAAAAAAAGGTGCTTCAGAAAAGTATCTTTTGTTCTACTGAACCTAGAGAGGTTCTCTAATTATGCATGAAAGAAAATAAAAGGTGTGTGTCATTTATATTAATGCATTTGTTGTTATTTGTATTGTCTTATTCCCATGGGTACTATAAAATTGAATTTAAATGTTGTTAAAGCACATAATAGGCACTCAGTGTGATAGGAATAGTGTACAATGATAATTATTTCCTTGGGCATTATTTCTGAGGGTGTCAGTAATCAGGAACTGTGAACTCCAAACTTTTCTATGCAGCTGTCTTATTTTAAAAGCTTCTGGATATGTTCCTATGCTGGAAACAAACAAGCAAGCAAACAAGCAAAAAACAGTGATTAGGGAAGCGGCTGTGGCTCAATCAGTAGGGCTCCCGTTTACCATATGGGAGGCCCCGGGTTCGGTTCCCGGGGCCTCCTGGTGAAGGCAAGCCCACCCACACGGCGTGGTTAGCTGACCCAGCGAGCACAAGCAGCAAGGGGGGGATAAATGAATAAATAAATAAAATCTTAAAAAAAAAAAAAAAAAAAAAAAAACAGTGATTAAAGGGCATCAAAAAGAAAATTTTAAAGTTTAAAAGGCAGAGTTCTAATTTAGCCTCTCTCTAAGCCAAACTTTGCAAATAAACTCACTACCTTACCCCGAATGTGGGACATGATGCCCAGGAATGAGCCTCCCTGGCACTGAGGGATTACTACCAAGTATTAATCAGCAATGCATTTGGAAAAAGACCTTCCCCAAAAGGAAGAAATATTAAACAAAATAGAGTTTTTATGGCTACGAGGTTTCAAAGTGAGTCAGGAGGTCATTCCAAAGGTTATACATATGCAGGTTTCAGGCAGATTTCACAAACTGCCACAGTATACAAATCCTCAAACAAAAGTGCTCCTGAGGGCTCTAGGGACATCTGGACACCATAGGCACACAGCCTCATGAAATCATAAGCACCCTCTTGGCAAACTCTCTCTGGGGATATAGGAAAATCTATTTCCCCAATAAAACATAGTTATGCTCATTTATAATTCCCCTAATTGTGATTCTTCTACTCCTTTTATTTGAATCTATAATTCTCAATATGCCTATTAAGTATATTTCTCAGAGACTTAAATCTTCAGATTGTTCATATGCTGGTTGAGCCCTGAAACCCAGCAGAGATGGGACCAACTCCTACTCTCCAGTTCTTTGGGCTTGCCCTAGACAACTAACAAAATGATGATAATGAACCAGTCCCATCCCCAAAACAAGTTAGTATCTTCAACTGCAAACAAAACAATTCCATTCCTCTGCCCCACAATGTCTACATCCCTCCTCAGCCTGAGGCAATCAGAGTGGACATCTACCCAAATCCCTCAAGACTGAGAAATGAACAAAAATAAGGGGGAACTGTAACCATGAACCAAAGCAGATTTATTGTTATTGTGGTTATTCTCTTGTGTTAATGGAGTAACTTGTGACATTGATATAAAAAATAAAATAAAAAAGGCAGAGTTTGTTTTTTACTTTTTATAATAATCAACATCCCATTGAATAATAAATAAGATTCAAATTAAAATCTCCTTTTGGGTCATTTATCTGATAACTGGACTATGGTCATTATTCCATTGTCCTAAGCAACTGAAGGATTTCTTCCTTACTTTTGAGAAAAAGTAAACAAAGATAAGGAAAGAAAAGTAAAACACCATTATAGAGTGATTATTATACAGTGGGTACCATGTCACACCTCTTTCACATGTGTTGCTTCTATGTAACCTTGTGAGGTATGTATTATGATTCCCAAATGAAGGATAAAAAATGTTTTCAATTAAGTCTTACATTCTGAAGTCATAGAATTATCAAAATTATCATTTGAACAAAATTCTGCCCAATTCCTAAAACCAATTTCTTATCCCTATACCATACTAATCACAGTCATTATTAAAAGAGGTGTGAAATTGGCATGTGAGAAATAATCCCTTTACAAAAATGGAAATGTAACAAAGACAAAGAATAGAGTGTTCTCTGCCTGGAAAGAGGTAGGGGCAACACAAAATGATAGGCTTACTCTGGCTCTAGGTTTAAGTAGGGCTGCAATTTCAAAATAATATGCAAGTTAAACAGTGATTTGTTTTCTATTCAGTAACTAAGTCCTGTGCCTATTCTCTGGCTCAGGGGTGTCCAGAAGTGGCTGTTTGTGATAAATTATTGTGTTTGTGTGTGAATGGATGGAAGGACACATCCGAGATAATGTAATGTTTACTGCTTTGCTATTTAGCACAATAGGCTGTCTTTATGGAGTGTAATATTCAAATCTATGCACCACTGCACTTTCAAATAGAGAATTAGCTTCCTATTTTCACTTAAAACTATCCTTTATTTTAATTAACAGGAATGCAGTTTAATCATCCATCTTTACTGCTAAGGGAGGTTTACAGGCTTATAATACTGTCATATTCTAGGATATACAAGTGAGAAACAGAAAGACAATTTGAGGGGAAAAATTAATCTTCGCTTTTTTATTTTTTCCTTCTCCCTCCCTATGAAGAGACAGTTCTACAAGCTAGGAAGTTTCATTGATGGTATGTGCTCTCCCGGGCTAAATCCCATCTCAGAACATCTGTCAGATTCAGACCTATCCAAGGCTTCATTCCAACATCATTGCCGCGGGGCTCCCAATGATGAGTGCAAATATTCTTATACTGGTAGGAGGAAGGATTTGTTCAAGCATCTGTGGGGTGGAATCAGTAGTGCCTGACTTAACAACCAGCTCTGCAGTGGTGGGGGGTGAGCAGGGAGGGGATAGGGGAGGGATACTTGCCAATTGCTATGGTGAAAATATTCCCACCACGGTCAACACTGAGATTTTTTTTCCCGTTTCAAAAGGAACGTTCAAGCTGTTATAAGGAAGTAAGCCGTGTCAGGAACCTGCCGTGTGGTCCAGCCTGTACTCACAAATGTCTTGAGATAGCTTTTCATTTGTGCAGTTCGAACAGCTACCAGGGTAGATACCCTAGTGATGATTTGCCCAAGGAGCATTTTCATTCCTTCCTAAAGAGATAATGAACATTATTGACAAAATTTAGGAGACATCATTTTTCTATTTTATCATTCATCTCGTCAGAAATATTTTGAATAAAACTAGATTTGTGAGAAGACCTAGTGGTCTTACACTTATCATCTCCTGTTGCTTTCAAAATTAAATGTTTGTTAATATGTCTTCCTGATTGAGAATATGAGGTGGCAGGCTATTAAAAGTTTTGCCCAAATTAATACAAGGGCAGTTTAGAAACTGTCAAATGCAAATAGTGGCAATTGTTAGAGATGTTAATAGGCTATACAAAAACTGGTTAAAGCACAAATTTTTACTTTTCTCTGGGACCTAAAAATAATTACTCAAGGAATTACATCACAGGTATTTTTGGGAAAAGCTAACAACTGTAGCTTTGCCAATTAAATTAAAAAAAAAAAAAAAAGATAAAAGAATTTCATACTCTGTCAAGGACCTGTGCCCAGCGAAAAGTGGTTAATTCTGCATCTTACAGTTTGCTACATGTAAGTTTCATGGAAAAAGGAACCTCTTTTCTGCCCTGCACACTGTCAAAATGTCCATCTTTACACAGTGCCTACACATAGAAAAAAACTCAAAAATATTTGTTTAAAATAATGAATAAAGTAATTAATTTGAAGGATAAGATAGCAAAGCAAATTCTAATCATTATTCCTATAACATTGTTTACTTTTAAGTATGACTGCATGTTAAATAGGATGTTTAGAAACTGTTTCTTTCTAAAAGCTCTCTATAGGCAAAAAAATATAAACTGAAATAGTTTGTCAAAGAAAGGCCTCCAGATGGCAGAATATCTTTTATGTATATGGATCAATCAGATTGTGCCAAAGATAATAAAAAGAATCCTATTGTTTTCATTACTTCTCTACCCCTGGCAATTTTATGCATGTAATTCATTCACTCATTTGTTCGTGTCTTTATTTAAGAAATGTTTATTGTTCCAGGTACTGTTTAAACAGTGGAAACACCAATCATCTACTATGATAGGCATAAGGCTGGCATGACTTTCTTTCTGTTTCTTGAACAGACCAAAAGCTGGAAGACAAAGAACTAGCATCAGATGCGGTCGGAGAGGGAGGTGGGGATAGAACGTGGGGTCTTTGTAGCCTGGCTAAGGAGTCAGAGTTTAATTCTAAATACAACAGAACACATTGGAGGGGATTATGCCAGAGAGTGGTGTGAGTTGATGTACATTTGTAAAAGTTCACCTGACTGCTGTGTGGAAATAGATTTTATATGACAAGGGTAGAAACGAATTAGGGAACCAATTAGGAGAATATACAGTTGTCCTTGTGGAAGGTGACAGTGAGTTGGCCTAGGCTGGTGTGAGTAGAGATGCAATGGAGATTCAGAACATTCTTTGGAGAAAGAAGAGGCAAGATTTGCTGACGAACTGGCTTATAATGGTGACAGCAAGAGAAATAGAGTATTAAAGAATTTTCTGCCTGAGCCACTGAGTAGATAGTGATGGCATTTACTAAAATCGGTAAGACTGAGAAGAGAGTAGAATTGGCAGCCAAGATTAAAAGTTCAATTTTGGCCATGTTCACACTTTGAGATGCCTATTAAATATCTAAATGGAAATGTCAAGTGGGCAGTTTGTTATACAAGTCTGTAGTTCATTGGAAAAACTGGAAATGGAGACCAAATTCTGTGAGCCTCTAACATATAGATAGTATTTAAAGCTAAAGAATTGGATGAATCACCCAGAGAGTATTTATAGATAGGAAAGAGAAGGGAGGCCAGGACAGACCTCAGGAGCATTCTAGCATATACAGATGAGCAGAGGAAGAGAAGCCAGCAAAGACTCTGAGAAGGAGCAAACATGAAGTAGAAGAAAGCCAGAGGGAAAAATATATACCATGCGGGAGTTATTAAGATCTTTGAGAAGGAAGGTTGAGAAATCAAATACCCCATAGAAGGGTGGTGTGGGGAGGCAATCTCCAGGGGTCAGTTGTATTTTTGCACATCTGAGATTCAGAGGCGCTGACTCCCGGGCTCTAGACTGTCTCTTCAAGACTCTATAGTGAACAACCTTGGAAGATATAGATAGTGTCTCCCTCTGAAGCAAAGGGCAGGCTTGTTTACTGTCCACTACAATACAGATAATGCTGCCTGCTAAGGTGTTTAGACAGGACTTACTACCCAACTTAAAATATCAGGGTTCCCTAAACTCAGCATTCCTCTTGTAAAGTGACTCCCTTGCACGTGCAGTAGTTACTTGTCCTTCTTCACAATGCCCTGTGGGGTTTGGCACTCAAGGAAACAGCACAAATGCTGACACCTTGATGACTGCCATTGCTGTCATAGGAAGTCCTTTGTCTCTGACCTAGAAGTCTCGTGTCTTCTGCCAACATCTCTGAAACTGTGGCAGGCTAGCTTGCTAGTTTGAAAGTAGAATACAGTGAAACCTCAGACCCTGCACGGTTCCTCACAGGTAGGAGCTAGTGTTGCTAGTCCATTTGAGATTTGCTGTTGTGCTAGTGTGTTTTTCTCTAGCAGTATTCAGGGGCTCCGATGCAGGCTCAGTGCAGGCAGATGGGGTTATGCATTTGGTATTTAATATGAGCCATTTACTGCTTGATCATCTAGATCCTTTCAGGCAGAGGTAATCTCCCATTCCTGGGCTGTGCAGACCCAGGAAGTCCAATGTTTGAACACTGTAGGTTGAAATGCTGACCAGTGTAACAGAATATTCAGATATTCTAAGAGGCACTAAAATGGTAAAAATCAGTTTTCAAAACCAAATTTTATATTCTTTCATTTTAGATATTAAAGAATTGGGCCTTATGTGATACCCTATTATCAATAGTACTTGACTAAACCTTAGGACGTGGCATATATTTAATAAATAATAATGATTCATCATATATTTTCAGGGCATATATGGAGATAATTACATATTACAGAGGCATGTATTCTAGTCTCTTGTTCATTAGGTTGAGAATCAATACACATGAGGATTTTTTTTGTATGTGTGTTTTTTTAATACAACATTTCCATAATGAATTGTTAATTGAATAGAGGGAAGTTCCTTTACTATGTGGTTGCCAGTTTCTCTCTTTATGATATAAGCATATTATCCCTATAGAGCAGTTAAGCAGATATACGTCTGAAAAGCAATTTAGTAGAAATGATATTGTCTCTGCATGTGTGTGCACTTGCATGCATACAGAATGTACTGTGAGATTCCAAGTATTTGACAATCTGTTTCTCTTAACAGACAGCTACACAGAGGGAGAGCTTTGGGCAATTTTCATCTCCAGTTCTAGGTTGATACCCCCTCTCCTACCTTACAGCCTGATATCCACGGGTGTCCTCAGCTCTCAAGTTCTGTTTGGCTCATCTCCATTTGGATACCAGGAAATTTCTTTCTTTCCATCTTAGAGTCTGTGTGGTGCAAGCCCATCAGTTTTGTCTCTATTCTAGGCTGAATTCCCTCACTCATTCCTAAGTGTGTGTTTTGCATGTAGTCCATTTGCCAGAAGCAACTTTATATTAAGATTGAAGTCTTTTAAGTCTTGCTGGACACCTAAATTTTATCCTGTGCTAGAATTCTGTCCATGTTGAAGGTTCTAGAAGAAGATAGAAGAGACTTTTCTTACTGTGGAAGAATGTCCAGTGTCCCCGTAGGAGAAGGAAGGAGGGGCAGGACACACCTTGGAATTCCTCTTTTCCCGTTCCTTGCTCCTGTCTCCTTGTACACGTTCAGGAGCCATGCCTGGCTCGGCGCAGACTGACAACATCCGCTATGGCAGAGTGAGTGGATTTCAGCTTCAGGGGCAATGTACCAATGGAGTAAAGAGAATCTGTAATTGTTGTACTGAGGACTGAGAAAGTGTCTGAGCACTCTGTAGGGGTCCTCAGTGGAGCCTAACACCCAAGACAGACAGAGGTCTAAAGCTCAGCATGGGGTCCCTAAAGCAGGGCAATACAAGGAATGCATTTTCCTCACAAAATGCAAGTTTTGGGATTTCCTGTCAAAGACATGCTGGCAATCAGAGCTGAGCTTCTCCCCTTCTGGGAGGTGGGGGAGCTAAAATGGTATTTGTGGGCCATTGGTATGCACAGCTCTGCAGGCTCAGAGCACAAGAAGCCCAGGGGCCCTTCTTAGTTGGAGGTTCACGGCAGATTTTAATGCGAATTGGTTGAACACAATTTGGTTTTTCTCATTTCCTCCCTTAGTCCTCAGCCAAGCACGTGCATGCCACACACCCCACCACCTGCATTGACTTGCCCTGACCATTTCACCATTTCAGCCCCTGCCTAGTCAACACAATAGTAAATAAACATTATTTTTAGAGCACAGTTAGGTTTGCAGAAACATTGCAGACATAGCACAGGGTTCCCATATATGCACTCCCCACACACGTGCACAGTTTCTCCTATGATTAGCCTCTGGCATTAGTGCAGTACTGCTGTTACAATTGGTGAGTCAACACTGGCACATTTTTCATAACTAAAGTCCGTAGTTTACACTAGGGTTGTCCGCTCTTTGTACAGTTCTCTGATTTTGATGAATGTATAATGTCAGGATCCACCAATACAGGATCACACAGCAGCCCAACAATTTTTAATGCAAGACAGTTTAACCCAATTTTATTTTATTTAAACTTCAGCCAGGTACTTTTTTAAAGGAGAGGAAAAAAATTACTAAATCTTTTGCCCTTAACATGGCCTAGGAGAGTCCTTAATATTTTTATTTCACGCAACCATTCTGACCACACCTTCCCCCATTCTCCACTCACCTAGTTTCCAGATAATCTCAAAGAGTTGAATTTTCTGGAATATAGTCCCCCTATCATAATTCTAGGTCTTTGTATAAAATCCTCCCTCTGCTATGTTCATTTCCACCTGATGAAATCTTACTCATCTTTCAAGGGTAAGTGTAAATGTCTCTTCTAGGAAATTCCTACTGACCCCCAGCCTTCCCCGTCCTGCTCGCCAGTGTTTTGCTGTCAAAATGGAAGAGCCTGGGGGAGAAAATCTGTTTAATGAGCTGGTAGAATAGAGAGAGTGGAATGGGAAAGAGAACCACCCAGTAATCTCTTCTCTTTGCATATTCATGAAACAAAGAAGAAAAGGAATCCCCTGCTTTACTTGACAAATCACAAATTATCATGAAACAAAATGAGAAATTAGTAGCTTTTGACCTCTAAAAATGTCATAAATGTTGAAAGTAAATGTCGCTTTTACATACATACAGATTATAGAAATGTATGAGGCATGCTTTTTCTAAAATGTGTAACAGCATAAAAGGCATCGTCCGTGTGTGTCAGTTTTTAGGGAAGTATACAAATGTGTACATGCCGCTTTTAAAGCATAGTATTTGTAAACCGTATGTTGAAAAAGCATATGCATGCCATGTGGACAATGTATGATAAATTCTTGGCGACAAGAATCAGGTGGCTTCCCTGTGGGATCCTTAAGTGTCTTCTGAGGAGGTTCTCATCCACCCTGTCTGAGATGACCACTGGAGGTGTTTGCATGGAGCTGGGATGCACTGCATCACGGGCTCTGGGATTCAGTAGCTGTTAAGTCTTATGGCCTCCAATGCAGTGGGACAGTATGTTTTTGCCCCTGCATGGTAGAACTTAGCTGACTTAGCTGATGAGAAGAACGCAGGGTTCCAGGTGTTACACATCAGCAAATATCACCTTGCTATGGAAGGAAGTGAATAAATATTAACACTCTGTAATTTGTATCAACAGCCCTGGAGATTAGGGGAACCTTCATGTAGATGGGCTTCTGTCAGCCGTACTTAGACACCTGTATTAGTCAGCCAAAGGGGTGCTAATGTAAAATACCAAAAATGGGTTGGTCTTTTTTTTTTTTTTTTTACTGGGAGGTCCCGGGTATTGAACCCGGGTCCCTCCATATGGGAGACGGACGCCCAACCATTTGAGCCACATCCGTCCCCCTGGGTTGGTCTTTATAAAGGGTATTTATTTGAGATATAAGTCCACAGAAACCAGGCCATAAAGCATTAAGTTTCTTCTCTCGCCACAGTCCATTGCCACGTGTTAGAGCAAGACAGCTGCCAGCGTTTGCCAGGGTTCAGGCTTCTGGGGTTCCTCTCTTCCCGGGGCTGCGTTTCTCTCCGGGCTTAGCTCCTGTTTCCTCCACAAGGTTAGCTGCAGACGATCAGGTGAATGGCTTGCTTCTCTTCTGCTGGGGCCTTTTTCCAACATCAAAACTGCTTCTCAAAAGACTGCTTCAACTGTCCTTTGCCTTGCCTTTTATATTCGATTCCCCACCCACTAAGGGGTGGGGCTCAACACCCTAATCCTAACCTAATCATGCCCAGATTATCAGATCAGTTTACAAGCATGATTCAATTATATTTTTGGAATTCATAATTACATCAAACTGCCACAACACCTATTTAATGTTTTCGATGCTGTCGGGCAATGGAGTATCAATTGTTTTCCTTTAAGCAGACTCGACCAGCACCCAAGCCGCATGGTACTCTGGACCCTTCCTGCCTATTCAACTTTATTTTGTCCTGCTCTACAGCAGAAATTCCCTCTTTCAGTCAGACACATGTCCTTCCTGTCATTCCCAATTTCCTACCTCCTGAAATGCTCTCCCTTCTATTTCCCAGCTAATCAGATACTTCGAGGCCCAGCTCAGGCTCCACCGCCTGCACTGACTTGCCCTGACCATTCAGCCCCAATTATGCTTTCCCTGAACTTGGTTAAAACTTGTATTCTGTTCCATACATTTATTTCAGGACTTGAGTTTATTATGTATTCTCTCTCTCTCCCAATTGTTTTATTCTGGTGCTTACAAGTAAATCTTATTAATTATCCTAAACTCTTTCAGAGCACGAAATGTGTATTTTGTTTCTTTACATAATCCTTAAAAACTTTACAGTGGGATCAAAATTATATAGTGGTGGAATGACTGGTAAGTAAGTAAAATGGGGACTCGAGATACCATTGCATCAACAAGCTTCCAAAGGGCCATAAAGTTGTCAGTCTTCATAATGGCGGAATCAACTCCATTTGATCGGCCACTAACTCTTTGGCATTATTCGCATCAACTATAGAAATATTAACAAGTTAAAAAATATCTTCATTAAGAAATGCTAATACCTTCAAGAGACAGAAGCCATGTTTCTATTCTTTTGTTTCTGAAATGAAGTTTTGTCCAGGGAAACCTTCTGTAAAAGTCCTTTGGATCACCTATACACCCTACGTGTGCCAACGTGATATTTATCAGACATGAGATAGTTACTTGAATTTAGCTTACATGTATATCCCCATATCCAAAATATTCACGACTTTTCCACGAATCCACCAAGTAACATTTGGAAAATGGATAATTGTCTCTTCTGGATGAAGAGCAGCATAAATATTTTATGTGTTCATCAGCACTGTGCCAAATCTTGCCCAGCTCTAGGTGTGCCACACAATAAATAGTGAGGAACTTCTTTTTTTTTTTAACTCCAGCTAATATAACTCAATGCTTTTCCACTTTGAAAATAAAGGATGACTGCTTGGTTTTTATGCCTAATTTTCCCAATGTTGAAAAATCTGTCACCACTGCTGGAGTTTTGCTAGTAATCTTCAGCTCTGCGTGATGCCTTTGGACTCGTTGCCATTCCTGAAAGTGGCTGTCCTCTTCTATCAGCTTCCTGGGCAGGGGATCAAACCAGCTATTAGATGTCTGTTTGCACTGCATGAAAACAAAATTTAATGTACAGAGACTTATAGCTTCTCTTCACTTAAGCCCCAGGAACCTCATTCTGCCTGACCCCAGGTGTTTTTTGAGCTAATGGGGGATGGATATCCATGGGTCTGTTTGATCAGATCATCTTAGGATATTGAAAGTCCTTTCTGACCATTGCCTGAGGATGGTGAAGGTGACTTGAATGGGTATGTATTCTCCTGCTTTTTCATTTTTACTGTTCTGGGGGAATAGAGTTAGTTGTCTATCCTCAGAGGTGTGGGGATTGATAAAACTGCTATATCAGTCCTCCAGAGAAACAGAACTGACAGGATATATATTACATATATATGTGTAAATATTAAGAGATTTATTATAGGAATTGCCTCCCACGACCATTAGGTTTGGCCAGTCCTAATTCCAGGTCGCAAGTTGGAAATCCGATGAAGGTGAAGTTGAATTTCGCAGGGGAAGCCACAATTCGGGAACTCCCATGAAGGTGACCATGAATTCCCCTGCAGAAGCTAGCTGGCTGAAGAAGAAACAGAAATTGGCCATTTCTTCTTTCTAAATGGCTGAAATCCTCAGTTCTTGTTTTAAGACCAGCAACTGATTGGACGAGGAGACTCCTCTTATTGCTGAAGGCAATCTCCTTTGCTGAATGTAGATGCACTCAACCACCTGGGAAATACAATCATAACATTAATTACGCTTGCTTGGCCAAACCACTGGAACCCATAACCTAGCCAAGTTGACACATGAAATTAATCATCACAACTTCCATATTAATTCTTAGACTTCCTAGACTATGTTATCTCTGGAAGAGCCTGTCAGAGTCTTGCTTTGGAAGATCAATATTTGACATCATCATCCCTCCTTGCAAGTGCAGTTGACTTTTGGAGACCACAAGTAAGCAATAAGCTAAATCTACAAGCATCAGCTTTCTAAACACATGTTTAGTAGGGAGAACTCTTTACTGGCTGATGTATGCCAGCTATTGGTATGGAGGAAATCTGCTTAGCAAATTGGAAGGGACTAGAGGATTAAATACTATTGAAAACGATTTAGCAATTATTTTTCCTACATGCAGGATTAAGGCACAGAGCACAAGAAAATCACAGTTTTGGGAGGCAATAGGAAGATGTGGCCTCTGACAAATAAAAGTTTTTAAAATAGTGTTAACACATGCATAAAATACAGAATTATATCAGGCATGAATTTTTAAAATGTAGAGTCCAGTGAAAAGGGAGCTTGTTAAAATCAGCTTTCTAAAAGATTGCATATGTCTCTCCCAGGCTTGAGAAACAAAGTTCTCTCTCTCTGTATATATATATATACCTTAAGATAAGCTTAGTATGGTAAACTCAAAGCAAACCAAAGCCATGTTATTTCTTTGGTGGTATCGTTAAGGCCCCAAACTGAGAGGTACCTTACCATCACGTACGGTCTGCAGACTTTCAGATTTCGGTCAGGGCCAGTAGCTGGTGTCCACTGGTCCTTGGGCCTCTAAGGTTCAGCCTCTGCCAGCTGTCGGGCAGTGGAAGCCGTGTGACTTGCCTGCGGCTCTCTCTAATTGGGCAGATCACTGAGCAGGCAGCTTATGTCTAAGCCCCAGCTGCTCTGACTTTTTATGGGAGATAATATTTCCTTGCCTTCCACAGGAGCTGCATGTGTGCTAACATTGCCACATTTTGGTGCTGACAATATAGTTTGCAGTATGTTAATAAATCAACGTCAAGGATGACTAAAAGATTCTCTTAGTATCTAACTGCATTGAGATAGCTTGCAATTCAATAACAGCTAGAATAATGAAAGTACACAAAGTATTTTCTGATGAAATTGCCTGTTCATCACCAAATTGCAAGCTCCACAGGGGCAAGGACCATATGGTTTTCTGCTCTGTCCCTCCTCTCCCCACTGTGGCTACCACACACCAGGATCTCAGTACCCCCATTGAGTTGGAGTGCATCCCAATGTCATCAAATACTGGGCAAGCATGTTTCTAAGGGATCTTCTCTAGATCCACACAGGAACAGGTACTGAAATATGAGAGGGATTAGGGCAACTGCCTGAGCCTGGTGACTGCTTAAAGCGTATATTCCCCAAGCCTTCCATCCAACTACTGTGCTCCTCTCTCCTTTCACAAGTTGACAAATCAGACCCATTGGAAACATGCACACACACGCACACACGCATGCATGCGTGTGCACATGTGCTCTCAGAAGTTCTGCTGGTGGTGGCTCTTTGGAAGCAGTGGTGGTTTGTTGAGATGCTCAGCAGATTTGGTCACAGTGATCTCACATCTTGCTATGCAGGCGCTCTCTCCGTCCGCCTCCTTTGCATGTGCATTTCTGCTTAGTGTTGCTATCCCCTCCAGTGAGGACATTGCCTGCCCTGTAAGGAGCTGGAGTGGGGGAAACCCAGAATGATGTGCCTGGATGGGGCCTGTGGGGAGAGAGAGTCGCAGCAGAACAATCAGAAATGGAGATGCGGAGGCATCTGGTGACAGAGAGGCAGGGCTGGAGGCCAGCCAGGACAGCTAGGAGCTGCTTCAGTCACAAGAAAAGTGAGGAGGAGGAGGAGGAGGAGGAGGAGGAGAGGAAGGAGGAAAAGAAAGAAAGTGTTGGGCCTAGAGGAGCCTTTCTGTCACCAAGGTCACAGAAAAAGATGGGTACTAGTGGAATATCTGCATCTGAAGAACAGCTGGACACAGTGTGTCTGCGGAAGGATGGGGGGTTTGGGGGGGGCTGTGGCCTGCGTTACACACTGAGCTGAAATCCTTGTTAGTGACCCTGCCGAGGTAGAGGTTGGCCTAGGTTCCCCCCAGTGCGTACCTGGTTCACCCTAAAGGCTGCTGCCTGTCTTGCCTGACAGGTTACTGACCCATCACGAGGGAAATGGGTGGCCCTGGGAGATATGTAGGAGTTCCCGTCATTTACTCAGAAAGCTGGTACCATTCTTAGGATTGGGGTGTCTGGGTGTTCCTTTGTTTTCCCCACTCTGAGTAGCCGTGATGTGTTCGCTAACGAGTGATGAAGTGGGTCCCAGGTGAGGACTGGGGCCCTTTCCTCTAACGCACTGACCAGTTATGCCCCAGGGAGACAACATTCCTTCTCTGCAAGCCCCGGGACCTGTAGGAGATCCGGGGGTAGCCTGCAGAGCATGCGTAACCTCTGTGAAATCGCCTGCAAAGCGACTTGCTCCTGTGTGTTTCGGTTTTCTGTGACAGGTTGTTTGAGTTTCATTTGGTTCTCAAAGGGTAACATGACCCCCCCCCCCAAAAGGGACAAGGGTCACTCCATTCAAAACAGACAGCCAAGGTCGCAATTATCCAGCCCTCAGGTGCCTTTTCTTTGGCTCCTTTGTTTGGAATAGTTACTGGCATTTAAAAGTTATGAAATTTTCCATAAAATAAATGCTGTCTTCTGCTTTTCTGGAAAAATCAGATCTGACAGCAGGGTCCAAATGCCTGCCCGACACTGAATAAGAACTGCCCCCTCCAGATCGACCTGGGGTTCCCCAGCCCCACCAGGTCGCCTCCACTCCTTCCCTTTTTTCCAGAGCTGCATCGGCCCCTTTCAGGCTCCTGCAACCCACCCACTCCCTGTTAGCATGGGGGGGGGGGAGAGTGCTGTGGGAAAGGGGTTGGAGTCTCGAGCATGGGAACCAGACTGCATAGCCATTAGGTAATGGCCCTATCCTCCGCCACCTTGTGACATTTAGGGGTCTTATAAAATCTTTCTGTCTCCCTTATGTCATAAGTAAGTGGGTAAAATAGGAGTACCTTCCTCATGATTTATAAAAGTATTCTAGAACTGAGTGCCTACAGCTCTTGATAAATGCTGCCTATTATTATTTTAGCTGTCCTGAAGAATTTGGCAAAGTGGGCTCAAATTATTGACCTAAAGATTTCCCGCCTTACTCTGTTCTTTACCATACCTACTACTTTGTCCTAAGAATCTAGGATATACTGAAGTAGATTGTGAGCTAAGCTCAGATCTTGTTTTCTCTCACAGATTTTAAATTCCGAGTCATAGTCTATACCTTCTATCCACCACCTCTTTAAATGGCCATGCTATCTTTCCGGGGGCATCTGTGTTTATTTGTATTTGTGGACGCTAAGTAGGGTCTTCTAAGTATGCACTGAATGTTTATTGAATTGAATTTGTGAGTGTAAAGACCTTTAACTTCCAGCTGGGCTGAACTTGCTTAGTATTGTACTGTCTTTCAGTGTGGGATGTTACCAAATCTTCAGAAACAAGAAGTCAAGTTGATTTACTATGGGCTTCTTCCTATAGTTTCTCCCTTCTTGTCATTTTTCTCTTCTTGAAAGGATGGTAATTACCTCTCTTACTGAGATCCTAGAGCACAAATGGTCCTAGAACTTAGATCATCCTACAAAAAAAAAAAAAAAAAAAACCCACATTCTCCTTGAGAGACTCCTCAGACACTGGAGCCAGAACTCTATGTCTTATGTGTTCTGTACCACATCTGATGCTGAAAATGCCAAGCTGTGATTGATCCCTCAAGATGCCTGCTAAAATAAGTGCATGCATTCCACATACAATAGTTTCATGAGCACAAGTTAAAGTAATGTAAAAATTACAACAGATTCTTGGACCTCGACCGTATCCCCCTGTATTAGACAGTGTTCTCTAGGGAAACAAAACTGACAGAAGATATCTGTAAATATTATGAGGTTTTATAAAATTGTCTCATGTGACTGTGGGGGTGTAGGAGTCCACATTCTTTATGGCAGTCTGCAAACTGGGAAGGTAATCCATGGATTCCCCAGGAGGAGCTGGCTGGAAGGGGTAGAGATGAAAATTCTCTTTTCCAACTGCTGAAATCATCACTTCTCCTTTTAAGGCCTTCAACTGATTGGATGAGACACTGCTCATTGCTGAAGGCAATCTTCTCAGGTGATTGTAGATGTAACCAGCCATGGATGTAATGAACTTACCAATGATTTAAGTCCATGAAATGTCCTCACAGTAACAATTAGGCCAGTGCTTTGCTCGCTTGACCAGACAACTGGGCACCATCACCTGGCCAAGTTGACACACGAGTCTAACCATCTCACCCCTATCGGCGCTTCTTTCCCTCTGTTCTAATTTCTAAGTTTATTGCTGGATTTTGATGTGTGCTTGTTTATGTGTGTGTACTGCGTTTTTGAAACAGAATTTGAAGTTTCAGTGAAAAGTACCACCCTTCTTCTGTGGACTTCTGTTCTTCTCTCGTCCTGTTTTTCTCTTCTATTGGCACTGGGAGTGCTGGCTGTGCAAAGCAGCCAATCGCAGGTCTGACTAGGGTTTGACAGCCTTTGAGAGATGTCCTCATCTTCACAGAAACACTTGGCTTAGGCAACTGAGTGGAAAAATCCAAGTGTTTAGAACTAACCAAACTCAAGCAAAGCCTCATTCTTTCCTTCTCCCCTGCTTTTAGTTATACCTAATGATTGGTGCAGGGAAATGCAAGGAAAGCCATTTCAGAAAAATGTTAAAAAAAGAAAAAAAAAAAAAGTGAAGAGGATAAATTGCTTTGTTTTCTGGGATACTTGAATCAGAACCTACTGAGTATCTACTTCAATTTCTATGCCCTAATAGGATGATCATGATTCTTAGATTCATATTTTTTTTTCAAAATAAAATAGGCATTCATATAAACATAAAAGAAGTGTATTTACCGTAAGTACATATAACACGATTTTAATTCACCGTGAATCTAAATTTTTGTTCTCTATGTCCAATACTCAATCAGAATATATGATTTTTTTTGTAATGCCTGTAGGACTGCCATGCATGATTGTGCTTTATTTGTATTGCACAAAGGTACCCAGATAAGGCCTAAAATCAGTTAGTGCTCCACTTTTTAAGAAATAGTCCTGGGCATGGCCCTGTGCCATCCCATCTCATCTCATTCTCACAAAGGTCCTGTACTGGGCCAGATCTGAAGGTATACAAATGGCAGAATCGTCTGATTTCATGTCATTAGTGGACATTAGCCATCATGTGATTCTGCCTCCCCTTGCATTATTAACATGAAAAACCTCAGGAATGCACGTAAAGAATTGATGTGTTTTCTGATGCCATATCTACCCTAAAATATAACTAATTCCCTGCAGGTTTTGGAAAGTTGGGGTACAACTTCTGGTTCATTGGATTCTTTGATTTGATTAGGTGTGCAAACCATAAGGTCCCAAATGCTCTCTCGGTGAGCAACATGAGATCAATACACAGCAGCAAAGATCTAACGTAAATCACATGTTGGGGCCGAGCCAGAGCAGAAACAGTGGGGCTTTCTCATAATTCCTTGAGTAGAGTCTAAACAGCTGGAAGTTTATAGGCTTATCAAGAACATATGAACAAATAAGAAATCTAATTCACTCAGTGTCTCTGGAGCAAAGTTCAAAGACAGAACCACAGTGTTATTTACCAGGACATTTGTGTATTCAAGCTGAAGAGGGGAGTTATTTAACTGTATGGGGTTTGGTTTCTTTAAGTGTATACTATGGATGTTTTTCAAATAGACTGTGAGAGGTGGTAAAATGTTGTTTAATTGAAACAATGACTAGCTTTGCTGCTTGTACTGCCCTTAGGGCAAAATTACTCACACAGGATTAATCATAAACGTAATTTTCAAAGTATATCATGTGTTGTGGATTAATTTTTCCCCCAGAAAAGATAAGTTCAAGTCCGAATCCCCAATCTCATGAATGATCCTATTTCTAATAATCTTTGAAGATATTACTAGTTACGAGGAGGCCCGAGGGGTTCTAAGCCAGTATGACTATGTCCCTATAAGGAGGGGAAATTTGGACAGATAAAAACAAAGAGAGAAGGCAGCCAAGTGCTGAAGCCAGAATTGAGTTATGCTGTTGCTTGCCATCACCAGAATCCTGCAAACTTCAGAAGAGGCATGACTGTGCTGAAACTTTGATTTCAGATTTCCAGCCTCTAGAACTGTTCACGACAATCAATTTCTGTTTTCAGCCACCCAGTTAGTGGTCATTTGTTACAGCAAGACATCACTGAAAAAATTTTAGCTCAGTCTTCTGGTCCTGCCTCCTCTAAATGAGAATGATGTTCAGAATGATAAACCCAAGGCATATAAAGAAACCCTAATTAATTTAAAAACAGTCAGTTCCCATCCTTTTGCTGTGCTTACTGTCAGCAAAGATTTACACGTATTAGAAAGATTTGCCCTGAAGAGAATTGCCAGAAACCTTTAATTAGCCAGGAGATTCGCCATTCCTTGGATGTTAATTGCTTGGCGTCACCAGCAAACGGCTGGTGAAAGTGTGTTTAGGTTTCAGGATTTGGTGGAAACAATCTTTTTTTAAGGAAGGGTTTTGTTGTTTTGTTGTTAATCTTTCCATATATTTGTTTTCTGAATAAGATGTCTCTTGCCACTTTTTCCACCTGTTGGTTGGCATGAGCTTTTAAGTTGTAAAGAATAACTTTTTTATTCCTCTAAAAAGTTGTCAAAGAAAAGAAACACACAATAAAAATATGTGGTAAAGAAAGAAGGAAAAGGCAAGGAAGAGGAGGAAGGAGAGTGAGAGGTCATCATGAGAATGTAGTAAGAGAATCACACGCCTAGCCAGATGCAAGGCATACCTAGAAGTGGTGAATGTTAATGTCTCCCCTGGCTCATCTCTCTAGACCCCTCTGTTCTTTCTCTGGCAAACATTTTCATAAGAGCCTAGTGGGTGGATGAGAACAGGTTTTAGCATATTTTTCCCCAAAGAAAGGAAAGTTGTAGTTTCCCAGGCACCACAGTCCAGCTGACTCCAGAGCCACTGATGCTTCCTTTAGGAAAAAAAAAAATGTCTCTTGCAATCCTTGCAGGGCTCTAAGGGCTTATCTATAGATGTTTACTCTCTTTAGTGAGAAGTTTTGGGGTGTACGTGGGAGAAAGAGGCTATATTGGGGGGTATCAGGAAAGAAGTAAAATTAGAGCATTGGTGGCCCTCATTTATTCCACACCTTTTGTGCAGAATTTGAATCTCCTTCCACAAAGGGACTAAAAGTTGCATTGAACGTTTTAGAGTGATTGGCTGGCTGTGTGACATAAGAGGAGTTTGCCTTGGAGTTATTCTCCTACCTCACCTTTCTGTTTCTGAGTCCCGCCCCTGCCCCCCATCAAAACAAAGATGTATTGTGTGAACATCATTTCTTTGGGGTGCTGAAAGCAATTAGTTTGCTAAATAGCTCCGCAGTGCCAATGGTTTAACATGTTTGTCATCATAACAAGGAGTTTTTGCATTTTAAAAAGGGAATTTTAGATGTATAATGTTTTAGGCCCAAGGAATAAATATTTTGATAGTGCAAAGCCCCAGAAGAAGAAAATTTTGTAATTGGGAGAAGTTTTAGTTTCACCTTAAAAATCATTCCATCCCAGCCCACCTGAGCTATTTCTTCTTAATCCTCAAGGGTATGGCCAAGACTGAAGACATGCCATCTAATGAAGTGCTTGGATTTCTGTTTTTGTTTTACCTTTTGGCTTTTTGAGGGCTAATGGTTAAAAATTACAAATTAACGAAGCTAGCCATTGTGTTCCAATGTTAAAAGCTGAAATTTCTCTCCAGCTTTGTGATCCTTCAGACACTGTTTAACCTCTCAGAGCCTACGTCAGCTACTCTATTTTTTTCCTAAAAGCAATTTGAAAGAAAAAATTTAGAAGATTGTTGGCACCCCATGTTGGCAAGGATTGATGGGTAAATGGGCACTCTCCTGATCAGTTGGTGTGAGCGTAAAATGGTACGATTTTATGTAGGCCAACTTGGCAGTGTGTTATCAAAACATATTGGGCTACCCTGCAGCCACACACTTCTTCCTAGAATTTATCTGAGGGAGATAATTGAATAAGTCCAGAGCCAGATGTGTTTATAAAGATACTCACTATAGCCTTGTCGAAAACTGGAAAAAAAATGGAAACAAATCAAGTGTTTATCAATATAGGATGAGTTAATGAAATTATAAAAACTCTACAGACAATGAAATGCTATGCATTCATTTAAATTATAGTATGCAGGAATATCAGTTTGCATGGACAGTTATCACAATTTCATTAATAAGTATTAATGAGTGGTGTTCTCTTCTAAATAAATGTCTCCCCACAACCAACCCTGTTATGCAAGGCAAAAACCAGAAGGTTACCTCTGTTCCCTAATCTTCCTTATCTCCCAGATCCAAACCAGCAGGAAGTCCTTTTGAACTCCTGTGTCTTTCAAATCATCCACTTCCCTCCTTCTATACCATTATCCACCACCCCCGTTGTCCCAACTTGGTGTTCAGATATTGTTTGTCAAGTGAACACGATGATGTTCCCATTTTGTGACATTAGCACATCTGCATACATGTCTGTATGTGATGAGACAGGCACGTGGAGCAGCTCACCAAGCTGCCACCTGCGGATTACTTTGAGGTAGTGCGATTCAGCATGATTTCTTAAAATTTGAATTTCTCTGTATTGCTCGAAAGTTTTAAAATAAACCATGTATAATTCACACACACCCCCTCCAAAAATAAAACTATTTGAAATGGGGATAATAAACATGACCCTACCTTTCTCTCTGGATAAACCTGAGACTCAAACAAACTAGTGTGTGAGAAAGGCTTTTTGTACTTTGAAAAATAAGCTTATTTTTTGGGTTATTGTTAGCCTTAACCTTAAAAAGACAAAGATACTCACACGGAGTTAATGGTACCATTGCACTTGTAGTAACAAAAAATTGCATGGCATTTTCTGTTTTACAAAATATGGATTTCAGTTCTTCTCTTTAAGCTCAGAAGATTGGTGGTGGTACTTTATTTAGGAAAATGGGCTGGAATAAATAACAAAAATGATAGTGATAAATGATAATAATAACCATGGCTGCCAAAATTTTTTGAATGCTTACCATGTGCCCAGTGCTTTGGATGGATTAACACATTTAAACCTCACAAGAAGCCTATGATACTAATAATATCCCATTTCAGAGATAAAGAAACTGAGGCAGAGCCAGATTCAGTAATTAATCCTAGTGGGCACAGTTAATGGAGTAGAGCCAGGATTTGAACCTGTATAGTCAGGCTCCAAGGTCAGAGTACTAACCGTATGCTATAATCATAACACATTTAGGAAGTGGCAGAGGTAGAACTTAGCTCCAGATATCAGATGCTATCACTACACAGCCCCTAAAGGGAATTTGTTATGGATTACCATTTCAACACCAATCTTAATTTAGAAATATTTTCAGGCATTGGTGAGTGTTTTGGGGAGTACGGCCAAACCATGTGATTACTGTTGGAAGCAGTATAATAGATTATGCATTTAAATATTAGAGGTGTGTGGCATGGGATGAAAGAAGGAACTACCATTTCGAGAACATTTAATTTTCCACAAACACTATCACACACCAGCTCATTGAATCCTTACAATTCCCCAGGAAGTGAGTGTTATTATTTTTAATTGTAAGTTGTAATCATATATAAGGAAACTCAGATGTGGATTTATTTGATAACTTGTACAGGTCTTTAGCTATTAAGTGGAGAGTCAGGAACAGTCTAGAGTCCAAAGCTCATGACTTGACTCTATTATTCTACAATTGGGGGTATGCAGGGTAATTTAAAAAAAAGACCTTGAGACATAACTATCTGGGGCTTTGAAACCTGAGCTTACTCACTACTTGGGCACACTACTTGTGTGTTCAAAACAGCACCATTGTATGCATAATTTCCAAAGTGATAACAAATGCAGAAAGTTTCCTCTACTGGAAATTTCTTTTCCATCTTAATTGGCCTTTTTCCTTTCTTCTAAATAAAGTGTGCACACTGTGGTCTCTGGCCTTTGCTTCCTGGCTTGTCTCCTGACCTGGAATGCCTTCCCTTCTCTCAAAACCTTAATCAGTTTCAAAGTATATCTTAGTCTCCCGGCTGCTATGACAAGTGCCACACAGTTGGTTCTTGGTTTCAGAGGCTAGAAGGCTCGCTTCCTCCTGGGGTTGGTACGTTCTAGCTGGCCAGCAATCCTTGAGTTCCTTGGCTTTCCATGGCCATGTCCCCACCTTTCTCTTCTGGGCTCCATTGACTTCCCCTTCTGGCTCCTCCCATGACTTTCTTTTCATAAAATCTCTAGTAATAGCATTAAGACCCATCCTAATTCATTTGGCCACAGCTTAACCAGAAATAAAATAATCTAAAGGTCCCATTGACAATGGATTCACACCCACAGAAACGTAGGATAAGATTCCAAACAAGTTTTTTTCTTTCCCCCCTCTGGGGTATATCACTCCCTTTCATTTCAACATGAAGTGATACCTTTCTTTTCTCAATGTCCATAATGCTGAACAGGTCAAGTAATGCAAATTCCCTTGGAGTTTATATATTATACTTTCCTTGAGCACAAAACATTCTTTTGTATTCCCATAGCATATAGTACAGAAGGTACTCAGTACATATCCGTTGATTATTTTGACTTTAGAGATAAAAGAGGAAGAATAAGGTAAAGTGGTCAACATTTATTAAGTGTCACTATATGCCAGTGACTTTATATAATTATCTCAAAGGCCAAAATAATCAAAACTCTCTATAAAACGTTTTCTTCTGTTGGTTGTAATAGCTTTAGAGAAGAAATCTTCCCTAGATGTCAATTTTCCCAATTTGGAAAATGGAGTTTGGCAGTATATTTTGCTCATGAGTGCTGATATAAAAAAACATTATGAACATTTATAAGCTTTTTTGGAAATAAAAAATTCAAGGAGAGTACTAAGTTAAAGAACTGATCAATACAGGCTTCAGCTTTAACATTCTTTCATTTTCTTAAGCTGATTTTCTTGGCAGCACCAGCAGATCTGAAATTTCAAAACAATCATTCTTATAAATGTATTGATTGAAGTTATTCATATGTTTTATTGCCATATTCATTTGCTTATACGATGGCATCCTCATATATCAAATATTAATCTCAAAAGACAATCAAATAAACGAAAATAATGCAAAGCAACAAAGGCTACAAAACCTCATTTCACCATTTACAAACTGCATTTTTATTCATTTTTAGGTACATGGAGGAAAAGAACAGAGTTGAAAGCCTTCTAGAGTGATAAATGGCACAATTCAGAAGGGAATACACATTTTAATGTGAGAACATCTCCCTCTGAGAGCAAGTGTGCCATGGGATGGGAGGTGGAACTGCCCTTTGGGCTCTTTAACCCCTCAGTGCCTTGGAGGCTGTGAGAGGCCTAGACCTTCAGCTTCAGTACATGTTCAAGTAAAAGAAAACTGTGAGCAAAGTACTCCGAGATATTATTAGAAATTATCCTTTAACTTGTTCCTATTAGTCAAAAAACAAACAAACTTTCAACGTTTGCATCAACTAACAGGACAGGATATGTTATTGTATCTATGTCATCCTTCAGCTGGTAAACTGGAGTGGAGGACATAAATAGAGAGGGAAAAATAAGCTTTTTTATCATTAGGACATGATGTAATTACTAAGGAGTGTCTATATAAAATGGAGTGCATTATCGGCAAGAGGTGAGACAGCTTATGAGCAATAAAAGTTATAACTAACAGGACCCACCTAGCAAGGCATATTCATAGCCCAGAGAGACTGGGAACCATTATTTCTTGACATGTCTCATGGCTACCTGGATGGATGTCCTCCAAAATGTCTGAGAGAAAGCAAAATGAAAGGGCTTTGCTTCTTCACTGAACAGAGAAGCTAAGAAATTAGGCTCACGTTTGGATAAAAAAATAAAACTATAGAAATAAATAACATGACCTTTCAGAGAAGCAGACTATTAGCACAGGATTCTGCAAGTCAAAGCAAGGTCTGGGTCAGGAAAGCAAGTTTGGAAGAATATCCTGGGGGATGGGGTACTGGGGGATGGAATAGGGCATCCATCAGAGCTGTGTCATGGTCTGGCCAGTGGAAGGCACCAGAGTCTAGAGGTTAGATAACAGCTTCAAGAGCAAATGTGAAAATCAGAAACCCGATTGTCTGGAATTGCTGGGGGAGTGGGCAAGAAATGAAGAAGAAAGAACCAGATTAAGCAGTTAGAATCAGGAATCTGGGCAAAGGGGTCTGGCCACAGCTAATGAGCTAGAAGAACAGGGGCAGATGCAGAGCCCAGATTTTTCCTCAAACTTGAATATTCCACCTGTGAGGCTCAGTGTCTTTGGGTAGTGTCTATGGAATTTCCAAGTTGGAAAGAATTTCGGAGAACATCAGTGTAGCCCCTATCAATGCATCAAGCCATCTGCAGTATTCCCACTGAGGAAAGTGGGAGCAATTAACTGGCAAAAGAAAGAGGGGAGAAAACTGGAAACTTCTAACTGAATCTATAAATGTCTTATCAGTGAGTTAGGCTAAATGAGGCAGAATTAAATAATATGACCCTAATTGTTTGCAATTTAGCTATTTATATTGTATCTAGAGAATTCCACAACTGTATTTGTTTAATTTTTTGCACCTTAACTGTGCATGTATTGTTCAGATATTTAATCATAGAAGAAATTTGCTGGATGGCAGTGGAAAGGAAATGCTGCTTTCTCAAAGTTATGGTCTTTGTAGGAGAAAGCCCTCCACTTCGGGTACTGGTGATGGAGATTGGTTAGCAGTGGAATACTGTGGTCCTTCTGGTTGAAGAAAGTCTGATGGCTTTGTTACATATTCCAGATTTAACTTTTGTTTTTAAAGAGAAGTTTATGGATACAGAAATATGTTTGAAAACTAACCAAAACCTTGGTTTTAGCCATGTATAAATATTCTGTTAAGGACATCTAATTCATACTCATAACTCAGATAATGTAGGCAATGATCAATAATTATGAAATAATTTCCCATAAGGTTTCTTTAAATAGTAAGTTCTTTTACTGCATGTGATCAGCACATTAATTTATGCAGAACTATTTTCAGTAATATAGTCAGTCTTCAACTTATGTGAAGATATTACTCTCTACAAATTAGTTTTAAGTGTGCTGTTTGGAATCCAGAAATAATTGCCCCAAAGAATGAGTGTTACACCGGTTAAATCCTCCAGTCAGCTCACGAAAACCACACTGCTCTAACTGATCTATGGGAGAAATGTGTTTATCCATTTTCAGATTAAAGATAATTTTTTAAAAATCTGCTAAAAAGCTATGAACCCCTTGTCTACATAAATTCACCTACTATGATATATATATACAAGAATTGGCATGCAATTTTAAGTGGTACAGGAACCCACTAAACTTATCTGAGGAACCCAAGTTAAGAAGCCTAAAGACAGAGAATACTCATACCTATATATAGCAATAAGTATTTGGTGGGAATTCATACTCTATTTGGATTTAGGGTGCTTACTAAAAGAGAAGCTTCTTGGTCTACCATGTTGCAGAGAGCCCTTAGTTCTCTGCAATTTAGTGATGATTTGAGTTCTAAAAATTTAGTCATTACTTTCATGGTCTGACAGCAGAATCCAAGCAGTTAGGAATCTGGGCAAAGGCCTAGAAGAACAGGCAGAAGTGATTTTTGTGGGGTGTGCAGGGTGGGCAAAGTGAAGAGCAGGGATGACTACTCATTCCAAAAGTTGTATGCTATGTATTGACCCCCTGGCATTTGAACGTGTATCCAGGAACACTTCTCAGGCCTGGATCATATCCCTGGCCGTCAACTTTTCAAATGTAAGTCCCACAAGGATGACCAGGCTGTTTTCCAATCAGCTGTCTCAACCTGTTACTTTTAAACCAGGGTCCCCTTCTTCCCTGAGGAAGAAGTTCTTTTCTACTCTTCAAATAAATGAATAAATCTGCCAGCAACGATGAGAAGGAAATGGGGTGTGAAGCACCTCTGGTACATTCTCCTTTCTCCTTTCTTAAATTCTGATGGGAAAGGGGTGAAATGTGGAGAGGATTCAGAAGCTCAGTACACAAAAGTCTGAAGTAAGATTCAAGTGGAGCTGGGGATTTGGGGGATTTCATCCAATTGGATCAGAAGTAAAAGCTGAAGAAATGGGAGAGGCTTGGAAGGAAGGGAAGATGGAATGGTTGGGGGTAAAGGACAATGCAGGGACCTGCTCACAGCTAGCTCCAGTAGAAGAGGAAGAAACAACCTCAAGGTGTTCCATTTCCCCTCTCCCCCTCAGTAATGATAGCATTCTTATATATGATCTTCCCTATGCTGATTCTTGGTTAAAGAGAAGGAAAACCAAAAACAGAAAGGAAGGAGAGGAAGAAAAGAGGTTGCGATCAACTTGTGCTAGTGAGGAAGAAAAGAAGGGAAAAGTGAGTTCCTGGGGCCACTGTCCCCCAGCTGAGATTGCTACTCCTAATCCAAGGTGATCATTGGTGTGCCAAGGAAAACATGTGTTAGGTCAAACAGAAACTTCCTGAAGTTCTCTCAATCGTAGCACAATATAGTCCATCATTTGTTTTGCCCTTGTCAGCCTTTGGAAATCACGAATTCCAATGAAAATCTAGAATCTTTCTTGAGTCAGAATTCCTATGCCATTCTCACATTTCAGCAAGTCTTAGGATTGGAAAATTCCAAAATACTTGGGTGCTCAAGGGAAGAAAGTGATCCTAGTATTCTTTGTTGGCTATAAGAAATCCAAGAACAGGACCAGAAGACCATTGGTGAGCTCAACAGTGGGGTGGGAAGACTTGAAAACAGGTTGGTTCCAGTGATCAAATTACCACCGTGGCTGCTGCATTTCCTTCTAAGGCCGCACAATCGTGCTTCAGTCCAGGTGCTGGAAAACAACATGCTCCTCTGGTGAAGGTTTGTTCACCTGAAACCCTTTTCTCATTCTCTGTTGTCTTCTTCGTCTTTCTGACGAGAAGACTGAAAGTCTGTATAATTTTAGAAAGGTCGGTCAGCAAACAATGGGAAAATCAAGACTCTCAAGTAGATTCTCAAGTTCTGAACTAAGTGCCCTCTCTCTAGACTATAGAAGGCCACTTCAATCTCTCTCTCTCTCTCTCTCTCTCTCCCCCCCTCCATATGTTGGTAACACCTGAGGGTACTCATATGCTTCATGCCTTCCTCTCTACCTTCTTTTCCTTCCTTCCATCTGTATTTCCTCCCTCCCTCCCTCCTTCCTTCCTAGACTACCCCTTCCTTCCTTCCTCCTTCCCTCCATCTTTCCTCCCTCCCTCCCTCCTTCCTAAACTTCCCCTCCCTTCCTTCTTTCCTCTGTAATGCCTTTTAACAGTTTCTACCTATTTTCTTATGTAAAGCACTTTTGAATTCCAGCCATCTGTTAATAGAAGGCAGTGAAAAATGTTGAAGTCACATCAAATTCCACTTGCTCTGCCAGTTGAAAATACAGATGCTTCCTGTTTTATGCTTTCCTCTCACTTTCTCTGGAGTTTAAACATGAAAACACATTCAATGATAAAAACCAGTGCATATCCCCTTTCATCAGGAAACATTCTCCAAACAATGAAAGGTAGGGTTATTTTCCCAAGTCCAGGAAAAGACACTTGGACGTTGGGGGAATCATATATAGAACTGTAATTGCATAGAGCAAGAACATAATTAGTCACAACTCTCACATTTTATAGATGAAGAAATTGAGATCTCAAGGAATTATTGTAATTGTTCTCATATGTACTGCATATCTGATTTGCCAAAGCTCACATCAGCTTACATTTTCACCCAACATTCTTGGGCCTCAGTTGCTTGACAAGACTTCTTGCTTTTGAAGGGGTTCTTTGGCTACTGATAGAGGCTAAATCATTGAATAATGGAGCATTAGAAAATGTGCTGGAGTGAAGAAAAATATGTAGTACTGAGACTCAGTTCACCTGGGCTCTAATCATAGCTCTGATATGAACTACCCTTGGACAGAAATTTCAACTCTTGGCCCACAAAGGGGCTAGGTTAAATGATCTCTAAATTTCCTTCCAGACCTTTGAATCTTGACTTTTCCCCTGTTTCAGAGCATCCAGTATAACCTTGGCCAAGTTACTAACTGCAATTTTTCAAAATGCAAAGGCTTATTTTCCTAAGCATATAGATTCTAAGTGATTTCTCATTAACTCTCTTTAGAAGTCACATTAGCTTTTTTTATCTGTGGTCATTTCATTAATCGCTAAAGCTAGAATGAGATAAATGGGATTAGTGAGACTAGGTCTTGTCCCTGGCTCTGGGAGGATACGTTCTCCCTTCTCTGTGCTGGGAATCCCTGACAGCACTCATATGCTTCCTGCTTTCCTCACATCTTTTTTTACCCTGAATCCTGTGGCTGCACCTCCCCCCCCCCCTTTATTTTATTAGAGAAGTTGTGAGCTTATAAAACAATCATGCATAATGTGAAAAATTCTCGTACATCACCCTCCACCAACATTGTTGTGGATCATTTGTTACATGGTCAGACTATTACCACTAACTACGGTCCATAGCGTATACATGATATATTTTTCCATACACCCCTTATTATTAACACTATGTATTAGTATTGTGCCTTTGTTATAGTTCATGAGAGAACCCTCTCACAGTTGTACTGTTAACCACAGTCCATCTTCCAACACATGGTTTCTGTGTTATATCGCCCCACACCTTGTACAATCCATCCAAAGTGTACACTCGGTGGCTCTCACTTTCATCAGAGTTGTGCAGTCATCACCCTAGTAAATTGTTTAACATTTTTCTTAGTCCAAATGAAGAAAATCCCATATCACCCTATTATTGACCCTTAGCATTGATATAGTGCCTTCTTTGACACTGATGCAAGAATTTTATAATATTGCTATTAACTGTAGCCCATAAGTTATGTTAATTGTATTTTCCCCATGCATCACTATATTCTTACCATCTTGTAATAGTGGCATATATTTGTTCTAGTTCATAGAACATCCTTGTATTATTAACCACAGTCCTCATCTACCTCTGGGTTCACTATGTTATTCAGTCTCTGGATTATTCTCTAGCTTTCTTTCAATTGGCATTTTCATCCCTAGACTACTCTTTTCAGCCACAATCCCATTTATAAACCAGCCGTGTTAGTTATACTCACTATAATGTGTTACTATCAACTCTATCCATTTCCTCACTTTTACAGTCAAACTAATTGAAAATTCTACATACACTAAGCATTGGTACCCCTTCTCAGCCCCATCTTATCTCCTATGAACCTATAGTCTAGATTTTACCTCCATGTGTTTAGTTTTGGTCTTTAGTTCATATTAGTGAGACCATACAATATTTTTCCTTCCTCATATCTTTTTATTTAAATTGCCATAACTTGTATATTGCTATCGTATGGCAGATTGTATGCCACTGTGTTCTTCTGCCATATTTGGTTCTATTAGAATATTTCTCATCTCAGTAACTAGCCCCTCATCCAGTTTATTAAAGCAAGATAGAAACTGGGATTTTTTTCTTATTTCCATATTTAATCACTCACCAAGTTCTTTTTTATTTTATTTTTTACCTTCCTGATGTTTTTCAACTTCATCTGCTCTTCATCTCTTCAATATCACCTCTTACCTGAACTCCTCCACAGGACAGTCAAAGGAATTATTTCAAATTGCAAATCTGATCAGGTCACCGCACTGCCTAAACATCCCAATGACTTTCCACTGGCCTTAAAGTAAATATGAGACTCCTGGACAAGACCTATATAGACTGCAGTTCCTGCCAAGTTTCCACTCTCACAGTACATCTTCCTAACCTGCTGCCCACCTGCCCTCTTTCAGCTCCACCCCTCCTCATCCTCTGGGGATATAGGCTTTGCACATGCTGGTCCCTCGCATTAGAGTCTGCCCCCAGCAGTCACCCAGTTAATTGTTACTCTTGTAGTTTCACATTACCACATCCTCAGAGAAGCCTTCTCTGTCCTCCCTAATTCGATTCCCTCTATTTTATATTATATATTCACGTTGTACTCTAAATCTTATTTTCATTGTACTGATCATAGTTGTCATTTTACATTCATTCATGTGATTTTTTTTTCATGTGATTTTTAAAAATATCTGTAATATTTTCAGACCTCACTAGACTGAAAACTCTGCAATACTGTGTCTTTTTTTTTTTTCTGTCACTATTGTAATCAAAGTGCCTGCACAGTATCTAATGCAAAGTAGGTCTTCACTAAAATTCTCTTGGACAAAATGAGCATATTAATGAGTGGAAAGAAAGAATATTCCCACCCCTTGAAGGCAGGGTTGGAACCACAGAAGGCAAGTAAAAGAAATAAATTTGCATTTATTTATAAATTTGCCCAGTGAGCATTCAAGTGCCTACTGGGCTAGGAGGTTCAGGAAAAATAATAAAAAAAAAAAGTTCCAAGTGTTTTAGTTTGCCACAGGGCTGCCAATGCAAAGTACCAGAAATGGGTTGGCTTTTATAATGAGAATTTTACTTAAGGTAAAATTTACTTAAGGCTGTGAAATGTCCAAATAAAGGCATCATCAGAGATGGTTTTACAGGGTCCTTCCATGTGGTGAAACAAGATGGCTGCCGATCTCTGCTGAGGACTCTGCCTTCCCCTCCAGAATCTACCATCTCCTGGAGCTCAGCTGTGGGCAACCAGGCATAGGGCTTCTCTCTTTCCGGCCTCCTCTCTCAGTCTCAGCTGCTCCACTTTCTTCCCAGGTTCAGCTGTGAGTTATCCCACATAAAGCGACTCTCTTCAGCCATGGGCTGCTCCGTGGAACCAGCCCCTCAAGGGCCTTTTTCTGTGCCTCTGTGCTCTGCTGTTTCAGACTGCGGGACCTCTGACAGCCTTTCAGGACTTCTGTCTTCTTGCAGTCCTCTCTCTCACATGGCAGGATCAACATGGCGGCTTCCTTTTCCTCTGTGTGTCTCTCTCTGTGCCTCTATTTATATCAGACCCAGCAAGAGGGCAGAGACTCAACCTGAGTCACGCCTCGCCGAGGTAATCCAATCAAAAAGGGTCTCACTCGCACAGGAATGGATTAGTTCAAAAACATAATCTTTCTCTTTTTGGGATTCATAAAAGAACTTCAAACTGTCACACCAAAAGATGGAATCAATAATGTTTTTAGGGAGCCACACTGTTATGTACATAATAAATACAGACCTGTATAACTTTCAACCAAGCCCCCGTCCATATATTGCAAAATGAGGTGTCTTAAATGTCAAATTATAACTCCATTTTTATATATGCATAAAAAGAATACCACTGAGACAAATTGTAAGCGTTATTGATTCAAATAAGGGAGAAATTGGTAAAAATGGGAATCTCCACAAAAATATACCCAGGAAGCCAAAAATTTAACTATTCTCTGGCAGGAATTTGGAAGGTAGAAAAAGAGAGCCCGAGCTATTCATTTCCCCACTCGCTACCTGCGTGGCCATGGTTAGCAGTAGCTGATTCCTCTTCTGAAGGGCACAGCTCCTGTTGGATGCCTCCTTTTAACTTGTGGCCACTGTTCTCAGTGAGTTCCTGGTTCTGCTTCCTGTCCTTTGCCCATCAGACCTGGAGGTGGTGATGGCTTTCTGGTGTCATCAGAGGATGAGCTAAAAAAGATAAAGTAGCTGTTAGCCTGTCTATGGGAATTTTCTCAAATGATGTATAGTTTTATTTTTTCTCCTCTTGAAACAGAGAAGCTAAAGCCAAATGTTTGTTTGGTTCACATGGGATATATGTTTCACCTCTAAACAGATCACAAAACAAATGTCACTTTAGACTGGTTTTTACAAGATAGCCAGCAGAATTAAACTTGTTTCTGTAAAATAGAGTAATTGGGACAATAGAAAATAGAACATCCCCCTCCCTCCACATGCACACTACAATGAATGGGTACTCAGAGAAAAGAAGCCAATAAGAGATAAGCCCCATGCCTCTACAACCCCCACTCCCCCAAGGGTTATACATACAAGCATTCCAAGTATTCCTGACATAACAGACTTGGGGAAAGTGCAACTGTGAGAAGTTAGCACAGCTGGAAGGGTTGGGAACTAAGGGTGGGGCTGGGGAGAAGAGCACTGTCAAGGTACCAAGGGGGTTGGTACTTAGGTAAGTTTCTCTGTCATACCCATCCTGGTTCTTGAATCCACCATCCAAGGGATGATAGTCTAGGTGACCCCCCCCCACTCCCCTCCCCCCAAGGTCAGTACAGCCTAGCTGTGGTCCAGCAGGAGCCATTTATACTTGTCTGCTATCAGTCACACTTGTTTTCCTCAAAAAGAATGGGCAATGCATGCAGTTTTCCTCCTTCAGAACAACTTTTAAGTGGACTAAGCAGTAAAAACAGTAATTGATCATCTAATTGGCATTGTCATCAGCAATAGAAAAATCAGTAGTAGCCAGGATAGGGTAGAATTATAAACTTGGTTTAAATTCTAAAGTACATTGATTGGTAAAAATTTAAGGCTATAGATGGCAACTGGGAATAGAATAATTTCTCTAAAATTATTTCCAGTATCTTTTAAAATAAAGAAACATTTGGTGGAGGAAAACATATAAAAGATGTGTGATAATTAGAACAATTGAGTGCATTACATAATGTCCTTTGCCAAAAAGACTTACATTATGATAATGGCTAGGAGTAAATTAATCTGAGTAATATTATTATAATAGTCCTAGTAATCATAATGGAATGAATCATGCTATATTACAATTATGATTCAGATAATAATACATATTTTTGGAGACCAACTTTTTCATGCTGTGTTGGAATGGAATGTGGTAATAGGAAAGCAGTAAATTTGGCTGACCCAGGAGATATTCTGAGTCAAGTTAGCACAACACAGGATTCATTTTCTCTATTGGCTTATTGAGAAGAAATGTCCCAAGAAGTATCTTGGGGCAGATAAATAAGTATATGAGTCTGGCACAGGAAGAGAATGTGTTGCTTCCCCCGTGAGGCATCTCATGAAAGCCAAGTGGGGAGAAATAGTAAGATAATGAAGGGTGGCCTGGGGGAATTTTGAAGGGAAAACACTGTTCTGCAAGCCCTGTGCTCACCTCTGTGGGTATGCTGGATTCACCTACAAGGTCAAGAATAAAGTGGACCATTTAAATACACGGACTGAAGGATAATAAAAATAGCTAGTATTTAGTGAGCACTTGCTATGTGACTAGAAACGTGCTTAGTGCTTTCCCAGAGGTAATCCGCAGCCATTCTCACAACCACCCATAAGGTAAATGAGTGATGTTATCCTCATTCTTTAGATGAAGAAACGGAGGGTTAATGATATTAAGTACCTTTCCCAAGGTTACACCAGTAGGAACTGTGGGACTAGAGTTTAAACTCAGCCTGACTCCAGATCCCATACCCTCAACAAGTATGTGAAAAAATTCACCTTCATGTTCAAAAGTCTATTGTACACACAAATCAGCTATTTGGGGGCAATGGGACCCTAAGTCTCAATTGGTGCTAATGCTAAAGTACGTATAGACATCTGATTTATGAGCACAAGATTGTAATAAGGCCAGTTATTAATTGTAATGAAATCTCTCATGTCCATGTTCTTAAAGTGTGTTAAAACCAGAGAAAAACACAAGAAGCATACTTTACTGGATTGCATAGACCTCCATTTGCAAACACTAGTCCAGTCAACTGGACCCTTAAACTTCCTCTAAGAAGTAGTTTTTAAATTGCCATAGAAAAGCCTTCTTCAAAACTCTGTGACTTGAATATCTACATTTTACTGTTTGAGCATCTTGTGTCTTATAGCTGTCTCAGATTCACTTTTTAAAAAATGGCTATTTGATTGGTGATGCCCACTTTATAGATGGAGCAAGTAGAGCCTCCAGTGAGAAAGCCTGAAATTACAGTCAGTGGTAATTAAATACCCACTTTGTTTCCTTTATTGAGACCACACTAATACTTTTAAGCATCATCAGAGGGGAGAATTTAGATTCCAGGACTTTAGTTTCATAGCATTAAGAAATATTTATGAAAGTGAAAGTAAATAATTTACTCCATAGCTAATTTTGACCAGAACTTTTGGAATTATGAGTTCCAATCTAACTCTACCCACCCATCTGTCATCAAGCATTGTTTCTTTAGAAAAAGATACATAGTTAACAGATTTGTAATCAAGTGGTTGATAAGACTTAAAGTTGGTAAATCACTAGATGAATTATGATATCAAATTCTAAATGAGAAAACAGCGGAGAACTGGAAGGTCTTTGGCAGAAGCTCATTGAATCTGTTAATTAAGGATAGCGAAAAGGCTGAAGTACAAGCTAGCATTATCACTTAAATGGGCCAGGGGCTCATCCTCATGTATATAATAAAAGAGCCAATCATAAACCTGAAATTATAAGATGAAAAATAATTCACTATTCATAATATAAAAAGAATGCAATATTTTAAAAATGCAATATAACACATTTTCTCCATGTAGCAGTACTGTGTTGGCATGCTAAAAACATGCAAACTTGAAAAAAGAAAATACTTTATTTTTTTTAGATGATTTTTAGTCAGGGTGTGATTACTGCTATAACAAATAGCTCTCAAATCTCAGTGTTGTTATGCAGGGAAAATTCATATCTTTTGGCTCTTCCATCTTCAGCAAATGGCTCCAAAGTCACTTTGGCATTATGCAGCCAGCATATGGGGGAAAAGACAGAGCGTGACAAATATGTACACACAAACCTATGCTCACACACGCACACACACATTCTTAACTGCCTTGGCTTGCAAGTGATATACATCCTTTGCACACATTCTATTGTCCAAAATTAGTCACATGTAGGTAACAGAAGTAGTCCATGCCTGGGTACAAGGAGGCTGGAATATGTAGTTTGGCTCTGTGCTCAGGAAGAGGAAACAGGTTTGGTGTTTATCTAGTCAGTCTCTGTGACAGGATTGGCTCAAAAATCATATTATAATATATTATAATATCATAGTATATCTTCTATTACTTTGCATAGTGAAGCAAAGTACAAAGCATATTAATTAAACTAGACATTGCAAGACTTACCTATATAGACCTCATATATATGGTCACACTAAATTAATATGAATTAAACATTGGATCTCATAGACTATTTTATCCATCATCATGGAATGCCAGCAACATAATTCATACCAGGAAGTTGCCAAAATATCGGGACCAAAGGGAGCAATTAGATCAGTCATCTCAATTTTGTGAGACTGTGTATAAATATTTCACCTTGGATTCTGTTGTCTTGGTGTTTAATAAACACAGTTAGAAATTTGGCTAAAATACAGAATGATATTGCAGCAAAAATTTAACTCATGGCAAAATTATTGTATTTTCAGACTAAAAAAGTGTGATTTTTTTTTTCTAAGAACAAAAGTAAACCCAAGTAAATTAAATTTTAAAACTGAAAACATAGCAGAGCTGGTAATGAAAATCCTCAGATGCAGGAGTAACATTTTCCAGGCACTCCCATCTTTAGGGAAACTTGAATTATGATGTCAACTCAAGACTCTTGAGTTCTGATCAACCACATATGCTTTGGAAATCGGAGAATGGACTAGAAATTCAGGTTGTGGTCCCAAACACTTGTCGTATCTGCTCTTGTGCTCCTGTGGATTATAAGCTTGAAGGAAAGTTGCTGCCTGGAAAAAAAAGTGCTGTGTGTAATTACTCCCACCTGCTGGGTAAACTCTTTATTACTTGGACATTAAATTTGACTCCCACCTTATGGTGAGGAGGAATGCAATATGACCCAGCCTCACCACATTCTTATGAGCATGATCCCTCCTCCATGGTGGCTCTTGATCCTTCCTTCCAACTTCCAAAAGGAAATTGATTTTTCTTCTAAAGGAAAAGCAAATGGAGGGGCTGGCGGGACCAGCGGATCCACCATATTCATCCAATAGGCGATTCAGCTCTAAGGGAAGTGAGACAGGAAGAGGTCATTTCTGACAGATGGCCCTCAGCCCTGGTTGTCCAGACTATGGACCAAAGTGGCAGGAATTTGCCCTTGGCCACTGAACGTGGTGTATACATCCTCCCTCAAGGCTTTGTGGTGTGTGGAAGAGTATTCTGACTTCAAACACAGAGATGTGCTTCCAGCTCTCAAGGGCACCGCTCACTGAAGGGTGACAGGAATCCAGAAAATTACAATACAGGCTTTGACTAGCTGGCTCTGCAAGCATGGACAGACTTTTTAATTTATGGAGAAGGTTTCTGTATATCTAAACCCAGTAGCAACAACAAAAAGAAGCCATAAGCATCTATGATACCCTATCAGTAACTGTTTTCATTCCTGGCAGGAGGCGAAGGAAGTTGGGAAAAAGGCTCAGGAGGAAAATTGTTTCAGTGTCCCTTTCTCTTAATTCCCTTGCCATCCCCTTCCCAAGTAGGGAGGAGAGTTGCAGAAATTAGATCTCATTTTTTAGCCCCCATGAACGGGGTGATAGTTCTCAACTTATTTCTGAAGTGTGTAACTATTCCTTCTTAAATTACCACCTTCTGCCCTGGAAGAAAATAGGCTTAGTGGACAAAGGAGAAGACACTGGTATGTCAGGAATATAATTAATTTTAGGATTCTCAACCCTTGAGTTTAGTTGCTACCTAATTTATAAAACTGAGCAGCTTCCCTTCTATGCTAACAAGGCTATGGTTAAATTGCAGACTTGGTTTTCTATCATTTGGCAACCGTAGTAGAGAGAAATCAGGTAAGGATAGACTTCATGAACTATGGGTTCTTGTATCTGCCTTCATGGCTTCAGTCCTGGAAATTGTGTTGTGTGTGTGTGTGCACGTGTGTATTTAATTTCTTAATTTTCTCCATACCTTTATTTTTTTTTCATTTTACTCCTTCACCTCAACCTTTTAATCCTTCCTCATTCTTTTTGTTCTCTTGCCCTCATGCCTCCGTTCTCTTGGTTTCCCTATTCTATTTCTCTTCTTTTCCATTCTTAATCTGACCTCTGAGCTTGTCATCAGCTGTGAGAACCAAGAATAGTGCTAGGTTTCAGTCATCTCTATTGGAAAAAAATTTTCAAACAAGGCAGAAGCTGTCTCCATTATCTATTATTGAAGTTGGAGGGCTTCCTGGCCGAGAAAATTATTTTCTGAAAGTCTTTGGATCTTACAGCCTTCATGAAGCATACCAGCCATTAAGGTGCCTCCTGACATAAATCTGTATATCAGGGTTGGCTGTTGTGCTAGCTCTTCCAGCCAATGGAATTAGATACCCTAATTCATAGTTTCCCATATATTTTGATTTTGAGGAATAGTCTCTCCAGAATAAAAATGGAGAGACTGATATAGAGTGCCTTTTACTTATGTCTTGCCAGTTACAAGCACTTTTTAAAAAAAACTACCATACATTGTCACCATTATTTTGTAAAAAGGAACATTCTAGGCAGGATCATTTCAACTACATTAAATAAATTTAGCCTATAAAAAACTCACTGCTTTACCCTTATTTTCTCATTTTATCAAAGAATGGATAGAGATATCAACCAGACTGATCCACCTTTGGGATCTTAGATCCAATAAAATTGTTCCTTTTCCCTATATTAATGGTTATGCCTTTGGGCTGATTGATCTGCCTCTCAGGGATGATAATGTCCTGCCACCTTCATCTAAAGGACCTCCATTTCATATTTAGGGTTACAATGGCACAAAGGGGCCAGCAGTAAGATTTTAGCTCCAATGTATAGAGACTAAGAAAAACAATGAAATGGATTTGACCCATACAAAAAAAATTTTTAAAGGCAAGTAAATGGGTCAGCTTTTATTTCTACTTTTTTTTTTTTTGGCACTGTACATGGCAGTGGGTTAGGAACCGTGGTCATGGGGTTGTTGGTGGGAAAGACAATTGTGAAGGGTATTGAGGAAACACAAATATGATTAAGATGTGGCCCTTACTCTTGAGTAGATTACAGTCTAATAAGACAGGGGCATTTAACCAATTCATATCACAAGACAAAGACCCAAGTGCTGAATAGAGAAATGAGAAAAGTGTCATTGGAGGTTGGAGGAAAGAGTAATTCTCACTGGAAGCGTCATGGGAGAGTTCACAGAGGTGTTTTGTATAATTATGCGTTGGTGTGGTTGCTTGATTATCTCTCTCAGATGGGCTGACCTCCATATCTTAGCCCCTAGTGCGGCGCCTTGTATTCAAAAGAGGAGCCAAAACATTTCCTGAGTTAGTAAATGAGAACCTACAATGAGAGATGCTATAAAAGACACCAAGAAATCAAAGTTTCATTCTTTGCCTTTAAAGCATGTGCAAGCAGATAGGTATTCAAAATGGCAGATGTGTTCAGTCGGCTCATTGCTTGTAGACGAAATCACAGATGGTCGTAGTAATGTATTTCATTCTGAAATGGAACAATTTTTTCACTCCCTCGGCTTTTCCTTAGGCATGGATTCTGATGCCATATTTATCAAGACGTCTACTTGGATGTGTATGTCATGCTGTGAAGAACCATCATAGACAAATATTACAGCCACTTGCCAAGTAATGACTTATGCTCGGCATTTGCTTTAGAGGCTGATTATATTCATTTTACTTGCTGTACCCACATACTGCTTAGGTAAGGGGGAAGGGCTGAAGGACAGCAATCTGGTGTTTCTTTTTTTTTTTTTTTTTTGGTAATCCAGTAATTATTTGCAGAGTTCTATGAACAAAGTACCCAGCTCACACCTGCAAACAAAATCTTGGGTTAAACAGTGGCTGTGGTGATCTATGTCTCCAGATTGAGGTTTGCCAGTTGAAATGCAGACATATGCAGAAATGGCCTCATTGTCATTCCTTGTTTTTTCAGTATTGTCTTTGACTCAACAGATACTTTTTCTCCTCTTCCTCCTCCTCCTCCTCCTTCTTCTGTCAACACTGTTTCAGAAGTGAGTTATATTATCCAGTGCCATCAGAGGAAGCAAAGTTACGTGTGTCAGCTTGGGAGGAATTTGTCCACTTCTGGCAAATTTGTGGCAGGACACATCTCTCTATCATTTTTACCTTGAGTGATGAAATATCTACAGTTTGGGGCAAGATACCATCGTGTCCCCTTGATGGTTACAGTGCTGTGTCTAATTGAGCTGCTGAGGCTACAATACAGGAAAGGAAGGAGGGCGATGATCCTTGAATAACCCTTCTCCCTAAGAACAGTGGGAATGTATTCCTAGAATTTATTGCCTTTATCTACGTAGGTAATGGAGGCTCAACTGGCATTAAAGTTATTCCCAGTTTCAGACCCATTAAGTTCAATGGTTTGTATAATGATAGGCTGCGACTGATAAAATAACCAAAAGGACAATTCATTAACTTTTTATGGAAAAATACCTTCACCATTCAGAATGGACATTAAACTATGGCTGGCTTCATTGCAAAGCAAAAGTTTTTCTCTTTATTTTCCAGTTATGTGTAGAAGCAGTCCACGGGTATGGTAAAATCTGTACCTCAGGGCAAAGGTTGAAGATTTTAAGCTAATGACTTTGAAGTTTGCCTGTTTTAATTACTGTTGTTTTTAGATTGGTGGGGGGGTGTAGAGAGGGCATTAATAAATTAATTTAAATGTGAGTCAAATAAATGTAAGTTAAAATCAAAATACAGCTAAGGAAAGACAGCTATGCATACTAAAATGGCAGCCCTGTCACCATCCCTTGATGATTCCCCTGAAAGTAGAAAATTCTGGTTAGGATACCATTTCATATTATATAAACTAGGATGTAAGTGCCAAAATATTAGGAATTTTTGTCTGTTTTATTCACTCCTATACATTCAGGGCCTAGAAAAATGTCTAGAACATGGCGGCACTCAACAAATATTGAACATAAGTGGTTGATGAATATAGAAACCATCTTGGGTAGGTAGCTTTGATTCATTTCCAAAGGGGGTGGACGTTTTACTTCCAGAAAAAGGAGGAGAAAAAATTATCTCTTCATAAGAATCGAGTACTAGTTGATATTCTTCCCAGCTCACCTTTCTTCACATCTCTTCCTGAGAGCAAACCGCAGGGATTTGTGGTTGTTGCCATCAGCGATAGGTTTGGGATATGATAAAATGTAGAAAAATGCCTAAGTAGGAGAGGACAAGCTTTATAAAATAGAATTTAAGATAATAGCTCTCACCAGCAGAACTTTGTCAGAAGCACATGCTGAGAAAATGTTAAACCCGCCCTGGTGATGGCATCTGGTACAGATTGAGAAATGAACTGGATAACAAAATAGAATGTGTCTTCGGCAGCACTTAGACCAAACCTCCAGTGATAAGCACAGATCTTTGGAGCCTCTACCTTCCTCTTTTTGAAACAGCTCAAATCAGTAGGGGAAGGAAAAGGAAAATGGCTTTATTATCTGTGAGCAGCTTGTCCCTCCCTCTGGATATCCAACTCTCCAAACCTACATTTTGATGTACCTTGGGAGTTCTCTTTATCTAGTAATTCCATTTAAAGAAATGGGCACCCCTCCCTGCCCACATCCCATATTTTTACATCACCACTTCCTCAGCATTCTGGCACAGTTAGTAATCTAATATGTAACTCAGCTGAAAGAACAATCATGGCCAGTGATGTGCGGGCATCACGGAAAGTAAATAAAAAATAGTAAAAATAGAAGGATTGGATCTCAAATGAGAATATTGATCCCAGTGATCAGGGAAAGCTCCTGGGGAGGAGTATGCGTTCAAGGAATTCTAATCAACAACAACAAAAAAAAATTGAGCACCTCCTATGTGCCAGGCACTGGGTTATGTCACTCAACAACACAACACTCTTTGCTCTCTAGTGCCCATGTTCTAACATCGTGCGTAAGTTCTCGGCAGCATTACAAGTTGCATTGGGCTGGAATAATGAAGCACTATTCCTGTAGAACTCTAGAGCTGGAATAAACCTAGAAGTGAAAGTCCTGTTGCCTGGCCTGCTGCTGGTGAAATTTGGCCTTCTGCTGTGAAAGCTACGAACCCAACCTTTGTGTATGTTTGGGGGAGGGGGGAGAAGAGAAGGAGGCATCACTCTACAAAGAGAATTAATTTTTATAATTTACCAAGAATTTAAGTTCTTGGTAAGTGAAGTTTTTTCTACTCATGAAGAAAGAGTCAAAGGGTCCTTTTTGGAGAAATAGGAAAACCATTGCTTTCTACCTTACTTTGTTCCTAGTTGACTCAAATGTTAACTTATCAGTCTTCCCTGCCCATCCAATGTAAATTTTAATTTCTCCCTATCCCAGGCACTTCCTAGCCACCCCCACCCCTTACTTCTGCATCTGACACATTATTAATGTCCTTATTTATTCGCTTATTGTCTGCCTCTTCACTCTAGAATATAAGCTCCCTGATGTTAGGGGCTTCTTCACAGTTGTTCCCTGATAATGTTAGGATCCTCCCATCTGCAGCTGAGAGGCACCTCCCTTAGTAAATCTCTTATCACTAGTACCTTTCTGCCATTGTCTCTGTTGTCAAAACTTTCGCTGCACAGCCATTGTCACAGATGTCTCTGGGAAATGAAGATAATTTAAGCTTCCAAAATAGGTGATTTGGATATTAGGATTGATTAATATGTCACATACCCACCTGTGATGGAGCATCTCAGATTGATACCTGAAACTTGCTAGACTCTGCCCCAAGCCATGAGGCCAAGTGATATGTAACTTATTTGAGCTACTGCTTTCTCCTCCATAGCTGACCTTTTTCAGATACCAAAGCATGGCACAGTAGCTTTTCATGAAACTGATTTTCTAACTCTGCTTTTCTGACAGCCTTCAGTGTAGAAATGTTGATAAATTATAGTGGTGAAACATGTATACATTTGAGATTTGTGAGGGTGAACACATAACCATTTGAGAGCAGAGTCTGACCAAAAGAAAACAAATTCCCATGTTACTATCATTAGGGATTCTCCAGGGAAACGGATGTGGCTCAAGAGGTTCGGCGTCTGTCTACCATATGGAGAGACCGGGGTTCGATCCCCGGTACCTCCCGGTAAAAAAAAAATTAGGGATTCTCCATGGCCCAAAATCCTCAGGCTGGGTTTCTGGAAGTTGATGATTGGTGATGAGTTGTCTGATAGTGACTAGTGAGAATTAAGTGTATGTCGTTGAGAAAGTGGCTAAAATTGTACAGCATTGTGGTTGGTGAATGTGGAGGGATGGCGCACTGGGGAAACTTGATAATTGATTACCCCCATGGATAACTAACAACAAGATAATTTTATGACTCCATAGATGCAACCGGGAACAAGTTCTTTTTCCTCTAAATGAGAGGAGATTTCCATAGAAAACAAACTCACAAATGATGAGTAATACAAAAGCAAACTAGAATGATTTCTCTTATCCTCCCTATATACAGATGGGGAAGAAAAAGAAGGATACCAAGTAAAAAATGGAGTAGATGTGTATGCTAATGGTGAGAAGGGGAGGGACACTTTCTAGACTCCTGTAAGGTCCCGAGGGTAAGGAACCTGACTTGTCTTGCCGGAAGAGGGATAGAGAGCCTCAGCAGGTGAAATAGCAGCATATTAATTAGTTGTCTGCATGTTGCCTCAGGCTGCTCCGGATAAAGAGTCATTAGGCAAGCTTTATTTATGGAGCCATGTTTTAGTTTCCTACACTGCTCAAACAAATACCATGGAAAGGAATGACTTAAACAATGGGAATTTAATGACTCATGAATTTTTTCATGAGTCCAGGAAAAAGTCCAAATCAAGGCATCATCAAGGTGATGCTTTCTACCTCGAAGACTGTGGCACTGCGGGCCTGGCTGCTGCTGATCCTTGGTCCTGGGCTCCTCTGTCACATGGCAATGCACATGGTGGCCCCTATTGGCCTCTCCCTTCCCTTCCAGGTTCCATTCCACCTTCAGCTTCCTGCCTCCTCTGGCTTTCTCTCTGTGTGTCTGATTTTCATTTGGCTTCTAAAGGACCCCAGTAATTGGAATAAGACCCACCTTGATTAACATGGGTCACACCTTAACTGAAGTAACCACATCAAAAGGTCCTACTTACAATGGGTTCACACCCATGGGAATGGATTAGGTTTAAGAAAATGTTTTTCTGGGGTACATACAGCTCCAAACCACGATAGGCCAATGGGATTAGTGGTAGCTCTAAAGCAGCTGGACATTCAGGCAAAACTGAGCCCCAAATTATTTAAAAACATATTGCTTAAAATCAATCAACCTCTTATTTTTCAAACATGACATTGATGCCTAAAAATCAAGCTACCATATAGTCATCAACTTTATATTTAAGGTCTATAGGTTTCAATTAATTTAGGGATAGCATGACGGCCAAAGAAAGGTTTCATTAAATACGGAAAAGATTTGGGATTGCCTAAAGACTCTTACCAATCCACCTGTGGCTACCAGGCATTTTTAAAAAATACTCCCACAGATTCTTCCCTGTTGGGCTCTCAGTGGTAACCAGAGCAGACTGGGAATTGTTTACCTGTCTCCTGTGTTCTCAACTCCTCCCACTTACCCTCGCATAGTCTCTTCCTGTATCACTTACTCTTTTCATTCAGTGGACTTTCTTTACTTTCTTTGTGTCTAAGCAAGTTGGGAAGTGGGAGCAGAGGAGAGGATGGGTAGGTTTTTGAAGAAAGGTGATCAAATAACTTTGCCACTTGTTTTCTGCATTTTAGGGAGAAAAAAGAGACTAAAATAACTAAAATGCATATCTTGCAAAGCAAAATTTAATAAAAGAATTCAACTGTTTAGTAAATTATACTTAAATGTTTTTTAAGAGATGGTTTCATGCATCTGTCAAAATGAACCACTTTCAGAAAAAAAAAAATGAGACTGTTTCTGCCTTTTCTATAGGCTGCCTGATTCAAATGGTCCCTTTATATATCTCTAACTGCTTTGGTATTGAATAATTAAGAAGCATGTACGGTACACAGAGCCTTGTACAGAGTGAGAAGGAAGACGAAGGAAGCGACATTTTAGAAGGATTTTCAAATTTTAGGTGCAGTGGTAAAATGCTCTATCAGGAGGCATCGATTAATATTTAGTGATTATGATATAAAACAGCTAAATTATGACATATTTAATTTGACTCAAAAAATCATAAATGTAGATATTGTCTGGAAAACACTACTCTAGCAATATTATTACAAACCTATATTATTCATTTATCCATTTAGCAAATATTTATTGAGTGCCCATCAGGTAATGTGACGGGAGCTGAAAATGCAAAGAGAACGAGGAGGATGGGGTCCCTGACCTCCGGGGGCTTAGCTAGCAGCATGCAGACAGGTAAACAGCAGGCACATCACTGAGAAGTGCCTTGCCCCAACTGCTGTCGCAGGAGGGCTCTCTGGAAGTGTGCTCCTCAAGGAAAGAGGGCAGGAGAGGGGAGGAGGAGGAGGCTATAGGAGAAGAAATAGCACCTTAAAAGGCCCAGGATTTCAAGAGCCTGCATGTCAACAAACTCAAAGAAATTCGTGAGGACAATTGCTTAGAGAGGGAAGAGGTGATGCTAGAGGTAGAGTCGGAATTCGAGTTAATGATCTGGTTAAGGGACTTGTATTTCATTCTGAAGCTCACAGAGCCCTCCAGGCTCAACAGGACGGTGATGAAGAAGGATGGCTCGGCCTCTTGTGTGGGGAAGAGGATATACATGGACAAGGCCAGTCAGAGAGGTCATGCAGGAGGCTGCTGCCGTAGCCTGGGCCAGACCTAGAGGCAGCGGAATTGGCACTAGGAATGGGGTAAAATAGGTATATGAAAGAGACGTTTAGGAGTATAGAGGTAGGACTTGGTGAGTTTTTAAATTGGGAGATGAAAAAGAAGGAGGAGTCAATGAGGAAACATGTGGAACTTCTTTCTGTTCTAGAAAGAAAAAAAGCACGACCTATTCTAGATCAAGATAGGAACTGCTTGACTAAGAAAGCAATGGAGACTTCAGTTCTCAATGCCATGTGGGTGATTCATATGCTTTTCTCACATTTCAGGTAGAGGTATACATTTAGTTTCTGAAGCCTCAATGCATTACTAATTTATGGTTTAAGATCCGTTTCTGAATAGTGAATGCTTAGGAGCAGGGAAGGAGGAACAAGTGGAGGTGGAGGGATGAGCCAGTCTCTAAAATGGTGTTAAAGTATTTTAGGCTCTACTTTTGTTGCATTTAATCCCAGCATCAATGCAATTTATAATTTTGCATATTTGTTTCAAGGGCTACACATGAAACTTTAAAGACAAGCATGCCTCTAAAGACTAGCCACACACATATCTGCATCCACTTTGATCCCCTTCATATTCTATAGCTTTCCTATCTTTTCAGATTTGAGCAGAAATGTTCAGTTTTGAATCTTTCCACTCTTCTATTTATAAAAACTCGAAGTTTCTGCCAGATGAATTGGTGTCTCTGCCTTGCCAAAGCATTCACCTGCTCAGGTCTTTTTGACACATTGCTCTTTGGATTGGGAGTTACTACCGTTTTCTCTAAGGGAATGTTGATTTCTCTCAAAAGCCTGTGGTTTTGCAAACTTTGCATATGCATTTTATTACTGTACAGATTAACCTTCATATTCTTCTCCGATTGGTAAACTATCCTCTGGCCCAGGGTCTTACATGTCTGTGCTGCCCTCCATCCCTGGGGCAGTCTGTTGCTGCCTGTGGAGCCCACCTTAATTTCCTAGAGCTTTCATCCCACCGTACCACAAACAGGATGGCTTAATACAAGAAATTTATGGTCTCACAATTCTGGAGGCCAGAAGTACAGAATCAAAGTGTTGGAAGGGCCCCACTCCCTTAAAGTCTAGGATAGAATCTGTTGCATGCCCTCCCCTGGCTTCTGGCGGTGGCTGGCAATTCTTGGCATTTCTTAGTCTGTGGCATAATTCAATCTCCACCTCTGTCGTCACGTGTCTGTCTTCTTGCTTGTGTCTGTATGAGTTCTGTCTCCCCCTTTTAGGAAGATTCAAGTCATTGGATAAAGGTCCCACCCTCTCCAGTATGACTCATTTTAACTTGCCTAATGCCATCTGGAACAACTCTATTTCCAAATAGCTCACCTTCTAAGGTACTGGGGATTAAGACATCAATTTATCTTTTTGGGGAACAAATTCAACCTGTAATGGACTTTCTTAGAAAAATGCTTAAAATGTATCAGTAAAATACATCAGGAACACCAGTGAAATTGAAAGCCAGTTAAAATATTTTAAAATGACGAATAGCAATAAATATAGTAAAAAAATGAGTTTCTTTGTTGGTACATTAAGTGACAAGATTTAACAACAGACCTAATAACTATCACTTTAAAAGGACTGACTTCTATTGGTGACAAAAATCACAGGTACCGTTAACGTTCCTGTGATTTCTTGTGGTTATGTTCAAAATCAATGGGAATGCGCACTTTCAGTTAGAGGTCGATGAAAAGAAAGATATTATTTGTTTCCTACCCAATTCATGGACCCCTGTATTCTTTCCACAGATACTTCGGGGGTATCTGGACCCCAGTTTAAGACCCCCCCGTGAGGACTCCACTGCTTTATGCTTTAAGACACAGCTCAAATACTCATTCCTCTATAAAGCTTTCCATAAATTCACTAGCTACACTTATCTACCCTGTTCCTATAGCACTTTGCTTATCTTCTATTATGGAATATTCATGCCATATATCGTTATTTTTGCTGTTTTTATTATTAAATGTCTACCTGTATCTTTCTTCTCTCTGTAAGGATCTTTGTGTCTTATTCACTTTTTTTTGGAGGGGGGGGGGCGTTGTCTAGGACAATGCCTGGCATATTGCAAGCACTTAATAAATATTTGTTTGATTAGTGAATTAAAACTCTAGATAGTGCTAGGTGGCCCAGGTCGCCAGGAATGAAGGAAATGAATGGATACATTCTCTTCAACAGGGGGCACAGCATTCGGGCTTTGGCCTGTTAATAAGAGGGATCCTCCCAGGGGCATCTTCTTGGTGAAGTCTTAACTTTTTCCTCTGGGTTGAGTATACCCTTATTCTTGCAGGAAGTTACACCTACGGATTTGTAACTGAATTTCTATTCTATTTTAATACCTTATGAACATGGATATTGAAAAATTAATTCCATGTTTCAATAAAAATATATCATAATAATTGCCAGCAAACAAATATTCCTATTTTATTTAAAAAAAAAGCTGACATAGACTATAAGTTGTTTACAAGGCACTTATTCTGAACAATGTGCTGGGAAAGTATAGTTTTAACGATCACTAAAAAGAAAAAATGTGGTCACAGAAAACTTTTTTTCTGATTAGTACAAATATATTTAGCTTACTGGGTAGTAGCATCAATCGATGGCTATTTGAGTGTAAACTTTTACTTCCATATTGCCCAGTTCAGTTCATCTAGGAGCAGCTGAGATTGGATATCAGGAGGGTTCAGTCATTGTTAGAAGGTGGAGGTAGGCACATAATCGGATAACTTATAAGATGACATGAGTTCTGACAGCAAGCTCAGAGTGTCTTAAAGCAATAAACAGAAGGACAAGAGAGAGCTAGAGCCAGCTGAGAAGGATCCATGACTTTCCTGTACTCTGCCCTCAGTGGGTCATGAGGAATAAGGAAATGGTCAAACTGGACATGCTTTCCCGCCCCCACCCTTTTCTACCCCTCTCTTCCCACCCTTCTCTCCAATGTTGTTTTGGGAGGAGGGTAATTTTCTAGGTGGCTACAACATTATTATTATTATATATTTAATTTAAGTACAATATTTACAAACAATATTTTTTAAAAGATACTTAGATTACATTAAAAATATAGGGGATTCTCATATGCCCCACTCTCCACCCCTCCCACACTTTTCCCCATTAACAACATCCTTCATTAGTGTGGTACATTTGTTACAATTGATGAACACATTTTGGAGCATTGCCATTAAGTGTGGATTATAGTTTATATCATACTTTAAACTCTCTCCTACACATTTTTGTAAGTTATGACAAGATATATAATGATCTGTATCCATCACTGCAACGTCATTCAGGACAATTCCAATGTCCCCAAAATGCCACCATAGTACACCTATATATATATTTTTAAAGATACTTAGGGGTACACAAATGTGATATAAAAATATAGAGGATTCCCATATGCCCTGCTCCCCACACCTCCCACGCTAATAACATCCTTCGTTAGTGTGGTACATTCATTGCAATTGAGGAACACATTCTAGAATGTAATATCAGCCCACAATGGATCTGCCCCCCATGGAAGTATTTCTCCTATACCTTAAAAATATTTTTATGTAGAAAATCATTGAGATGAAAGAAGTGAACTAAAAGTAATTCCTGCCTACCTTATTATAAAGATTTCAGTGTGTTTTTTAATTTCTTTTTAAAATTTGCTTCTACTGCATAAATGGGAAGAGAAGAATTACAAATGAAAAGCTGTAAGGCTAAATGAGGATATGTGACCATGAAATGTTTGGGAAATAATTGTAATTAGTAATTATTAAGCTTTTTGTTGGTTTTTGTTGTTTTGTTTTTGAAAATGTCATTCATGGTTATATTTCCCGTTTTTGAAGAAGAAAAAAAGGGCTCCAGTAAGGGATAGAGAAGCGAGGAACAATTAAGTGAACAGTGGAGCTGTGGCAGTCGGTTCCTATCCTTTCCCCTTAAAATGTGCTTTCTAGCTGCAGGAGAGTTCCTTATTACAGATCCACATTGAGATCATAGGGATATGTGAGTCACACCCACCAAGATTTTTACCCTTTCCACATCTTTCACAGGGCTTTCTCATGCGTGCCAAAGGCTCTGATCAAATTACTTTCTTCCTCTTTCCATCTCCTGTCTCTCTCTCTCTGTGTCTCTCTCTCTTTCTCTCCCTTCTATCTCTTTTCTGTGTGTGTGTGTGTGTCTGTCTGTCTGTCTGTCTCTCTCCCTCTCTGCCTCTCTCTCCTCTACCCCCACCTGTCTCTCTTTTCTAACCAGAGGTTATATTCCAATTTTTATTTTCTTTTTTCTGTGCAGGCCCTACATCTCTGCCCAAGGCAAAAGGCTGCGGGGATTAGAAAGATAAAGCAGCTTAGTCAAATCATAGTGACAGCCAGTGAAAGGATATAAATTTCAACAAGCAAATATTCAGCATTGTCTCTTGGGTTTCCCACCAACATTAACATCACTAAAATCTCTGATTTAAGGTACTCACAAAACAAAAATCAAAGTTCTAACAGTGACATGGCCTTAAGGTGAATGGGTTTGACCTTCATTAGTCTCAAATTACAGTGCTTGAGCAGACTCATGTTATGTGTAGGAGTTCCCACTCTACAAGGAACTTATTATCCATAAATTAGGTAAGAGATGAGAAACATTTCTCCAGCTCTCCTTAGCCACCTCAGGTGTCCTGGCCAACTCTTTAACTTTTGGATTGCATGTTACGATGTGGTGGGATGGGATTTGAGGGTAGTGGTATAGGGATGCCTAATTCAGCCTTTCTCTTCTCTGGCCATTCACAATTACTTCCATTAAATCTTCTGTTATGTTGGTCATGTTGATTCAAGCAATATATTTTTAGACAAATAGGGTATGTAGTTTAGAATATGGCGGAATCTTGAAAAAAGATTGATTAACTCCCTCATTATATAATTGTATTTTTCATTTTCATTTTACTTGTTTTAATGATTTTAGGGAGTGGTATAGAAGTAGCCTTTCAACACTACACACATCATCTGCTCTGAAAGTTTATTTTGACAGTTTACTTTATGACTCATTGGAACTTTAAGTGAAACTGGTCAAGAGTTCCTATTTTCCTGAAGGTACTTTTGGGCAGGATCTTAGAGCCTAATGCTTTGATGTTTTATTTTTGGTGAGGCCAAAGAAAATCAAGGCTCAACATATGCCCTGAATGTATTTTTATTTTTGATGAATTTATTATGAACTGGCTTTGTGTTGAAACACGTTTCATTTAGTCTATAACATTCTGGGGATTTTGAGAAACATGATTTCTAACATGATAATTTTGAAGCTGGGGTAATTACTATTTTCTCAATATATATTAAGTTTTTTGGAAAGAATTTTAAAAAGCATCTGGTGACTAAACAAATATCTAGTAGAGTGTATTAATCAGGGTTCTCGAGAAACAGAATAAACAGAAGATATCTGTCAATAATGTGAGATTTTAAGAGTCTCTCACATGACCATGGGGATGCACAAGTCCAGGTTCCGCAGACAGGCTGCAAATCAGGGGCTCCAATGAAAGTCCGATGAAAGGGCCTTGATGAGTTTCTGGGAGAAGTTGGCTGTCCAAAGACGAGCTGGGAAATTCTCTCTGAATGTTGAAATCATTTCTCCTTTTAAGGCATTCAACTGATTGGATAAAAGCTTCACCCATTGCTGATGCAATCTCCCTGATTGATGCAGATGTAATCAGCAATCCATGCAGTAAACTCACCGGTGACCGAAGTCCGTAAATGCTCTTGATTATAATTAGCCCAGTGCTTGCTGGGCCTAACATTTGGACACAATTACCTGGCCGAGTTGACACATTAGCCTAACCATCACAGTCCACCCCTTGTCAACTCGGCAACCATACACACTACCCTAAACCATACATAGACTCTAAGTAAAAATAATAACAGACAAGCATACATATACATTTCTGCCTAACAATGTTCAATTCCCCTGTGTACAACTGGAAATGCATTAGTTCCCCAGAGAATAGGGTACAAGTCCTTGGGCAATATTCATTCTTAAACTTGACATCCTTAAATATTATGATGTGAAATTAATACAACTTTTCATATGATAGGGGAAAAGGTTGGGGAAGAAACAAAGAAATTCGTTTTGTGTACATGTACAATCATACTCATAATGAAACAAGGAAGAAGGGTTCATGACTATTACAGTCCTTATTTTTGTAACTGGTCACGTGGCCGAAGTTCGTATTTTTCACTACCTTTTTCCACTATTATGCTATACTCTTAGTATCCATTCCCACACCTATTCCCCTGATTTCTGTCTATGTAAGTTGGAAAACTCATGCAGTAGTTTCAGAGAATAGCGTACTTCCTCATGGATCACACTTTGTATTTCACCTTTGGGGGCTTGTTGTGATTTTAGTCTAGTGATGGGTCTCGAAGACAAGAGGGTGGGGGGTGTGGGTAAGGAGAAGGATTAGAGATGTTTTGCAGGCTACTGACCTCAGGGCATTCCTTTGCATTTTCTTCTGGTGAGACAGGATTAATCTCTTCAGGCAGGGGTTGGAAGACAGATTCCTCAGGGCAGACTGGAAGTTGGACAGTGCCTGCTGGAGTTTGGCTGATACCTACCTCAGGGCTGGGAGGAGGTCCAGACTCCCTGGGGCAGGCCAGAGGCTGGGCAGTGCAGGCTTCCGTTTGGATGGTACCTACTTCAGGGCTGGAAGGTCTGGACTCCCTGGGGCAGGCTGGAGGCTGGATGATATAAGGTTGACAAGGTGTGGTCTCCACAAGGCAGGCCATCACAGGTTTATCTGGTAAAGTCTCAGCAGAATTTAGGATTCCAATGTCCCCACCAATATTATCATCATCCCATATATCTCTGTCCCAATCCTCCGGGTTCCACTCCTTTCCAATCAAGGCCTTCACTTTAATTGCAGAAACCCTGCGAGGTTGAGATATTAGTTTCCCCTGTAATTCTGCTACTCATACAATGAGAGTCTGGGTTTGAGTCTCAGATATCTCAGGTCCATGGCTACAGTAGACAAGATTTTCTTTCAAGGTACACATAGAAACTTTCACATCATTCAAGCGGCATTTAAGTTTCAAATTTGAAGACTTTAGCTCATCTCTCTTTTTTTTTTTAAGTGTATCCAGAGTATCTAGGAGGAGCCAGCCAACATCATTATACTTTTTGACTCCACAAAATTCTGTTAAGGTGTTGAAAACATTCTCACCCAGATCCTTGCTTCTTATAAGCATGGAAGTAGGGGAATCTAGTGATGCTATATTTTGCATATCTCTATTGCCAGCTCATGCCATGGACTGTTAACAACCTCTTCATTATTGGAAAGGGAGTCATTAGTACCCTTGAGTCCAATTAGAGTAGACAGCCAATTACAAAATCCCCAGAACCACCTCAGACATCCCATGTTTAAGACTCTGTTCCTCAAGAACTACCCATCTCCTGGTACCAAGCTGTGTTGGTCAGGGTTCTCTTGGGAAACAGAATCACCAGGAGATATCTGTCAATAATATGAGATTTTAAAAGAGTCTCTCATGTGACATGTGGGGATGCACAAGTCCAGGTTCCGCAGGCAGGCTGCAAGCCAGGGGCTCCGATGAAAGTCCAATGAAAGGTCCTTGATGAGTTTCTGGGAGAAGTTGGCTGGTCAAAGATGAGCTGGGAAATTCTCTCTGAATGTTGAAATCATTTCTCCTTTTAAGGCATTCAACTGGTTGGATAAAAGCATCACCCATTGCAGATGCAATCTCCCTGATTGATGCAGATGTAATCAGCCATCCATGCAGTAAACTCACTGGTGATCGAAGTCCATAAATACTCTTGTATTATAATTAGCCCAGGGCTTGCTGGACCTAACACCTGGACATAATTACCTGGCCGAGTTGACACATTAGCCTAACCATCACATAGAGTTAAAAGCATTTTCCTTGAAAGATATGTACATGTTTTATACTTTAATAAGTTAGAGCTATTCCATTACGGTGTATTTTCTACACATTTCTCATTTTTAATCCCAGTAGGATTTCCCTAATCCTTCCTAATGTGTGTGCATGTATTTAATTTTTAAAATGATAGACTTTTGCAGATATTAAGGTAAGATAACAAAGAGGTAGGTGTCTAAGGAAACTTTCTTGGACGTCTTTAGAAGTTTGTTTTTGGTTAAGGACTTGATGGCATCAAAGGAAGCAGTGAGTAGTAGACTGGCCCAGAAAATACTTTCTATCTTATGATCCCCTATACTTACTTAAGGTGGCATTCCAGAGATGTTTAGTGTGTAAATTCATCATTGGAATTCCATAACACTCACACACACACTCATTCAGCATCTAAGGCACTAAAGCTATGGAATAACAACCTAGAGAAGATATACAATAAAGGCATTTATTTCCTTAAAGGGGTAGTAGGGTATAATGGTATTACTGTAATTCCTCTTAATTTTTTCATTGTTTGATGAGAGTTTGGAGCATCTCTCACATCAGGGTCACCTTTCTGTTTAATAGCATTTAATAAGTAAGTTTGCTTTACATTGTGCTACTGTCCCACATTAGCTTCCAGTGGCTCTATGGTCAAACCAAAGCAGGACCAATATAACTCTAACCTTGATGTAAGGTCAAATTAGCATAATTGTTTAAAGGTGGCCATTCAAGTTTATAGCATTGCAAAGTAAAGAAGAAGACATTATTCTTATTCTTATTTTATGTATGGGGAGCATTGAAGCCCACACAGCCTAAATGCTCTGTCCATGATCACAGAATAATAGAGGGGGAAGCTGTGAATGTAATTCAGCTGGCCTTCTGGAATAGTGGTATGCTCATTTGACCTTTGTTTCTCTTGCCCCATGAGTCACGTTTTTTTCACACATTGCCTCTGTGGCCTTCTGCTCTCAACAGTGAAAACCCATGGGGATAGTCAATGGTCTAATGGCGAACGCTGTTATGATCCAATAGCTATAGTTTCTCCAACAGTAAAATAAAAATCCCTTCATAGATGTATTTGGAAAATTAGTGAGCTTAATTGTAAGTCACTTTGTATTTCTTATCTTTAAAAAATTGTTATAAAATTCTTCTCTGGTTAATTTCTCAAATGCTCCCAACTCTGCAGTTGCTGTTTTGAAGTTGATCCTTCAAATGTTACTCCATAAATTACCCCAAAAATGTTCCTCACGATATGATGAACTAGCCACACTTTAACCAAAGTAGCCTCTACCTACCACATGTCGTTCTGGCACCATCTTGCCTAGTTGTGCAAAATTTACCCGAGAAATTGACTCATCTCTTCTAAATCTTGATTATGTCATTCTTAGGTGAAAAGTGAGATGGTTACCATTGTATAGTGGGGTCACAAATTAAATTTTAACTCATATTAAAATCCAGCCTCTTCTCTGCTTCTGCTGTTGCTTCAGAGTTATAGACACACACTCCCACCCCCATCTCAAAGCATGGTCCTTGGACCAATAGTAAGCTTGGGAGCTTGTTAGAAATGCAGAATCTAAGGCCCCACCCAGGACCTACTGAATCAGAATCTACATTTTACAAAATCCCCTGGGTAATTCATATCTACAGTAAAGTCTGAAACACACAGCTAGAGATGACCTGAAGTTCACTGTGACCATCTCAATCTGGGTAGTTGGCTTTGCAGAACCCTTACTATGGACCCAGCTCTCTTGCCCTATTTAGGTACTTCTGGCAAGGTTCATAGTCAGTCCTTAGCCACTTCACTATCTGGTCTATGCCCTCCACAAATCCAAAGACATCTCAGGAAATCTCATTCTTAGATCTCCCTGGCTGACCATGCTGGGCTGCCTTGCAGGCATCCCCTTTGGTGTAGGCTAGTGCTCTTTCCACTATGCCATAATGCCTTGAATGACTGACTGTCCAAATTGTCAGAATGTTTTGGTTGTTCATCAGGACACTTACAGCAATTATTTTCAGTGAAGCATATAGTGGATTCAAGTGGCAATGGAATTGGAGCAGGTTGAATGCTGAATGAATCACTTTCATTGTGAAAACCATCGTATTCATCATTTGTATTTGGTGTTCATGATACTTACTAGGGGTTAAAGGTGGGTGTATTAGTGGACTGGTGTTGGCTTGCCTACCAATGCTGTTTGAGATTTTCATGACATGATCCTTTGCTATCAGACTGCATGATATATTTAATATTTCCAGAGTTCTCAGGTATGGCAGGGCCCTTTCCTTATGACACTTGATCTTGAATTATTTATCTAAACAATAAGGGCAAATGGTTTTAACTTCGCTAATGTATTTTCCTAATAAAAGAGCTACTGTGCTCTCTAACTCAGGACAGACATATAATGAATATTCGGTGATCCTTAGAGTCAGGGCATCACCCAAAGCAGCGGGGCCCCGAGTCTCACTTGAGGTTTGCTTACTGCACAAGGAATCATGCCTGGGATCTTGGAACATTCATCTTGTTGCACAAGTCTTTGAGCTATTCTTAGGCCAAAGTCACTGTGGAAGAATAAGAGGCTCATGTAAGGAAAGAAAGGGATGGTTTGCTGGGGAGTGGTGATATATCAAGGCTGGGGAGGGGGCTTCAGAGAGAAGCAGTACAGCCCAGAGAAGAGGAATATTTTATCACAGACAGAAATGGTTTAGAATTGCCATGAGCAGATTGGCTTTCAGTCAGTTTTATTCTTGTTTTAAAATCTCTCAAGACAAGGCACCCCCTTTTTGCCTGCACCCAGGTCAGTTTGTTCCCACTACCAGCACCTCCCTTGGTATGCCACTGCCGGGGAGTTTATTCACAAGTTTTAGGATGTTACTTACTGAGCACCCCTAAGGCCAATACTCAGACAGGAACAAGAAATGACTCCATTCTAATGTCTTATTCTGATGCCTTTACTTTAGGATGATGAGTTTAACATTTTGATTCATTTGGTTGGTTGTGGGAAGCAGAAAGATGCCCCCTAAAGTTGTCCCACAATCTAATACCTGGAACCTGTGAATATGTTCCACTGCATGGCCAAAGGGAAAGAAGGTTGCAGATGGGATTAAAATTGCTAATCAGCAGCTAGGGAGATAATCCAGGGGGGCCCAGTGTAATCAGCCCAGTCCTTAAACTTGGAAGAGGGAGGCGGATGAAGAAAGAAAGAGATGTGGCTAAGGAAGAAGGGTTAGAGAGCTACAATATTGCTGGCTTAAAGATGGAGGAAAGGGGGGCGTCAGCCAAGAAATGAGGGTGGTTTCTAGAAGCTGGCAAGGAAATGGATTTTCCTCAAAGCCTCTAGAAAGGAACACAACCCTGAGAACACCTAGATATTCGCTTAGGGTGAGCCAAGCCGGACTCCTATATTACAGAACTGTAAAATAATACATTTGCATTCTTTAAAGACTCTATGTTTGTGGTAATTTATTACAGCACAAATTAGTAGTCAGTAAACAGCAATGTAGTGCAAAGAGACTACTTTAGACCCTGACAGAGCCCATGGCATGTCCTGGCTCTGCATCTCACTAGTTGTGTGCCATGGGCAAATTTCCTTAGCCTTTCTTTCCTTACTTACCAAATGGGCATAGCAATACTCACCTTATAGGAGTGATGTGAGGATGACATAAGAAGACAAATGTAAAGTGGCTGGAATCGTGCCTGCCACGTATGACTGCTCAAAACAACTAATTCTGAGTCTGTTCCTTTCCCCAGCACAATTCCCCTTGTACAGTGTGGTGGTCCTCTAAGTCACTATTCCCATTTTCTTTGAAACCCACTTCTTGATCTTCTCTGGAGAACAAGGTAGTGTAGGCTAGAATTGAGCTGGCACCACTGGTAACAGGCAAAGTCCTTAGAAATGTCACTGCATTTACTTGATCCTCCGTGGTGTTTCTTTGAGAGCCTTAATCAGCCATGTAGTTCTCTACCACCCCCTGGATTTCTGTTAGTGCTGGATTGCCATTAGACTCCTCAAGGATGTAGAAGAATCCAGCAGATAATTATTTATTGGGAGACATTCCCAATGCCCAGGTTAAATGAGTAATACATTTGGATGAATTTTTAACTGCCTCTCACACACCTTTGCTCTTTCTACAATCCATTCCCCCTCTCTATTTAAAAACTGCCCAAGTGAAGCAGTTGAGAAGGACACAGTAATTTATCTGAATAGACATTGTCAACGTTGTTCGGAATTCTGCAGTTCCGGTTAACTACCATTGTGCGCCATAGCTACAAAAGCATTCGGATGTACACCTAAATTCCTGTATCAAAATGTATGATTATAAAGAAATAATTTATTTCCCTCTCTCCTTTTTAAAAACTGTCTTCTTCTCTGAAGCTATTTCTTCTAGGGTCCTTTATAAAAGAGAAAATATTTCTAACTGCCCAACAGGCTTCAAGATGACCTTAACCTCCTCTGGGGCTGAATTATCATATTGATTTGATCTTAATGACACTCTTGGCTCACTCTCTTCTGTACTGGAATCCAAATTCTGAATTTTGAGAAAATAAAGGCAACAGCTGTGAGGTACCAGTTTATCTTTCCAGTTACACCTCTTACAACAGCTGGCTGTGCAAAATTGAGAGCTATGATCACTGAGAGTGCTTTCAACCCTATTTTTATTAAGTCCCTTGAAGGGCAATCAAACAACCAGAATGCTGTAAAATTCCATCCCAAACCACCTATTGAGGAGGTGATGCTTTTGGGATGTCTTCATGGGTACACAACATTCATTATTCCATTTTTCCTGTGAATCCTTTTTTATGGATGTAGAACTGCGTGTGTGTGTGTTTACCTTACTTGCAACCTCTTAACTTAGTCTGCCACATGGATGCTGGCAAAAGACCCAAGACTCCAGGGTTAGAGATGAAGAATGGTTTCTTACTACCACAGCAGTAGTCAGAGTAACGACATTTGTGCTGGTTCCTTGGAACCCAATTCCCACAGGGCAATGGGAAGAGAACTAGATGATACCTGCATATGCAGTGGGGAGGAGAACGCTGAGTTTAGGATATCCACATTTTTTTTTTTTTTATCACAGGCAGTAAGCCGCCAACCCTTTGTTCCCAAGGAAGACATTATTTTCATTATGAGACAGTAAGCCACTTCTCTTGGCCCCAGAGGGAGACACTATCTCTGTCTTCGAAGGGTATTCACTATATAAATGTTCTTGAAAAAATGGCCAGGAACAGAGCTATTTCCATCCTCTGTTTGCAAGATGTGCAGAATGTATTTTATTTTATTTTATTTTATTTTATTTTATTTTTTGGCAGACATGGAGAATTGTCTCCCAACATTGAGTTTCGTAGATGTAAATAAATGCCTGCCCATGTTGGTACAAATGGTACAGTATGAGACATTATCATAGACACTACGTAATGTTAAACCGTTTTCCCATATGAGAAGGATTTGCTTGACTTCCCTAGCAGAATACAGGTTTAGGTATGTGAGTTTTTTCTGTTTGGATCGACCAGGTTAAAAAAATAAATCATTTTATATTTTTCAATACCACAAATATTTACCTGGGCAGATGTTGGGATGTGAAAGGCAGAGTTGAGATTGTGAAACCTGGTAGCAAAGCATTCCCCTTTTTCTTGCATTTTGCTGCCCTTTTTAATGTTGGTGTGCGGCCAGGAAAGAGAGCCAAAGAAGGTCCAGAGGATCTCAGGCTTGGAGGTAGAAGAGAGTCAAGGAAGCTCCCAGAGGCTGAAACTGTCAACCCTTATCAGCCCAGCTACAGGAGCACAACACAATCAGGACTTCAGCCCTCAAGGTCATTTGTGCTTTAGCTTTGGAGTCATTTGGGTATGGATTTAAATTCTGTCTGTGTGGCTTCCAGTAAGTTATTTAACCTCACTGAGATTTGGTTTCCTCATCTACTAAATAACTTTTAAAAACTTAAACAGGGTCCAACCCAGAATGGGTACTCTATAAATAGTAATTCTCGTACTGAGACTAAATCTCGTAGAGCTTTTAAGAACAGAGGCTCTGGAAAAATTAATATCTCATAGCGAACACTTTCTAGCTCTGTGATCTAGCACTAATTTAATAGTTTTTCTGTGTCTTATTTCTGCATTTTTACGTGGGATCAGCAATGAAACCTACCTCATAGCACTAATGTAGGTTCCACGTGAGTTAACACATGTGCAGGGCTTGGAGCAGTGCTTGCATGTAGTAAGCAGTCAGGTTAGCTACTAGCCTCCTGATGTTCAGACAAAAATTTGGAGTCATTCTTTTTGGGGGTGGAGTGTGGGGTTTGTACAATTGCTTACACAAATTCAACAAAGGTAAAAACACATCCAGGAATGTCTTGGAAAACCCCACCTGACCCCAATGGCACTTAGGAATGGCTACCTTTGCACTTAGCAGGTAGCTATGGGATAAACCTGACAGGAGAACTCCACGCACACTTCAAAGGAGAGAGAAAATGGGAAAGAAAGGCCATGTTGGTTCGTTTATTCTACTACTTGATGTGGAGACATTCTTGACCCCTGTTGTTCTTTCACCACAACAGCCTATCCACTGGGCTCTACGTTCAAATTATGTGCAGAATTGGCCCATTTCTCTCTCTGCCAGCACCTGTCTAACCCACCATCATCACTTGCCTGGATTGCTGCAATATAGTCTATTCTCAACACAGCAGTAAGAGAGATCCCATTAAAACGTAATTTTTTTTCTGTAAACCTACAGCTTCTGTAATTTAAAAAAAGTCATTATATATACATACAGTAAGTCAGATTATGTCACTAAGTTACTCCGAATCTTCCATTGTCTGGGTTTGGTCCACTCTTTGAGTTAAATCAATAAATAATATAAATGAATAAATATTATAAATGAATAAATGATAATGTTGAATGAATAAGAAATAAAGCACAGCAGCAGTGCCTCTGTTGATGATGATAATGAATAAAAGCTTACAAGATGATACAGAATAAAATTCCCAGCCCTCCTAAGACGCTATAGGATCTGAGCACTCTTTCTTCTCTCTTCTCTTCCCTTCTCTTGCCCTCACTCACTGCGATCCATTCACACTGGCCTCCTTGCTGTTTCTGGAATACAAGCGACCTTGTGTCTCATAGGAACATGCTTCCCCCAGAAAACCCAGCGCTCACTTTCTCACCTCCTTCAAACCCTCCTCAACTGTCACCTTCTCAGTGACTGACCCTGAATTGCAATCATCCATACACACACATCAGAACATCCAACTCTCCTTATTCTGCTCTATTATTTCCATCCTCTAACATACTACAAAATTTATTTAACAAGAATGTAAGCTCAGTGGCAGGGATTTTTGTCTCTTTTGCTCACTGATATTTCCTAGGCTTCTAGATCAGTGCCTGGCACATAAATAATAAATATTTTAAATAAATACTTGCTGGATGTTTATATTGTTGATTTTCCTTGTGATTTGCCTTATTCCTAAGAACACAGGCCTACTCATTAGATCTACCATTTTCCAAAACCAAGGACTGGGTTGGGTCCACTCTTTGTGGGTGTTAAATAATAATAAATGAATGAAGCACAGCAGTGGTGACCCTGTTGATGACAATAATGAATCACATTGATCTGGTGCTTTTCCTTTTCTACCTGTTTTTTTGTGGAATTCCCCTTTAGTGTCAGGGTGATGGATTATCCCCATTCCTTCTAGGAAAATGGCTACTCCATCTTAATGCAGACTTTAGAAATGAAAAATAATGCCTATTGCAATCAACTTTTAATTATCTGCACTAATGGAGTGCTGATGCTAAAGAAAGAAATTCCAAAGTATTTACATTTGACTTCAGGATGCAACCAGGGGCTTGTTCTCAGAAAACATCACAAGAAGCATGTGAGAGCCGAACCAATGCAGGCCTGGGTGTTGGGAATCTGGTTTTTGGTAGAGGCTCAGTGACTCTGCTCTTCAGTGCTCATTTAGCATGGACTTCCTTTTCTTCTCCAAGCCTCACTTTCCTCATCTCTAAAATACAAACCAAAGTCCCTGCCTGCTTCAGGCTCTGTAATGAAACCTTCCTGCATACTCTCCCCATCCATCCTGCTTTTCTCATTTGCAGTATTCCTCATGCCATCTTGGTCTCCTCCAAATTAGGTAGTGACCCTAGAAGGAAATGCCATAGATAATCTGCAAAGCAGATAAAATGCATATAGAACTGACTGACTCTATTCAAGTTTGGGAGTTTACATCTTACCAATCTCTGGGAAACGCGGAAGTTTTAACATTTTCACATCAAATAAATAGCAAGAGTGGCACATCATCCTGTGATAACCTACCTCTCATCTCTGCTTCTGTTGGCAGTACACATTTTGCTGTACCCAATCCCATCCTGTTTCCTCTTCCACGTACTATTAGGACAAGCAAACAAAGTTATTCCCCATGCCCTGGCATGGTAAATTCAGCCCTGCAGACATGGCCAGGGTAAGAGTGAAGCTATGACTACATTTACCAATGCCATGTCTTTCAAAACCCCTACACCCACTAAACTTTCTGTTGCCTTGTTTGACATTTGAGGTAAATGTAGCTGGTGGGTACAGTATTTGCTAAAAAACAAAAGAAAAAGACTAATGAAAAAGCCTGGCTCCAAAGCATTCACTCACCTGGGAACCATTTCTAAAAGATCCACTTTGGTGATATGTCCCCTCACTACTTTTCTCTGAGAAAAGACAGATGATTTCCAAAAAAATGACTATTGCAAATTTGGAAGTTAGTGTCTGGAAGAAAATTAAACACGTAAAATAAATTTATATTTAAGAAACAGAAAGGTTCCCAGTGTTCTGATGAAGTTACCAACTTCTCAGTAAGTGTAGCTTGTTCCTGGGAAATCACTAGCATGATTGATTACCTTTATATAAATTATTTAATAGTATTTAAGTAAAAGGCACTTCATCACAACCACTACAGTTATTAGCAGCAGCATTGTCGGTAACGCCTCCGACATGGAGAGTTACTTCTCTGGTACCAGCATTGTCTGGCACGAAAACGAGAATCCAGAGGTAGGTGTCAGAGGCCCCTGAGCAGTTAAAATAGAACAACATCAAAGCTCATGAGTGCTTACTCTTAGTCAGAACCTACTTATAACTGATATAATTGTAACATATTGACATTAGAAGCAAATGGTACAGGACAGGAGTCAGGAAATCTATTAAAAGGAAATGGAAGAACAAAGAAGCATAACAATGTAGGGCCATCAAGTGTGGGTCCAAATAGGCTGCAAAACCACACCAGTCTCTGAGTGTATTGCTGACAAAATTCAAGAATCGATGGGTATAATTCTGACCTTGAAGTCCTAGGACGGACATGGAATACTATGTTTTAGAAGTTAGAGAATTGCATAATATATTTAAGAAAGACATCACAGGCAAAATGGTTGATTTTGCCTTAATTGTGTCACTTAAGGAGTAGGTTATGGGATTTCGGAACAACTCGGTGATATGTAAGGCCTCATTCCCTGGCAGTGCTAGGAGTAAAGAGTTATCAAGTTAGCGCCTGTACAAAGAAAGTTCATGAGCTTTAGGCCTTGTGAGGAAAAATAGATATAATATGTATTGTGGGGGGAAGTGTAGGTGGTTTTGGAAAGCAATTGATCCGTGCACATCCATGCAGTTCATCAGTTAAACATTTTTGGCACCTACTATGTACCTTGTATTGTAGAAATTCAAGACGGCCATGGTCAATGAGACGAGCTCACTGGCATGAGGTGCTCCTGCCCTGTGGAGGAAACGTATAGGCTGAAGAGGGAGGGAGCGTTAAGGGAAAGTGCTTTCCCAAGTTAGGGAAAGCTTTCTGATAAAATAATTTTTTCATCATCTCTGCTTAGAGCTTTAGACTCGAATGCTTGATGGTGAATGAAAAAAACTAAATAAAGTGGGATGAGAAAGTGAGATGGCCTGATTCATACAATGAATCCATTCTGTGAGTAGGTCCAGTGTCCTCAAAAGTGAAAATGGGCCCCCCATGACTCCTGGGAACAAAGAGGGAGGCAATTTCCAAATGATGAATGCCACCAAAAGATACTTTCAACTGTCGAGAGAAATCTTCACCCTTCATCCCACTGTGGAGAGAAAACTTTTCAAAGGACATTCAGATGAACCCAAGGCTGTTAAACACGAAGTCTCGATAAACAGACTCAAGTTCTGTGAACTACAGACATGCACAGTGTTCCTCTAAGATTGTAGCATGGTATTATTCTGTTTCATCTTTTTTTCCAGATGCTTGCTCCCTTGAGTTTTTTGGACTGAAATCCCTAGATTCTGTGTTTCAAAAGCCAGGTTCCTACCAGGTGTGTAATCAGAACATTCTTACTCCAAGGGAAAAGACATCACAGACTGCAGCAAAGCCTCTCATTCACATGCAAGGACAAGATGATCTGCTCTCAGCCTCCTGCCTTCCGCCTCCCCACTGGGAGGCTGTTTTGGCTTTGCCTCCATTGCTTCCTGCTCTGTGTTAAAGGCTGATTCCGTGACTGAATTAATAGTGTTGTCTACACACCCCTGAGCCTAGCCTGGGTAAAGGTGCCTTTCAGTTTGTCCAGCTCTTTGCCTTGGGCATGGTTTATCACCTTTGAAGCTTCTGTTTCTTCATGCAGCAAGTGAGAGCTTGGGTCAGATCTTCTCCAAGGTTCCTTCCTGTTTTAACTTTTCACAAGTGTCTGATTCTCAAGGATTTGTCCAAAGTCACACAATTATCAACATCTGGGATGCATATATTGTTGGCTTATTGTCTAACTTTGGGCCAGTCATTTCAGCTAAACAGACTGAAAAATGGGGACTGGCCCAAAGTCAAGTCACAGAAGACTCCTTGGTGCTTCCTCAATCCCACCATTCTCACTGGGTCCCACAATTCCTGCCCTCCTCCACATTTTTTGAACTTATAAGAAGACCCTTGGACATTTCTTGAGCAGCAGATTGCAAATGCCTGTTCTGCAGCTTGGCCGTGTCCCAGGAAGAGAGCCTCACCTGGCCACATTCGAGGACATTTCTCCTGTCCTTTGAGGCCACTCAGCACATAGTCTCACAAACCCTCCATCCAGGAGCCTCCTGAGGATGAATGAATATTTCTGGGCCAAATATTGCATGAGGATTTGGGCAATATTTTGGCAGGCTGAACAACGCTCATATTTATGAGCCCTGGCAAGACTCATCCTTGATCATCCTGTACTTGGTGAAGGGCATTGTTTTCCTAATCAAGATAACTTAGCTATCCTTAGGGTGATATTTAACACAGGAATTGCTTGAAAATGTCATATTTTCATAATGAATCTTTCCCCAGCATCTAGAAATTTAGGTAAAGTTGAAAGAAGGGACAGGAGAAAATAATTACCTAAGCACCTATGTTTTCCTGAGATTTACATGTGTATGTCATTTAATTTATACAGAAAATTCCAGGGTCAATGTTTTGAGATCTCATATTTTCCTCCTCCTTGGTTTACTGCAGCCCAGGTGATCATACATAAGAAGTGAATTTTTGGACCTGGGGAGTCTGATTGATGTTGGAGCTAAATATAGAATAGAGATTGAAAATCCTTTCCCAGCAGAATTTTTGAAGAGTTTCCTCTACTGTCTTCTTTCCAATGTCATTTTTGAGAAATCCCATGCTCTTCTTATTCCTGATCCTTTGTATTTGTTTTGCTGCATGGAAAACTTGTTGATGCTCTTTTATCCCAAGTGTTCTGAAATTTAATTATGATATTCCTTTTATTCCCTCACTGCTTTGGGGATTTAGTGGACTCTTTCAAATTGAGGAATTTTCTTATTTCTTTGCTAATTCCCTCCACTTCATTTTCTCTCTGGCAAGATCACTTTCTAGGATTCCTATTATTTTGACTTTAGCTCTTCCATATTGGTCTTTTCTTTCCTATCTTTCTAAACTGCCTTTCGGATTAAATTCTTAGAAATTTTCTCAAATTTCTCTTTCATTGTTTCTCTTGATAATTTTGTTTCAGGTATACTATTTTTAGTTTCCCAAAGCACTTTTTGTTGTTTTCCTCTGATTGTTCATTTTATGTGGCAGACTGTTCTTAAGAGGCCATATCTTTTTATATCTCAGAAATTGTTTTAACGTTTCATTTGATTCTTAAATTTTCTTAATTTTCTCTGAATTGCCTTTTGTCCCCTGATTGTTTGGGGCTCTTACTTTTAAAATGAAGACTTTTCTCAATTCACTGGTGAAATCTTTGCTGTCTATTCATATTTAAGAATAAGAAATTGAAAAGCATATTGGAGGCTCTTTGGGCATAAGCAGGGCTTGTCAACCAGTGGGCTTTACTGGTTGATCAGGCAGAAATCCGGTTTTTCTATAAGCGAGACTCCTGGTGTCTGTGGGAACATTCAATTTGCCAGTTTCCTGCCTGAGGGTTGTAAGCCTGGTTGTAGACATTCTAGAACCAGGGAGCCGGCAGTCCCCTTTCAGAATGCAGATTCTCACTACATCCCTTTTGCATTCCATTATCTCCCCTCCCTACCACTTTCTGCACTTGCTGTGCTTGATGTGTGAAGTATGATGCTTCATTGGCTCAATTTGTTCACAGTAAACACCTGCCATCTCTTGTGGAGCCTGGGTTAGTGTAAGTCACCTGGCTGTGGAGTAAGGGAAGGAACAGGTAGTCTAGCTATTCCTTGCACAGACTTTCAACTAATTCCGTTGTTTTCTCCCACACAGAGGTTCTTAGTCTTTCAGTGGCATTTTTCAAGCAAACTGGCTTGAACCTTGTCCATACCTGTCTGCCAGTGCCCAGGTTATGGCATTCTTCATTCTAACTAATCAGCTGCCACTCTGCCACCTTTCATTTTCTCTTCCAAAGACTGTTAAAATTATTACCCACTGGTAAGTCCCCTTTGAATTGCTTTATCCTCATGGGCTTATAACCACTTTGGTCATTTATTGTCGTTTTAATAGGGTTTCAGGAGAAGGAGTAGCTGCATATGGTCAATGTTCCATATTTATCCAGAAGCCAGCTGGAATGGCAACTATCCCACAGGAGATCCTGGAAACTTCCATTTTAGTTCAAGTCAGAACAGTTTCCTCTTTCTTATGAAAAATGTGATGCAATTTACCACAGTTCTCTTGCCTAGATTAGGTAATTCCACAGACTGAGTCAAAAGAACTTGATAATCATTTATATCAACCCCCTTTCTGATGCCTAAACTATATTCCTAATAGGTAATTTTACAGTCTTGAATTGAACCTTTCCAATGATGGGGAACTTGCTCTCACATGAAATGGTCCGTGACATTGCCAAGTTCTACTGTTGTCAGAGTGTGTCTAAGTATCCCTGTTAACTCCTAAAATTTGAGTCTTGAAATTCAGAGGTGTAGCCACTGTGAGTAACAATGGCTTATCAAGTAGCACTATATACAGTGAGAGAGTAATTCCAATTCTTAGTTAAATGGACCACAGGAAATGATAGCATCTGAATTTGTCAAATGCAACTACATATAGCACACCACTGGTGTCCTTTATCATCCAAGTCATTCCAGAAGAAGTCAACCTGGAGGTCCCAGTGTCAAGCAAATTGCTTTACACTTGCAGAAAGTCCTGCTTGTTTAATGAGAAATATTTATAGAATATTTTCAGAGACTTACTTCTCATATGAAAACTCTCAAATTCGAAAGAGAATTTATTTGCCACATATTAATCAACGTGTTGAGTGTTAATTTCTCATGATTGTAGTCTGCATGAGAAAAATGTAATCAGCTAAAATCAAAGCAAAGAGGAAAGCTCCTATCAGATAAATTTTATCTTATTTTCTGTTTACAATGGGGAATCCCAACAAAGAAAACCTTTTGTGTAACCGGATCTTTGTCCATCTTTCCATTTTGTTATCTAAAGAAGGGTTGAGGGCCCATAAAGTTGTTTTTAAAACCCCAGAGACTGATGCCTTATCAGTGGGCTCTACTTTGGAATCTGTGCTCCTGAGAGTGACAGAATTGGACTCAAATAAGTCCTCCCTGCACAGGGTTCATCAGTCCCTTCTATTCAAACCTATATGTGATGCAGAAGTTTTTAGGTATACTTCCAGAGACTGGAGCCTCTGGCCTACTTATGTGCCAGGTGTGCATGGAATCTCAGTGGGGTTGCAACTCCTACCCTACAGCTCAGTGGACTCATCCAAGTCACCTGGCGAGGAGACAACGATGGGCAGCGGCCATCACAGGGAATGGAGAGGGCCTGTATCTGCAGGCAGGATCATCCCACCCACCATATCCATGGGATATAAGCCCTCTCTCACTTGGAGGTGGAGTGGACATCACCATCCCAGTCCCCTCAGGATTGGGGGGGAGAACTATGGGCTAGAGTGGACTTGATGGTATTCTGTTGTACACATATGGTGATTCTAGCAATGGAAGAAATTATAACAATGAGGTGGAGCCAGTGGCCACTTGACACTTTTGGGGCAGGGAGGGGACGAGTAGTTGAAATACAGGGGCTTCTTTGGGATTTGGAGGTTGTCCTGAGTACCGTTGTGGCAACGGATGTAGGCCATTTTAAATCAGCACACACCACTCAGAACTGTGTGGAGAGAGTGTGGTCTACGATGTGAACTGTGGTCTAGGGTTGGTGGCAAGGCCCCAGGATGTGTAAGTCCATTGAGGGTGGTGGGCCACACTTGTGGGAGATGTTTGTGTGGGACGTGGTGGGAGGTGTGGGGGGTGGGCAACATGGGAATCCCAGGGGGTTCTGTGTAGTATTTTCGGTAATCTAAGAAACTCTTAAAATATATTTATATATATATAAATTAAAAAAAAAAAAAAAGAAGTGGAAACAGAGAGATGGAGAGGTGAGGAATTTTCTTGTTTATTGTTTGTCATTTTTTGTTTACTATTATTGTTGAAAGAATGAAAATACTCTAATAATGATTGAAATGATGAATGCACAACTATGAGATTATACCAAATACTATTATTGTACACATTGAATGAATTGTATGCTTTGTTAATATGTACCAATAAAATAGATTTGTTTAAAAAAAAAAAAAGTATGCTCAAAATTACTTTTGAAAGTATCATTACCATGGTAATTTTATTATGGAAAAAAAAAGAAAACAACAAATACAAAAAAATTAATTAATTTGTGGTACATAAATAAATGGAATACAATGTCATCTTTAAATGTCATTTTGTAGAACAAATCATTGAGAAAGTATGTAAGCAAGTTACATATCATTATGAATAACTTAGATGCTTAGAAATATACTGGATGGATATACACTAAAATGTTAGCAAGAATCATGTCCTGGGAAATTTAAAAGTCATTTCTATTTTCTCTTTTGTCATTTTCTATATTTTACAAATATTTCTACAACGATTCTATGTTACTTATGTATTCAAAAGTGACCAGTACATGTTATTTAATAAATCTTGTTGGAGTAGATGTAAACAAAGGAAAGAACTTGATAATCATGTTTTTTCCTCAGTGATTCTCTGACCAGAACTAATTACTAATTTAAAAAACTTTTCAAACAAGAATTTGAGATGATAAGAAGATTCAATGAAAAGTTTTTTTAGAATTAAAATGCAGGCATGTTCACCAAAATCCTACTTCTTTGCCATCACCTTGGCAAAAAGTAGCATGACTTAGGACAAGAAGCCTGCAGCCCTCACTCCATAAACCTCACAGTTTGTGAGAGAGAGAGACAATAAAGATAAATAAGTAAACTGGGAAAAAAAAAAGTATCACGACTTCTCTTGCATTGTAAATGGTAAAAAGAAGGAACTCAGAGCCGTTTTATACATCAAATGACTCTTTAGAATAACCAGGCATTTGCCTATGAGTATAATTCTCCCTTTTCACTTTTCCTGAGGAAGACAATAGCAGCAGTGACTGACAACTGCTAAAAAGGTGGACTACTGCTGGCACTGTGGACATTTCCCAACTGGCTTAATCAAGATCATTCCCCATTGACAAAGACTCAAGGAAGAAACAAAAATAAAGAATGCAAAAATTAAATTTATTGTAAAAATGCTAGAACTGAAGGTGGTTTTAAAATTCCTAGAACCAGTTTTATGATAAGTTGATAGACCTGTCTCTTTGGTAGCATAGAACTCACAGACACCTGTCTACTTCCTACACCATCTTGGATAGCCATGCATTATTTCACTGATAATAACCTTCATGCTTTAATGGCTCTTTTGAAGGCCTGAGAAGTGAAATCCATCAAGGGTGTAGAGATAAATAAGATATGTGATACCTGTTGGATGAAGGAAAAAAAGAAAGGGGGAGGCGAATGTGGCTCATGTACTTGGGTATCTGTCTGCCATATGGAGGGACCCAGGTTCACTCCCTGGGACCTCCTGGTAAAATGAAAATAGAAGGCATGCAGGTGAGCCACCAGCCTGTGCACATGGCAAGCCAGGCCCTGCCAAGCCACGCAGGAAGATGATGACACAGCAGGAGAGAGGCACAGGAGAGAGCCAAGACAAGACACCCCAGAAACCAGGAACTGAGGTGGCGCAGGTGGCAGAGTGCCTCTCTCCCACTTCGGAGGTCCCCAGAATCGAATCCTGGGAAAGACTGGAGGAAAAGGATGAGAAGAGAAGGAAGGAAACAGACACAGAGGATCGCCCAGCAAAGGTACACAGACAGCAAGCTGGAGGGCCGAATAGATAAAAGTAAATTTTAAAAAAAAGAAAGGAAGGAGGGAAGGAAGGGAAAAATGGAGATTATTGGAGACCAAATATCTCTTTAAATTCACACACACCCCACATAAAAATAGGCTTTAATTTTTAAAGCTGTAGAAGTTGGGGCTATAATAGAAAAGCCTTAAGTTTTGAGGGTTTTTCCCCCCTTAGTATTTGTAACTGCCCTCACCACAGCCAATTAGAATTCTTACCAGTATCAGCACTATGCCCCTCCATGACCAGAATTATTATCCTAATCATTGTGAAAGAAAAAGCAATGTCTTATTAAAAGACAGGGTTCTTGCCATAAGCTCCTTCTTTCCTTAGTGTCTGTTACCTATTCCAATGGTCTCTTCAATACTGTAATTACTACTGTGCTCCCTTTTTCTATTTAATGTGTGAATGTCAAAAGTGTGAAAGGCAACATTTTGCTTTTTAAAATAAATCTTTTTAGAACCTCCTTTTTGGAGGAAGAAAAACACTAAAACTTTGTTGTCTCTGGGTATGATAGTACCAATAATTTTCATGTTTTCTTTATACCTGTTGTTTTACAATGTTTTGCAATCAAAATGCAAATTAATATAATTAGAAAATGGTACAAAGAAAGCAAAGCACATACCTCCAGATTTTGGAAGATGCTTGAATGTCACTGCTTAATGACTCTTATTTTTCCTTTCTGGAGTCTTGGTTACTCTAGTTGTGGCAAATCAGGCTTCCTCTTTACCCCATCAAACTCCCTCTGTCCCCATCAGAAGCTACTACTCTGTTCTCTCTAGTTCAATTGGGAATAATCTGTTCCCTTCATTTTTAGCTAATCTTTATGAATGAAATGTGAATAAGTCTAGAAAAACTATGGAAACATCATAGCAGCATATGGGGAGCCTTCCTGTAGTGCCAGTTTGCTATTTCTGTCTAATAACAGATGAAAAAAAATCCAATTAGTTTGAAAAAAGGAAGCCCAAGTTAAAAATATCTGAGTGTTTGACTCAGCACAGCAGGGAATGGTTTATAGGCTAATCATTCATGACCAATAGGATCTTAGTGGTGAGAAACTGGTTTCTCTAGCCCATTAGAAAAATAATATTTCATTCCTCTTACTGCTCCTAAAGCTTTCTACTTAATTATACCATGTTAAATTAGCAGACATTCTCACTCCCTTTATGGGGAGGGAAATCAAGTTTATTCGCCCACACAATACCATACTCCAGTGTTAAGGGAAAAGAGTTGACCTAATAGGAAGACTAACAGATGGTTTAGGAAAAGAGACATGATTTTTCTCACAATGGTTAATGCATGAGAAAAGGAATGTCTAATGTCCACACATGCTCATTAAATAAATCTTAAACGGCCCTATTTGGTTTTTCTTAACTATGTTAGAAATAGATGAAACATCAATTGAGGAATAAATTTTCACCTATCATATTGGCAGATAGAATTATTCTGTGTAATCAAGGCTGTGGGAGTACAAAGTGGTTTAATTTCTTTTAAAAAATTTGACCATATGAAAATTTAATTATTCCATAAAGGAATCTTGCCTAAGGAATATAATCAAAGATGTAGGCAAAGATTATATATGTTCATTGCAGTGGCATTTATAATAGGCTAAAATTGGAAACAGCCTAAATGTGCAAGAAAAGGGAATGAAAACCCATGAGAAATGCATTAAATACAATTCTAAGTGAAAAATATATGCAATCTTTTTTTTAGTACTTAATTTTTTTCATTTTTAAATAAAGTTTAAATTACATAAATGTTACATAAAAAATATAAGGGATTCCCATATGCCCTACTCCCTCCCCCTCCTGCACTTTCTCACATTAACATCCTTGATTGGTGCGGTACATTTATTACAATTGAAGAACCCATATTGAAGCATTGCTACTAACCATGGACTACAGTTTACATTAGAGTGTACACTTTGTCCTGCACAATTTTGTAAGTTATGACAAAATATACAATAGCCTATATCCATCACTGCAGTGTCATGCAGGACAAATCCAATGTCCAGAAAATGCTCCCATAGTACACCTATTCTTCCCTTTCCCATCCCTCAGAACCCCTGGTGGCCACTGCCTTTATATCAATGATAAGAGTTCTTCCATTGCTAGAATAATAATAAGACTATAGTAGAATAATACTATTAATATTAATAATATTAATGGTCCACTTTAGTCCATTGTTCATTTCCCAGTCTTGAGGATTTGGGGATGGTGATGCCCACTCTGATTCTAATTGCCCCCTTTCCGTTCTCTTCTCCCTCTGGGATGCCTATAATGTGTATATTTGTGCATTTTGTATTGTCATTCAGATCCCTAAGTACCTGCTGAATTATTTCTATCTTTTTATCTGTCGGTTCTACTCTTTGTCTGATTTAAGATGTACTGTCTTCAACATCACTGATTCTTTCCTCTGCCTGTTCAAATCTGCTGTTATGTGCTTCGAGGGTGTTTTTGGTTTCTTGCATTGTGCCATTCATCACCATCAGATCCATTATCTTTTTATGTATGTTTACAATTTCTTCCGTTTGTTCCCATAATGCCTTCTTAATATCCTTTATGTCTTTCTTCATTTTGTTAAGTTGATTCATGATATTTGTTTGTACATCCTTGATTAGTTGTTCCATGTTCTGCATCTCTTCCAGTTTTTTTAGTTAGTTCATTAGACTGGGCCATGTCTTCCTGTTTGTTGGTCTGCCTTGTAATTTTTTGTTGGTCACTAGGCATCTGTTTATCTTGATGGGCTTATTCAGTTGGTCAGCTCCTCTTTCTACTCTAGGGTTTTATTTTGTTGTTTCTTTGTGTGTGATAAGGTTCCTTTTTGATACTTGGTTCCTCTTATTTTATATCCTTACAGTTGTCTGTGTTCCCTTGGGAAAAAAAATTAGGACCTGAGAAAAGGAAAGAGATAAGAGAAAAAGTTTAATAGTAATAATAATTTTTTAAAAAAGGTAGAAGAGGAACTGTACAAGGAGCTAGGAAACTAACAAGTAATATGAGTAAAAAATCATTTAAAAAATACAAAGGAATAAGAAAAAAAGATGGAATAGAAAAATGAAATAAGAAACAAAATAAGAGAAAAAATAAAATGAATTAAAACACCAGACAGATGAGAAGAGAATAAAAGGTAAAAAAGAGAGAGAGAGAAAAAAAGAAAAAAATGAAGACCAAACAAGATGTGGAATGAAAGTAAAGCAACACAAGTCAAAAGATAGAAAAATGAAGGAAAGAAAAGAAATAAAATAGGTTGGAAAAGTAAGTTTAAAAAAATGTAAACAAAATAAACAAAAAAAAAAACAAAAAAAAAGCAAAGAAAAAAAATGTAAACAAAGAGAAAAGACCACAAAAAAGACACAAAACAGCAATAACAACAACAAAAAACACCCGTGAAAAACGGCCTTCCCTCTTAGGCCCCTCGGGACCTTCTCAGGCTGCTGGTACTCATTGATTAATCACCCTGCAGCCTGCCCTCCACAGGAGATGTACCCAGTTTTAGCGAATAAAATAAAGGAAAAGGAAAAAAAGGGGGGAGCAAGGGGACCAATAAAAAATAACAGATCCAAAAAAACCTAAAACAAAACAAACGGAATCTCAGTCTATACATTCCTTATCATAAGGTGCTAGCTGTGTGCCTGATAACTCATTGGATCACTCCCTGGATCCCTTCTCTTAAGAGGTACTAGGATTCAAACCAGGGACCTTCTACATGCAAGGCAGGAATTCCTTCACTGGGCTACACCAACTCTACAGGTTGAATAGGCTTCTGAAAGCTTGTCTGGCTTTTCCTGTCCCCATTTCCCTTAGGCGAGTTGGACTTCTAACAGTTTTCAGGAGCCCCGCTAGTTAGGTGCCTGTCCCTGCCCCTCTCTGACCTAGTTCCTCTCTCCCAGAGTGGCTGGGTATGACAGCCTGCCTGAGCAGATCCCCCTTCCCTCTCCCTGGGGCCCCGAGACTCAAAGGGGATTCAGGTGGCCAAACCCACTGAAAAGAAACCACTCTGTACCCTCTGCCTGACCCCTCTTCCTCCCAGGGAGTGCTCCCTCCTACTCACCCGAGTGGTGGGAGCCAGGGGGTCCACGGAGGCCATTTGCCTTGAAGGTGGGGCTTACATGACTGCCGTTTCCAGCCACAGGGGCAAACAACTCACAGTTTTCCCTTGGCCTCTTTTTCTCTTTGTCCTGCTCCCTCCTGGGAGATGCTCTGCAGCCTCCTATTCTGTAGCAGGATCTACCCCAAAGCAGCTCCCTTGGGTAGGTTTTTGCCCTTTCTCTGCTTTTTTTTTTTGCCAGAGAGCTAAGCAATGCCTACCTACATGGATGCTATTTTCCTGGAAACTCTATACAATCTTAATTGAGGGAAATTTTAATATAAATACTTGGAAGAATATGAATACCACTGAAAATTAATAAGCAAAATTGTATTTTTGATAATTTTTGTTTTCGTATAAATACTTCTCAGTATCAGCCAAATTTTCCATAACAAGCATGCATAACATGATTTTACAAGAATCATGTAAAAAGGGTGCAAAATAAACACAGAGGTTAAGATCATGGAGTTCAGAACGAAGGTCTGGGTTTGAGTGTTATCTCTGCCATTTACTAATGACATGATTCCCAGAAATTGCTTAACTTCTGTACTCCTCAGTTTCCTCATCTGAAACATAAGGAATGGCATCCATGTCTTAAGGATGTTGTTTGAATTATGTGCATTTCTTAACCAGACCATTTTAACACCACCTAACAGAAAATATATGGTCCATAAATTTTCACTATTATTACTGTTATTGTTATAAAATAGAAATGCTATTATTAAATTTAAAAGAAATATATATATATATAAATAAATGAGGAGGAAACACTTGTTTCACTGTATTTTTTTAGCTCTTTATTGGGCTATAATTCACATACCATAAAATTCACCCATTTAAAGTATACAGTTCAATTTTACTATGTTTTGCCAAAGGGTTATTTAAGGGAAACCATTGAATGAGGGTTATTTTTAAGAAAGGAAAAAAACATCATCCACTTGGAGGACACCTTTACTTGATTTTTTTCTTTCTTTCTTTGGTGTTGAGTTACCAGGGATGGCTGGGGGTAGGGTGGGGGGCGGGGCAGACTGTAACATTCCTGTGGGTGGCTGAATAGGCACATGGATTTCTGGCCAAGAAGCCCTATGGGTCTAGTCCAGGACAAGACATGAGCTGGGATAAGTAAATGTGCTTGGGCAAGGATTGCACACTCTCAAATTTGAGGTTATAATTTGATTCTTTGCTACTTCAGATTTATTTTCTGTAAATGAACTTCTTCACCTAGTTCTTACACAGTGTGATAATTGGGAATAATTAGGAAGTAAGGATTAGGGACTAAATTATGAAGAAAGCCAGAATATGTAATAAAGATGTGTAAAGCAGTGATACTCAAATGGTTGGTCTCAGAAGCCCTTTACACTCTAAGACCCCAACGAGGTTTTATTTTGTTTTTAATGTGAGTTATAGCCATCAGTTTTTCCACAGTGGAAATTAAAAGAGTGAGGTTTAAAACACAAGCACACACTCCATTAGTCATCAGGGTAATGACACAATTACATGTCCAGGTAACCTCTGGAATCCCACCATAGACTTGTTAAAGAGTAAGAGTGAAAAAAAGTCAAATAACGTCTTAGTATTACTGTGAAAGACAAGTTCATCTTGCAGATTCCCTGAAAGGGCCTCAAGGACACTTGAGGAATCCCTCACCAGACTTTGAGAACTGCTGCTGTGATTGCCCCCCTCCCTCTCACCACTCACACAAAACTCTCTAAGGAGTCAGCCAGCTCTGACTTTCAAGATCAGAAAAGATGAACTTCATCACTAAAAAGCATACACTGACTGAGTGTTCTCCCTCCAAACCACGGACTACCTCATTTAGCAGCTATAGTAGAAGCTGCTCCTAATATTTGGTAAGAACTAGTGAAGAGATTTACAAGACCTTGTTTGAAGTGTCTCAGACTCACCCTACCTGTTGAATTCAGCTCTCTCTCTCTCTGTAGCGGCAGCCCAGGATAAATCATTTATGTGATGTTCCCTTTCCTCTTTATTCATAGATGGGTTTATCTGCCTAAAGAAAGGCTGACGGAGAAACAAGTGAGAAAAAATGGTACATGCTAGGCACCAGTTTAAGTATTTTGTTGTGTTTTACTTTTTAATTTGGTTACTCACAATATCAATATACCCTATTCATAAAATATTAAAACACCACCTAAGCATAATAAGTACAAAGAGAACCTAAGTCTTTTTTCACAGCTCTCTTCTGATCAAGCTTCTTAGCTTCTCAGACATAAAGGTGTTAACATTTTGATGTGCATTTCCTACGGTCCTTTTTGTTGTCAAGCATAAGCATAGATCAATTGGAGGATTGGGAGAGAGGTTTTGTTTGGTTTTGTTTTCTCACATACACAATATATATCTTAGAGATATTTCCAAGGACCAAATAGATACATTTCATTTTTTAAAGGAATGCAAGTCACGTTGCAGTGTGGATGAAATGCTATTTATTTAATTATTCACTAAATGATAGGCATTTAGGTTGTTTATGGTTTTTCCACTTTATATTGCTGTGCAAAGAATATCCCTTGTGCATAAATCTTTGTGACGTGTGCTAAAATCCCCGAAGTGAAATTGCTGGGGCAAAGGACATCCTCATTTTAACTTTTGATATGTATTGCCCTCTAGAGTACTGTGATAGTTGGAAGCTTTTTGTGGATTCCAGAAAAGATCTTGTTCTTGAAGGTAATCCATTCCTGTGGGTGTGGGACCCTTTGATTAGATTGGATTCAGTTGGGGGGGGGGTGTCTTTGCTTGGATTGCTTCAGTGAGGTGTGACCCAGGGTGGGTCTTGGTCCTCTTGCTGGAGTCTTTTAGAAATGGAGGACTGAAAGCAGAGACACACAGAAAAACGCGGCAGAGAAGAGAAACTTCCGAGGGCCTGAGAGAGCCTCTCAGAGACAATGAATGGAATCAACAGAGCACAGAGGCTTAGAAAGAGACACCCAGAGGGTCAAAGAGAGGCAGCTCGGAGGAGAGGGGAGACATGAGCCGTATGCCTGATCACCCACAGCTAAGCTCGGGGAGGAAGTAAGCCTGGAGAAGAAGGCAGAGACCCAGACAGAAGAGCCACCAGTGTGCCTTACCACAGGACCCAGGAGTCCAGGATCCCCAGCAGCCAGCCTCTGGTGAGACAGCATCCCTGATGATGCCTTGATCTGGACATTTTCACAGCCCCAAACTGTAAGCTTTTAACTGAATAAATTCCCATTTTAAAAGCCAACCCATTTCTCGTATATTGCTTGGGCAGCTTTTAGCAAACGAAAACAAGTGCCTACAATCACCAGTAATTTAGGAGGCATTTCAAGCTCCCCCACATTCTTGATAACAGTGCACATAATCACCCTTTCAAATTTTCGAGTCTAGTGGGTGAACTGTGCTATCTTGTTTTGTTTTGCATTACTCTGATTATAAGTGAATCTAAACATCTTTTCAAATTTTTATTAGTTATTTGTATTTCTTCACAGAAGTATCTGCCAATATAACTTTGCCTATTTTTTGACAAGGTTATTTGTCTTTCTCTAACAGATTCTTCATATTATGTGTATTAATCCTTTATGTTGCAAATATTTGCCTCCTCTCTGATCTTTTTTAACCTTGGCGATAGTTTCTTTCTTCAAACAACATCTTCAAAATTTTGTGTACTTAAATTTGTCTTTCATGGCTTCTGAGGTTTTTTTGTTTTCTTTAGGAACCACATCCCCCCATGCTATCTCCATATAAAAAGAATGTTTTCTCCTAGAGCTTTTGTGAATTTAATTTTTACAATTATATCTTTATTGTGTTTATGGCAGTATCTCCGTAAATAATGTAAAATGCGCATATATGTTTATTTTTTCCCTAGTGTATAGCTATTTGCCATAATATTGCTGACTAAATATTTTGTCTTTTCCCCACTTGTTTGAATTGCCACCTTTAACATAGGGATGTTGTGTCATTTAACAGTTAAAAGAATGATTCTCAAGCCAGACTTCCTGGATTTGAATCCCAGATTTGCCAGTTAAATTTATACTGCATTGATTTATTTAACCTCTCTTCTATCCCTCTTGTTTCTTGGCTATAAAATAGGGAAATTTATTATAATTAATATATGGTACCATATCTGGATTAAATAAGACAAATATGTAAACTAATTTCATGAGCACTCAGTAAATACTAGTGTTTATTAATTTTTACATCAACTCCATTTATACCTGGAATCTATTTCTCAGTTATCTGTATCAGCATTATCAAATAGAGCTTTCTATATTAATGAAAATGCTCCCTATCTCCACCTCCCAGTACATTAGTCATTAGCTATTCTGAGCACTTGAAATGTGGCTACTGTGACCGAAGAATTGATATTTTAATTTTTTCTAATTTTAATTCATCTTAATATAAAATTAAATAGCCACATGTGGCTAGGAGCTACCAATTGGACAGCTGCCAGCAATTTACCATAGTGTTCCAGTAGTTATGTTTTATTATATAAAACAGGCCCCTCTGTCTCCTACTATAGACCATACAAATTTCCTCTGTTTATGAGACTCCAGTCATACTGGTTTTGCCCCACCCAGTTTGGCCTCATCTTCATTACGGGAATTGAATAGGATCTCTATTTACAAACGAGTTCACATCCACAGAACCAGGGGTTAGGACTTAAAAATGTCCTTGAAGGTGACATGATGCAATTCATAACGTCTATATCTTATTTTTGAGTAACTTTTTTGTTTTAAATTATTTTAGTTTCAGCACTCAGTTGCACAATTCCAATGTGCCAAATAGTCAATTTTATAATTTTCTGTTTAAAGATTTCTGAATTTTTCTGAACACTTTGATTCTTTACACTCTCTAATCTCTTAATTCTCTTATTTTTTTTTTTTTATAATACAAAGTTGTCTTATAACAATATCCTTATATGGTACTGCCTGTTTTAGTTTGCCAAAGGGATGCCCGTGCAAAGTAACAGAAATGTGTTGACTTTTAGAAAGGGTGTTTATTGGGGTAAAAGCTTATAGTTCCAAGGCCGTGAAAAGTCTAACCAAGGCACCTTTAGAGATGGTTTCTTACCAAAGTCAGCTACTGTTGATCCTGGCGTGTTGCCACGTGGTGAAGCAAGATAGCCGTCGAGCTCTGCACAGGTTTCAGCCTTCTCCAGGCTTATCCTTTGCTCTCGAGCTGCTCCATGGGCAGCTTGGGGTTTAATCGATCCTATAGTCCTCTTCCTCCTGGCATAGGACTTGTCTCTTTCCGGGCCCCCAATATCAGTCTGGGCAATTCCGCTCTCTTTCCAAGCTCAGCTGTAAACTATCATGCAAATGGCTCATCTCTCCCGGTGCTCTCAGCTGTTTGAGCCTCTCCTTTCTGTCACATGGCAGGATAAAAAAATGGCAGAGCTCTGTCTTCCTGTGTCTGTCCGTCTATGTTTCCATTTATATCAGACCCAGCAAGGGGGCAGGGACTCAACCTGAGTTCAGTAAAAAGTCCTACAGCAATCTTAACAGATAATCTAATCAAAGGCCCCTCAGCTGAATGTAATGCAATCAAAAGAGTATCATCCCCAGAGGAATGGATTTGTTTACAAACATAACCTTTCACTTTGGGGGATTGAAAAATAATCTCAAACTGCCACAGTACCTTTCTCCATAATTTCAGCTCTTCAAAATATTATCTATACTTGACAGATCTAACCACTGCTCAAACAAGATCATTTCTAGAACTCATAGTACTGTGGAATTTTTCTTGTTTACATATAACTGGGAAAGTAAGGGGTCAGCTATGCCTGTTTTTTAAGTTTTCACATACCTAATTTGCTACAGCCATCCAATTATTCTTAATTCAAACAGTGATATTGGTGAGCACAAGACATATTAAAAATAATTATCTGGATTCGAGTATTAATAGTATACTAAATAGACTGGTGATGAGCAAATCAAAGTTGTTGAACTAAATTATCACTATTATTTTAATTTCCTAAACTGGCAGGAATATAGTAGATGAGAAAAACTAAGAGTTAGGAAGATCAATTATCTTGCTCAAAATAATAGCTCTTTAACTTAGAATACTACAAATGGGGTACTGAGGTAGACAGTTGTCATTTTAGCACATACCAAGAAATCACTGCATATAATATTGTTCAGTGAAGTTCTTAGATGCATTTGGTCTAGATAACAAAAAGTACTTCAAATAAAGCCAACAACTATTTGAAATACATTGATTGCCCTTTGTCATTAATGCATGATGACTTGATGGTATGTGATATACAAGTAATTTACCAAGTAACTCATAAAAGCAAACTTATTAAAACTAATTGTTTAAAAGAATCTCTGTACCCAGTTCTTATTCTAAATAGGAGCATTTTAACGTCTTCTTTGATTTTTTAAAATGATTATCTGGTTAAACTAAAATTGGATTTAATAAGATCATTATTCTCTTGGGGAGCAGGTGTAGTTCAGTGGTTGTGCACCTGTTTCCCATGTACGAGGTCCTGCATTCAATCCCCAGTACCTCCTTAAAAAACAAACAAAACACAAATCATTATTTTCTCTCTATATGCAATTTTGTTAGCAAAGATAAACTTCTGTGTATCCAGCTTAGGACACAAACTGCATTAGTTGGAATCAACCAAAAAATATAATTACCATCCAAAACCATCTTTAGGCTATCATTTGTCTTTAAGGCAGTGGTTGTTAACTTAGTTACTCGTTACAATCATTTGAGGGCACTTTTTCAAGCCTGGGCCATCCGTGGAGATTCTGGTTTCATTGGTCTGGAGTAGGACAGAGGCAAACACTGTCAGGAAATTCTAATGAGTAGCCAAAGATGAAAGCCATTGCTTTGGGAGATTAGCTATACTGTCCATCTCCAAGGCTCCTACCTGTGCTAATGGGTCAACTGAATGCCAACCAATTTTTATAGAGTTGGTTGTTGCTAAGCTTCCCTGGGAGGGTTCATTTAACATCATGAAAGTCATCTTTTCCTTTATGCAGTGTAAAAATTGCCTTGATATTATAATCCCCATTCTTTTTTAAATAGAATGTTCTTATTTAAATAATAAAAAAAGACTTATCCATTTTAATATTACCAATAGGGAAGAACACAAGGTGGCAAAATTGTTCTCATATTCATTTATTAAATATATTTATCTTTTAAAATTTAATTCAATATACAATTCTATAAATATTCACCGAGTACCTGGAATTTGTCAGGCAATCATCTATATATCTGGGGTACCTCACTGAACAAAACAGGCAACAATTCCTGTCCGTGGGGTTTATGTTTTAGTGGGCCCCCAACACTTGCCAGGCTAAATCCTAGCCAAAGTCACCTAACAAAACAGAGATATACTGAAGTTAAAACCTGTAAGTGCTGAAGTCAGGACTTCAGTCTTTCCTGCATATCTTACCACTTACAGGTTTACCAGTTTTGAAAAATTACTGGTAATTGTCTTAAACAGTAAGGAGTTAATATAAGGTCTTGCATAAAAATGTGTGCTATCTGGATGATGTTTGAGAGCTATAATTCTAGTTCAGCATTTGGAAACTCAAGTGTATGGAAACTCAAGGGATGTAAAATGGAACAGGTCAGGTGGAACCCAGTGAGAATTGATGGGGACTGAAGCATAAAATGATTGGATACCAGAAGAAATGGAAGGCTGGGCCTGAGAAGCTCTGAGGATATATCTACCAGTCTTGTTTTTAGGCCAGCCCCAAATTAGGAGGCCCCCTGGGACAAACTCTGCACATTGAAAATGATTTTTGCTCACCTTCGTGAGTGGGAGCTTGTGGGGAGCTGCCAAGAGCCATAGGCCATGTCACTTGGGGACGCCAATGTAGTCTCTATTGCAGTTGGTAAGAAATGACATTTAGGGAAGGATTTTCCTTCCCAGATAAGCAGGTTCTTCCTTGTTCTGACCTGCGGTATCTTCATCTATAAAATGAAGGTCTTGAAACAGATGATTTTTACGGTCCTTTCAAACTTGTCTCTCTGTGAGTCACTTCTTTATGGCATCTCTCAAGAAGTGCAATATTTGGAGTATGCCCTTGAGAGTTTTCGGAGGCTAAAGAATGCTAGATCTGTCTGACCTTCTTTGGGTAAAGTGTCAATAACCAGCCTTTATTTCTCCCAGGAAGGAAGGGCAGGACTTCCCTTGGTGTCGAAGGTCCTTGTACCTACTGGCCCTTTTATCTTCACCCTTGTTAAGTACAATTTCAGAATCAAGAGGCGTTTATTGTGTCTCTTTTTTGCCAGATCCTGTGCCGGTGGTATCAGAATATAACCATGGAAAATTTAGTAGTCTGGATAAATAGGCAGCTTTTGCTTGACTCAGAGCTAGCATTTCAAGAATCGATTAAACTTTGGTTGAGCCCAAAGAGAACAGGATTTCGAATGGTGTTTAAACTTGCACTCCTCGTCATGACAGATGAATTAAAATCTAAGTAAGCAACATGTTGCTCTCGTTGACAACATGATCCTTACTTCTTCCATCTACAGAAACTGTCAGATGTTACCCATGAGAGAATATATGCCATCCCTGGCACCTAAAACAGCCCTATCTCTTTTATATGATGTGGTTTTATTGAGCTTTGCAGGGAAAACAAAGAAATCTGCATTTAGGTCTTAGGCATGAAGAAGAAATTCTCTTGACAAAGCCATTTCAAAATCCATTGAGATGCTTTACCAAGAACGGACGCCCTCTATTGCCAAAAACACTGTCATTTCTCACTTTTATGCTTCCCTCCTTGCAATCACAAATCATCCAGTTCCAGATTGTATAATTGCTAAAAGCTATTTATGAATCTGCCTTTTTGTCTGGGTTCCAAACATCTATTTGCTGCTCTGTTCATACACATTTGGGAACCCCATAAAATGCTGCTGAAACACTGGCAAATGCTTAATATGTTTCATTTGAAAGAATTATGATCCAATCCTTTTTTAAAGAAAGAAGTGAGCAAACTGTAGTTTCCGCTGCTTGGTTACAGGTATAGCTCATTCTTGGGATTACATCTGGGGTGTACTGAATGCAGTGAACAGACCCAGGAAAATTGTTTAATTAAAGGCAGTTCCCAAGGTCCAAATCCATCTCTCAAATCCTGTTTAATTCCTTAAAAATATCAACATTCCTAAATTTCGCCTAGCCTAAGGGCTTTTCCACCTGTTTCAAATCTGAGCTTTGCCACCAATCTATTGATCTCTTTTGTTGTGAATGTGCAATGAGGCATTCCTAGATCACCAAGAAAGAGGAGTGATGCACTCCAGATTGTCAGAAGTTTAACCTTCAAGAACGCTGTGAAGGGCAATCCTGGAAGAGAAAAGAAAGGGGAGTTCCTCATATGGTTTAGCATGTGGAAGTGGGGAGGGGGAAGGGGGGCGCTCTTAAATGCATCACCAGCTCTACCTCCACCACAGTGGGAATTATCAGCACTTGATACTTCCCTGCACTTAACCTTGCAGTGATACAAGTTGCTCAATAACTTACCAGGCAGTAATAGGTGACTTTTAAATGTATCTATCTATTTCTCACTTATTTTAGCTACAAGGACCTGCCTAGCTTCGAGGTTATTACTCAGGAGTCTTTAAATGCAAATGAGGGAAACCCCAGGTTATAAAGCATCTGCTTCTGCAGACAGGTTTTCCCTCCCGTTACCTTAGCAACATTTGCCCTTGTATTCCACATACCACCTTGACAGCCTGCATAATGTAACTGGCACAGAGGAGGAAAAAGAAAAAAAATAGAAAGAAAACCCGGACGCGTGTGGGGTTTAACATTACTTAATGGCTGCTATTCTTTGGATAATGTCCCTGCAGTGAAAATAGAAAAGTCCATTTCCAGAAATAAAAGGACTTGGGGAGAAATATGTTCGTTCAAAGGAAAAAGCAAAAAAACAAAAACCAAAATATCAGAATTAGCCAGACCTGAGAGAGCAGAGATTTTTCCAAAAATATCCTTCCCACCAGCAGTGCTGCAGATGTGTCACTGTGGCTCAGCAAGGCAGGCCATCTGCTGCAGTGTTTCCCTGGAAACTCCCAGCAACATCCCTCCCGAAGCTCCTCCGTGGCCTCCTTGCCTGCGTGGCCAAGGAGCTTGCCAGTGATGTCACTACTGCTCGCTGGGAGGGAATCCCAGGGTCCCTTGGGTGGAGCCAATCCTGGTCCGTTCTGGATGCTGGAAACCTGGGGGCTCTGACCACAATGAGTTAGAGTGGCAATATGCAATTCATCACAGTCCATGAAGCACAGTTCCCAATAGATTCTAAAATCGTGGTTTGAAATTTTTTTTTAAAAATGATGAGACAAATGTAAGAGTGCTAACCTACAGGGGCAGTGCTGCAGCCAATCTCCTCCTACAGAGTTTAAACCTACACTCTCTGGATGCATGGAAAAATAAATGAAATGATTTTTAGCCACCTTAAAAAAAGAAAGATAATATTTCTGATCTTTATATTGTTCTTGTATTGTTGCTTCTGCAGAATATTGGGGTAAAATTCTCAGATGAGCTGTAGTTACATGGAGACCTAGAGCTATGCGATGCTTCACAAACATGCATTTGTCATTCCATGGGTGATCGATGAAATAAGGCATTATCCGTGTTGATTCACCTTGGAGAAATGGGACCATTTCTAATCCAACACAGAAGGTTAACCTCTGGGTAAGGTTGAAAATATGGACCAAGAGCTGCCTTTGGAAGGTTTCCTTGCCTCTAAATGTGCTTAACTCACATGTTCATAATCTTAGCAAAAAAAAATTTTTTTTTTAATAAAATACAGTAAGCTTTAATAATGTTGAGGTGAGGCAAATAAATAGAAATAGATATTCTCGGAGATCTTATTTCTTATTCAAGGACATAGGTAATTACAGCTTTGTTGTCATATTGTTTATAGGCAGTAAATCACAGTAAAAATGGTAAATTCTTAGGGAATAAATTAGTCTCCTTTTTGTTTTGTTTTCTCTGAAGAAAATGAGGATGGGATTCCAGCATATGATGACTGGGTATTGATTATTCATTGCTGGCATTGTGGACAAAGTGTTGAGCCCATGGAATCTCTCTGTTATATTGGTATTACAAGGGAAAAAGTCATATTAAAAAAAAAAAAAAAACCTGATCTTAAAGGAAAAAAATAAACATGCACTTTCAAACATTTTGTTCTTTTCTCTGTTGTGTGTTGTTTAGGTTTGGAGTATTTGTATTCTCACATTTACAATTCTTTAGTTTCCTGTCATTCACATCTTTGTTACCACAATGGATATGGCCTGTTCTCCAGTTCATACTTTTTTCACAGTTAAGATAATGAGTCTATAGGGAAACACACACACACACATACACCCATACACACACACCTCTTCCAGGTCACAAACAAGAAATCATTCATAAGTTTATAAGTCTTTTCAGTGGTATTTATACACAAGAGTCTCCAGATAAGATTTTTGTGGAAATAAAGGCTAAAGCTACTTGACTTACCATTATTGCAAAGTGCTAGCTGTGTGTAAAACTAGATTTAACAAAAGATAAAGGTAAAGCTGACCAGAGGCATGGACTCACTCTCACCTGAAGGTCTTTTGGAACGTAATCCCTTGATTTCTTAACTCCTTCCCTCACCTGCCTCTAAGGAATGACACAAAGCAATTGGAATTTATAAAATTCTGCTTAACTGCTTGCTAATAGTTTCATTCTTGCAAGGTTTAATTTGTGAAATGAATTTTTGGAATAGCCAACCCCTTGAAACAGAAAGGATGAAGAAATCTTTACCCACTGCAAATCCTGTTCTCTCTACTAGCTCCCCCAGCCGCATCCACAGCAAGTCCATCTTCCAAGCTGTTCAGCCAGCCCACAGCTTTTGTTCTCTCTGAGTCATGCCATTTCCCTCTTAGCTATCAAAACCTTCTGGTTGCCTCCTGCCCCATTTTTGTCCCCCTCTCTTCTCCACCATTACTATAACCATTACATCTGGCTCTCAAGTCTTCTGGATCCCTGGAAACAGGATTTCCATCTACCATCATCAGGTCTCAGGTGCCACTGCTTAGAGGGACCTGCCCTGATAAAAATGAGGATATATAAAATTCAGAACAGATAGAGAAAGTGGTCAGACAAAAAAGCTTCACAGACTTGCTTGTTATAAATAGATTCTATTTCCATTACAGCAGTGACAGCAACAAGCAAGTAAGAAATTCATTCACAGTATTCAGTCAGCCACAGAGGGGAGAGAAATAATGGCCTTCTCTCAAGGAGCAGATGCTTTATAATGGAATACATAGTGTTATCTGTTTGTCTTTACTTCAAATATCAGATAGGAGAAAATGGGACCAAATAGCATGCCTTTTCTTTGCAAAAGAAATCATATTTTTTTAAAAAGTATAATTAGAAAACACCTGACAATTCCAGAAAAGGTCATCAGATTTCTGATTGCTAGGCAAGATATTAACAAAGGACATTTATTAAATGTTTAAATAAGTCCTTAAATCCTCAAAGAAATCCCTAAAATGATAACTTGCCTCTAAGAGGAAATTTGCTGTGTAGCTAACAGGTTGTATTTTAATAATATGGCAAACTTAGGAGTTTTGTTTGATTGCATTACAAAGATATAATTCTTTACCACAATTAGGTTTAAATCTTGGAAAGACAGAAACCTGCATTTTCAGAATTCATACTAGAATTTTTCTAGGGATGCTACTTAATAGGAAGCATATAATTTGCTATTTCTGTGACCTTTGGTAAGTCACTTAACTGCTTGGAACCTCGGTTTCCTTTTTTTTTTTTTTTTAATTAAAGGAAAAAATCAGGACCTGTCTCTCCAGATTTTTGTGAAGGTTAAAAGCACCAATATTAACGAACGTGCTTTTGTAAATGATAAGCTACACATCTGCCTCACTGCTATGAGTTTTTGCACCTTCTAAGCTGTGTTCCAGCTAAGGAGGCTGTCCTTGTCCCACCAGCCATATGTGATCATGTTGCCCTCTAGTGACTGCAGTTTGTAGCAGCTGTAGGCCCCAAGGAAGGCTTGAGGGGAAATAAAGAACGGAATGGATTTAAAAGAGGGGAGGGAAGGTTGAAAATGATGAATATACACCAACCAAAGAGGCATGGAAAATAAGCAACGACTTACTATTAGTAATAGGATGTGGACCACAAAGTGGGAGAAGAGAAATCAAATAGAATAGAGAGAGAAATGAGATGTGGATGACTCTGAAAAGCTCAGTGACCTGGGGATCAGGGGAACCAGCATCCATGCCCAGCCCTGTAAAAATCAGCAGGAGGACCTTCAGCTGGTCGTAAATTCTGACCTCCAAAACCTGTCCTGTTACTGTGAAATGAGGTCATTAAAATAATAGTTCACCAAAGTGCCCTGCAAGCCCCGAATTCTTTAAGTCTAAGATGAGAGGAAAGTAGAACATTATTTTTTTAAAAAGCGTGAGAGACATAAAAGAGAAATGATGAAAGATTTGCTGAAAATTTCCAGACTGCTCTTTTCAGTGTTTCTGAAGGCACTTCAATATTTCATGATCTCAATAACAATCAAGTGGCTGAAGGATGCAAACAAATTTGGGGGGTTGGTCCATAATCTGACCAGTCACCAGAGTGTATCCTACAGTGTGGTTGCCACCATCAGAGGGCACAGCTCGTGGAGATTCCATCCCCTTCAACTGAGCACCCCGGAACCTCCTTGGCTATGTTTCTGCAGAGGTCCTTCTTTTGGAAACGAATCCCTCTTAACATATGATGCTTAACATCCAAGCATGATATGATCTTACTGTGGAAAGTTCTTTAAGTCCAGTTTCCCCTTTCAAATGATAGATCCTGCAATCCTGTGTGCATTAGACTTATGTGGTGCTTTCTCTAAACCATCTGGGTATTACCTAAAAGTAATGTCCATAAGAGCTCTGTAAATAAAACAGTGATGGTGCAAAGGAACAGGCGGTTCTAGCATTGCTCTCTCAATGATCCCTCATTGATGAGTATTTGAAATAATCTTACTAAAGTACAAGACAATGCAGTTCAATGGAAGGAGTCCTGCTGTGCGACCAGATGGCATTTGCTAGTTGCATGATCTTCTGCAATATTCTAAGTTTATCTAAGCTTCAGTTTCCTCATCTGCAAAATGGGAACTAATTCATTTATACAGATTGATGAAACACTTATGATATGCCAGGTACTATGTTAAGTTCCCAGATTACAGTAATGAACAAACCCTAGTATTTTTAAGAGTCATGATAAAGATCAAACAGGTGTATCTTTTACAACTCTACCTGCTATAACAGTGTAAGGTACCATGTATTCCTAAAGAAATGTGGAAACAACAGGGTTTTTTTTTTTTTTCAACCTGAAGGAGCCACATTTAAAGTTGTGCCTTACCTTGAGAGCATTGGAAATGACATTGACCACTAAATGTTTTCTTCCGGTGAATCCCCAAACCTTTTACCTCCCTAGGACTATTAGCTCTGCCAAAGCGTTTTCCATTAGCAAGTGCACAAAGCAGTTGCTACTCAGCTGTTTTTCTAATTTCTTTCTTCCTTCCTTCCTTCCTTCCTTCCTTCCTTCCTTCCTTCCTTCCTTCCTTCCTTCCTTCCTTCCTTCCTTCCTTCCTTCCTTCCTTCCTTCCTTCCTTCCTTC
>JAKSZT010053830.1:16753430-16764784 GCA_026826555.1 Tolypeutes matacus | reverse complement strand
GACACAGAAATGAGAGGAAATGGCCCCTGTCATCTCAATGTAGAATCCCACCTAACAGGGATCTCTTCTCTTTTCTTCCTTGCTGTGCCCAGGAATTCAAAAAATATTAGATGGGGCCACCAGGTGGCAGTTAGGGAAAATGGGTTAGGTTTCTCCTGGCCTCAACCTGGGGAAGGCCAGGGGGTTGTTTTGGAGAAGCCAGCTGTGGAAATAAAGCCTTCACAGAGCACATGGGTGTGCCAAGCCCTAAATCTGTGATTTCACACCAGGTTTCTCATGTACTCCTCACAGCAACATCTGCTAAAAATACCCGTTCAACAGATGAGAATAGAGAAGCACAGATAATAAGGCATCTTCCCTAAGGCAGAAAAACTGGAAAGCACTACTCTGTGGCTTCAACCCCAGCCACAGGACACCAGAGCCTATAAAGGATTTGAACGATTTTTTAATGTTTGATAAATCGCAAATATCTTTTTCTACTTCTCTCGCCTTTATCATTTTTCATTTTTCTCCTTCGTAGTTTGACTCTCTCCTTCTCTTTCAGATTCTATAACTTGTACTTCCCTTTGTTAATATAAAAATCTTTGTGTGAACCTGCTCAGGGGCCTGTAGCATTGAACACTGCACAGACGGCTGTGGGTCCCTTACAGTTTCAAGTGGTGAATCTACATAGAAATGTCATGGAAACAAAGTAGCAACAGAGCATTTGATCTCTTACTCCCTTTTCCAGAAAGATTTGCTAAACATTGTGGCTGATTTGGCCAACTTATTCTGTCAATATTTTGGGCCCCTGATAAGGAAAGCAATTACTTCCCTTCAATCAGACAGGAGACTACCATTTTACAACTTTGAACACCAAATGCTCAAATTTTGGCATAGATAATGCCACTGACTCATTATTCCCTTTCTGGAGATTGCCTTTTTATGTATGTTCTGGTTGGTTGATGGCTATTCTTAGTTTGTAACCTCCTTTATTATTTAAACATATGTTTCAAAATTAAAGTTCAAGAAAATATCACTCTATTAGACTTTTCCTTTTCTGGAATTTGAACTTACCTGAGTGAGTAAAATCAGGGAAAAATTGATTTCTGACTCCACTGCTGCTTTCTAAAAATATTCCAAATCATTACATGAAACTATTAACATTTTGGAAGTTTGTCTTCTCCTGTGGGTGCTAAAAAGTGCTTTCCATTTTTGGCCCATCCCTGTTTTCATGGGATACGCTGTTTGACTATGAACTTTTTTGGATGGAAATATCATAGAATGCCAAACATGAGAACTAGGGAAATGATTTTGCATGCAAAGCATGCATCTGGCTGCACTCTTTGGGAAATAAATTTTCCCTGTCAAAATGTCAAGTTGTTTTGACTTCACAACAAATGAGGAAGGAAGTTCATAAATGTAGAACAATAAGCCAGCAACTAGAGTTTGCTGATTTACATTTGTTCTCCCTTTATATTACAACCGAGAAATTTAAAGTGTCCTCCAAATGCCCACGCAGCAGTTCAGATTCACCTGGCACTTAATTTTATTGTTTCAGGATATAGGATTCTGGGTAAAATTCTGGAATGTGCACAGTGTTACTGTCAGTACTTGTGAGGATTTCTGTCAAGGGTTATTACTTCCTTTCCCCTTTTACTCTGGAGTTTTCTTGAACTAAGTCGTTTGGACAAATGACATGCATTTCATGAATTCCAACTGTGGGAGTGTTGTACTCACAGGGTTGTCCGTCCAGGAGCCGGATCTGTGGAACATGCTCGTGAGCCTTGTAACATGTTCCAAGCTACACAGAAGTGCTTATTTCATTCATTAGTCAAAGCCAAACACATTACAGCAACAAACTGCATTAGAAGCATTCTTTCTTTGTGAAGGTACCAAAAAAGCAGTAATGTCAATTATATAAAGTAAAATATACTAAGTGACATAAAGTTTTTAAAAATTACAGTCTCCTTTAGGGATTATTTTAAGGAAAGCCTGCTCTATAGGTATATTTTGGGGAGCTTTAGTCTTAAACTGCAGACACAGGAAAAGGTAAACTATTAAAGTCCTTGTGAAGTAGCATTTTTTTTTGAGCTATGATGAGTGAAGTCAAACATTCCCTTTTTGTCCTTTCCTTCCTTAATTTTCCTTTTTCGGAGGAAGAGGTAAGGGAGGGGGCAATCCTGGTCTTGCTTTGCACATGAGTAAAGCTTAGAGCAGCCAAGTGCCCTGAATCATTAACATCCTTCCCCCAGCAATGACTAAGCTCAAATCCATCAACAGAATCTATGCCAGGACCCTCTCCCCTTCTTTCCGGCCCTGTGATTCTTAGGAATGTGTTCAAACAACCACAGCATTCCTGGTCACCACCTCCAGGTGACAAAAAGGAAAAATGAGTGCCAATGAACCAGAAAAAGTTAAGCCATCTATTTTATCTTAAAAACTCTTCTGCAGTAAGAAATGTGCGTAAATTAGCTAGCTCAGTGGTAATGCAGATATGCAAGCTTTTAGCAATGTTCAGAAATATAATTCCTACAAATCTTCATTGGGTCTATCTCAGATACTGAGAAGTATGTCTTGCTTTTAACACCCATCTCTTGTTTGCTACTTTGTGGTTTTTGAACTGCAGCAGGGAAGTTCTCCTCTAATTTTTACATTATGATGCTTATATTACCATTTCTGTTTTTTTTTTTTTTTTTTTTTTTCAGGAGGTACCGGGGATTGAACCCTGGACCTCATACATGGGAAGCAGGCACTCAACCACTGAGCTACATCCGCTCCCTATACTATCATTTCTTGACATTACTTAATTGAGATCTCATATTCACTAATTTTTCCCCAAAAGTGAGTGAAAAATAGAGTGGCATGAAATTTATTTGTATCATATAAATGGATATTAAATTACACTTATTCCAAAAAATTACTATGCTAATAAAGTTCACAAATGAAAGTTGACAACTACATTTTAGTAGCAGCACTTTCAACTTAAAAATTCCATGTAATTAATAACTAATTAGCTACACTAAGCTAGAGTTGAGCTTGGCGACTTCTTGAGTCTATTATAATTCTACTGCTTTTTGAATTGAGTGTTCAATATTAGCCTGACTGGTTAATTTCAGTGTAAAAATAAAAGATACCCGATGGTGATATTACTTTATTTTCAATCTCATGAGGGTATCATTTATTAGCTTTTGTTTTCATTTAATTTTTCATATATGAATGGGTTAGAGAACACCTGTATTGCTCTCCAATGCATATTGTGTCAGTTTATTAAGTTGAGTTTCCTCATTAGCACACTGTCTATTAATGACTGTAATATATGTAAACCAAGAGTATTATGCCCAAATTTGCACTACAGGTAATTTAAGTAAATTTTATTAAACCCATACAAGAGAAACTGAAACTCACTCATTTGAGACATATATAAATAAATTATATATATATATATATATATATGTCATGTTTTCTGTATGTAAGAAGTATTTGTGTGTGCATACCTACCACCAAGTCAAAATGCCTTTTTATTCCACAACAAACGTCCCTTTAGGAATAGAGATAAACCTCCTGTTTGTGCAGCCAAAGAAACGCATAATAAGAAATAAGAAGAATTCAAATGACTAACTCAGACTTAAGACAATTTGATAGCTCTTTCTGCACCAAGAAACACAGAAAATCTCAAAGCAGTCTGTGCCAATATAGTGGAGAAGTCTGTCCTTAAGAGTGCATTATCTTCAGTAGGAAATGCTACAGTACACCTTGGCATCATCAAGTCCAATTAATACACCGGAAAGACGCATGATATTTCCTGCTGGCAACCATGAAGTGCAAGAATTGAAAAGCTACTGTCTCTGTTGTGTGCCAAGGCCCCAAAATCGTGCAAGGAGGTGAAATGGAGCATACCAAGAAAACAGCAACTGCAGGAACAAGCAAATAATGCAAGGTTTTGTGTCTGTACTATAAATGTAAATACCCATTTACTAGGAGCAGCTTCAAACTGACAGCTTTTGGATTTGGGAGGCTATTGTTGGCTAGGTGCTCCCGGTTGTGCAAGACGAGCAAACAAACAACAGTAGTGTGATGGGGTCTGGAAAACACCGGCTGGGAAATACTTGTTCTTGCATTAGCTCTGGCTCTGTGGGAATGGGGATGATAAAGGCTGATGGTTTCAAGGCAGGCTCTAGCTTTCCTCTGGCAAAGAGCCAGGCAAGGTCATGACTGTAGCATCGCCCTCTGCCAGGTTCTAAACTCTCGTTCTTATGACCTTCTTTAGGTCCTAAAAGCACCTTACGCACTTGGCCAACAGGAGAGAAGAAATACAGAGCCAGTGAGGAGAATGTTGCCGAGACATTGGCGGTGTAATGCCTACTGTGATCTGTTTTGGGCTTGATGGGATTTAGAATTCCGTAGACACATTTTATTTTTCCTGAACGGAGCGCACTGAATTATTGAGGGAATAGAAGCAGAAGGCAGCCCTAGTGTTACAAACAGCTCATATTTAGAAATAGCTGCCCTGGCCCGAAACAGACTTCAAGACCAGACTGCAAGTATCCCTTGACTTCCAGTCCCTGCATAGTCCCCGAACTCTCACAAACACACTATCTGAAAACTTTCACATCCTACCTTTTACTCGCTGAAATCTTCCTAGTAGAAATAAATCACTATTAATCAGAAAAGGCTGCAGGGCTTCAGGAGGCACTTGAGTGAGAATCTGTGAAATCCGATACCTTTCCTTCCAACATTTAGCTGAGACCAGCCATGTTGAAGATGCGGAGCATAGAAGAAAGGACAAGGTTCTCCTTCCCTAATCCCTCAAGTTCAAGTGCTGAGTGGGCTTTGGAGCAGCTGATGGTCCCTGGAAGATATCAGAGAGGAAGTTGCAGAAAGGAAGATGGGTAAAGACAGATTTCTCATGTTCTAAAGTATTGTTAACTTTATGTGGACCTAAAACAAGAAAATACCACCTTCACTTTCTCCCTTCATCCCCCACCTCCTACATTCCTAGGGCTCTGGAGTGGTCAGAATAGAGGCTACACATTGGGAAACGAGAGATTGCAGAGGGAGACTTCAGGGAAATTCATCCTGAGGGGAATGGAAAGTTACTGAAAGATTTTGAGCAGAGAAAAATCAATCAAGTACGGAAACAAAAAATGATATGAGGTTATCGTGAGTCCAAAAATGAGTCCCAAAGGGTCTGGATTCGTGTCGTTGCAGTAAGTATTGAGAGGGAAAACATGGGTATAAATTATGTGTAAAAGTAATACGGGGGCTTATTCAGGACTTTGGAATCGTCCTGAATGACACTGAAATGACAGATATAGGCCATTTTCTATCTTCCCATAACCTGCAGAACTCTGTGGGAGAGAGTGTGGTCTACAATGTGAACTGTGGTCCATGCTCAGTGGCAAAGTCCCAGGATGTGTTTGTCAATTGCAGTGAATGTGCCACACTAATGAAGGATGTTTAGGTATGAGGGTGTGGGAGGTGTGGGGAGCGAGGCATGTGGGAATCCCTATATTTTTTTGTGTAACATTTATGTAATCTAAGTATCTTTTAAAATATATATATTAAAAAATGTTAAGTAACAGGATTTTTGACTGATGTAATATAAGAAGCAAACCAAAGGAAGAGATAAAGAATGCCTCTGAGGTTTCTTGCCTGGGAAACTGGTAGAAAAGTAGGTCCATTTAACAAAATAAGAAAGTTGGGAGAGGAGACTAATTTGGAGGGGAAAATAACTTATTTTTAGACATACTGAGTTCATCAAATTTAGGTGCTGTATACCAGGGCAATAACATGACTCAATCACATATCTTATCATAAATTTATATCTTTTATGCAAGAATATTAACTTGCAGGAAATACATCCATTTCTTAAAATTATAGAAGCACATTAAAAGAACATTTTATGTTATGATTCTACTTTGTAAAGAAAAATCTGCTTTGTGTACATATATAGAAAGGAAGATTGATATACTCTGGGGCGTTAATAATAATGTGATAGAATTATTTTGTTTATATTGCTTTTTTAAACCTTTTGAATATTTTACATTGAATATAAATTAACATACAAATAAAATATACGTATAAAAATGGGACAATGACTTAGTGATTTTTTGGTAATAAGATATTTAAAATTAAAGTTAATTTTCAAAAACTGGATATATTTCAAATTATTCAAGTTGCCTTTGCGGCAGAGAAAAGATAGTTCCGTCAGGGTTTACAGAACCCTATAAAACACCTCAACAGAATTGCAATGATGAATTGTTTTCTTTTTTCCCCAATTGTTTTCTACCTTACAGATACTGTGACTACATTTTATGAAACAAAAATCAGAATACTCAGTCTAAAAATAAGACAGGATATTAAAAATTGTACCTCAAAATTTTAGGGATAGAATGGGATGTGTAGAATTGGTCCCAGCATTGAGGTGCTTGGAATCTTACTGGTGCTTCTTCCCAGGGTAAGAAACTTGGCTACTGAAACCATAAAGGAAAATGAGAAACTGACCGCAGAGCTTTACCTAAAATTATCTGAATTATCAAAATCTTCATTTTTAGACTGTTTTAGCTTACCCTGGTGCCTCAAAATTCCATAGCTAAGTTCTGGTTTTTTTTGTTTCATCCTTAGTTTTTGGCAGACATCACATGAAAATGACCATTTCCATATTCTGGGAACAGTATGTTTAAAGATATAACCTAAACAAATGCTTTTCATGATTCCTTGTATAAGATCTACATGATAAATTTCTTCTGTAAGCTTTTACCCAAAAATCTGTTGTTTCTCCTTAACCATGATTTACAGTAGTAGCATTTTATTGTGTAGGTTTTTCCTCTGGGAGTTTCTGAAAGACTGAAGGTTTCCAAAATCTTTCTCTTTGTAGCTTTGCAACCTTTATGCAAATTTAAATAGATTGCACCCCAATCACAGGTACCTATGAGGCTTTGTTTTACCCAAGAAAATGAAGCTAGAAGATGAAGAGTTCTTTAAAAGAGGGGAAAGCCTAGATATTTCCCCCAGCCCTAAGGAAGTTTGGGAGCCTTGTCTTTTCATTCTTAGCGCCATGGCTGATCTTTAATGATTTCTCCCTGACACTGGCTAAGTACTCTGCAGTTATAAGCAAACTTTCATATATATCACATTTAACTTTCATCATTTCATATATATCATAAGAGTTAATCCTCATAATAGTTTGTTATGCCAGCTTTCTCGTTTAAAATATTGAGTCTCCCACAAGCTAAGAAATGATTTTCCAAAATTCTCAAGCCTTAGGTAGTGGTCCAGCCAGATCAAATCCATTCCTCCCACTTAATGGAAAATATTTTGGAATAAAAGCAACAACAAAAAAAGGAATAGGACAATGGCTTGGTGATTAAAGTATTAGATGTGACTGAAAGTTTGGGTCCCAGTGAGATTTAATCTTATGGAACCGTGAACAAAGGTGATGAATTTACTCTGTATTAATTGTGAAATAAATAGATTAGAGAATGAGAAATGTGGCTTTTTTCCCCGAGTCATTCAGCAATACACAGTCATTCAGTAAAGACCAGCTCTGCACTTACTCATTTTTGCTCTTTGATACTAATTATACTAATTCTTGCTTATACAAATCTTCCTTTCTCCACACCCCACTTCTGTTTGATTCTTAATCTCATACCTAAGAGGTGTTCACTCAGCATCTCGTTTTTCTTTCCTGAACAGGTATGTAGTAAGAATTAATTAACACTCTAGGAACCCTTCAAGTGGTCAGGTCCAATGAGTATTTTACTCCCTGGCTAACCCAACGCCCTGTCAGGGTCCTCGACATCAGACAAAGAGGCGAAAGATGTCATGTATCCTTTTGGTACTTCATGAATAGCTGCTGACGGATGCTTTGAAAAACAGCCGTGTGGTTTTGAGACCAAATGTCTGACAAAACTGAAGGCTGGGGCTGGCAAAGCCTCTTTACCGATGGTTCTCATACTTCTGGCTACATAAACAGCAACTGCTCGGGGGGGGGGGGGGATGCAAATTCCTAGCCCTCATCCCACACCAGTATATGTGGTAAGTCTAGGATGAGACGTTGAGAAGAGTCTCTCCTAAGCGTTTCAGATGATCCTGAATTTTGAGTCACCAATCCATCTGATTTGCCTGGGACTGAAGGCCTTCCCAGGATCAGGGACTTTCAGGATCACAGCCAGGTCAGTCCCAGGTGAGCAGAGGTAACCAGTCATGTTCCCATGTGGATGGTCAAGGTTTGCACTTTCAAACATATATGGGGCGGGGGGGGAGGCGGATGTAGCTCAGTGGCTGAGAACCTGCTTCCCATGTATGAGGTCCTCGGTTCAATCCCCGGGACCTCCTGAAAACAATAATAATAATATATATAGTAATTTGGGCTTGGTTCTGGGAGTTTGGCCAGAAATCCATTTTTGGGGATTAATGATTAATGGATTTCTTACTGAATTTCTACAGGTGGAACACAGATACCTGCATTTTTAATAAGCCCCAAAGACGAGCTAAAGTTTCATGACCATTGTCATGGAGTTTTAGAACCAGAGCAGTTTAGCTTCAGAACAAATCAAATTACCAAACTAACTTCTTTGAGTGAGACAGGGTATGAGTAGTTTTATATGATGTTTGTTTCTTTTTTGGAGCTGAGATGCATCTGTTTAAAACGTCTAACAGAGTCTGCTATCGAATCCTATTTTCCACCATAAGGATAAAGGGTGTTTTGTTAGTTTTTTTTTATTATTTTTTATTTTATTTTTTAATAGATGAGGTCACAATCTAGTCCTGAAATCAAACATATAAAAAGTTTTGAATTATGATGGCATTAAAGGAAACCATAAACATTTTTAAATTCCTCTTCTCTATTCCCTACCCCCTCCCATTTCTTTCCTTCTATCTGTAAATAATATATCTTTTTTAGAAACAGGACAAAAAATACAAATGCTGAGCAGTGTGGAAAGGAATTTTAACTTTATTAATGAGTGCTTTAAATTGAGTAGAACCATTACCCTTCCGGCCTGATGCAGATGAGCCAACCCTAGAGCCAAAGAGAGTTCTTTTGGTTCTTATGCCATGAATTAGCGTGTTAGCTATTAGAGGATTGAAGGTAGAAACGGGCCATTAGATCATCCGTGCACTTTCCTCTCCAAGCAGCAATTAAATTTGTTTTCTTTTCCCCAGCTCAGCCTTTCAGCTCCTTCTCATGAAGAGTAAGCTCCTACAGCAAACCTTTCTCTGTCAACATGTGTGGTGCCTGGGGTGGGGGGGGAAGGGGCGGGATGGAAATGCAGGAGGGAAGTGGAAATCACAGTTACCCGAAAGAATGCCTTTGGCTGCTGCCTTCAGCTAATGTGTGGAGTTTGGCAGCCCACCGCACCCTCTGAGAAGCAACCTGCTCATCCTGAGTATATGCTCCAGCTGCTCGTTTTAACGTACGACTTACTCCAGAATAAGAGTACTTCTCTCACGGTGCAGGATAACAGGATACTCGTGCCAGGACAAATGCCGGGAATGAGAAAACTGCAGATAATGCAAACAAACACCACATAATAACCCTGACCTTCAGGGGATCATTTCCATAAATTGCTTGGTAAAATCTCTCTTCATCTCAGGTGTAGGTGAAGGAATCTCGCCTATCTTTCAGGGGATTCCTTTCTCACTATTGTACTTAATCCTTTCCTTTATCTGATAGTTAATCAACCAAGTGTGATGCACCCCCAAATTTCTCAGTTCAGGAAAATGAGCAAAATATATAACAATACTCTTTGTGTTTTCTGTTAGAAATATTTCATGAAAGCCTTCATTATGTCCATATTCTTTTTTTTTTTTTTTTATTCTTTTATGTTTTTGTTTGAGCACCAAATTGCTAACACTTCCAACATGCCCTGAAACAGTTTTTGAAAAAATGAAAGAATTGCCTTTTGCGGGAGGGACCATTTTAGGACAACCTTTTACATCTCTTCTTTAACTACTTTGGAAATCTTTGCTCTGACCCTTTTTGCTTCTGAGGTTTTTGCTATGTTTTGGTAGACTTCAAGGATGCACACAACTAGCTTATTTTTCCCAGCTATGCAGTTTTTAATATAAGGCATTTGTGTGTTCCAGAGATAAGTACGTAAGTCTTTTTCTCCACCAGAACAAGATTCTATTTTAGCAGTCTTTCAAGTAGACAATGGACATTTAACTATGAGTTGATAAGTAGATTTGCTTACCACCTGAAAATATCAATTTAAACTCCAATTTATGGTTTTTCACAACCTTTTTTTGGTTATTGTTTGGCTTTCATCTTGGGCTTGGGCTTTTCAGCTTAGGTTGGTTAACTTTTTAGACTTTTTACTTCTGCAGGACTTATTGTGATTTCTACAGGGTTAATAAGCTTCCCTGGTCTTAATCTAATAATTTAAAAACAGTCCTCCCCTCTGCATTTCCATTTTAAAAATTAATTGACTAGGGGAGGGGATGTGGCTCGAGCAGTTGAGCTCCCGCCTCCCACATGGGAGGTCCTGAGTTCGTTCCTGGTGCCTCCTGAAAAAACAAAAATGAACAACAAGCAAAAAAAAAAAAAAAAAAAAAACAACTTAGGGGAAGCGATAAGCAATGTGGCTCAGTGGTCAAGCACCACCTTCCCTGATACGAGGTCCCAGGTTCAATGCCTGGCCCCCGGTACCTCATAAAAAAAATTCATTGACTAAAAACACCTTTGGAAGCCTGGCTATTTCCAGGTAAGTGTCTGTGGAAAAAATAAACACTGTGCAGTTCTGCAAACAAATACAGCAATTGCTGAAGTGTGGTCATCTTTTGTAGTCACCATTGTGGGGTTTTTTTGTTTGTTTTTAATTATTTTAAAATTTTTATATTGAAATACTTTCAAACTTACAGTTTTACTTTACAAAAAATACACCTGGGGACGGATGTGGCTCAACTGGTTGGGCGTCCGTCTCCCATATGGAGGGACCGGGGTTCGTTTCCCGGGACCTCCCGGTAAAAAAAAAAAAAAAAAAAAAAAATACACCTGCCCATACAGAGAATTCCAATATACCCTACCCCTCTAGATACCCAGATCCTCCAATTTTAACATATTTGCTATATCATTCTATCCATCAACCTATTAATCTATCCATCTATTTATCTATCGATCGATCTATCCATCTATCTAATCTATCCATCCATCCATCCATCCCTCTGTCTTTCAGTCTATCAATCTATTTTCTGAACAATTGAGTGTAGGTTGTATACGGCATGCTCTTTGGACACATAATAGTGCCATGTACAGTTCCTAAGAACATGGATATTCACTTATATAACCAGCTTAAGTGCAGTTATCAAGTTCAAAACATTTAACATTGATATAAAGCTTACAGTCTACATTCCAATTTTATTCATATGTC
>JAKSZT010053830.1:15786915-16057039 GCA_026826555.1 Tolypeutes matacus | reverse complement strand
TAGATAGATAGATAGATAGATAGATAGATAGATAGATAGATAGATAGATGATAGATAATAAAGAATAATTGCACAGGCCTCTTGAGTCCTAGGTTGGGACTAGAACGCTGTCACTTTTGATATTTTGTGTTGGCTAAAGCAAGACACAAGGCCAGCCTATATTCAAGGTATAGGGATATAGACTCTAACTTTCAATTTGATGAACTGCAAGTCACATTGCAAAAAGCACAGGTATAGGGAGGAGTGAACTATTGAAGACACTTTTGCAGTCACTCTTAATACCACTCCTCACCACTCTGAAGCCCAAGTTCTATCTAGAAGGAGGCTCCCCTCAAAATTCTATGCATGTTTGTGCTGTCCTTATCAAGATTGCCTTCTCCATCTTTTATGTCTTTCTAGACCTGTGCCTTTTTTCTAGATGCAGCTCAGCTCCCTCATCCTCTTTTCAAACCATTCTTACCCATAGTGTTCTCTCCATCTCTGAATGCCTGCCGTCCCTATAATTGGAAACACATATATTTATATAATGTGCTTAAGAAGGTGACTGACATAGCCAGCAGTCAATAATGGTAGCTATCACCATTACTCTTCTTTAACACTCTACAAGTCATGTAAAAATGTTCTGCAATTGTTTTTAGGCATTAGTCTTGACAGCCTCCCCACCTTGGCTGGAATCCTCTGAATAGAAGGGAGTTGTCTCCCACATCTGTGTTCTCATCGAACACAGTTATCAGCCAGCACAGTGGGAGGCATGTAGTGAATGCTCAATAAAATCTGGTTAATTATTAAGAGTTGACTGAAAGTCTAGGAGGTCCTTATAGTTTGGATAAATTATCACATACTTAAAATGGCTTCAGCACTACATCAATTCTGGGGGTGCTGAGAAAAGTATGAATACTGAAGAGAACTTTATTATTAGAAAAAGGACTATTCTCCCTAAGGAAATGATCTGAATATTTTCCCACCTTTTCACACTGTTTAACCCTTGGAATTAAAGAAAGGAAACTTAGGGGTTCTAGAAGCTTGATAAGAGCAGGTATCAAACATTTTAAGCAGCGTGTCATATTTTCACCAAATAAATGGTCACATCTAATTCAATACTCTGACTAGAACTTCAGAAGAGCTCTGGCTCTTGTTGGACACCTTAGAAACTCAAAAGAGAGGGAAAATGCATATTTTTTCAAAATTGAAGTAGAGGCTGTGGAAGAAGAAAAATAAACACACAAGAGAAGGGAAATATTAGCAAATATATTAAAATTACAATATACTCAGTAAATGACTAATTTTTTTTTCTTTTTTTTTTATTTATTGTGGGTAAAAATCAAAATTTTCACAATACATACCAACATTTGCAAAATGATATATAAATATATATGCATATATGTGCATTTGCTTACAAAAATGTTATTTATAGATATATATAAATATATTTTAAGAGGTGCTTAGATTACCCAAAATATTACACAGAACCCACTGGGATTCCCATGTTGCCCACCTCCCACACCTCCCACCACATCCCACACAAACATCTCCCACAAGTGTGGCCCACCACCCTCAATGGACTTACACATCTGGGGCCTTGCCACCAACCATAGACCACAGTTCACATCGTAGACCACACTCTCTCCCACTCAGTTCTGAGTGGTGTGTGCTGATTTAAAATGGCCTACATCCATTGCCACAACAGTACTCAGGACAACCTCCAACTCCCAAAGAAGCCCCTGTATTTCAACTGCTCGTCCCCTCCCTACCCAAAAGTGAATGACTAATCTTTAAATTATAAGGCTCCTATTTGAATCACAGGCTACATTACTTCAGTATCATATATCACAATTTAGGAGACAAATATTACTGGAGTATGTTTTGGGGGTGGGTGGGAAGATGTTAGAGGTCAAATGATGTATTCACTGAACCATTTCCATAAACCCAGATAATCTTGCTTTAAGATATTAAATTCTCCATAAATAAGTTGTCTGTCATGGATTTCAATACGCTTTTACAGAAATCAAGTCAAATCAAAATGAGAAAGTCTCAAGTGAAATTTCAGATTTTTAACTATTCAATTCAGTAACTTCTCTAAACCTTGTGTTAAACACAGTCTCACAGTTGCAAATGCATGAAATATTACTTCTGTTCTTTGTACAATACAATCTGAAATAAAATTGGAATCTACATTGGGATTGGAACATTATATGTGTCAGTATTTTTATTTTTAATATTTCTATAGGTTTTAATTTTCTATTATAGTTTTTAAAAGCTTTAACTTCTGTTCATTCTATAGACAAAAAATTGTGTTTACTGTTGCCAAATATGAGAGCTTTTGTCAAGATTTTAGAAGTGCTGAAATTATACAGGACTGCATCTAGAGATCTAGAATCTACAGTAAAAATAATGAGCTATATGTATTTCGTGGCTAATCAATCACGCACACCCCTTTTTCCCATTTTAACTGCCACAATTTGAATTCAGGAAATATATTTAAATGCCAAGACAGATTATCCTTCAACAGGCTGAGCTGTTTTCCCATCTCCACACTCTTCCTTTTCCAATTCATCCTGCTTGCAGTGCCAGATTAATCTCCCTTAAGTAATAGTTTCATCAGATAAGTTCATTGCTTTAAAACTTTCAATAATTCAATTAGGCCGCAAGAATAGTGAAATCCAAGCATCTTAAGCTGGCATTTAAGACCTCTCACTGAATAACCTCAACCCATCTTTCCAATGATTCCCTTGCTTCTTTACGTGGACTTCCATTAAGCCAGCTGGGCTAGTTCCCTTCTGAATATAGATTGCACTCTCTTACTCACTCGACAATGAGCCCATCCACTCTAACCTTGAAATTCCTGCCTTCTCGCTACATGCTGAATTTCAGTGCTATCTTCAGAGCTCAGTTCAAATTCCAACTCATAAATAAAGCTTTCTCTAACTAATGGGAAAGTTCTCTTCTTCTTTTTAAACAGAACCTTTAATTTTCATAGAGGCACTGTATCCTATATAAAAAATAAAAACTTACCTTTCCAACTTCTCTATGATTGAATTCAGGCTTATGGGACATAAATGCAAGTTTCTAGGTAGATCATCCAGGAAAGGTTTTATAAGGAGATAGACTTTGTTGACAGACATCTTTTGCTTTTTGCCATTTTTCTTCTTTTTGTCATGAATGCAGATGGGATGCCTGGAGATAGAGAAGTCATTTTATGGCAAAACACTATTGAGGAGCAGAGAAAAAAAGATTCTTTTACCCAAGACCTCAGTCTTCTGCTGATTATGAATGGGACTACTTGGGTTTGTCAGCACAGCCCTCTTTGTGGACCAAAGAATAGACCTACCTTCTTCCCACCTTCAGATTTTCTTCCTGATGTCAGTTAAGAACCTCCAAGCCTTGTGCATTTTATTTTATATATTATTAGTTCCATGAAATACCATTCTGCTTTTCCTTATAATTCCCAATTTTTAATTTTTTAAAAATCACTTAAATAATGCATGTTTATTTTAGGAATTCAGAAGGTATGAATAAACAAGAAAATGACATTACCCATCATTTTACAACTCAGAAATAACTATTTTTAGAATTTTGACGTATAGGCTTTCAAAACATTTTTCTATGTATGTTTATATACATATAAGCACAGACTTACTTTTTTTTACAACATAGTTTTATAGTATAAACACTTTTTGAACTCTGCTTTTTCACTTACTTTATGTTGAATTAAATATCATTCATTGAATATCCTTCAACAGTTCCAAAATTTATCATAGTACTACAATTTACTTAACAAGTCCCCTAGTCCTATTTCCAGACGTTTGTCTTTTCCACTCTTCTATTATAAACAATACCGTGTGAAACCTGTTTGTAGCTGAATCTTTGTAAACCTTTTAAATTATTTTCTTAAGATATTTTCATGGAAGAGGAGGACACACTGGCAAGCCTCACAAAGTATATCACAGGTCAAGTTAATTACCTTTTGGAAAGGTTGTGCCAATTTACACCTCCTCTTGCAGTGTGTGGAAGTGTCAGTGCCACACAACTTTCGCAGACATTGGATATTTATTTATTTTTTTATGTCTTTGCTGAATTTTCCATTGCCCTTTTATAAAGATCCTTATAAATCAAATTTTACATTGTAAAAGCATCTTCAAACATAAAAAAGAAATAAAACATAATAAGCCAAATCATAAAGTATCTCCCAGAATGTCTAGTTTGTGTTCACAAAGAAACCATAAGATCTTGTATAATTCCCTCACTTCATAAATATTAACTTGTGCGTACTATTTTTTTGTCTGCTTTTGTTGTTATAGAAAGTCTATGTTTTGCTTACATTTGGGAAAAATTATTTCTCTGGGTAGAGAACTATTCCATTCCATTGTTTTCCATTGTCTTTTTGGCTTCTATAATTTTGTTGATGATGTTTCACTGCAGACAAATATTTTCTGGCCGCCTTTAAGAAATCCTTATATTCCTTCTTTGGCAATTTGAATATAATAAGTGGTTTTATTTGTATTTACTCTATGTGGGAATCAAAAAACTTCATAAATCTGTGGTTTTATGTCTTTAATCAGCTTTAAAAAAACTCTTGAACATTATCTTTTCAATAATTGCTTCTGCTCCAATTTTTCTCTCTTTTCCTTCTGGGATTTCTTCTACACACGCACTAGACTGTCTGATAGTACCCTACATTATGCTTTGTTCTATTTCGTATTATCATCAATATTGCTATGTTATTATTATTTCATCTTTTTTCACTCTGTGCTTCAGTTTGGGTTATTTGTATTGTCCTGTCTTCTCCTTCATTGGTCCTTTTTCTGCTGGGTCCAGTCTATTGTTATATTTGTCTAATATGCTCTTAATTTCAGATATTTTGATTTTAATTTCTAGAGTGTATTTTTTATTCCATTTTTCTTTGTTGAAAAAAATTTTTTTTAATTTGACCCCCCTTTGTCTATAATTCTAATATCTCAGTCATTTACAGGTCTGTTTCTATGAGCTATTTATTCTCTTGAGTATGGGTCATCGTTTTCTGCTTCATCATAATTTGGCATTTTTATTTTATGCCAGATAGTGGGTATAATGAAACTGAGTACCGAAGATAATGTTTTTACTCCCCAGAGTAGACATGATCTTTCCTTTGAGAAGCTGATTACTTGGTGCCAATCAGGAATAGAACAGGGTCAGAACTGGACTCCATTTTTTATTAATTTTAATTTACTTTGGGTATCAAATGTCTTGAGAATGAGATCTATCCTGTAAATATTGCACATCTTTCAGTCCAGGAGCACCTTGACTTCTAAGCACCATGAAACTTCAGGATATTTGTCTCTGCCTTTCTAGCTCAGCCCCCAGCCTCCTCTGATTTCCAACACTCAGAAAACTCCTATTGGGGAAAACCAGCATAGGGGAAAAACTGTATGTTTGGGGCTTCTCTAGATTCCAATCGGTCATGTCCATTCTGCACAGCTGTCTAAAGCTCTGATGGTTTCTCTTTCTCCTTAAAAAATCTGTCTACTTTGGCCAGCTCAGTTTTCTACCCATACCCAGATTTTACTGGTTCCCCCCTGGGGGATAAGAGATAGATGTAGATCTTTACCTACCAAGGAGTTCAGTTCCTTTTGCTTATTTACATCTACAACCCTCCAAGTTATCCAGTTTTTTCTAGTAATTTTCATGAAAGCAATGGTCTGCTGGAAACTTCTATATCCTAATGGAAATGCAACTCTTTTCTTCCTTAATTTTAGGAGCCTCCAGAAAACATAGTTGTCAAATCAGTGCCAGATATTCTGGATTTTAAGTGTGTTTTTGTATACTAAACTTGGGAGAAACACACTGAATGCTGATGAACATGGTTGTGCTCTCTCTGCTGGTGCCCTTTAGATCTTGTGGCATATAATTACAAGGGCAGAAAAAATATTGGCCCAATGTTATAGCTCTTAATAAAAGTCTGAATTTTGTTGTAATTATAACTGAAAACTAAGTGCAGCACAGAGCTTTCTTAATAGGTTTTAATTGCCTTATATGTCCTCATTTAAATCTGCATGAACTTAACTGATACAGGTCTTAAAATATTGTATTATTAATATTCATTATTAGCTTTATGGTTATCAATTCTTTGTTTTTTGACTTAATGTGACATTTCAAATAATAAAACTTGCAATATTTTGTTTACTAATATTCTATAAAACTCCATGTAAGATTATCTCTAGATGATCCCTCATTCAACTTAGAATTTTTCAATAGGGCAGCATTTCCAAAGTGTACTTCACAGAATGCTGATTCCCTTTAGATGATCTATGGATAAGTTTTCCACAGATAAATGCATGCAGTAATATTACATGCTGAAACCCCTTTTTAAATTTTATCAATGAACATTACCATGTTAACTGATCTGAAGAGTTGTACAATAATACTGTTTTTCTTTGTTTAATTTAGTATTCCTACACAATCTATTAAGAAAACTATTTTTAAGTATCATACATTAGTATCTTTTGAGTCTGGGGTTTTATGGATTACACTTTGGAAAATGTTCTTCTAGGAAGGAACAAAATAAATAAAGATAATGTCTACCAAGTCCTTCATCTTAAGAGACAGGCAGTTCCATTGTCATATATAGTACACCCTGGAAATTATGTCTTTGACTGCAGAGATTTGATATGTAACTCCACAGACTTTGCACTATATATGCATTATTTTGTAAATATTGCAGTGTTTTCGAGTGTGTTAAAATTTGTGAATGTGACAAAAATACCAGGCTTTATTAGAATAAGTATCATAATTATCTGATATTATAGACTCCTTGGGCATTTTTTCCAATAGATTTTGAGTGGCAAGGTGGTCCTGCTATAAAGAAGTATATCAATCTGTATATTTTTCCTTGCATATGAAATCATCTTAAGGTAATTAAATGTGTATATTTCCTGTAGTTTTCATATCCTATTAATAGGCAAGATCTGTTTGTCTGACAATATAATCTCAAATAGAAGCTGTTGTTTAAAATCTGTGAAATTAGGAACAAGTCTTACTAGCTAGATTTTTTTTTTTTGCCATTATAAATATCGAATTTTATCCAGTCAAGAGAATCACTGGAATGTTTCCTTGTGGATTCTATATCCAAGGATTATCCAAGTCTGTGATGTCATCTAGGAAATTTCCAATTTTCAGAAGCACAATACAACAATTATCTCACCTGATGATTGATTCTGTTGGTGAAACTTGAATCTCTGAACACTACTTAATGGTGTCAATGCTTCCTCTGCCTGAAACTCTTCCCCTCTACATTCCTCTTGGTTAAATTCTACTCATCCTCTAGGTTTCTATTGAAATGTTTCATCCTCAGAGAGAACATATGTGACTTCCCTACCCAAAGCAATTCAGGTTAGGTCCCTACATTTGTCTTCTCACAAAACCCATTTTTTTCATAATTACATGTTCATTTTGAGCTTAAAAATACATAGATATATAGATATATATATATATATCTGTTTGTCTCTTCCACTAAACTGTGAGCTCTAGGAAGGCAGAGATTTTGACTGTTTTTGTTTTCAACTACAGAGTAATCAATGAGAAGAACAAACACTTTTGACACATATTAGCCACTCAACAAATATTTGTTGGATGAAAGAATGAAGTGTACATTTACGCATCCCTCCAGCTCATCATGTATTGTAATATTAGCAGAAACATGTAGGAACTGACAGACCTACTTAAGAGTATAGAACACACACAGATTGATTTTCATGTTAAGTGGAAGGTGACATTCATTTACATACCCAAAATATTTGAGAGAATACTTGTCCAATTTCCTTTTAACAAGTTCCTTTCCATGTCCTCAGAAAGTAGGTTAGTTAACAAGAAATCAATCACGGTGAGATAAAAGATGTAATTTGTGTTACTTTCTGCCATATGATCGCATTGATTGTGATGTGGTGGCCTTTATACATTGTGATAAATTTATGAGGACCTTTCCCCATAGGGAAGGATTATGCAGAATTTTGCTCAGGGTTATCTTCCCATTTTCCTTCTAAGAGTTTATAAGAGTTCAGCTGAATGCTGGTGGCTGTTCAGTGTAGCATGGACCCAGTGCTACCAGGTCCTAAATCTTGCCTAGAGGGCTGTAAAAAATAGTACTACTAATGAGAAGAAATGGCAACACTGCCGATTTGTTCTTAAAAGGTCATTGCTGCAGAAGAGACACTTTCCCCTAATGCTTTTCTTCCTAGTTCTTTCAGATGCTAATGGCGGGAAGTAGTATTTTCTTTTGGTGTTGAAGTTGGGGAGGTACTCAGATAAAGTCATCTCCATCACACCACTTGCAGAAACGCTGAACATGATATTAGAACGTTGGAAGAGGGGTTCTCCAGGCGCTTTCCCCCTCCTCTCCTCCTTAAATGGAATATATTGGATGGAAATACCCCATGTTGGGAAGAATTTAGCCCAAATACAAGAGGTTTATTCTTGTCTGACAAAAGGGAATATCATGCGAGGGAAAAAGAAAAGTACTGTGTTTGTCACTATCAGCAGAAAGAAGATGGTGCTAAGTACTGATAGGAGATTTTGAGCCTTCCCTTTTCTCTTTTCTTCTTTTCCTACCCTCCACCCAAAGTTCCATCCCTCTTATAACCACAGTCCATATATAGAAAAAGCTATTGGCTGCCCTATAAATCTTAAAAATTACTTTCAAGATAAAATGCCCTAAGCAATTTTTGTTTTTATTTATTTTTTTAGTGTACTATGTGTACAGAGGCCAAGATAAAATGCAAAGTAAACTTTTCCCCCGAATGGTGTGGTGCTGCTGAGATTGAATTGACATAAATTGCTTCATGTGAGGTACATTTAAAGGGCTAGCCCTCTATAATGAATAATTAGCTAATCACACAAGCTTCGCAGCTGGAAGTTATCTAATCAAATGTTTTCATTTTACAGATGAGGATTACATCCTTGGCTCTACCCCGAGAAACGCAATAAATGTTTTTGGCTTTAAGCAACAACTCAAATGGCCACCTATTACCTCCTGCATTAAATGCAAGCCAATGTTAATGCTGGCTAAAGATTTAATTAGAAGCCAGAAGTTTCTAAAGTGACTTCTTGGACATTGGCAGGCTTGTTTCAGAGGCTACAGTTCTTACTTTCTGAGTCGATATTTTCTAGGGATTATTTTATCTGTGAGCACCAAATATGCATTTGAGATCGAAGATGGATAGTGTTAAAAATGCATTTAGATGAGGGACAGTTCTCATCCCAAATAAACAGGGAGTGTTTGCAGCTGTGAACAGGATAATACTTTTCATCTGCCCCATGATATCTGGGTTCCGTCTCAAACTGGAACTGTCAGAACAAACGTTGTCCCTGGTCCCTCGGGATGGCGGAATGAACAATCGTGGGGGTGGGGGGATAGCCGCAGACCAAAGTATATTAGGTGTTATCATGGACGTTATCTTGTGTTGGTGAAAGAACTGGTAACATTGATATAAAGATAGGGGTTTCTAGGGTTTCAGAATGGGGGGGGGGAGATGGAAGGGTGGAACAGGGCATATCTGGGACCATGAGATTCTTCTGTATAATGCTGCAATGACAGACACTTGACATTATGCATTTGTCAAGGCCGACAGAACTGGACAGCACAAAGTATAAACCATGTTGTAAACTGTAGACTTTGATTAGTAGCAATGCTTCAATTTTGGTTCATCAAATTTTTTAAAACTTTAATTTGTACATTTAATAATTGAAAATATAAACAATTAAAAACTAAGATGTAAACACAGATGAATAAATGCATACATTTCTCAATTAAATGTACTGGATACATATAATTTTTTTTTAATCAAACAATATGTTACACAATATATTCGGTTCATAGTAATGCATTCATACAGGATTTGTCCTTTTGTGTCTGGCTTGCTTCGCTCAACATAATGTCCTCCAGGTTCATCCATGTTGTCATATGCTTTGCGACTTCGTTTCTTCTTCTTAAAGCTGCATAATATTCCATCGTGTGAATAGATCACAGTTTGTTTATCCATTCCTCTGTTGATGGACACCTGGGTTGTTTCCAACTTTTGGCAATGGTGAATAATACTGCTATGAATATCATTGTGCAGATGTCTGTTTGGCTCATCAGTTTTAAGAAATGTACCACACTAATCTAAGATGTCAATTTATGGGAATTCCCTATACTTTCTGTAAATGTAAACCTAGAATTTCACCTTCCAGTTGGAGATATGATTCTGTTTCTTACTTTGTGTGTGTGCATGTGTAATGTATGTGTGTGTATGCAGCTGGAGTTTGAGAGATAGTATCAACATCTAAAGAGTCCACTTATAGCTCTGGGAGAGGAGCTGATCCTCTGTGAATTAGTCCTCAAATAAAATTTGTATTCTCAGTAGCTGCATATTACATAACATTACAGCATCACCAGAAATACACCGTGGGCTATTTTCTCTACCCAGGAAAAATATAACCATCAAATGTGTTGGCTTCTGAATAATTATTTAGAATCACAGCCTCTCAACTAAAATCTAATGGACATGTTTAGTTAGTATTGCACTAGTTAAGTATAATATTAGAATTATGTTTGAGTTTTAGGGGAAAAATACAAAATAATACCAGCTATACAAGAGAGACTTTTTTGCCAATCAATCCTTTTTATTGTAGGGTCTTCTACTATACCAGAGACCAGGTTTACCCTTCCACCTTCATCAACAAAAATATTAGGCATGATATACGAAATAAGTTTTTTCAGCCATTGACATAAGGCAATGCCTAGAGAGTAATCCTCAAGTGAGGGGGAAACAAACACAATGAGCCCTATTACTGTCACATTTACTGCCTGGAGAGAGTCCCCAGGTTGCATCACAGCAAAGGGGAGCCCAGATGGAGCTCAGGAGCCTCCCTGAGGTAATGACCCTGAGTTGGGAATCCAGAGAGGTCAAGCCAGTGAGAAGTCATAGATCCAAGGATCAGAGAGGAGAGAGGCACACAAAGGGAGAGTTCCAGAGATCTGCAGAGAGTCCCCTCAATTCATCAGCTGAGGATTGCTCAGATCATGTGTATGAGAAAACTACTCAAGGTTGAAGAAAGAACCACCTGAAAGGAGCAGAAGAAATAATCTCTGGAACTCACACATGGCCTGGAAGATTTTGTGGTCCCACCAGCCAAAAAGGAATTCATGAGACATCGAGAAAAGTTCTCAGAAGGGCATTATCTCCATACTGTGACAAAATTATTCCTAGACCATAGGCAGCTTTTTCCAAGCCTCAAAAGTGTCATTATTTCTAGGTAGCTAAATATCATCCCAGGAAGAAAAGCTCAAATATATTTACAGTAAAATAAAGATATCCAGCACTTACAAAGTAAAATTCACAATGCCTGGCAATTAATAAAAATTACCAGGCATGCAAAGAAGCAGGACAAAATGACCCATAATTGAGGGGGGAAAAATCAATCAATAGAAACAGATCCATAAATTAGATAGATGACAGAATAGTAGACAAGAACATTCAAACAGTTATTATAACTATATTCCATATATTCCATAATTTCAAGAAAATAGAAGAACACTTGAGCATGTTAAATAGAGACATGCAACACATAAAAAGACCTAAATCAAACTTCTAGAGATAAAATATACACTATCTGGGCTGAAAAAAAATAATGGGTGGGATTAACAGCAGATTTTGTACTATAGAAGATAGGGTTAATGGACATGAAGACATGACAGTAGAAATAATTTAAAAAGAAGGAAAAATTTTTTAAAAATGAACATAGCTTCAGTGAGCCATGTTATAATTTCAAGTAGCCTAAAATATGTTATTGGTGTCCCTTCATCTGAGTTTTTTCCTGAATTAATTAAATTTTCTACTGCAAGGAATAATTTGGACTCCTTATGTAAATTAAGTTACAGAAAAATAAATAAAGTAATGTTCCTGGAGGTGAAATTGTGGACAGTGATCCAGGGCTTATATTGTATTCCTTTGTGACAGAAACTCAGCCTCCTTTTATTATTTATTTCTGCCATGCATAGCTTTTATCCTCCAAAGTCACCTCAAGGTCTAAGATGCCTGTTGGAACCCCAGCCTTTGTATCCACATTCCAACAATTCAGCAGCGTCTTCAAAGCTGCACAGGTATTTAGATCCAACTGATCAGAACCTAGCCAAATGTCTCTAGCTACAAGAGATACTTAGAAATGCAACATTTATTTTGCATTGCAGTGCATCTAGCTAAAAATCAAGGGTTTTGTTACAGTGGGTTAAATGGAAAATGGACATTGGAGGAACAAAAACAATCTCTCTCACATATTGGAATGGGAGTTTTGGGGGTAAGCAAAATAGACAAAATCTAGCATATATCAAGATTGATGGGGACAAATGGATAGTAAAGTTAGGAGGGGGGACTTTTGTTGAAAAGCATATGGGAATAAAAGCATAATGTTCAGATCATAGACTATGGCAGAAATTAAAATCTTCACAAAAGCAAGCAATAGTATTTCATAGTAAATAACAGGAATCGCTTCTTAGATACCTATATAGATTTTAAAGGAGAGTAAAGATGAAAATTTAAATAATCCCTTCCCACATGAAATGTACAATTTGGTTTTGCTGTAATAGTTAAAGTAATGATAGGTGCCGCAACAAAACTAAAAATGTATTACAGCTCCCATAAAGTCTAAAATACAGCCCTATACAAAAGTCCAGGTTGCTTCCATGAGGTGATTTGGGGATCCAGGCTTCTCTCTTGTGGCTCCTCCATCTTCAACAGTTGACTTCCAAAGTCTCCATGTTCATCTCCAGCAAGCTGGCCGAAGGTGAGAGAGGATGGAGGGTGGTGTGTGGGAGTATTGCGTGGTCCAGGCCTGGCAGTGATGCATTTCACCTTTAACTAGGGGCAGCAATTGAAGTTTAGCCGTGTCCAGGAAGAAGAAGAAATGGATTTGGTGAACAGATAATCAGTGTCAGACAGAGTCCCCCTTTTTTGTCTCTAGTACTTTTTTGCTCATTCTCCAACACATGGGAAATAACCATCCCCTCCCCAAATGAGAAAACCTAAAGTCTCATCCATTGACTGCACTAAGCTGAAACTTCAAGGTCCCTGGGTCATGAAAAATCCTTTCCTTCAGGTTCAAATATGACTTCAAGTTTTCGTGACTTATGAGCTGAACAGACACACCCAATACACCACATGCCCAATCTACAACAGTGGAAAAGGAACAGGGTGACCTCAATAGGAAGTCCCATTCTGAAAGGGGAGAAAGGGAGAGACAGCAGTTGTAGGTCAATAGCAGCCCTGACGTCCTGCTGGCAGGCATGGGGAAAGCCCCTTACCCTTGGGGGGAGGGGCGTTTAACTAAAAAGTCCTTGATTAGAACCTGATTCTGCTCTTGACAGGCATTTTTCTCTTTGGCCTTTGCTCTTGAAGGTTCTTCCTTGTCCATTTGTCTTCCAAGCCTACATCAGAAGTTGACAGTGGGGAAGACACCTTCCTTGGGGGCTTCGCAGCTCTTACACCCTGATTTGGGGAGCTGCCCAGCTTTCCCAGTATAGACTGGTACAGTTTGGAGTTGCCTATTTCCAGACTTGTTTTCTCATTTTATGAGAGTAACAGACATGCATTATTGTTAGATTAGTTTTAAGTAACTTCTATTTAGGGCTTCTCAATTATAAGCAGCCAAACCTAACCTAGCTGAATTAATAGTGTTTTTGTTTAAAAGTCTGTTTTGTCTCATATTAATTGACATACTCCAGCTTTTGATGTTGCTATAGTATGTGCCTGGTATAACTTGTTCCATTCTTTTTATAATGTATAAGTATGGCTTTTATAAATAGCACATAGCTGTATTTTTAAATCTGTGTCAATCTCTGTCTTTCAATTGATGTTTAGGTATTCACATTTATTGTGATTACAGATATATTTGGATTTTTACCTACCACCTTATCTACTGCATTCTTGCTTATCTGCTTTCCCTTGCTTATCTGAAGAGGGCTGGCTGGTGAACAGCACTGTCTTATGATTGAGGTGAAGCTAGTTCTCTATCACTTCTATCAAAGGTCTTGGTTCCTGTCTCCAGAGTGACAATGAGTGACGTGTCTCCTACTAACTCTCTTCTTGTGTAATGTCCCCTCCTCTGCCTTGCCTCATATCTTCCCAGTCCACTTTTAACTCCATCTGTCACTGCTGTAGCTATGTTCACACAGGTGTCATCTAGTAACACCTCGCCTCGTCTGACCTGCGTAACTCACATCCTGCCCCGAGGCTTCCGTGACGTCAGTAGTGAGTTCTCATGCACAGCCTGGAAGGCCCATGGAGCAACCCTCAGCCAGCAGAATGTGGGAGGACACGGTAATGCTCCACTTCTGCTCCTCCAAGGAAATTCTGGGCACGTTCTACTGTATGGCTCTTCATGAGAGTCCATTGGCAGTGAGCCCCAGTTGCTCAGAGCAACAAAATGTCTTATATAAGCTTTCCCTCCTTTCCTGTTTCTCTGTCCCAAGGCCTCCACTTCTGTTACAAGGAACAAGGACTAACTTCTAAAAAAAGAAAAACTACCTGCTCATCAGGCTTTGTTTTAGGCTCTGCTTACAGGGGCAAACCCAAGCCAAAATAACATTCCTTTTATGAAATAATGTTCAAATTTTCCCTTCCATACTGACCTTGTCTAGACATACTGCATTTTAACAGTTGAACTCGGTGACTCAGAATTGAATATGATAGTCTAGGTCTTGTCTCACCAGGAACACACAATAGGATGGAACTCTGTTTCCCCACAATTTGGGCAAAATTTCTACTATTTTTGTCATCTCTTAAATTTTACCTGAGTTAATGTTCCCAAAAGTTTTTCACATGTTTCGCTGCAAAATAAAATCTACCTGGTTGTGCACATTTTCCGCAGTTTTTATTATAAAATAAGCCTTTTATTTTAGAATAGTTCTAGATTTATAGAAAATTTCAGGGATAGAACAGAGTTCTTACAAAGGTCTGGTACATTTGTCACAACCAACGAATCAATTTTGATACATTATTATTAATTCGCACCCATACGTATTCAAATTTCCTTCATTTTTACCTATGTCCTTTTTCTGTCCTAGGATTCTCTCCAGAATATCACATTATATTTAGTCTTCATGTCTACTTAGGCAGCTCTTGGCAGTGAAAGTTTCTCAGACTTTCCTTGTCTTTTATGAACCTCACAATTTTGAGGACTACTGCTCAAATATTTTGCAGACTGTCCCTCCACTGGGACTTGTCTGATGGTTTTCTCATGATTAGACTGGAGGTATGTGTTTTGGGAGGCATAGCACAGAGGTACAGTGTCATTTTCATCACACGATATCTGGGCAGTACTATGGACACGACCTACACTGTTGAGGCTGACCTTGACCCCTTGGCTGAGGTCGTGTTTGCCAGGTTTCTCCATGGTCCAGGTACTACATTTCCCCCTTTCCAAGCTGCACTCTCTGGAAGGCAGTTCCTGTGCACAGCCCACACCTAAGGCATGAGGAGTTACTTGCCACCTCTTTGGGGATAGAGTATTAAAAAGTTACTTGGAAGTCTGCACCAGGGACTTGTTTATTCTCCCTCATTATTTATTTATTCACTTACTTATATCAGTCTAGGCTTTTGGATATTTATTTTATGAGTTCGGTTATAATCCAATGTCATTTTATTGTTCAAATTGTTCCATCTTTGACCTTGGGGAGCTCTTTCAGTTTGCTCCAATGTCCCTTTGATAGACCCCCGTCATTGTGGGCTCTCTTTTTTGGTTTTGTTTTTCGGTTTTTGAGCACTTTCATATTTTCTGGCACCACATCAACTACTTTTTAATACTAAATGTAGGTCTTTGCACTCACTCCTCTTAAGATCTGTTCTCTTGGCTTTAGTTCTTAACTGTATTGTACAGAAATAATCTGGCTCTTTCGTCTTTCAATTCTTGTTTTAATTATTTCTCCAGGTTTTGGTTCACCAGCAAATCTGATGTCTTCTCTGTGTTCATCCAAATACTCCACCCAGGACAAGATTAAAGCCAGTGTCCTGTGGCATCCTACTAAATACCTCTTTGTTTTCCTTCCAGGCTGATATTGGGGCCTTAATTAGAACTCTTTTGGCACCTCTAATGCATTCAGATGGAAATGGACTTTATCATACTATCTTCTTGTTCACATTTCATTCTTTTATCCACAAGAACAAAGAAAAGAAAAGGAAGTATAATGGGAGAGCTTTATAAGGAGAATAATAATTACAAGGTGGTTCACCCCTTAGAAGTGAAAGGAGAATGGAGTTCAGTGGGAGGAGGGACTCTGGAATTTTATCTTTCCAAGGAAGGAAACAGTTATCAGGTTTGGAGGGCAAAAGGAAGGAATGAAAAATGAATTCGAGTTACCTCCAGGTCTCCACAGAGACCCTGGGACAGAACCAGAAGAGAATTAACACAGAAACGTTTCGGGTCAAAGTAGTTTCCTTGACGGGAAGGAGGAGAAAGCAACAGATAACACGAAACCAACAGAGCAAAGATAAGCCTGCGTGTGTCCTTTGAAAATCAATGTCTACTGCAAGCCCTTCGCATCAGAATGGACAGAAAAACAGCGGAAAAACGACGTGTGTGTGTGTGTGTGTGTGTGTGTGTGAGAGAGAGAGAGAGAGAGAAAATGGATATAAATAAATAAATAAATAAATAAATAAATAAATCCTTAAAAAAAATCTAGGGGAGTAAGATATGGACTATAGTTAGTAGTCATACTTTGAAGATGCTCTTTCATAACCTGTTAACACACGTTTTACAACAATGCAAAGTATTTGTGGTGGGGTGATGTGTGGGAGCCCCGTATGATGTTATACATGTTTGTTTTGTAAGATTACGATGTTTACTGAACACTTATAGTTTATGTATGTTCATGTATGAATGATATACTTCAATACGTTGTTTTTAAAAAATCATATGACGTATTTCTACCATTTTTTGAAAAGATCTTATTAAGAAAAACTTTTTTTTTAGGAAAAAAACACAAAAAACTCCAGGTATTTCAATTGCAACTCCCAGTTATTATGCTGCCAGCTGTCTCTCTCTTTTGTAATGATAAACTTTAATTTTAGAGAAGTTTTATGTGTACAGAAAAATTACACTTACAGTATAGGGAATTCCCATGTAATCCACCCCACCACACACATACATGGTTTCCCCTATTATTAACATCTTACATTAGTGTGGTACGTTTGTTAAAATCGATGAACCAATATTGAAGCATTGCTGCTAACCAAAGTCTATAATTTTCATTATGGTTTACCTCTGTGTTGTCCAGTTTATAGCCTTTGACAAATGTGTAATGTCATGTGTCCGTCAGTGCAGTGTCATGCCCAACAATTTCTCTGCCCTAAAACTGCCCTGTGGTCCATCAATCATCCCTTCTTCTCCCTTCTGAGCCCCTGGCAACCACGAAAACAATGATGATGGACAGGTCCCATCCTCCAAAACAAGGAGTAGCTACAACTGCAAGCAAAACAATTCCTTCCAACTGCCCCCTAATATCTAAGTCCCCTCTCAGCCTGAAGCAGTCAGAGCAGACATCACCCCCAATCCCTCAAGACCGAGGAATGAACAATTATAAGGGGGGAGTGTGATCATGGACCAAAGTAGGTTTATTGCTACCTGCTTTCTGAACCAGCCACTGCATGGAGAGAAGACAGGACTTGAAAGAAGGCTCTTGGCTGAGAGAGCATAGCAAAAACATTCTCCAGAAAGAAAAAAAGAGGAGGGGGGATTGCAAGGACTTCTGAATTTCGGAAAGTGATTCGCAGAGTAAAGTCAGGAAATCCAGTTTGTGGTCTGAATCATTCCCCCAGAATAATTTCTTAGAATAAATGTTCAAGCTTGATCACTTTTCAAGTCGATTCACTCAACGTGTCTGGGGATAGTAGCTATCATTCAGTGAATGACTGCTGTGTGCCAGATCTTAGGTTTTCCCTGATTCTCCTAACACTCCTATAGGACAGGTGTTATTCTTCTCCTTTACAGATATGGAACCGAGTGTTAGGACGTTTGAGTAAGCTGTGCGTGATGGTAAGGGACAGCAGCTGGGAGGCAAGCCCCTGCTTCCATCCACGACACAGCACCGTCTCTGACAACCCAGCGACTCTCTGGCTGTCTCAAAGACACTGAACTTCGCTACCAGGTGATCAGAGCCTTTCTCTCGGGAACTGAGGTGTTGACCTTTCTGAATGCAGGGTGTAGTAGATTGTGTCGTGTCCCCCAAAGACTCTCAAGTCTGAGCCCTGGGTCCTCAGAGTGTGAACTCGCTTGTAAATAGGGTCTACAAGTATCCTATTAAGATGAGGCCAAATGCAGCAGGGTGGGCCTTAGCCCAATATGACTGGAGGTAATTCGAACATGGTAGTAGAAGCCACAGGAGGAGACAGAAAGAGACCCATCGCACTGTGAGGGGGGCACAGACTGACGGCCGGCAAGCCACACCAGACTGCTACAGGCTTCGGACTTCCAGCCTCTAAAACAGAGACAATAAATTCCTGTTGTTTAAGCCAACCAGTCCGTGGTTTTCTATTACGGCAGCCCTGGCAGACCAAGCCACAGGGCAAAGTAAAATTAGGATTTTGAGCCTTGTAAACTCGGTGCTTAACTTGAGATCCATTACGTTCTGAACAAAGTGGCTTGCGGATGCTCCTGCAGCATGTGAGTTTGACTCTGTCATACTTGGTTATGCCTCTCAGAATTTTTGGAAGCCAGAGCTGGATAAACATGCTGTTGAAAATCAGTCTTTTACCTGACCTCACAAAACAAAATTCTGTGCTGGAACTTCAATCAAAAGAAGGTTCATTGGGAAGCGGCTGTGGCTCAATCAGTAGGGCTCCCGTTTACCATATGGGAGGCCCCGGGTTCGGTTCCCGGGGCCTCCTGGTGAAGGCAAGCCTGCCTGCACGGCGTGGTTGGCTGACCCGGCGAGCGCAAGCAGCAAGGGGGGCAATAAATGAATAAATAAATAAAATCTTAAAAAAAAAAAAAAAAAAGAAGGTTCATGCCAGCCCGTAGAAGCTGAGATTTACAATTAACTTTGTGTGTGTGTGTGTGTGTGTCAAAGGCAAGGAGAATTTTTTGAATTTTGTAGTAGGGCTGAAAATCCCAAATTCATTCACAGGGCAGCATTTTTACTTCCTCTTTGCCCCTGCCTCCTCCATAAGCTGCACTTATATCCTCAAAGGCCTGGGTGATATTTCAATCTTTCATCAATAACAAGTTGATTTAGAGTTATTGAAAAAAACAACAACAAAAAAATAGCCAACATATACAATCTGATCTTATGCCCTCTAAAATTCCTTAGGAAAGTTTTGTGTGTCCTTGCACCTACCAGAGAATATTTACCTGACCAGTAACACTTTGAGGTCACAGCTGATTAACATTGTGGAAGAGACATTGAGGAAACTGCTATTCCTGAAAATTTTCATTAGCGCATTCTTCTTAGAAGATAGCATTCTTCAGTCTGAAGTCTGATTATTCTCCAGTGTCGGCAGTCTCCTGGCATGGTGCCATTGTAAACTGGAACGTCTTTTATTTTCTCAACCTCAGTTAAAGTTGAGGGGTTTAATTGTTATTGCTTCACTTAGAGCATGACTGTGTTTATTGACATTTGATGGAAGCTGTATATCGTGCCACTCACGTTTCCAAGGTGGTGATCTCCGGAAAATTCTTTTCAATCTATGCTAGGCTGTTAGCTCAGTGCTCTTGAATTCTAGGCCATGACATCACTACTCACCTTGCAAACTAAGAATATGAAGGTATGCAAAGGAGATATTAGGGATCTTGGAAATCTTTTGGTACTAACTAAACTAGACTCTCAAAGTGTGAGTGCATGCGGCATTGGTCTGTTGAGTCATTTCGGTTCCAGGCATGTTTCAGAGTCTAGACATTTCTTAGAAACAGAGAGAAAAAAGATCTGACCATTGAAGTCCCTAGCTCAAGAAATGCCTGTTCTATGAATTGAATACTCGGGACTTCCTCTTTCATCCTTGGGCAGATAGAATCTCTTCTTCCTTGATGAGGGGTTTCAGCGATTGGTTCTATAAAGGCAGCAACAGGGGGGGGTGCCCTATTGACTAAGTCACCCCCATCTTCACAGAACAACCGGAAGTCGTCATAGCACCCTCGCTGGTTACTGGCATCCGCTCTGGACCAGTGTGCCTGGTGCTTGCAGCCCTGCCCCTTAGCGCCATATTCAATACAGAGGCTCGGCCATTGGTGTTTTTGTATCATGCCCTCCAAATCAGATTCAACAATATGTTGTCCAAACTCAAAGGTTTCATAACCACCTTCTAGAATCTGGCAATACTTGGTTTTATTTCTCTTCTCTTTCATCCTCTGTGATTCAAATAGTCCACCTTTTAAAATTCACTCCACTGTCCATAGCCCTGGGAGGCTAGTGGCCCTTCTTTGCCAGCGCCTTCATCAGAACTCTCTTCTACTCAACATTAGCCCCAGCTACAATCTCTGAGATATTTGACTATTGGGAATAAATCTAAGATTTTTTTTTTCAGCCACTTATAAAAGAATTGGGAGCCTGGCTCCAGGGTGAGGGGAGTGACTGAATGAGGAGCAGTGCTGGACTTATAAAGTAAGGGGCCCAGGGCACCGTCTCCTTGCCCAGATTGCAAGGCTGTACAACTAGGGAGGAAGTTTGTATCTCATCCAGAAGTTAGGGGGCGAAATAGCCCTCTGCTGAATTCCTCATTAACTACGATATATTTAACCAAGATTTACATAAAACTACTCGGGTAGCTCTTCTATGGTCTCTGGATATATTTTTGTTCTGAGCTAGGTAATTAACATGAACATAAATATTTTTGTCTGCTTTCCTAAACTCTTACAAATAGGAAGGAAGGTTTGATTTCTCTTTATCTATAAGTCTGGGCTTCCGGAGTTGCACGGGTTGTGAAATCATGTTTAGTAGGTGTCACATAAGAACCTGACCCCAAGTAGTTACTATCAACAGCTGAAGGTGTTCAGAAATGGGATGTAGCAAGGGTGGGGAGCAAACAATAGGATAGAATTTTGAAGTAGTAAAGCGATATATGCCATTTGCTTGGTTTTCTGGAACATTTCACAATGAGAAGAAAGTATAAATACACACATCAAGTCAGGTTTCTTTAGTTTCCAGGAACACAAGGATGGACTGTTGATACAAAAGCATAGGTTTATGTTTATGAATAATATTCATTTTTATGGTGATTCTATATCCATAAATTGCTGTTTGGGCATCTGTCACCTCCATGAAACAAAGGGAGTCATATTTTTAAGACACATTTTCAAGGGATGGTCCTATTTTCATGTCATACCTCATTTTTTTTATGTTAATTTTGAAAGGATTCACTGGAAGTTGCAAAAATATTACAGATAGGTCCCACAGACCCTTACCTGATTTTTCCCAAAGATAACATCTTATATAACTATAGTACAACATCAAAACCAGGTAATTGACATTGACACAATTCACATACCTTATTGAAACCTCACCAGCTTTATGTGCAATCATTTGTGAGGGTGTGTATCATTCTGTCCAATTTTATTATATATATAGATTCATGTAATCATCACCATAATCAAGACAGAGATCTGATGCATTACCACAAAAGATCTCCTTTGAGTTGCCTCTTATAGTCACACCCACTCTCCTTCCCTCACTCCTGTCCCTCCACTAACCACTAGCAATCACTAATCTGGTCTCAATCTGCATAATTCTGTCATTTTGGGAATGTTATATAAATAGAATCATGCAGTATGTGCCCTTTTGCAATTGGCTTTTTTCACTCCACATTATTCCCTTGAGATCTAGTCAAGTTGTTGCATTAACAATCTGTTGCTTTTTTATTGCTGAATAATATGCTATGATATGGACATACCACAATTTAAATCTTCATCCATTGAAGGACACATTGGTTGTTTCCAAACTCTTCATCCATTGAAGGACACATTGGTTATTTCCAGTTTTTGGCAGTTATGAATAAGCTGCCGTACACATTTGTCTCTAAGTCTTTGTGTGCATATATGCTTTCATTTCACTGAGATAAATGCCCAGGAATGTAATTGCTGGCTTTTTTGGTATGTGCCTGTTTAATTTTTAACGAAACTGTCAAACTATTTTCCAGAATGGCTCTACAATTTCACATTCCCATCAACAATGTGTAGAGAACCACTTTCTTTACAACCTGGCGAGCATTTAGTATTGTCACTAGTTTTCATTTTAGCTACTCCAATAGGTGTGCAGTTATCCCCACTTTTGAGAAATACAAAATGTCATTTGGTTCTTGCTTTCAAAAAAAGGTGCACTGAAAGTAAAGCAGTTAACTCTAGGAAAAACATGAGCCCAGTTGGAGGGTCCATGCACTGATTTCCATGCATTTGACAACTTATATAAATCCTATGAGAAAGTCCAGAATGGTATGGGTATTCAAATGCAGTGAACTTTTATTAGGCTGATTTGTCTCCTTATTACAACAATGTTTTCCCTGCTGTAACCAGAAAAATTGTCTATTGCTAGATTGAGTTAGGAAGTGATTATATTGAAAACTATTTCCAGAAGTTGTATAGAAATTCACCATAGTATCTTTTTACTTTTATATTTATTTAATACTTCTTGGATGTGTTAATATTTCATAAATCAAAAAAAAACTCTTTCTTTATTTCTGAGATTGCCTGACTATACTGAAATATAGCAAAAAGGGTATGCCTACTTCCTTATGGAGACCTAATTATGCAGGCCATAGCCCCTGTCTTCCGGGTAATATATATGACACATCATTCCTCCACTTCCTTGGTCAGGGATGGGGCGGGTGCATTAGCCCAATGGAGCTGAATGATTGGGCTCCCATGGTTGTCTAGCGAGTGAGCAACATTCTTGGAAGAAGGAGGATTAGAGAGGCAGAGAGATCACTGCTCTCCCAGGAAAAATAGCTAGAGAATAGGCAGAGACTGTCTGCTGGGGCTCAAGACATCATGGGAAGGTGAGACACCACCCAGAAGAGAAAGGGGCAAATGAAAAGAAGTCTCAGCTTGCTGAAAAATCTTATGAATAGAGCTACAAAAGCAGCAGCTGGCACCATCCTCACACTTAAGGAGCAAATAGCAGTCTGAGGACTGCAGTGACCGAGGACTGCAGAGGCTGAGGACTGCAGTGGCTGTGGACTGAGGGGAATTGCAGCAGTCTGCTTCCCCAAGAAAGGAGAGCCTACAGCAAATTCAGATTTTTACCAGTGACCTGTTACATTGGAGGGATCACATCCTTCCAGGCCAGGTGGGGTCATGACATTGTTTGCACTGAGAGCCAGCAGGGAACTAAAGATAATTTGCCTTTTCAAATACCCCTCCTACTTCCCTAGGCTGTTTGCTGAAGAGGCAGAGGGAGGGAGGGTGTGGCTGGCCAAGGGGGGAGAACAGCCTCTGAGAGAGTTTGTGTGTGAGGCTTGGCTAGCCTTAAGGACATTGCTTCTGCACTGCCCAGTCTCCTGAGAAGTTACACTGAATGAATGCACCTGGGGTCTGAGCTGGGCAGTCTGCCAAAGAGTGCCATCTTCTGGCCAGACCAGAAAAGTGCACCAAAAAGAAAAATAAGAAAATAAATAAATAAATAAGCCAGCAGATACCTTTACTGCCACCCTTTCCAAGTCCCTTGGAAATTGGCCTGCACCCCATTACTGGTTCCTTAGTTCTGGTCTGAACAGTTAAACAGGGATAACCTTAACTATCTAGAACAAGTTGAACCAAAAGTCAAAGAAGAGGGTTAGCACACAGCTACCTAACAGTATATCCCTAGGCAAGAGAGAGCCATTGAACATCAGAGCAAACTCAGCATCAGAATCAGATGCCTAGACATCAGCAAAAAATTACAAGCCATACAAAGAAAAAGGAAGATATGACTCAGGCAAAGGAATAAATCAAAGCTCCAGATGAGACACAGGGCTTGAAATAGCTAGTCAAATGAGGTTCATACAAATATCCTAAATCAAACCATGGAGTTGAAGGACAACATGGCTAAATAAATAAAAAACATTAAGAAGACACTGAGTAAGCACAAGGAAAAGTTTGAAATCTTGGATAGAAAAATAACAGAGCTCATGAGAATGAAAGAAAAAATAAGTGAGATGAAAAATACAACAGAAGCACATAAAAGCAGACCTGAAATCTGCTGCAAGAAAGAATCAGTGACATAGAGAAAAGACAGCTGAAATTGAAGAGAAAGAAAAACAGAGAGAAAAGAGTGGGGAAAAAAAATTGAGCAGGGACTCTGGGACTTGAATGATAGGATGAAGTGTGCCAATATATGTGTTGTGAGAGTTCCAGAAGGAGACGAGAAGGGAAAAGGGCAGAAAGAGTATTTGAGAAAATAATGGCTGAAAATTTCCCAACTCTCATGACAGACATGAATACACATTCCCAGGAAGCACCGCATACTTCAATTAGAGTAAATCCAAATAGACCTGCCCCAAGATACTTAATATGCAGAATGCCAAATGCCAAAGATAAAGAGAAAATTCTGAAAGCAGCAAGGGAAAAGCAAAACATCACATACAAGGGACGTCCAATAAGACTTAGTGCAATTTCTCATCAGAAATCATGGAGGCCAGAAGGTAGTGGTATGACATAATTACAGAACTGAAAGAGAAAAACTTCCAGCCAAGAATTCTTTATCCGGCAAAACTGTCCTTCAAATATGATGGTGAGCTTAGAATATTCACAGATAAACAGAAACTACGAGGATTCATAAACAAGAATCCAGCTCTGCAGGAAACTCTAACAGGAGATCTGCAGCCAAAAAAGACAAGACAAGAGAGAGAGGCTTGGGGGAGAATGTAGAAGACTATCATAAAGGGTAACCAAAAAGGTAAAAAGATGGACAAAAATAAAATATGACATATGAAAGCCAAAGGATCAAATGGATGAAGTAAGGCCTTTAAAATAATAACATTAAATGTTAATGGATTAAACTCCCCAATCAAAAGACATAGGCTAACAGAAATGATAACACATGAGCCATCCATATGCTGTCTGCAGGAGACTCACTTTAGACCCAAAGAGATTGGTCTGCAATTTTCTTTTCTTGTAGTACCTTTATCTCGCTTTGGTATAAGGGTGATGCTGGCTTCATAAAATGTGTTGGGTAATTTTCCTTCCTTTTTAGTTTTTTGGAACAGTTTAAACAGAAGTGGTATTAATTCTTCTCAAAATGTTTGGTAGAACTCTCTAATGAACACAGGTGCAAAAATTCTCAACAAAACACTTGCTAATCAAATCCAAAAGCATATAAAAATAATTATACATCACAATCAAGTGGGCTTTATTCCTGGTATGATAGGATGGTTCAATATAAGAAAACAGATTCATGTAATACATAACAAACTGAGGGGGAAAATAAAAAACACATAATCATCTTGATTGATACAGAAAAGGCATTTAACAAAATCCAGTATCCTTTCTTGATAAAACAGCTTCAAAATATAGGTATAGAAAAAAAGCTCCTCAGTATAATAAAGGGCATATATGAAAATCTCATGGCCAAGATTGTACTCAATGGGGAGAGGTTGAAAGCTTTCCCTCTAAGATCAGGAACAAGACAAGGATGTACACTGTCACCACTGTCATTCAACACTGTGCCAGAAGTTCTAGATAGAACAATTAGGCAAGAAAAAGAAATACAAGGCATCCAAATTGGAAAAGAGAAACTAAAACTCTCACTATTCACAGATGACATGATCCTATATTTAGAAAATTCCAAAATGTCTACAACAAAGCTGTTAGAGCTAATGAATAAGTTCAGCAAAGTGGCAGAATACAAAATCAACAGGCAAAAATCAGTAGTGTTTCTATACACTAGTAATGAGCAAGCTGGGGAGGAAATCAAGAAAAAAAAAATCCATTTACAATAGCAACAAAAGATTCAAATATCTAGGAATTAATTTACCAGGAATGTAAAGGATCTGTATTCAGAAAACTACAAACCATTGCTGAAAAGAAATCAAAGGAGACCTAAACAAATGGAAGGACATTCCGTGTTCATGGATTGGAAGACTAAACATAGTGCAGATGTCAATTCTACCCAAATTGATTTATATATTCAATGCAATACCAATCAAAATTCAAACAGTCTACTTTATAGAAATAGAAAAATCAATTATCAAATTTATTTGGAAGGGAAAACATCCTTAAAAAGAAGAGTGAAGTCAGAGGACTCATGTTCCCCGAACTTGAAGTGTATTATGAAGTTACAGTGGTCAAAACAGCATGGTATTAGCATAAAGCTAGGCACATTGATCAATGGACTCAAACTGATATTTCAGAAATAGACCTTCACCTCTATGGCCAACTGATTTCTGATAACCTACCAAGTCACTTTTCTGGGACAGAACAGTCTCTTCAATAAATGGTGCTGGGAGAACTGGATATCCATAACCAAAAGAATGAAAGAAGACACATATCTCATTCCTTACACAAGAATCAATTCAAAAATGGATCAAAGACCTAAACATAAAAGCCAGGATCATAAAACTCTTAGAAGATAATACTGTAGGGAAACATCTACACGAGCTTGTAGTAGATGAGGGTCTGTTAAACCTTACACTCAAAGCATGAGAAACAAAGCAAAAAATAGATAAATGGGACCTCCTCAAAATTAAACACTTCTGTACCTCAAAGGACTTTGTGAAGAGGTTAAAATGGATTTGAGAAAATATTTGGAAATATGCTAGTAACAACATCTGACAAGGGCCCAATATTGATGATATATAAAGAGATCCTACAACTCAACAATAAAAATACAAATGACCAGATTAAAAAATGGGCAAAAGACCTGAACAGACATTTTTCTAAAGAAGAAATACAAATGACAAAAAAACATATGGAAAAATGCTCAGCATCACTGGCCAGTAGGGAAATGCAAATCAAAGGTACAATGAGATATCATTTCACACCTACTAGAATGGCCTCTATTAACAACACAGAAAACTACAGAACTTGGAGAGGATGTGGAGAAATAGGAAGGCTTATTCACTGCTGGTGGGAATGTAGAATGGTACAGCCACTGTGGAAGTCTGTTTGGCAGTTCCTAAGGAGGTTAGATATAGATCTACCATGTGGCCTAACAATACCACTACTAGGTATATACCCAGAAGAACTGAGAGCAGTGACATGAACAGACATCTGCATATCAATGTTCATAGTGACATTATTCACAATTGCCAAAAGATGGAAACAACCCAGGTGTCCATCAACTGACAAATGGATAAACAAACTGCGATGGAATATTATTCAGCTGTAAGGAAAAATGAAGTTGTGACGCATATGACAATGTAGATGAACCTGGAGGACATTATGTTGAGTGAAGCAAGCCAAGCACAAAAGGACAGATATTGTATGATTTCATTATTATGCACTAAATATAATGAGCAAACTCATGGAGTTAATAGCTAGAATGTAAGTCACCGGGGAAAAGAATGTGGTTAGAAAATGGAATGCTGAGGTTTAACCTGTGCAGAACTGATAAAAAGTTGTTTGTAAATGTTTGGAAGTGAATCGAAATGGTGAAAGCACGTCATAGGCTTTGGAATTAGTAGCACTAATGTATGTGTATGATGGTGGTTTGTTTTTTGTTGTTTTTCTTTTTCTTTCTTTTTAGAGTAATGAAAGTACTCTAATATTGATTGAAGTGATGAATGTACAACTCGGTGATTGTAACAAATGCCATTGATTTAACACTTCAGATAAATTGTATGGTTTATGAAGAAAAAAAGTAATAGGGTGGGTTGGGGAAAAATACATTAAATGTAAGATACGGACTATAGTTAGTAGTAATACTTTGATGATGCTCTTTCATGATTTGTTACAAATGTTTCACAACAGTGAAAGGTATTGGTGGTACGGTGATGTATGGGACCCCTGTATGATGTTATGCATGTTTGTTTTGTAAGTTCACAACTTTCACTATACACTTATTGTTTACGTATGTTCATGTATGAATGATATACTTCAATAAATTGTTTTTAAAATGAAAAAAATAAAAGAAGTGAGGGGCATTATTCTTCTTCCTGATTCTGTTTTTCTATCACATCAGAGCCCTGAGAACACGGCAGGATTTGCTTTCCTGTGCTCAAAAAATTCCTTTCAAATTTATGGGGTCCAACTGAAATCCCTTAAGCCATATTTTAGTTTTTTATGCGTTTCAATTATGAGGAAGCGTTGTCTGGATAACAGGAATGCAGCACAAGCCAGCTACTTGGAATAGAATGGCATCATAAATTTAATATGACACAGAGAAAGACTGTTGGGAAGAAAAAATATACAGATCTTAATCACTTTAAACTATCACCATTTTAAAAGTGTTCAAATCAAAGAGAACTCTAAATCATAAATGCCTGCATCTATAGTCACTCATTTGTAAAAAGGAGGAGAAAATCATAGAGGGAAATCTAGGGTGAGGAAAGCAGTAGAATGCAAACACCCACCATATTCTTCCATATTTGTCACATGATCACTTTTAGCCTGTTCCCAAGGTGCCACCCCTTGCGGAAGAACATAAAAAAAACACTGCTTTTTTTTTTTTTTTCCAGAAACCATGTTGATGGAAATGTCCCGGTGGAGATCCATCCTAGAAGTTTCCTTCTGCCTCTGTCAGCCTGATGGGGATGGTGAACAGAATACTTTTTAAATTCCTTGAATCTAAGAAGTTAGCAGTTCGTTGATGTCTCAGTAAATATTAATGACTAACTACTGAAATATTTTGCCTTCTGCTAAGTTTGATCAGTTGCCTTCCTTTCTAAGCACAGGTCAGGAAGTTATCCCTCAAGTCTCAAATCTCAGGTCTACAGTTATATGTGGCATGTGTTTTGTGCCCAAGTTTTATCAAAGAACAAAGTTCAAAGGACATCAGAATCTACAATTCAAACAGTCTCGGAGGAAGACAAAACAATGCCAGTTGTAATGACTGAGGACAGTGGCGAATACGCCCAGTGAATAATGCTCAGCCTGTTTTCCAGGACTCCTTGTGAAATCATGTGAGAATTCTTAGAAGTCGCTTTTCCTTCTCTTCTCCCAGGCACTTATCAAGACTTTATTTTGTGTCGCTGCAGGATCCGAAGGCCTCTGCTGTCTTTTCCCATCTTATTGTCACTTCATCTGTTAAGAACCCTTCACGGTTTTTTCCCCTAGACTCTACAGAAATATAGAGTTAATGGGTTTTGCCTTGAGATCTATTTGTGCCTTTTCACTCATTTCATTCTTAGGCCTCTGTTACTTAGACCCTTATATATAAATCTTAAGATCCTAATAACTTAATTACAATAGTGTCAGGGTCCTTAAATTCTGTCAATCACACCTTTCTTTAGAGCAAAGCATTATTTATATCTATTCTTTCAGAGGAAGGAAGAATAGATATGAGGAATATGAAATACACACACACACACACATATTTAAAGAAGAAATTTAAAGGAGAATTCTTCCCCTCAATCTGAAGCGAGCTGAGGAGGTCAGAAGGAGAAGCGTTTGTCACCGCCTATTCTTTCTGCTTCTCCATACCTTAAAACCTGACCTATTTACTACTGCTAGTTCATCTCTATAAATGTCATTGTCTATCTCTTTTATAAGTTGGTGCTGAGATATTTTTAAAATTATTTCCAAGGTACATTAGTAAAAGAGTGGATTTAGATCATCAGAAAAGCTGAAAGGAAATGTGACTCCCTTCATCGTGCCCATGTTAATCACCCCCTACTCTTTTTTTTTTTTCAAAGATTTATTTTATTTATTTATTCCCTCTCCCTCCTTGTTGTTTTTGTACTCTCTGTCTCGCTCTCTGTGTCTGCTTGTCTTCTCTTCTCGTCTTCTCTTTAGAAGGCACCAGGAACCAATCCTGGGACCTCCAATGTGGGAGAGAGGCACCCAATCGCTTGAGCCACCTCAGCTCCCTGGTTTGTTGTGTCTCTCATTATCTCTCCTCTTTGTCTCTTTCTGTTGTACCAGCTCTCTGCATGGGCTATCTCTCTGCGTGGGCCAGCCCTCCACGCAGGCCAGCTCGCTTTCACCAGGAGTTCCTGCAAAACGAGTCCGGGACCTCCCATATGGTAGGCGGGAGCCCAACCACTTCCCCACCCCTACTCTTTTGACTTGTGTTTGCCACTCCTTGGCCACCCCATTTTATACCAGGCTTTCTCCTACCTCATGTCTCCTCTTTCTCATCTAGCCTGAACACTATGGAACATCTCTTCAGTGCTGTTCAGTGTCTTTACTGTGTCCTTCTCTGAACCTGCCCACTAAAACTCCAACTCTGTATCAATTAAATCATCTGCCTTTTCTGCCTTATACCTGGGCGACTGAACACCCTCTGGTGAGGATTCACAAATTTAAAGGGATCAGAGAGGTATTTTCTGAACTCTGTATGTCCACTAGAATCAACCAGGGAGGTGTGAGAAATACTTCTACTCAGAACTAAATCAGCATCTCTTGGGTTGGGAACTAGGCATGAGTATTTTTTTAAGTTCCCCAGGTAATTCTAATATGAAGACAGAGTTGAGAATTCCTTAAAGAAATTACACATTATGGTTCCCAGTCTTAGTTGAGCACTTTCTTCATTGTCTTTCTCAGACCCAGTTTCTTTAAGCTGTTGACTTCAACTTTCTTCCTTCACCTTCTTTAAATAACTGACATAAAAAATAGCATGATTGCTTTGTAAATTCACTTCTCTAGTACAAAAAAGATACTATTGTGAAGAAATTCCAGCTACTACCTGCTCCCAATCCCGACCCCACCAGCCTACTCACCCACATCTGTTCTCATCCTCTTACCTTCCAATCAAGGGAACAGGAAAATCTTGTTCAGTCTTAAACTAATCTCTCTGCCTGTGCTCTGCTCCCATTTTCATTCACCCCCTCAGTGATCTCCCTCCATTTATTTTCCCTATATTCTTTTAAATCTTCTTTCTCCGTCTTTAAGTTCTTTTCTACCACCAACACATGTTCAAATCATTGTCACCTTTAAAATATTGCCTCACCCATGTATTTCCCTCTTGCTATTGTACTCTTTTTCTTTTCTTTTTTTTTTTTTTTCAGCCACGTTCATTGAACAGCAACCACTAAGTTTTTTCCATATTATCACATTATATTTACTTCTCAAATTGTTGCAGTCTGGTTTCTGACCCCTCAATATAGTTAAATATTTTCATTTAGTCAGTAATTAATTCTTTATTGTTAAATCCAAGAGACATTTTCTATCCTCTTATCAACTTCTCTATAGCATTTGATTCTGCTCATAACTTAGTCATTTTTTAAATTGCAGTGAATAGTTAACGTAAAATTAACCATTACTCAGTCGGTTTTGATTCTCTCATTTCCCTTGGCTTCTTGACATATTTTTTTCATAGACCCTTCTGTTATGATCCTTGGGTATCTCCTTTTCTTTCTCAACTCATTTTCCCTTTATAGGTTAATTAAACCCCATGGCTCCAATTACTGCTTATATGCTGATGACTCCCAAATCACATATGTATCCCAGAACTCTCTCCTGAGTTCTGGAAAAGCTCTATTTGGAAACCTCATAAGCACCCCAAACTCTTAGCTAAAATGAATTCTATCCTCTTTACCAAAATTGACTCTTCCTCTTTGTTACCTTAGCAAATAGTTGGCTACCATCCAGCTTCGAAGGCCAGAACTAAGTCTTAAGACTCTACCTTCTTGATGTCCCTAGTATCTGATCCCTGTGCTTTGTGTTTCGTGGCCATAGTTTAGACTCTCTTCATTTTGCCTAGATTCTTCCTACTCAGACCCAGTCCCTTTAAGCTGTTGACTTTCTACTTGGTGTGCTTCCTACTTCAAGTCTGGCCACTCTCTAATCATTTCTCCATATTCCCTCTCCCCCTTCCCTCTTCCCTGGACTTAAAAATGTTCATTTAAGTTTTACTAGGTCATTTCATTGGGAAGATAAGGGGGTAAAAAACTAAAGGATACACCAAAAGAGAGTTTGAAGTTAGGCTCTATAGGTCTCATCTACATAGGAGAAGAAATGGAAAGGAGAGGTCAAGGATCTGTTGGAAGAACAGAGCATGGTCAGCCAGGCTAATAAAGATCTTTGAAGCAGAAGTACAAGTAAAGAGGTCAATGAGCCATTCACGAGAGGAATGAAATGAAACACTTTCTTTTCACTTTTCAGATAGATTTTGATCTTCCAAAATGTAGTTTCATTTTCATCATGTGAATATATTTATAGAGAGTCAAGTCTTAAAATTCTGGAGAGCACTTTGCCTTTCAGAAAATCAAGGTAGGTGCATAAGTGCTTGGCATGTGCTATCTTCTTACTTGTGAGTGAAACGGTAAAAGTCTGTGACAACTCCTTTAGAACCAGGTTGAAAACCCAAGTAGATCTGTGAGACCCTTCACAGTCAGGGGCAAGCTGACTCTTCCAGCTCCACGTATCACCCATTTCCCGTTGCTGGCTGAAGTCCAGCGACACTGAACTACTTTTAATTCCCCAAACATTGTATTCTTTTCTCATTTATCTTGGTGCCTTTCTCTTTGCCTAAAATGTTCTTCCATCTTAGCATTCTGTGCAGCCTCCCGTGCCAGGAAAGCATTGGGAACATAGTAAATGCTGGTTCAATGCCTATGAAACGAGAGACAAGGATTTCGATAGAAAAATCGCACATAGAAAGGTGCCACTTGTTATCAGTGTGGTGATTTGGGTTTTTTGTTTGTTTGTTTGTTTTTTAAAGATTTATTTATTTACTTTATCCATTTTAAACCCCCCCCCCTTCCCCTTTTTGCTGTTTTGTGTCCATTCGCTGGGCAATTCTCTGTGTCTGTTTCCTGCCATCCCTTTTCATCCTTCTCCTCCAGTCTTCACCAGGATTCGATCCTGAAGACCTCTGATGTAGGAGAGAGGTGTTCTGCCACCTGCACCACCTCAGTTCCCGGTTTTTGGAGCTTTCGGAGCATCTCGTCTTGACTCTCCCCTGCGTCTCTCTCCTGTTTCATCATCATCTTGCTGCATGGCTCCCGGGGCCTGGCGGCTCACCAGCACACAGACCCTGGCAGCCCATGTGCCTTCTATATATATTTTTTTATTTATTTATTTATTTTTATTTTACCGGGAGGTCCCGGGGATCGAACCCAGGTCCCTCCATATGGCAGATGGATACCCAACCATTTGAGCCACATCCGCCCCCTGGTGATTTGTTTTTATCAGAGAAGAGATTTCGTTTCAATTAAATAAAATAGTGAGACTACCAGGAGGTACTTCCATTTCCTTAGCTCTGTATGGGGTTAATAGGATACTGGAAAAGTTGAGGGCTGTGCCTGTGGATGTTCTCAGGGCAGTTGAGGTAGTTAAGGCACAGCTTACAAGGTGACTAAGTGATGGTCTGGGATTGGAGTCTGCTCTTTACACTACCCATGTTCACCGGCCTTGATTTTCAGCCTTACTCAAGAGCAGTTTCCATCACAGCTTAGAGCCAATCAGCCCCCTTCTCTTCACCTGAAAAATTCCAATTGAGAATTGACGGGTACACAAATCTCTATCGCCCAGTCATTTCCTCCTATAGTCACTGCCCAAATGTGCAAAAGAGAGGTTCAGTGACCTGCTGCAGAGTTCTGGCTCCAAGCCATCTAAAGAGAGATTTTACTTCTTCCTATATTCCATGCTTGTTCTTAAACCTCCCCTCTTTGCCCTCTTTGTGTAAACTGCAGATATACGTGCACTTCTCTCTGCTGCAAAATCCTGGTTACAAATGTGTAGTCCTAAATATCAACATGTCCCTTTTACTTCCTTATATGTCACCCTCCCAAATCCCAGCTTCACATTGATCTAAATTTCCCCTACTCCAATCTTGGCAACCACTGGGGCTGGCAAAGGCCATAACTGTCTTGGTTTCAATCTGGTCTCAAAACTGTACACCGAAAGAGTTTGTCTGAAAACTGAAAGCGTGCATCTGCCACATATGTGGCTGTGAGAACTTTTTAAAAATGCTCTGTAGATATTTGTAAAAATAGTTTTGCCTGGTCAAAGTGTGTTGCTAACAGGTTCAAAGAGAAAAACAAAAGACTGATTTGAGAAACAGTCACTTTAAAAATTGCGAGGCCTATAGCTCTGAGACTCATATTGCATAGAATAGACTCGTTTTCTGGAAAAAGAGGTAAGAATCCGTGAGTAGGTAAGTAAAACTTTCTTACTAATTTAGTAACTAAAGTAAACTTCATACAGACTGAAGAGTAACTGTACTGGAAACAGCACAGTATATATGCTGCCCTGACTTCTCAGCTTTATTTAACTTCACATGCCTCAAAGAAAAATGTTCCTGGTCTATTCTGACCGTGAAGGGAGACTGTGATGAGCCTTAATGGAATCAGAAAAAAAGGGCAATTTTTTTTCTTTTTTACTTTTTAAAATTTACATGTAATATCCATACAGAAAAGTACACACATCATAAATGTATAATGAATTATTACAAAGTAAACACACCTTTGTAACCTCTGCCCAAGTCAAGAAACAAAATATTAACACACTAGAAACCTCGCTGGTATCTACTACTAATCACACCAAGCAACCACTGGCTTTTACTACTACAGATTAGTCTGGGTGACAGTCATCCAAGCTATTCTCGCAGCTTCAGACTTTCATTCTCAGTGCTGTAAAGGATCCCATGGCATTACTGTGCCAAAACGTATTATCCATTCTACCACTGGTAGACATTTGTTTATACCTCGAAGTAGAATTCCCAGGACATCGCTTTTGTCGATAAGGCCAAACAGTTTTTTAACATTGTACCAATTTACGTTGCCACCCGCAGTTTATGAGGGTTTCAATCACATCCTCATCATCACTTATTATTTCTGCCTAAAAAAAGAACATTTGTATTATTTCCATTGGTGCTTATCTACTAGCAATGAATTATTTGGTTTTTGTTTGACTTAGAATGTTTTTATTTCACCGTCTCTTTTATTTTTTATTGAGGTAATATTACATACAATAAAACGCACCTGTGTTTGGTGAACACTAAGATAAGTTTGACAAGTGTATATACCCGTCAACATCTCAAACAAGACACAGAGCCCTGCCAGCACTCCAGGAGTATCCTTGTATCGATTTCTAGACTTCTCTTCACTCCTCTTCTAAGGCAAAAACAATCTGAATTTCTATACCCATGGCTTCCATTCCTAAAGACGGATAGCACAGTGTATACTCGTTTGTGTCTGCATACTGTTTTTGAAATATATCTGTATGCTCGCATGTATCAGTAGTCTGTTCCTTTTTACTACTGACCAGTCCCCTGGGTGAATATATCATTTTTTATCCATTCTTTTGTTGATGGGCATTTGGGTTGATTCCAGCATTTTGCTATTATGAATAAAATACAGTATTTTTGTACCGGTCTTTGGGTGTACATGTTTTCATTTCTTTTGGGTAAATCACTAGAAGGGAAGTTGCTGGATCATAAGATATATATAGGTTTCCTTATTTTAAAAATACCAATGATTTTCTCTAGTGGATGTACTATTTTATACTTCCCACCCATGCTGTAGGAGAACGCCAGTTGCTCTGCATCCTCTTCGACATTTGGAATTTGTAGTCAATTTAAATTTAAAAATTCTAGTGAGTATGCTATAGTAACTCACTATGGTTTTAAATTGAATTTCCGTAATGACTGAAGATGATGTATATTTTTAATGTGCTTATTGGCCATTTATAAATCCTCCTTCGCGAAGGGTCTTTTCGAGTACTTTTGAGTTGCTTACCTTATGTTACTGGTGTGTAGACATTCTTTATATAATCTTGATACAAGTTCTTTCGTGGCATATGGGTATTATGGAGATTTCCTCCCCATCTGTGCCTTGCCTTTTCTTTATTTTTTAGAATCTTTTGATGAACCATGTTTTGATGAAGTGTAGTCTGTCAAGTTATTCATTTATTGCTAGGGATGTTTATGTTCTAAGTAATCTTTGCCCACCTCCACGTGGCAAAGATCTTTTCCAGGTAAAAAGAGAGCTTCATACTTCTGGCATCTACGTTTAGGTCTATAAACTATCTTGATTTTGTGTTTAGTGTAAAATACAGGTAAAGTTCATTTTTTTCCCATAAACATCCAGTTGGAACAGTAAGATTGATGAAAAATCTTTCCTCTCCACATTGAATTAAAATAGCATCTTTATCAAAAAAGCATTTGCTGTATATGTGTGGGTCTATTTCTTGACTCTCTGTTGCATTTCTTCGGTCTACTTATCTATCCTTAAACCAGTACCACACTCTCTTGATTATGGTGGCCTTACACTAAATCTCAAAATAAGGTAGCAATTAGTCAAAAGTTCTTTCTCTTTTTCAAGATTGTTTTGACCATTCTAGGACGTTTATATTCCCGTAAAAGTGCTATTGTCAGGCAGCAGTATGAACACGTTTTTTGCATTTATTGGTTTAAGTTTTGCATTTTGTTCTATGATTGCTTCTAAGTTAATTTTCTACATGGTGCAAGGTCCATTTTCTTTTGCCTGTGGATATCGATTGTTGCTGCACCATATGTTGAAAAGCCTATTCTTTCTCCATTAAATTACCTTAGCAGCTTGACTTAAAAATCAATGATTATTTGTGAATCTATGTCTGCCCTCTCTTGATTACAGTTGCTTTATAGTAAATGTTGAAATCGGATAATGTGAGTCCTCTAGCATTCTTCTTCTTTTGTTGTTTTGGTGATGGTTGTTTAAATTATACTTTGATAGAGATCATTGCAGATTTGTATGCAGTGGTAAGAAATAACACTAAGATATCCTGTGTATCTTTGCACAGTTACCCCCAGTGGTAACATCTACAAACCTATCGTGCAATATCACAGCAAGGACATTGATACTGATACAGTAAAGACACAGAGATTTCCTCACTAAGGATGGCCCTTTTATAGACATGCCCACGATGCTTCAGTCCCCACCTCCTCTTTAATTCAAAACCCACTAATCTATATTCCATTTTTATAATTATGTCATTTTGAGACTATTATATAAATGGATGCCTACGGTATTTATTTTTGGGGGTTGGCTTTTTTACTAAGCATAATTGTCTAGAGAATCATCCAGAGTTTGCAAATATTAATTCATTGCTTTTTTTTTAACCCCTCCCCCCCCGCCCCTTGCTGCTTGTGCTTGCTGTCTGCTTTCTCTGTCCATTTGCTGTGCATTTTTCCTCTGTGTCTGCTTGTCTCCTCTTTGTTGCATCATCTTGCTGTACCAGCTCTCCACGGGTGCCGGCCGTCAGCTCTCCGTGGATGTGGGCCAGCTGGCCCTCACCAGGAGGCCCTGGGAACCGAACCCAGGGCTTCCCATATGGTAGACGGGAGCCCAGCCACCTGAGCCACATCTGCCTCCCTAATTCATTCCTTTTTAATGCTTAGTAGTAGTCCATGGTATGGCTATACCACAGTTAGTTTAATGATTTACCTAATGAGGAGCATCTAGGTCATTTTGAGTGTTTGGTTCCTACAAATAAAGCTGTTACAAACATTTGTGTACAAGTTTTTGTGTAAGGATAAGTCTTCATTTCTCTGGGATAAATGCCCTTGAGTCCAATCATTGTTCTGCGTGGTATTTACACGCTTAGTTTTTTTAAAAGAAAACTGCCAACCTGTTTTCCAGAGTGGCTTTATCACTCTTCATTCCCACCAGCAAAGTCTGAGTGGTCACTTTCTCTGTACACTCACCAGCATTTGGTGTTACCAATATTTTATATTTAAATCATTCTGATAGCTGTATAGTATATGTCAGTGTGGTTTTAATTTATAGTTCCCAAATGGTTAATGAGACTAAACGTCTTTTCTTGTGCTAATTTGCCATCCGTCTATCCTTAGGGCATATCTCTTCATGCCTTTGCCCATTTTCTAACTTGATTGCTTGTTTTTTCACTGTTAGTTTTGCGAGTTCTTTATGTATTCTACATATAAGATACGTGGTTTGCAAATATTTTCTCCTACTCTTTAGTTTGTCTTTTTATCCTCTTAATAGGGTCTTTTACAGTGCAAAAGTTTTACTTTTAAATGGACTAAGTCCATTTCATCACTTTTTTCTTTTATGAATCATGCTTTTGTGTCAAGTCTAGGACCTGTACTTTGACCTAGATCCCAAAGATGTTCTCTTATGTATTTTCTTAAAACTTATAGCTTTTGGTTTATAATTAAGCATGTGAAACATTTTGAGTTAATTTTGTGCAAGGTGTGAGACTAAGGTTGACAATCTTTATTTGTTTGTTTGTTTGTTTGTTTATGCATATATGTATGTATGTAGGTTGTGGATATCTAATTGTTCCAACACTAATTGTTGGAAAGGCTACCTTTCTTCTATGGAATTGCTTTTGCATTATCATCAAAAATGAGTTGGACATATTTTTGTGGGTCTAATTTAGGGTCAACTAATCTGTTCCACTGATCTATCTATCACTCCACTAATACCACACAGTCTCCACTACTGTATCTATCTAGTGAATTGACATAATATTAATTCATGGCAAACTATGAGAAATTGATACACTACTACACTCTTTAGTCTAACTAATACACAGTTTTAACTAATGCACAATTGTTTCTTTAACTCACTTGTTATGCTCTTGACAAGTTTTTTAATTTGGATTTTTGTGAATGTGGTAAAATATACAACACAGACTTTACCATTTTAACAATTTCTGTGTGTACAATTAAGCACATTCATAATATTGTGTAACTCATCACTCTCTCTTTCCAGAACTTTTTCATCATCCCAAACAAAAACTCCCTACCCATTAAGCAATAACTCCCTATTTCCTCCTCCTCCCAGTCCCTAGTAACCACTAATGTATTTTTGCTCTTTATGAACTTGACGATTCTAAATACCTCCTATCAGTGGAACCAAACAACATTTGTTCTCTTGTGTCTGGCTTATTTCACTTGGTATAATGTTTTCAAGGTTCGTCTATGTGGTAGCATGCAGCAGATAGCAAACGTTTTCATGGCTGAATAATATGTCATTGTACGTATATATCACATTTTGTTTATTCATCTTTTGATGAACACTTGTTATTTCTACCTTTTGGCTATTGTGAATAATGATTCTATGAACATTGGTTAACAAGCATCTGCTTTAGTCCCTGTTTTCAATTATTTCTCGTATCTACCAAGAAGTGGAACTGTTGAGTCATATGGTATTCCTATGTTTAACTTTTGGGGGAAATTGCAAAACTCTTTTCCGCAGTGACTGTACCACTTCACATTCCTACCAATAATGTATGAGGGTTTCAATTTCTCCACATCCTCACCATCACTTGTCATTTTCCGTTATTTTGGATAATAGCCTTTCCAGTGGATGTAAAGTGGTGCCTCATTGTGATTCTGATTTACATTTTCCTAATTATCAATGATGTTGAGTATCTTTTCTTGTACTTACCGGCAATTTATATATCTTCTTTGGAGAACTGTTTATTCAAGTTTTGCCCATTCTTGAATTGGGCTGTTTTTGTTTTTGTTGTTGCCTCCATACTTCTTTTTGACTTCCACACACACAAAGCTGATTCTTTTCAGGTCCTTTGCCCTCTATGCCTAGAATATCATTCCCAGATCTTGGGATAGCCAGCTCCTTCTTGTCAATTAATTTTAAGCTACGTTACCTCCTTGTGAAGGCATTTATCCAGTATTCAATCGAAAAAGCTCCTCTCAGTCCAGTCACCTATTTTATGCCTACAATTATCTTCTTTTTACTTGTTTATCATCTCCCTGACACCACATTAATTATCTCTCCACTACTACTCACCTCTCTTTGCATTTCCAGTCCTTACCACAATCCCTAAACATTACAATGCCCAAAAATGTCAATTTCATGAAATTGGACATATGCATCATAATCAAAGTCACCAACTGGACAGAACCAAGTTGCAGAAATAGTGTCTAAGGAAATCACTAGAATCTAGGACAAAACTTTCCAAATAACTGAGTTATATCAACTGCCAGTATTTATTTTCTGATGGAAAATTTGCTGTGATTCTTTTTATAAAAAATTTTTTAGGCAGTACCAGGGATTGAACCCAGAACCTTGTACGTGGGATGCAGGTGCTCAACCACTGAGCTACATCTGCTCTCCTGTGATTCTTTATTCTTTTCCTTGGAGCCATTATACTCACCTGGCAAGTCACAATTATTTGACTTTTAACCTCTTCTCCCTTTAACTACTTTTGATGAGATGTTAAAATGTCGACAAATGATCAGAATCTGCATCAAGTAACACAAAAAGAGGGAAAAAAGCCAAGTTAATTTATTAATCTTTAAGTTAACTTAGATTTGGCTATAGCTCAAAACAAAAGCAAAAAATCCAAGGAGAGATGTTAATTTCTTAAGAGCTGTCATTGAAAGAATTTTATCCTTTGTAAATACAATTTACACTCTGGTGCAGTGATGATCTTTCCTGTATTTCCTATGGCAAGCCCAATAGTCATAGTTTCACTTAATGTCAAATTATGTATTCTGCCTTTTTTCCCCCCAGATAATATGGCCACCACGTCTTTGGCATTTTTCAATACTATTTCCTACACCTAAATTGCTTCCCGATACGGCCCACCACTGTCTCCTCTTTTCCCTCTTCTTCAGACTCTGGCTACATTATTTCAAGAGGATTTTCACAAATATTCATTAAGCACTTCATCTGTAATCTGTGCCAGGTTTTGTACCAAGTTATTTATACACATCTTCTTAGTGAAAGGCCTCATGACATTCTATTACTGTTTACTAGTCTCTTATTTTAACAATGGAGGAAACTGGGCTTAAGAGTCTTAAGGAATGTTCCCAAGGTTACACAGGTAACAAAAATTACAGAGCTATGCTTCAAAGTCAGGTCTGTCTGAATTCAGAACCTGCAGTTGTAACCATGAAGTCATATTCTCCCATTTGTCTGGTATTTATTTATTTATTTAGCCTTACTCATTTCCTTCCCCAGAGCCCATTTGAACTACATCCTATGTATCTTTTGCTCTAACTATTCTCATTGCACCAAAAGATTTAAATATTTCATTTTCAAAATTCTATATAGCTCCCCCTCCCTCATTTTCTTTTTTCCTATATTCCTGAGCCTTTTAAGGAGATTGTGTCTATGCTTTTCTCTTTGCCTTGTACTATTTAAAAATAATACTCAGAATTCCAGGAAGCCCCATGGGAATTCAGGTGAAAAGCAGTTATTTTTACCTATAGATGATATTTCTCTATAACTGCCCCAATAATTCACCAATTGTGACATTTGTCAGTCATGGAGAAGCTGTTGGGTATGTAGATTTCCCACTGGTCCAGCCACAGGGCATCTTTCCTTTGCTTTGTTGCAGGCAAAGTCCTATAGCCAGCTGAGACGTTGGCCAAGGAGGCATTCCATCTGGTGCCTGCTCTGCATAAAATGCTTGTCTTTTTGATGAGAAGGGGAGTTTTCTTTATCTTGTTCTCTCTGTTGTAGTACTGACAGGGGTCAGAGGTGATAGCTCATGGTCGGAGCTGCTGAAAGCTATCCTCCAACACAAGCTCCTTCCAACTCTCTGCCAAGCAGACCTCTGTAGGGATGCTACAAGGCTATCCAGGGTTCAGGTTTTCTGACAAGGGACTGGAGAAATGCACAAGGAACGGAAATGCGGTGTGACTTCCGCTGTCCTCCTCTGCTCCTTGAACCAAATACCAAATGGTGCTTTGGTTTCAGAGGAAAAAGAAGAGAGAGAAAGAGACTGGAGGCAAGAAGAGGTATTAGTGTTTCTTCACCCCACTCTCACAATCCCCTGCTTGTTTTTCAGCCACTATCATAGCTACAAGGAAAACATCTGTTTCCAGGTAACCTGACAGATAATGGGAATAGCACCTTTGGATTCCATCTCTTTGGGCCCTTCTGAAATGTCCCCACAGAGTCATGTCATTTTTTTTTTCCAAAACAAAGTTTCACCTTCCTAATTCAATTCTCTCTTCAGTTTGCTATTGGAACCAGGGACAATGATGATTTAATTGGAAATTGAATTAATTGCAAAATACTGGGAATGAGTATGGTTTAAAACCTCAGGTTGGATTTCTTCAAACTCTGGGCCAAATTCCTTTCCCAGTTGCTCACAGGAAGCTTCGACTGATGTCACTGGAAATTCTGCGTGTGTGTTGGAGTGGGAGTGTAATTGAGGTTATGGCGAGCTCTTAGGATCCAGAAAAACCTTTGTTTTAAATCATATCTAGTGACTACATCACTCTTCATGTCTAATATTTGGAGTCATGTGATGCTGATGAGCTAGGCAAGCATTCCTGTCTTTCTCAGCTTGAGATCACAAGTAAAAAGCAGTCCCCTTGTGGGGGAAATCCAAGGGATTTTTGCTCAACTCAATACTTTACAGGCATGGATCTTTCTAAAACACTCCTTCATGCTTTCAAATGCATATTTAGATCATCAAGATTGTCAAGATCAACTCAGAAGAAATTATTTGTTCATTCCTACAGTTTTTCACTTCGAATTTAAAGGGAAACTGATTGGAGTTGTCATCTAAGCAGACAAAACAACATTTAGAATATGGCAAAAAAAGCTCTTGAAGTGTTAAAATATTAAAAATAATGGGGAAGGCCAAGCCATGTGCAGTGTGCACAATTGCACAAATATCCCTTCAGCATTCTGGTGCAGGAGCATAGTGTTGCTAAGGCTAAAATCCATAGACATCTTTGCAACCAGTCATTCTTCACGTCATTTCCTTTCATTCAGCCAAGTTCCCAATTCATGTCGTTTCATCCCAGTCAAACTCTAGTATTTAATGATAGGAGAATATATAAAGCTCCATATTTTTCTGACTTAGCCAAGCTGCTTGTTTCAACCTCTCCTTTGCTTTGTCTTCTTTCAACACAACTGTGGTAAACTGTCCAAGTAATGTGACAAGGATGTGATGAGAGATTAACTTTTCAAGGAGCGCAAGCTAATATGTTCTATCGCTGTCTTGTTCCTACAGTTCTTATCTTCTTCCTTCTCTTTGTCTGTCTTCCTTGGGCAAAATTAATCTATTTTCTTTTCTTTTAGGCTCTCTTTTGAATTCCCCATACAATGTCTGGCAGGTTCCCAAATACCAAATGCCTTTCCTATTCTCATCCAGACAAGATACAGAATAGTTCCAATACTGAGGCTCTCCTCTTTTCATAATCCTTGAAATCCAGTGTAAACCTCAGAAATAACCCTGTACCTTTGTGACTGTTTTCGTTGGATTAAAAGATCTAACACAACAATGTTGGACCCTTAGCATGCCACATTCTTTCTTCATTCCCAGTGGTCCTTTTCCAGTTTCTGAAGTATTGATTACTGTCCATTGTCCCCCAACAAAAATTCAAAAAGCCTGAGCAACTTCACAGGTATACACAAGCCATCAGATCCAGTATTCTTAACTGCTTTCACTCTGTCATTTCTTGACCCTTGTTCTAATACAAAACTTTGTATGCATCCATATTTTACTGACCCTGCTGAAATTAAAAGGACTATAAGAGGACAATGAACAACTGTATGCCAATAAATTAGATAAACTAGATGAAATGGACACATTCTTAGAAACACACAAACTACCTACATTGGCTCAAGCAGAAATAGATCTTAACAACTGATTACTAGTATCAGTAATCAAAAACCTCCCAACAAAGAAAAGTCCAGGACCAGATGACTTTACAACGGAATTCTACCAAACATTCGAAAAAGACTTAATTCCAATTCTGCTCAAGTTCTTCCAAAAAACTGAAAAGGAGGGAAGACTCCATAACTTATTCTATGAGGCCAACACCACCCTCGTATCAAAGCCAAAAAAAGATACCACAGTAAAAGAAACTACAGACCAATACCTCTTATGAATACAGATGGAAAAATCCTCAACAAAATACTAGCAAAATGAATCCAACAGCATATTAAAAGAATCATACACCATGATCAAGTGGGATTTATCCCTCGTATATGCAAGCGTGGTTCAACATAAGAAAATCAATTAATGTAATACACCATATTAACAAAATGAAGGAAAAAAAACCACATAATCATCTGAATTGATGCAGAAAAGGCATTTGAGAAAATGCAGCACCTCTTCTTGATAAGCCCACTTAGCACACTAGGAATAGAAGGAAATTTCCTCAACATGATAAAGGGAATATATGAAAAGCCCACAGCTAACATTCTACTTAATGGTGAAGGACTGAAAGCTTTCCCTTCAAGATCAGGAACAAGAAAAGGATGCCCACTGTCACAACTGTTATCCAGCATTGTACTGGAAGTTCTTGCCAGAGCAATTAGTCAAGAAAAAGAAATAAAAGGCATCCAAATTAGAAAGCAAGAAGTAAAACTTTCCCTATTTCTAAATGATATGATCTATATACAGAAAATCCTGTAATACCCACAATAAATCTCATAGAACTCATTAATGAATTCAGTAAAGTGCAAGGTACAAGATCAACATTCAGAAGCCAGTATTGTTTCATACAATATAATGAACATTTGGAAGAAGAAATCAAGAAAAAAAATCTATTCACAATAACAACTAAAAGAATCAAATATCTAGGAATAAATCTAGCCAAGGATTTGTACACAGAAAACTACAAAATATTGCTAAAAGAAATTAAAGAAGACCTAAATCAATGGAAGGATATTCCATGTTCCTGGATTTGAAGACTAAATACTGTTAAGATGTCAATCCTAGTGAAAGCAATCTATAGATTCAATGCAATCCCAATCAAAATTCTCACAAACTCCTTTGCAGAAATGTAAAAGCCAATCATAAAATTTATATAGAAGGGATGGGGCCCTGAATAGCTAAAGCCATCTTGAAAAAAGAAGAATGAAGTTCATTGGAGGACTCAAACTTTCTGCTCTTAAAACTTATTACAGAGTCACAGTAATTAAAACGCCATGACGCTGGCACAAGGACAGATATATATATATACCAATGGAATAGAATTGAAAGCTCAGAAATCAACCCTCACATTCATGGCAAACTGATTTTTGGTGGCAAAGACCACTCAATTGGGAAGGAATAGTCTCTTCAACAGATTGTGCTGGTAAAACTGGACTTCCATTAGCATAAAAAAGGAGGAAGCCTACCTCACATCTGAAACAAAAATCAACTCAAAATGGATCAAAGACTTTAGTATAAGAGCTAAAACTATCAATCTCCATGAAGAAAACATTGGGAAGAATCCGCAGGAACTTCTGTTAGGCATTGGTTTCTTAGACTTTACACCCAAAGCACAGACAACAATTTAAAAATTGATAAACGGGACCTCATCAATATTAAAAACTTTTGTACCCCAAAAGACTTAATCATGAAAGTAAAATGGCAACATACACAATGAGGTAAAATATATGGAAACCACATATCCAATAAAGGTTAAGTATCCAGAATATATAAAGAAATCCTTCAACTTAGCAACAAATACACACACAGCCCAATTTAAAAATGGGCAAAAGACTTGAATACACATCTCTCCAAAGAAGATATACAAATGGCCAGAAAGTACATGAAAACATGCTCAACAACATAAGCCGTCAGGTAGCTGCAAATCTAAACCACAATGAGATAAATTTCACACCCATTAGAATGGCTCCTATGAGAAAATGAAAATAGCAGGTGTTGGAGAAGATGCAGAGAAATAGGAGCACTCATTCATTGCTGGTGGCAATGTAAAATTGTGCAGCTGCTGTGGAAAACAGTTCCTCAGAAAGCTAAGTACAGAACTACCATATGACTCAGCAGTCCCACTTCTAGGTATATACTCAAAAAAATTGAAAGCAGGACTCGAGCAGATATTTGCACACCAATGTTCATAGCACCATTATTCACAATTGCAAAAAGATGGAAACAACCCAAGTTTAATGAACCAAAGAATGAATAAATAAAAGGTGGTATATACATCCAATGGAATATTATTCAGCCACAAAAAGGAATGAAGTCCTGATACATGTGAAAACATGGATGAACACTGAAGATATCGTGTTGAGTGAAATAAGCCAGGCACAAAAGGACAAATATTATATGATCTCAGTGCTTTGAAACAATTAGAATAAGTAAGCTCATAGAGTCAGAATCCAGAATGTAGCTTACCAGGGGATGGGATAAGAGTAGGAAATGGGAAGTTAAGGCTAAACAGGGTTCCTATTTGGAATGATGGGAATGTTTTGGTAATGGATGGTAGTCATAGAAGCACAACCCTGTGAATACAATTAGCAGCACTGAAATGCATATCTGTATATGATTAAAAGGGGAACTTTTAGATTGTATATATGTAACAGAATAATTTTTTTAAAAAATCAATGGAACTACACTACACAAACAGTGAACCCTAAGGTTAAACTATGGACTTTAGTTCATAGTACAGTTATAAAAATGTGCTATCTACAGGCCATTATAAATCTTGCCATAACCTACAAAATTGGGTGGGAAAGAGTGTAAACCACAACGTAAACTTTAATCCACACTTGGTGGCAATGCTCCAAAATGTGTTTATCAATTGCAATGAATGTACCTCACTAACAAAGGATGTTGTTAATGTGGGGAAATGTGGGAGGTCTGGGGAGCAGAACATATGGGAATCCCCTATATTTTTTATGTGACATTAGTATAATCTAAGTATCTTTTTAAAAAAAAATTTTTTTTTAATGTAAAAAGTGCTAACATCAATTGTAACAAATGTTCCACACCAATGTAAGGTGTTTGTGGTGGGGTGGTATACGGGAATCATATATTTTATGCATGATTGTCCTATAAACCCACACCTACTGTAATAAGGGAAAAAAAGAATTTATAATAAATGAGAAAACAAGCATGGTAAACTCAAGTGGAAAAAGTGGGATACAAATTGTAGATATTTAAAAATAAAAAGAAACAAACCTAATAGGAAATACTTCAAAAAGTTAATGATGAGCTTATGGGTTGCTTTTTCCTTTTATTTTTCTTTCTATATTTTAATTTTGATAAGCACATTTTATTTTAATGGAGGAAAAATAAACTTTTATTTTAATTAGCAAAAATTAAATCATTAGCATGTGAAAATGATGATTTTTTTTAAAAAATATGCAAATATCAGCATTATCAGATACTGGGAAATATTTGTAAATTTTTAAAAATTGAAGATTCATTTATCTACATTATAAGAAGCAACAATTAAATAACAAATGTATTGTTTTATGTTGATTCTACATCAAAATGAATTTAAAATATACTTTTTAATAATCAATCTAACAAAATTGTACAAATCTATTCATATTCTCCTTTTTGTCTGTTTGTTTCCCTAGTATGAGTCTGTTATTTCTGTGTTTTTTGGCCAGGCTGTGGAAAACTATTTAATAATTTCAGTGGGTCTATTTGTTACTCAACTCTCTACCACCCCCCACCCCCCCACCCCAATTATTTCCTTGGTCTGAATTAAGGCTATTATTACATTGGAAAATAATAGTTTGGTGCTCTAGCCCAGGCCTGATTATTTTGATCACAGAATATCACATGTGATTGGCCACATGCTGGCTGGGTTATACGGATTCCAAATTGTCTTCTGTCTGCATCTATTTTGCAAAGGAAAAGAAAGAATAAGATATTCTAGTCTATATTTTAATATCAACCAAATATATTATTGTTTTCCACAAAATTCCCTTGATTACATACATTTTTAAAAATCTCATCCTTATTTCTTGCTGTTAACTATTCCTTCTGCTCATTCATTTATTCTGAAGGCAATTTTAAAGCAAGCTTTTAATTTTATAATAGTTTTAGATTTACAAAACAATCGCAAAGATAGTACAGAGTTCCCAATACTCCACACCTAGTTCTCTCCATTACTAACAACTTAACGTTATTATGGTACATTTTTACAACTAATAAACAAATATTGATACGTTACATTAACTAAAGTCCATACTTTATTCAGGTTAGTTTTCACTAATGTCCTTTTTGTTCCAAGATCCCACCCAGGATATATTACATTTAATTGTCATGTCTCAGACTTCTTCACTGTGATAGTTTCTCAGATTTTCTTTGATTTTGGTGACCTTAACAGCTTTGAGGAGGACTGAAGGTATTTTGTAGAAAGTCCTTCAGTTCGGACTTGTCTGATATTTTTCTCATTATGAGACTGGGGTTATGAGCTTTTGGCAGGGAGGAAGATTGCAGAGGTAAAGTTCCATTCTCATCACATTGTATCAAAGGCACATACTCTCACCTTATATCACTGCTGATGTTGACCTTGGTCATCTGGCTGAGATAATGTTTGTCAGATTTCTCCACTGAAAGTTACTTTTCTCTTGCCCCCTTTGTACACTGTATCCTTTGAAAGGAAGTCACTATGCACAGCTCACACTTAATGAGTGGGAGCTATGCTCTACCCCTTTGAGATTTTCTTTATCATTAAATCAGGATGGACTCGTGGATATTTATTTTCTACATTGGGTTATAATCCAACACTACTTTATTTTGTGGCTCAAAATTGGGAGTTCTTACAATTGGTACTGATGACCCTTTGAAAGACAACCCCCAACCATCATTGTGGACATTTTTTTTTTTTTTAATTTGAGCACTTCCTTACTTTTATTAAATGCTTCAGACTCATATTGTATATTTCCTGCCTCAGTCATAGAATCAGTCATTTCTTCAAAGAGGTCTGGTTCCACTTACTGGAAAATGATATTAGAAACCAAGATCTGGGTGCTAGGTGTGCTCATTGGTACTGGGGTGTTGATACTTCTAGGCCCTGAAGCTAACAGAGCAAGGAAATACATGTGTGTATACTAACCTGTGTACATACACATATATATAATTATTTTTGTATGTAACCATCTATATCTGCTAAGCTAACATGAGTTCATACTGCTATGTCCAATTTCAATTTATTTCTACCTGAATCATTCAACTCCCTCCCCTTGCTTATCTGTAATCTCCCACTCTAACAGTGAGGAACCTGGCTCCCACCAACTGCCATTCATTTACTTAATTGTTCATACCTTTGTAATGGTATCAGAATTGTTACACCATACCCAAGCATTTATTTTTTTCTTCTCTTCTTTCATTTAATTTTATTGAAGCAATAAGTATATAATAAAAGTTGTGAACTTACAAAACAAACATGCATAAAATACATGGGTCCCATACATCACCCCACCAACACCTTGCATTGTTGTAAAACATTTCTTAGAAATTATAAAAGAATATCATCAAAATATTACTACTAACTTTACTCCATATCCTACATTTGGTGTATTTTCCCCCAATCCACCCTATTATAATTTTTAAATATATTTTTTATCACAGAAGTTGTGACCTTACAAAACAACCATGCATATGTGTAGAATTCCCATACAACACCCCTTCACCAACACACCACACCGTGGTGGAATATTTGTTACAGATTGAGATAAAATCATTAGACTATTACCACCAACCATGGTCCATAGTGTACATTTGGCACACCTTTTCAATACCCCCCCCCATTATCAACAAAGTACATCTTTGGCATTGATGCAAGAACATTACAGAATTGCTGTTAACCACAGTCCATAGGTCACACAAATCCAAGCATTTGTTTTTTATATTTATTTATTTTTATTACAGAATTGTGGACTTACAAAACAATCATGCCTAATGTGCAAAATTACCATACATCACCCCACCAACAACACCTTGCATTGGTGTCAAAAATTTCTTACCAATTATGAAAGAACGTCATCAAAATATTACTGCTAAATATATATATATATTACTACTAATTATGGCCCAAACCTTACATTTAGTATATATATTTTTCCATACCCTATTATTAACACCATGTATTAGTAGTATACATTTGTTACAGTACATGAGAGAATACTCTCATATTTGTACTGTTAACCATAGTCCATTATTCACCACAAGGTTTGCTGTGTTATATAGTCCTGTGCCTTGTACACCCTATCAAAAGTGTGCACTCATTGGCTTTCAGTTTCATCACAGAGTTGTGCTGTCATTGCCTCAGTCAATTTTAGAACATTTTCCTTACTCCAATAGAAAAAACCCATACCCCCTATTCTTGATGCTTAGCATTAATATAGTACCTTCTTTTCCATTGATGCAAGAATATTACAATAGTCCATAAGGTATATTAATTATATTTTTGAACAGTTTTTAATAATCAATGGATTGCATGAGCTGAATATGTTTTTTCAATAATCTTCATTAGTTAAATTTCATTATCATTGCCTCACAACTTAAACATATATATTAGCATAAACATATGATCAGAGATGATATTAGCAATTTAAAAACATTATAAATAATTTTAGCACACGTATTCTCCCTCTTTTTGATGGTGGAACTGAGTCTAGAGAAGTACATGCTCAAATCCACACAGATGAGTAAGTATAGCCCCAAGGAATTGGACAGAGAAATAGCCTAGATTTTTCTTTATCCATGCACAGAAACAATGTAGATGGACAAGAGGATAGGAAATTATTTGACTCATCTTCCCTGATAATCCTAATTCTATAAAACAGGAACATCAATGTCTTTTTTAAAAAAGCCCCCCCCACACACACACACACATACATATCCTTCTAATGATTGGAAATAACTTTGAGATGTTTTGCCAGCAATAAAATTATTAACAAAATAATAAAAAATCATATTGATATTGGTGAAAGAAGCTAGCACAGAATTAATGAGATACTTTCCTGAATGCAGAGGAAAAGGGAAAAGAGAGAAATTGTTGAGAAGGGGATTGCAGAATGGATAATTACCCACATTGTAAATCAAAACAGAGAAAGTCATCTGCTTTGAAAGTTTTGGGTAGAGGAATAAATCTTGCAACTGAAGTAAAAGATTAACATAGTTGCCTATGAAATAATTGGCTACATGGAAAATAGAAGGAAATAAACTTAAAAGCTCCTAGAATTAATAAGAGAGAGTAGTAAGACAGCAGGATAGAGAACAATTACCAAAAAACTATGACCTTCATTTGTTTATTAGTAATAACCAGATAGAAAACATAATGGAAGAAGTGTGAGGGAACTGTTAACATAGCTAAAGCGAATGCACAATCACTGAAGCAGAAAAAACAATAAACATCGTCCCCAGAATCAAAAAGTTAGAAGACATGGCTTTAAATGGGAGGGCCAGGCATTGGATTACTTTGTACTGCCTTTCTGCTTTCTGTGCTGCGTTAGGAAAGGAAGATAATAATACTAATGGTTCTTATAAGACAGATATGTTATACGTGCTCTATGCACACTTAATCCCCATTATAATCCTATGAGGTAGCACTCTTATCGTCTTGATTTCATACATGAAGAAACTGAGGCACTGAAACAGTCAGGAACTTTCTCCCTGTCACCCAGCTGGAAATTGGAGAAGTCAAGCTGCCTGTCCCCAGGAACCTTGCTCTTCATTCCATGCTTAATGAAACCATGATTAGGCAAATATCATTTCTAAGATTCCCATATGTTCAAGCCCAATTCATAAGAACACCAAGTTATACAGGGTTGTGGAATCAAAGCTCCAGTTAATAAAATTACATCATTCTATCTGGAACATTCTTAATGAATATATACTTTGGCAATTCTTTACCCAGCAGTTTCAGGGAAACTGAGAACTGGGAAAGGATTAAATTGTTCTATATCCTTTGGATAGTACAGTTAGAAACAGTAACTATATACATAATGATTTATAAGCTTAAGAACAAACATAATGAGAATTATGTGGCACTTATAAAATAAAAATAAAATACCTACAAACTAAGAACAATTAAAGAAGATTTAAAGCCTTCTGCTTTGGGAAAGATGGAGTAGATGCACTTCTTCCTATTTCTCCCTCTATTTACAACAAAAAGCCTAGATATAATACATAAAACAAATAGAAGTCTCTGAAAGATTGAAGAGAAGAAAAAAAACAGGCTAGGAAGCTCAGGACCTGTGCAAGGAGGCAAGTTCCACTGTGATTTATTTTTCCTCATTTATATCACTCTTGGAGTTGAAAAAGCTAGCAATCTGGAAATGCCAATGGGCATAAACAAAAAAACATCCCTAACAAATATCTGCTCCTCTAGCCAAAGGACTAGGATAGGGGCACTCTGGCAAGACAGAAAACTTTTAGAAAAACCACTCAAGTCTGTCCAAATGTATTAGTTAGCCAAAGGGATGCTGAGGCAAAATACCATAAATCTGTTGGCTTTTAAGAAGGGTATTTATTTGGGGTAGTAGCTTACAGTTACCAGACCATAAAGCGTAAGTTACTTCCCTCACCAAAGTCTATTGCCACGTGTTGGAGTAAAATGACTGCCGACACCTGTGAGGTGGGTTCAGGCTTCCTGGGTTTCTCTGTTCCCAGGGCTTGCTTCTCTCTGGACTCAGCTCCCCTGCTATCTCTACAAGGCCAGCTGTAGACTATTAGGCAAATGGCTTGTTTCTCTTACCAGGGTCTTTCTCTTTCCTCACGACAAGCTCATCTGTGTGCTTACTTCCCAGGGCTCCAGCTCAAAAACTCCAACCTCCCTTCTCTGCAATGTGGTTTTTCTGTGAGTCCCTGCCCACCAAGGGGGCAGGGACTCAATGTCCTACTGCTATGGCCCAATCAAAGCCTTAATCATTATTTAATCAAGTAAAAGTGAAACCTCTGAATACAGTATAATCTAATATGCCCAGAGGAAAAGACCAGTTCACAAACATAATCCAATATCTATTTTTGGAATTCATAAATAATGCCAAACTGCTACACCAAATATCACAGAAATAACCCCACCCATTCCAGGAAAGAGCTAGTGGGGAGCCTAGAATTCCACCCCCACAAAGCTATAATAGGTGCCTCAACATCTTCAGAGAAGGCAATGTAAGGTGCCGTGACTTTCATCCTCACAGAGAGGTAAAGAGACTCTACCTGTAGTACCAGTGGAGAACCTAAGGGGATCCTGGGCATTGACCCTTATCCAGAGCTAATGAAGTACTCCTTCTGCTCAGAAGAAACAAACAATAATTATAAAAAGCAGAAGTATCCTAAGACACTTTGGAGATACCATCAAGCAAACCAATATATGCATTATGGGAGTCCCAGAAGGAGAAAAAGAGAGAAAGGGGTAGAATGAACATTCAAAGAAATAACAGAGAACTTCCCAATCTTAGCAAAAGATGTAGATATGCACGTCCAGAAGCCCAGAGAATGCCAAACAGGATAAACATGAAGGAAAATATACTTTGTCATATATTTATCATACCAGCAAATACAAAAGACAAGGAGAGAGTTCTGAAAGCTGCAAGAGAAAAACGAAGTGTTATATACAAAGGAGCCCAATGAAATTGCATGCCAATTTCTCATCAGAAACCACAGAGGCATGCAAGCCTTGAAATACTTAAAGTGTTGAAAGAAAACAACAGCCAACCAAGAATTTTAATATCTTGTGAGACTCTCTCACAAAAATGACAGAGTTAAGAATTCCAGATAAACAAAAGCTGAGGGAGTTCATCACCACTACACCTGCCCTACAAGGAATGCTAAAGGGAGTTCTTCAGCCTGAAAGGAAAGGACACTAGACAGAGGTTCAAAATGACATAAAGAAATACAGACCTGTGGTAAAGGTAAACATAAGGGTAATATATAAATGTCAGTATTACTGCAATGTATTGTTTAGTATACAACTCCACCTTCTATTTCCTACAGGTGCTAAAATGCAAAAGTATTGATACATCTATGATGTTGGACATGCAATGTACAAAGATATAAATAGTAACAAGTACAAGAAAAGGTGGGGAGATAGAGGGTTATAGGAAACATATATATATATATATGCTATTGAAGTGAAGTTGGTATCAGACCAAATATGATTGTTACATATTTAGGATATTAAATTCTAACCTCATGGTAACCACAAAGAAAATAAATGAAAAATATATCCAGATAGGAAAGAGAAAGCACTCAATATGGTATAACACACAAAAAATCAAATAAATATTGACACTTTCATTGAAGAATTGAGGGACAAAAAAGGTACAAGACATATAAAGGCTAAATAGCAAAATGATAGGAAAAAGTCCTACATTATCAGTAGTGACTTTAGATGTAAATAGACTTTCCAGTCAAAAGGCAGAAATTCGCAGAATGGGTTAAAAAAAAAAAAAAAAAAAAACACGATCCAACTATATGTTGTTTCCAAGAGAATTACCTTAAATTCAAAGATACAAGTAGGTTGAAAGTGAAAGAATGGATAAAAATATACCAGAAGAGTATAATTAAAAGAAAGCTGGGGTAGCTATATTAAATCAGATAAAATAGACTTTAAACCAAAAACAAGTTACAAGGACAAAGATGCTCATTATATACTGATAAAAGGCATAATTGAACAAGAAGCTGTAACAATTATAAATATATATGCACTTAGCAGAGGAGCCCCAGAATATATGAAACAAATACTGGCAGATTTGAAGGGAAAAATTGACGTTTCTCCATTAATATTAGGAGACTTTAATACACCACTTTCAATAATGGATAGAACATCTAGTCAGAAGATCAATAAGGAAATACAAGACTTTAAAGACACTATAAATTAACTAGACCTAAAAGACATGTATCACACTTTAACCACTTCAAGCTCTTGGAAAAGGTGGGTCTTCTGCTCCATCAGGCCCAGAGGACAAAGCATCATTTTATAGATGACATTCAGACCTTGAAATCTAATGGAGTATGCTTGCAGGGTTTTAGAATTGATAGGGTCCATGACCCTGTTTTCCTTCAAATTTCTCATCTTGGGAATGGGGGAGATTCTGGGTTTTACAGTTCACAATTTAGGGGAATTGTACCCCAGGACAAACCACACCTATAATCAATTTTAATGAGACTTTGTACTTAGTATTGTTACTGAAATTACTTAAGGCTTTTGGGATATTGTGATGGAATGAACGTATTTGCAATGGAAATAACATGTCTTTTTGGGTGCCAGAGAGAATGTGATAGTTTGAAGCTGTATATACCCCAGAAAAAACGTGTTCTTATATCTAATCCATTCCTGTGGGTATAAACCCATTGTAAGCAGAATATTTTGACAAGGGTACTTCAGTTAAAGTGTGACTCATCTCATTCAGGATGGAACTTAATCATACTACTAGAGTCCTTTATAAATGGAATGAATACACAGAGAGCTAAAGAAAACCACAGAAGCAGGAAGCTGAAAGCAATGAAACATGGAAGAGAAGGGAGAGGCCAGCAGATACTGCCATGTGCCTTGCTATGTGGCAAAGGAGCCAAGGATCACCAGCAGGCAGTCTTTGGAAGAAAGCATTGCCTTGGTGATGCATTGATTTGGACATTTTCATGGTCTCAAAACTATAAGCAAATAAATTCCCATTGTCTAAACTGATCCATTTCATGGTATTTGCTTTAAGCAGCATAGGAAGCTAAAACAGATGCCCACTGTTCCCACTGTTAGTCAACATTGTACTGGAAGTTCTTTCCAGAGTATTTAGTCAAGAAAAACAAATAAAAGGTGTCTAATTTGGAAAGGAAGAAGTAAAACTTTCCGTATTTGCAGATGACAAGATCCTAAATAAACTCCTGAAAAATACACAATAAATTTCCTAAAATTAGAAAATGAATTCTGCAAAGTGATGGGGTACAATATCAACACTCCAAAATCAATAGTGTTTGTATACACTAGCAAAGAACAATCAGAAGAAGAAATCAAGAAAAAATTCCATTCACAATCGCAAATAAAAGAATCAAATATCTAGGAGTAAATCTAATTAAGGATGTAAAGGACTTGTCCACAGAAAATTACAAAACTTTACTAAAAGATATCAATGAAGACCTAAATAAATGGAAGGACATTCCTTGTTCGTGGTTTGGAAGACTAAATATTGTTAAGATATCAATCCTACTGAAAGAAGTTTATAGATACAATGCAACACCAATCAAAATTCCAACAACTTTCTTTGCAGAAATGGAAATGCCAATCATAAAATTTATATGGAAATGTAAGGGGCCCCAAATAGATAAGCCATCTTGAAAAAGAAGAATGAAGTTGATTGGAGGACTCAAACTTCCTGATCTTAAACTTATTACAAAGTCACAGTAATTAAAATAGCATGCTACTGGCACAAGGACAGAAATATATATCAATCAAATAAAACTGTAACCTGTGAAATCAACCCACTCATTTATGGTCAACTAATTTTTGACAAGGTGCCAAAGACAACATAAATGGGAAAGAATGGTCTCTTGAACAATTGGTGCTGGGAAAATTGGATCTCCATTTGCAAAAAAAAAAAAAAAGAGGAAGACCCCCTACCTCACATCTCATACAAATATCAACTCAAAATGGATCAAAGACCTAAATGTAAGAGCCAGACCCTTCAAACTCTAGAATAAAATGTAGGTAAGCATCTTCAAAGCAGGACTCAAACAGATATTTGTATACTATATTAGTCAGCCAAAGGGGTGCTAATGTGAAATACCAAAAATGGGTTGGTCTTTATAAAGGGTATTTATTTGGGGTAGGAGTCCACAGATACCAGGCCATAAAGCGTTAAGTTTCTTCTCTCACCACAGCCCATTGCCACGTGTTAGAGCAAGACAGCTGCCGGCGTTTGCCAGGGTTCAGGCTTCTGGGGTACCTCTCTTCCCGGCGCTGCATTTCTCTCTGGGCTTAGCTCCTGTTTCCTCCACAAGGTCAGCGGTAGACGATCAGGTGAATGGCTTGCTTCTCTTCTCCTGGGGCCTTCTTTCCAACATCAAAACTGCTTTTCAAAAGACTACTTCAACTGTCCTTTGCCTTGCCTTTTATATTCGATTCCCCACCCACCAAGGGGTGGGGCTCAATGCCCTAATCCTAACCTGATCATGCCCAGATTAACAGATCAGTTTACAAGCATGATCCAATTATATTTTTGGAATTCATAATTACATCAAATTCCCCAACGGGCACATATACCAATTATTCATAATTTCCAAAAGATGGATGCAACTCTAGTGTCCATCAACTGATGAATGGATAAAAATAAAATGTGGTATATATGTACAATGGAATATTATTCAGCCATAAAAAAAGAATGAAGTCCTGATGCATGGGACATAATGCATGAGCCATGAAGACATCACGTTGATTGAAAAAAGCCAGGCACAAAAGGACAGATATTGTATATCAATGACTTGGTATAATTGGAAAAATCAAACTCATAGAGTCAGAATCTAGAATGTAGGTTACCAGTGGATGGGATAAGGATAGGGATTGGGAAGTTAAGGCTTAAAATGTACAGGGTTCCTATTTGGAATGATGGAAATATTTTGGTAATGGATGGTGATGATGGTAGCACACATTGTGAACATAACTAATAGCACCGAGATATATTTCTGAATGAGATTAAAAGGGAAATTTTTAGATGGCATATGTTGGTAACAGAATAATTTTTTTAAATCCATGGAACTACACTATACAAACAGTAAATCCAACATTAAAACATGGACTATAGTTAATAACACAATTATAAAATGTGCCATCATCAATTGGAACAAATGTTCCACACCAATCCAAGTTGTTAGTAGTAGGATGGTATATGGCATATTGGATTCCTGTGTTTTATTCATGATGGTTCTGTAAACTTCTCTAATACAAAAAATATATATAATAACTGAAATACAAATCTCAATGGAGGGACTCAACAGAAGAATGAAGGAGACAGAAGAAAGAATTAGTGTTTTATAAGACAGGACAATAGAAATTCCTCAGTCTGAACAACAGAGAAAAAAGAGTGAAAAATAATGAACAGAGCCATCTACCTGTGGGTCTGTAACAAAAGACCTAATGTTTATGTCATTGGATTCCGGGGAAGAGAAGAGAAAGGAGAGGGGCTGAAAAGTACTCCAGGAAATAATGGCTGGAAACTTCCCACACTTTGCCAGTAACTTAAACACACAGATGCATGAAGTTGGAAATACCCCAAATAGGATAAACCAAGAAAATCTATACCAAATCACATCATAAACAAACTTCTAAAAACTAAACCCAAAGAGAAATATCTAGAAAGCAGCCAGAGAAAAATAACATCTTACTCTGGGAGAAAATAATTTCAATGACAGTAGATTTCTCATAAAAAAACATGCAAGTCACCAGGAAGTGGCACAAAAGAACTGTCACTCCATCATCCTTTGCCCAGTGAAAATATCCTTCAGGAATGAAAGTGAAATCAAGCCATTCTTAGATAAAAGAAAACTAAGTGTGTCGACAACCCCAAAGGAATGCCTAAAGTAAGTTCTTTAAATACAAATGAAATGACAAAATAAGGAATCTTAGAACATTAGTAAGGAAGAGAGAACACAGTAAGCAAAAATATGTACAATCACAATAGGCTTAATTTATCCTCTTGAATTTTCTAAATTTTGGTTGACAGTTGATGCAAAATTTATAATACTGTTTTACATAGTTCTAAATGAATTTAAAGGAAATATTCAAGATAATTATATTATAAATGGGGCTGGGTAAAAGAACATAAATATAGGTCACCTTTCTATACTTAAAGTAGACTATGATAAATTATGTGTACTTTAATATCTAGAGCAACCACTAAAAAAGGCTAGAGGAAATAGAAGTTGCAAGAGCTTTGTGGCAAGAAGGACCTTGATATGTAAGAGAAACTTAAGGAAGCTGTTGTGTTGGAAGCATGTGTTGGGCAGAGGCAGAGGTAAAGTTGGAGACATGGGCAGAGCAAAGTTGTGCTGTCTCTTACAGGGTTTTGTCGTAAGAGCATTGGGAAGGAATATAAGCAAGGTGATGATATAATAATCTGATTTGGTTTTTAAATGATCACTTTTGCTCCTTGTGTAAAACAAGGAATAGAAGATGTCAAAAGTGCAATAAGGGGGGTCGGCTGTGGCTCAACTGGTTGGGCGTCCCTCTCCCATATGGAGGGACCCGGGTTCAATCCCCGGGACCTCCCGGTAAAAAAAAAAAAGTGCAATAAGTTTGACCAGTTATGAGACTATTGCAACAACAGTAATAATACTAGCCAATATTTATTGAGCACTTGTTCTTATCTGGCACTGATTTAAGTGTTTTATAAATAGTATCTCATTTAAATAAAATTTTAATTTAGTTAATTGATAAATTCTCTCAATATTTTTTAAATTATTTTTTCTTAAATTCTGGTTTTTCATTTTATAATCTACTTTAGTATATCATTGGATATGGCAAAAAAATGTTTTCATTATTTTAAGGCTACTATGTTAGCAATGGGACTCCAAAGAGGACACTATGAGTCCAAGGTATTCTATCATCTTAACAAATTTGAGAAATGTTCTAATGGGTGACCTCACTGATATGAAATAATTAGAATAAGCAAACTCAGAGTCAGCATCTAGAATAGAGGTTATGACAGGATGAGATGGGGTTAGGTAATGAGGCGTTAATTCTTAAATTGTACAGAGTTTCTATTTGGGTCGATTGTAAAGTTTTGGTAATGGAAGGTGGTGATGGTGGCATGACATTGTGAATGTAATTTACAGCACAATGTGGTTAAAAGGGAAAATTTTAGGTTGTATACATGTTAGAATAAAAACTTAGGACTATACAGCACAAAGACTTCAAGCACGTTGTGAACGATAGACTATAGTTAATGAGACAATTATAAAAATGTACTTTTATGAATTGTAACAAATGTACTATACTAATGCAAGGTGTTGATAATGGATAGTATAAGTGAACTCTGCAGCTTTTTGCATGATTTTTCTGAAACCCAACAACTTCTTTATTAAATAAAGAAAATGGGGCAAAACAAAAGAATTACAAGTGACTCTTAAGCATTTGAAAATGGTGTTGGGGGAAGAATAGCAATCTATCAGTGTGTGAGATAATCTGAGTGAGGGAATATTCTAAGGTGGGAATTCAGTTGGGAAATAAAAGGGTAATCTAGGTATTAAATGGTGAAACCTAGATTAAGACTAATATGATTGCAATGGGAAATATGCAAAGATGAGAAAAGCAAGAAAAGCTGCAAACATAAAATGGAAAATTTCGACATCTGAATATGGGACAAGCATGGGAGAAGGGAATTAAAGATACCCTCGAGGCTTTGAAAAAGAAGGATGTACTGTTCACAGCCAATGACTGCATGGGATATTTACATGGGCTATGCCTCAAGGTAAGGCATCTCTGGGGTCACTCAAGCTTCAGAGTCCTCTGTGGGGTTAGATTGAGGCTAGACTTCAGCTAGAACCACGTCTTTGCTTAGCTTCTGCCTCTGCTTTATCTGTTTCCCTCACTTCCTTCCTGATTTCTCCTGATAGCACTTCCTCAATATATCACTTACACAAGAATCGTTGTCTTCATCTATGCTTCTGTGCATCCTGACCTAAAATCGGAGAGCAGGACAATACTGGAGCAACTGACGGAAAAGGCGGAGTAAGAGAGGGGTATTGATTTGGTCTTGTTTGATAGATACTATCAACCTTTTCCCAGCATAATCTGAGTTTCCTTGGAGCACGCAACACAGGGTAGTTATGATCACAGCTGTGGGGGGAAATCAAGAGATAGTAAAGAAGGAAGGCATATTTCAAGTATACTTGATCTAAAATAGACATTTTGTTATCAGTTTTTTAACTAGAGTGCTAACTGCTCACTGAACTAATCCTAAGTATATTTTATTGAATGACCTAAATTTTAAATTTTAAGTACTTTCCAAATAGAGGACAGAGTAGCCATGAGTACCTCGGGATCAGCAAAACATCCCAAACAATTTTTCAAATGTTTTATTTTTTGGCAAAACCCGAATTAACTCATTTTGCAAGCACTCTTCTCTTCACTTTGTAAAACCCTTGGGCATCTCAAAGGAAATTTTATCCATATGTTTCTGATTCATTTACATTTTAAGTCATAAAAATGTTATTTTTATAAGAGTTGTTTGATTTCCAAGAAACTTTCCGAGCCTTTCGTTTAAGCTCTTTAAAGTCTCGTTGGTCGGAGCCAGGGAGTAGACACTGTATGTGATGCACCCCTCGAAAATGTAATCCAGACAGACATAACCATCTCCTGACCTCAGAACAATGCTTACCACAGCAGCCAGGAGGAAAAAATATGGCAAAGAGATGATAAAGAAAGTTGGTCTGGACACCAGAGAATTCCTGAGAAACACAAGAGATAGCAAAGATAAAATGATAGCAAAGATTAACGTGGGATTCGTCAGTGTGTCCTTGGTGTGAGTGGGGATGTGAGGACCAGGCTAGCATACCTTACCGCAAGCTATTGTTCCTGGCAGCTGACAGGAAGACCTGCAGACTTCATAGGACAAACACCCACATCACCCTCACACACTTTATGGGAAGGAAATCATGCCTTTTCTCAGCGTTGTATATAGTAATAGAACATCAAACTAACAACCAAAAGCGCTCTAAGCAGTTTATTGTCTATCCATACTGTAGAACACTAGGCAGTGATTAAAATGATGGAGAAACATTTTTTTGATATGTTGTTAAATGAGAACTATGGTGACAAACCAGTACATGGACCTCAGGACCACAGTTTTGATAAGAAAAAGGGGACATCAAAATATATTGAACCTATAATTAGCACTATACTTAAATCTTTGGTCCATCCATGTGCCAGTTGAGCCCTGAATTTCAGCAGAGTTTCAACACCTACTTGCCAGTTCGTTGGACTCACCCAGGACAACTACTGAGGAGATGATGATGGACAATGCCCATACTAAGGAACAGAGAGTGTCTGCAACTGCAACCAAGTTAGCTCCATCCATCTGCTCCACAGAATCTAAGCTCCCTCTCAATTAGAAGCAGAGTGGGCATCACCATCCCAAAATCCTCAAGAGTGGGGAATGAACAATGAACTAAAATAGACTTATTATTATTCTAACAATGGAAGAACTTGTATCATTGATATAAAGGCAGTGGCCACCAGGGGTTCTGAGGGGAGGGAGAGAGGAGAATAGGTGTTATATGGTGGTGTTTTGGGGACATTGGAATTGTCCTGCATGACACTGCAATGATGGATACAGGACATTATATATTTTGTCATAACACAAAATTGTGTGGGACAGAGTGCAAACTGTAATGTCAACTATAGTCCACAGTTAATAGCAATGTTTCAATATGTGTTCATCAATTGTAACAAACACTAATGAAGGATGTTGTTTATGTGGGAAAGTGTGGGAGGGGGATGGAATGAGGCATAAAGGAATCCCCTATATTTTTATGTAACATTTAAGCAATCTAAAGCTTTTTTAAAAATAAAAAAGTTAATTAAAATGTTTAAAATATATATATATTTACAGGGGAGTGGATGTAGCTCAAGTGATTAAGTGCCCGCTTCCCAAGTATGAGGTCCTGGGTTCAATCCACAGTACCTCCTAAAAATGAAACAAAACAAAAATTTATTGACATATATAACTATTAAAATATTAAACAGCAATTATCTCTAGGTGGTGAGATTGAGATGATTTTTCTTTTGTTTGTTTGGCTTTTTTTTCTAACTTTTCCACAATGTGTATCATATAGTTTTTTAAAACATCTATTTTTGTCTGTACTTTAAAAATTGTACAGAACAGTATTTCTATAATATTGAAAGAGAGCAATGCCAACCTTTTTCTCTTAGTCTCTCTGGCTTGGGAACAAGAGGACATGGGGTTCAACCCAGGGGGTGCTACAGTGAGCATGGGATGATCAGATCGTCTGAGAGTTGATGGAATGCAGTGCTCATCTGGAATGGGCTGAATCTATGGTGACCATGTTTTCTGAACCCCAAATTAGTCACACAATCTAGCATGTGGGCGTGGGGGGGGTGACAAGATAGATTATTTTAAATCAGAACTGTTCTCAAAATTATAGTACATATTGATGTTCTCGCTTTGGGACACATTACTGCAGAAAGGAAGAAAAATTCTAAAAGACGATCTGAAGATGATGTTCTAAAGGGAAACTGAAGTCTGGTAACTTATAAAACTGTAGTTGCCGGTACTGAACATCCACTGGATAAGAGGAACTCTTTTGATTTTCCCTCGCATAAATGCAGGCAGCATTTTAAATCCAAAAGACTATTACTTTCATATCTGTTGGCATCTAGTCAGTTATGCTTAAAGTACTCCCTGCACAAAATGTGCACAATTGCCAATATTAATTATCTCCATAAATTCCCCTAAAACCTGTAAAATAGATGATTCCCTCTGAAGAGCCACTCTTCCTAATATCGTGAGCACCCCCTTTTCTCTGCTCTTTTTCTACCTTCCCCACAAACCTCAGGGCTGGTTTTTGAACCACAAGCCATTTTACTTTCTTTTCAGTGAGACTTATACAATGCTCTTTGATCATAAAGACAGGGTAAAGTAAAGCAGAAATATCCTTTTCTGAGCCTCAATTAGTGGAGAAAAGTTAGATAAATAATCCTTAACCCTTTCTCTTTAAAAAGTGATTCCACAGCATTCTAATCAAAAGAAATAGGGTAAGTGGGGAATTTGGTTATCATATAAGATCAAGTTATTTCAAAACCTTGGAAAGACTGCCTGTTTTAACATTCTGTGATGATTCTATTTAAATATACTGTATTCTCACCTTCTGGAATGATGGAATTCATTCTAAATAGGCAGTAACTTTGAAGCTCAAAAATGATGAAAAGTTTAACCAAGTGGTTTATCGTGGTTAATCATAACACTTCTACCAAACACTTTCTGCTCGATTCACAAGAATATGAGCCCTCAGTTCTCTGTCCTTTGGGATAGTTTCCAAATTCCGACAAATCTTTCTTCCAACGGACAATATGTTTCAATAATTTGCCATGGTCCCAGATATGGATACATGTTATTCAGAGAAAGTGTTCACTCCAAATCAGCTCTACATAAATGAACCCCCAAAATTCCTTCATCCTGTTGCAGAGCAGGATGTCTTATTATTAATTCCTTGATCTGAGAAAAATCAAGAGGGAAAGAGATTGAACTGGTCTTGGATACATTCATCCCTCAGTGTTCTACGGTTGGCCATCATGCCATGAGTTCTGGATTCAAATATTGGCAAAGCAGCAGCATCCAACATTAGATGTCAAGTGCAATATTGTTACAGAGTGTAGGTGCCTAATAATTTTCTCATCATATTTAATTAAATGACTAGTTCACCCATTCAACAGCTAACTTGAGAATGCACAAAATGGAATTCAAAGAAACCAAAGAATTAATCCTCTAACAAATGGACAAACTAGCAGATTACAAGAAAAATGTAGGATGATAAATATAAAACAAGGAAGATTGTTTATGGTACTGTTATAGGGTAGGTAACTATATCAGTCAAGGTTCTCCAGGGAAACAGAAACAACAGGAGATATGTGTGTGTGTGTGTGTGTAAATATTATGGAATTTATTATAGGAATTGGCTCACACAACCATGGGGATTGGCAAGTCCAAATTCTGTAGAGCAGGCTACAAGTTGGGAACTCCAAAGGTTTCACTGAATTCCCCAGGAGAGACTGGCTGGCTGAAGTAGAGAGAAATTCTTCCTTCTGACTGCTGAAATCATGTGTTCTCCTTTTAAGGCCTTCGACTATTTGGATGAAACGTCTATTATTGCTGAAAGCAACCTCCTTTGTTGACTGTAGATATAGTCAGCCATAGATGGTGTATTAGTCAGCCAAAGGGGTGCTGATGCAAAATACCAGAAGTTGGTTGGTTTTTACAAAGGGTATTTATAAAAGTCACCAGGCCATAAAGCACAAGTTACCTCCCTCACCAAAGTTTATTGCCATGTGCTGGAGCAAGATGGCTGATCATTAAAAACCATGCAATAGTCTCACAGTAACAAGCAGGCCAGGGCTTGCTTGGCCAAACAGGTGGACACCATAACCTGGCCAAGTTGGCACTGTGACTTTCTTAGAAATGCTGGCACTCGAGATGAGTTTTAGAAAATGATCAAGAGTTAGTCAATCTATTGGGCAGGGTTGGGGGTAAACGGAAGAGTCTGCAGTAATACAGGAAATGAATGGACAAATGAGTGAATGGTTTAACCCAGTACTTTTTGGTCAATGGGCATCATATCATTACCAATTAGAGATAGTGGGCTTATAGGTTCACACACACGCACCCACAAGTCAGAGCTAAACTATGACCAGAGACATTTTTTTTTTTTACTGTTTTTATTTTTATTTATTTATTTATTTATTTTATTATGGGTAAAAATCAAAATTCTCACAATACATACAAACATTTGCAAAATGATACATAAATATATATGCATATATGTGTATTTGCTTACAAAAATGCCATTTATATATATATATATATACATTTTTAAGAGCAATCAATTAGAAAAAATGTTTTTTGGTTTATTTAAAGAATCAATTCCCCTAATTCTAAGAGGAAAAATCTTTGTTTTATTAGAGGGTCTGGTGACATTTTATTTATTGCTGGTACTTAATTATCTCTAACATTCAGATTTCTCCAGAAAGCAACTGAAAATTTTTGAAATGTTTGAGGATACTATCATTTCTTTTAACACAGAATATAATGTGTTTGAAGCACAGACTTAGATTTGAGCCTCAGCTCTCCCGCATAACAGCTGTGTGACTGGGGATATGGAGAAGCTCGGTTTCCTCATCTGGTTTAATAGTGGCAAAAAATTCCCTTCATATTTAATATAGCTGTTGAGAGAATTAAATTAAATTGCATACATAAAGATCCTGATATAGTATCTGGCAGTTAGTGCTTGTTAATTCTCTTGCTTTTCCATTTTGGGGGGGGGTAGGAATCAGAGCAGAGGGAAAAGGCAGTCCTAGCTTGGAAATGCTGCCCATGTTCAGGCATCAGTGATATTAGCCTGGTTGGCCTCATGTATGTCGGCCAATCCTGAATCAGCCTGATCCTGTTCCTTTTCATCAGTTGGGAAAAAAAACTAATATTATAGTTATGGATCTTAGGTGACTTTAGAGAGCTAGTGCTTGCCATTTCATTTGCACAATGGAGAGACACCTGCAGTGTAGCTTGTGGAAGAAAATAGACTTGTAAAAAAATGTCTCCCATGGCAGCAAAGACACTTACAGTTCATGAGCTAATAAATATTGTTAAGTGGCCTTTCCTTTGCCAAGAATTAAATTGTAAAGAGAGGGGGAAGGGAAGAATGACAACTGTGTATTTCCTATAGAGTTCATTCTGGGCTTCTTCTGGCTTTTTTTACTGTTGACCTTATTTTAGGCTTGTCAGTCCACTGATACCCCTTATTGCCTAACACTGCAAGGTCTCTGGGGTAGAGACCCCTTTCTTATAAGCCAGTGTCTGGAAGAAAGCACCATGTTCTTTTTCATATCAGTAAAGCTCCTTTGCTTTTTTGCTTCTGCTTCTGCCATCAGAGTAGAAAATAGAGATGGGTCTTCTCTGCTGCAGAACTAGCCATTTCCAGTCTCATTTCCAAGTCTTGTTCCTCTCCAGAGATTGTTATGGACAGTAGTTCTCAATATTTGCTCAAAAATGCATGGTTTTAGAACTTCTGTTCTTGTTACTTAATTTCAAATACCTGGGCTATTTCAATTCTCTTTCATCTGCCTGATATTATAACTCAACCATTTCTTCAACTTCTAATGAATGCTAGCATGGTGGTTTTAAAAGATGTCCACAAATTCTTTGATACACCTCCCTTCAAAAGATGGAGCCTAGTTCCCCTCACCTGAACTTAGTGACTTTGGATGATTAGAATGTGGTGAAAGTGATGGTGTTAGATTTCCAGAATGAGGTTATAAAAGTAGTGGCTTCCTCCTTACTCTCTCTTGGGTCACTCACTCTGGGTAAAAACCATTTGCCATGTTTTGAGGATTCCTAAGTAACTCTATGGAAAGACCCAAATTGTGAGAAACTAAGGCTTCCTCCCCAAGGCCAGCAAGGAACAAAGTCTTCCTGACAACATTCATATGAGGCAGCCATCCTGAAATCAGATCCTCTAGCCCCAATCAAGCCTTCAGATGACGGCAATCATGGTTAACACTTTGTCACTTCATGAGAGACCATGAGCCAGAACTACTTAGCTAAGCTGCTCATGAATCTCTGACCCACAAAAATAGTGAGATACCTGGGAGCCTCCATGTTGCTCAAATGTGGCCTCTCTCTAAGCCAAACTCATCATATAAATGCATTACCTTCCCCCCAACATGGGACATGACTCCCGGGGATGAGCTACCAAGCACCGGCTGGTGATGAAACTGGAAAAAGACCTTGAACAAAAGGGAGAAAAGGTAAAGACAAATGAGTTTATATAGCTAAGAGACTTCAAAGTGAGTCAGGAGGTCATCAGAGAGGCAACATGTACGCACATCTCAGCAAGATCTCATAGACTGCCAAAGTAAATACTACCCCAAATAGTAGGGCTCCTGAGGGCTCTGGAGACACCCAGGTCCTATGGTCACAGAGTTTGGTGCTGTGCCAGTGAGCCCTACTTTGGAGTTTGTACTCCTGAGTGTGACAGAGTTGGTCTCAGTTGTGACTTCTCTACACATACCTCTTCTGTCTCTTCTATTTGAACCTAAAGTCAGTGCTGGAGTTGGTAGGTGTATGCCCAAGAGACTTGAATCTTTGGGCTGTCCATGTGCCAGCTGGGCCCTGAACCTCAGAGGAGTTGTAACACCTACTCTCCAGTTCATTGGACTCACAAAGGACAACTAACAAGGAGGTGAGTATGGACAACCACCACACCAAGGAACTGAGAGTCAGCAAGAGAATCCCATCCATCACCCATATGGGATCGAAGCCCCCTCTCAGTTAGAGGTGGAGCGGGCATCACCATCTCAGAATCCTCAGATTAAAATATGGACTAGAGTGAACTTACTAGTATTTTATTATAGACTTATTGTGATTCTAGAAATGGAAGAAATTATATCATTGATGTGGAGACAGTGGCCACTGGAGGTGATTAAGTCAGGGAGAGGGAAAAAGACGTATAGTATGGGGGCATTTTGGGGACTTGGAATTGTCCTGAATGACATTGCAATGAAAGATACAGGCCATTATATATCCTGCCATAACCTACAGAATTGAGTGGAAGAGAGAATGTAAACTACAGTGTAAACTATAATCCATGCTTAGTGGCAATACTCCAAAATATGTTCATCAATTGCAATGAATATACCACACTAATGAAAGAAGTTGTCAATGTGGGGGAAAACTGGGAGGTGTGGGGAGTGGGGCATATGGGAATCTCTTATATTTTTTAATGTAACATTTTATGTAATCTAAGTATCTTTTAAAAATAAATAAAAATATATTCAAAAACAAGAATGTCAAAATAGTAGGAATTGCTGATATAAGTAATAGTTACATGAGGGTACATTATACCACTCTATTTTTATGTATGTTTGAAAATTTATATAATAAAATCTGTGTGTATAATAAATACTAAAAAAAACAGTGAGATAATTTTTTTTGTTTTGTTTTAAGACACTAAGTTTAGGGAAGCGGCTGTGGCTCAATCAGTAGGGCTCCCGTTTACCATATGGGAGGCCCCGGGTTCGGTTCCCCGGGCCTCCTGGTGAAGGCAAGCCCGCCCGCACGGCGTGGTTAGCTGACCCAGCGAGCACAAGCAGCAAGGGGGCGATAAATGAATAAATAAATAAAATCTTTAAAAAAAAAAAAGAAAAAAAGAAAAAAAGACACTAAGTTTTGAGGTAATTTACTATGCAGTAATGTATAACTGATAGAGGTAAATTTTAAGATGAATTCCTGTAGCCTTTGTGAAAGATAAGAGTCTTTTAAACCTTGAGACATTCTCTTGATTCCTCCCAAGCATATCCATGGATCACAAATCAGTTTGATTTGAACACTTTCATTTCTTCTGAAAAAATAGCGGTTTCTCTTTACCTTTCCAGAAGTTATGCCAATACCTATCTCTGAGAAATAGCAGAAAGAAAGTTTATTTGGGGACTCCAGTCTTCAGATAGGTCCCTGGAAGAAAGCATAGCCCCAAAGCTGAGTGTTACCCTGAGGATGCTCAAACTTCCTGTGCTTTCTTCACCCGCCCCCTCTTCTCTTGGAACTTCCCTTGAGCTCTCCCTCCCAACCATCAAGTCCTCCCCTTCAGACAAAAACTGGCTGGATAGAATGCTCTCTGCTGGAAGCCCCCACGGTAGGGTAGAGTGGGTACAAGCACAGGGCCAGAGGAGCTTTGCCTAAGCTGGGCTGAATGAACTGTCATTTCTAGACTGGAGAGATGGAAACTAGTCAGAGGACTATGAGTCACAAGCAAGGGACAGATAAAAACTCACCTCTGATTTGAGGTTCAAGCTGAAGATTTGGCTAATGGGGAAATAAGAGTGAGGTGAGAAAGAGGTTTAGGAGGGATTTGGCGTCTCCAGTGGAATCAAGACATTTTGAGTTTCAGTGACCTCTTTCTTGAAATTCTTTGGTGACATCACAGGTTCCTGACGTTCCTCCTATCTAAATATCTGAAGCTTTGTTGGCTTCTCCTCCACTGGTGGTTCTTTAAGTATTGGAATGCCCTAGGATCTTCTCGGAACTTCTTCACTTTTTATGCACTCTCTTTAGTTGATATCATCTTGGCCCATGGCTTCAAATAAATCTATATAGCAATGACCCCCAAATCTACTCTATCTCCATCTCTGGAGTCTCTTCTGAACTCTAGTTTATATACTACCTATATCCTCCATATCTCTACTTAGTTGTATAATAAGCAATTCAATCATAAGATGCCCCAAAACAAAACCCTCAATCCCCACCCCATGACAAATTTGCTCTCTTTCTTTCTTTTTGATCCATGATCCATCAAGTGCTCAAAGCCCCAAATCTGGAAGTTATCTTAATTCATTTTTTCTCCTTTAATTCCCACATTTAACCCCTCAGCAACTTCCATTGTATATACTTTTAAAAACCCTTTTCTGTTGCCTTGCCTGCTTCTTGCAGTACCTTAATGTGTCTTCTTGCCTCCATAGTTTCCCTCTATGGTCCATTTCCACCCCATAGCTAACCATAAGTATAAGTAATAATTCATATATTTTCCAATCATTTCTGATCACCTAGAGAACAAAATCCAAAGTCCTCACCCTGCCTTTTAAAGCTGTCCATGATCAGGCTTCTGACTAATACACACCATCTCACGTAGTCCTCCAGGCATCTGGCTTTTCTCCTGTCCTTGAATCACCAGGCACCTTCTTGACTTAGAACCACTGCATTTCCTGGTATTTGAGTGTCTGGTTTCTTCTTGACAGTCAATCCTCAACTTTAATATGACTTCCTCAGAGAGGTCATTCCTGACCAACTCTCTAAAGTGGTCATTCAGTCCATTGTCACATCATCTTATTTCAGGTCTTTTGCTAGCTCTTACCACTATCAAAGACATCGCCATTATTTCTTTACTTACTTATTTTCTTCTTTGTAATTTTGTCCTTTTATACTTTTATATCTCCTGTATCTGGTACAGTCCCTGACACAAGTGAGGACTCAGTTAGTACTTGGAATAAATTAATGAGTGATGGCCTAAGTTAAGCCCAGGAATATTCTCAAATTCTCTCCTCCATTAATTTTTTGGTGAAATTCTTTGATGTTTCACAGGAGGCATTTGGAAGTGAGCTAGTGTTTCTGCCTGACTGTGGCCTCCTTTCCTGTGGGCAGATATAGGAGGCTGCCATATGGCGCATTGGTATGCACCTGCTGCGGGAACATGGTCATCGCACTCTTTGGAATCAACAGAAAATTAGGGAAAGTGACTGGCTGCAGAGGACTTGAGATTTTGCCTCATAGCTCTGAGGGGAAAAAACAAAAAGACAGAAATGTTGAAAAAGCATATGCACATATTATATCGGCATGTCATACACCTCCTCCGAGTAACACTAATTTAAGAAGGAAAATTTTTTCCAACATTTTTTACAGCTGAATCCCAAGTACTTTTGTTTCATTATGTGCAGCAGGCCACATTCTCACTATGTGTACACATCCAAAATTCATGTGCGTGAATACCAGAGGGTAAGCTAAGAGAGCAGAAAAGACACACAGCATCTCTCTTATTCATGGTTCTGTTTACACTTTTAACTTCCAGTCATTTTAATTGTTCTGATTTTAATGCATATATCCTTGTTAGGAGCTATCAGCACATGACAAAATTGACTTAGTCTCTTGCCCTGATTTTAAAGTATAGTATGTCAAATGAAAGGAGGGGTAGAAATATTTTAGTCTTTTTTTTTCACATGAGAACAGTATTCCAGAGAGATTATATAATTTCCTTAAGGCTCTATAAGTCCATATTTCAGACAAAGCAGAACATATGCTATAGAAATGTAAACAGAACTTAATTTACTGATAAACATATTAAATATGAAACTCCAAACTCAAGCTAGTAATTTTGAAATTACAAATAAAATTAAAATTCAATGAGTGAAGGGACTTTATTTCATGCAATAGTTCATTCTGTGATATGTAATTTTGATATACACACATATATACATATCAGATATATGTTGTTTCTACCCTTTTTCTCTGAACTTTTTAATTTGGTAGTTACAAATTTGCAATGTTAGCCAAGCCATTTTTTCTCTACAACTTAGTTTCTCAATCTGAGAAAGAGTTAATGAGTGATTGTAAAACATTTTACAGATAGAAGAGTTATATGCAGTAATAACTTAATGTACAGCTTTTCCAAGTCCAGTCAAAAGTTACAAATGGAGAAATACTTAAATGGCATATACCTCCTACCTGCCTTTTTTGTAGCTCAGTTATCTAAGGAAAAGTAATATTATTTACAAAAGCTATGAATTATCAAGAGGCTATGAAAACTGTTGAGTTGCTTAGAGGCATCTTAACTACACCAAAGCTGCAAAGATCAAGAGCCAAGTACAAAGTCATTTTTTAAATAATACCAATACAATTTTAATTGCTTCGTCTAATTTTTAAAGTTGCAAATAGCCAATAATAATAGTTGCTTTGATCAAGAAAAGGAAAGGAAGGAAAACTCAAAAAGGATTAAATAGGCCTCTTTGTGCACCAAAGCAATTGAAGAGACATCTATGAGAATGAAAAAGAAAGGATAGAAATCAGCCCTCAGAGCTGGAGTGACCATGATATCTAGATTCCAGAAGTTGGGCATTAATACTGCCCACTTATTGGTGGCAATGGCAGAATTTCTAAATAGAAGGGACTTAGGAACAACAATTGTGTTGGAAGAAGCTAGAAAGGCTCCTGTTGAAGCTACATTTGCATAGCAAGCACACTACTTTTACCTTAGATGGTATCTTTATTTGGGTGGCCTTGGGCCATTGATAAAAATTGGGGATGGGGCAGGAAACTAAAAGCATCCCTTGTACACACACAACCCACCCTTTAGATCTGCCATTGCAGTTTGGATGTACATATACTCCCCCACACCCCACACCCCTACACCCCCATCGGACTTTTTATAATACAGAAACTATACTTAGTACAGAGCAAATAAAATGAAGAAAAACCCCTACCATTTTAGAACTGAAGGTCATAAGAGGAGTTGAACAAAATGTTGATGATTATTGAACCTGGGTGATGGGATTATTGGAGTTTAGTGTGCTATTTCACTAACGTATGTACATTTGAAAAATTGTGTAATAAAAAGTGGAAGGAAGGAAGGAAGAAAGGAAGGGAGGGAAGGAGGGAGGGAGGGAGGGAGGGAGGGAGGGAGTCCTATGGAAAAGAAATATTGAATTTTCCCCCTAAAATAAGTGTAAAAAAAAAATGCCAGCCACAGCAAAGAGCTTCCCATTCTGCTTTATATCTAACTAAACCGAGATCTCCATTCTGACCCTACCTTTCACACGGGTCTTTCTGTTTCTCTCAAATTGTTCTGTGAACTTCCTCAGCTCTTGAGAACGAGTAACCCCTTTAGAGAGGTTCAGCAACAACCAGAGTCTGGATCTATCCAAAGGCAGAAAATCAGATGTGAAGTCAAAATGGCCCATTCATTAAGTCCTCTGTCGATCTCGGTGTCACAAGAAAGGCAAGCCCCAAACATCTGCTCCCCAGCTGCACAGCTTCTTCCCAAGCAAGTGGTACAGTGAACCAGGTGGGATCATATTTTATGGATCCTATTTGCAATCATTTTATAGACTCTTTTATTTCTTGAAAATCCTTTACTACTCAGCAAGCCCAGAAATGTGTGTCAGCTTTTCATATGCCAAATTAATAATCTGTCTTTTCAGATGCCAAGTTCAGAAAGTGTTTAGAAGGAGAATTATGGGAATTTGACTTGATAAGTAGTGGGAGTTAGTTCTTTGTGGGAAAATGAAATGAGTAGAAAGATCTATGCGTGGTCTGACCCAGGTGATGTTTTTCTCAAAGCTGCTGAACAATTTATTTGGCCACATATAGGCCGAAAAGCCACTGAGAACATTGGTGAGGTCCCTAGGAAGTCATTTTTAATAAGGTCCAATCAATTCACCAATTTAGAACCTGCTAGGGGCCAAGCAACAGGCTGTGTGCTGGAAATAAGACACAAATGACAGTTTCCCTGCCCTCAAGGAGGTCAAAGTCAAGGGGATGAGATTAAGAAAGAAATCAGCAATTATAATACAATGGGACACATGTTACTAGGTGTTACACAGGAAGAAATCACATGATTTATGCAAAGGAGGCCTCCAGCTAGTCTTCCAGGATGAAAAGGAGCTCACCTACTGATCGTATGGGAAGGAAGAAGAAAGAGCGTGAGCAGAGTCTCTGGGCCACACGCTTCTGGGCACTGGCTTAAATACACCCCAGCTGGGCCTCCTCTGAGAAGAAAAGTTATCTTTTGGGAATTGAAGAGCTAGGTCCTCCTTATCTGCTGATACGGCCAGCCCAGCTCCTTGGAGTTTGTTCCTGTAGCGTTGCCACACGGGCAATTTTCATTCAGTGGGTAAGTGGCCACTGAAGCTCGTACTCCAGTAGGTGGGTGTGGTATAACCCCAAGCAGCCCCCACACCAGAAAAAAAAAAAACATTTTCAAAGAGGATCACGACCAAATCCAACCAAACGTGGAGGATCAGGAGTTCACTCACTCATTCAGGGAATCTGGAATTTTTTCACCTCTTTGTTTGTCCAGTTTCAGGAAAATAGACCAAAATAATCTTAAGGGATGACGGGAATCTTATCAGCTTAAGAGAACTCAAGGAAACTTCAGCTGCTTTGCAGGCTCATTTGTTTATTTTTTATGCAGTCACCCCGATAGTCCCCACTGGGCTCACTTCCCTTCCCTGTAAACAACTGGCTCTCATTAAGGTTTTTCCCTTGGATAAAGGTATATGACCTTGGAGAGTCAATAAAAAATGGCCTCACTCTTAAGACTTCAAAAAGTGCAGGGTCCCTTTGTCAGGTCCTAGACAAGGTTAATTTATGTCGTTGCTATCTTACTCTGAAGGACTCTGGTTACTTCACATCTGTTCTCTGTCTAATCTGCGTATGAACGGTGTGGTGGTCTCTTAACTCTTTCCTGCCCAGAATCATCAGGCTTTGGGATTTGATTTTCTCAACCCCCTTCGCCCCCATAAAAGCTTTCAATTTCCTCTCAGCCTGGTTGCTTCATATCTTAGGACTCCAGCACAGAGGAACTGTCCTGCTCCCCAGCCCTGGTGATTCAAGAGGTGATTCAAAATGGAGAGAGAGGAGAAGAAAAACAGGTGGTAGCATTCACTATTGTTCAATCTCTGGATTTCACTAAGAAAAAAATTTTTAATTAAATAGAATAAAAGTACCAGTGTACATTGCATTAGCAAGGTTATTCTTTTTTTTGTAAAAGCTTTGCTTCGTGTGTGTTTCTGCATCATCATTTAAAATGCACTTCTTCCTATAAGTTGTAGTCAAAATAGTTTGAATTTAACGGGACAGTGCTTCTGGCACAATCTACAACTCTACAGTCCCACCATTTACCACCAATATGACTGGGAGCAAATCCATTACCTTCTCTGAACCTATGTTTTCCCATTTACAAATTATGAATAATAATCTGTGCCCTCACAGGGTTTTTGAGAGGACACAAAAAGATAACATGTGTGTAAGCTCTCTAAATGGTTTTCAACATCTGTTTCATAGACCAGAAAGGACTCTTCAGAGAATCCTCAAGTATTGAGTTGGGATGGCGGAAGGGAATCACCGGGGCCTCGGATTCAGACTTAGCTTCAGGTCCTCACACCATCGATTGACTCAATAATACTTATTGAATGCCTACTGCGTGTTAGGGACTGTTTTAGTGGCTGGGGATAAATAAAGTCCTTGCCTTCATAGCGCTTACATTCTAGTGGCAGGCGACAACATTTTAAAAACTAACTCAAAATATAGTGTAAGATATGGTGTTAAGTTCTTACGAGTGATAACTAAATGGTTTTCAACTGGATCAGTGCATCTATTACCAATTTTATCTAGGATCCCATGCAAATTTTTAGCAAGGTTTGAGAGTTAAAAATGACAGAAAATCACTGCACCGTTATTTTACTTTGGAGTAATGTACTATGTAAGGTACCCAAAGATTCTTTTTGTAAAAGATACTCACAAAATGCTCTCCCAAGAGCCTTCTGGGTCAATCAAACTTTGACATCTATCAGTTATGTCACCATCAATTTTAATTTTAAAAATAGGTTCTAAATTACCAGGAAGGGCTTCTTATCTAGAAGGGAAGTAAACACATGGCATTTGTTACCCAAAGTAGTTGTAAAATCCAAAGCATAAACAGGCTCAATGTTAGTTTAGATAAATACATGGATAATAAATCCATAATGGCATTAAAGGTTTTAAAAGACATTATACAAACTGTAATAAGGGTCCACAGAGCCTTTGGGTGCTCTCGGCTCCTGGGAGCCAAGCCATCTGCTTTCATCATCATTATCACCATGATATAACTGCTGCTTTATGACTGGGCTCCCAGGTCTCAAGTTTTTGCAATTATTTTTAGCAGCAAATCCCAAATCAGCGAATCACCTAAGTAGATCAGAGACCATGAATAGCCAGGAGACCAAGGCTGAGAAATCTGGGTGCATTCCTAGTTTACAGTTTTAACAAATTAGTTACATTTCTAAGGTTCACTTCCCCCCTTGTAAAACCAATGAGTCACAATGACCTTTGAGGGCCCACTCAGCAGAGGAAAAACAAAAACGAAAGCCCTTATATTAAATTCTATCATGAGAGCCTATCCTCATGAGAGCCTATCCTTATCTGGGGAGAAACCAGCAGGTCTTCTGAAACCTATAAGGCCTTCATGCCTTATAAAATTGCACTGCACTTGCCAATTAACTATGATCTGAGATCTGAACTTACTCACTCAGAGACTTGAATTTGTCAGCACAATGAAAGTGAAATTGCTTCTCAAAGACAAATGCACATTAACCAAACTAACAAGGATGTACATATAAAAGAGAAATTCAAATTTTTATTGAAAATGAAAAAAAATTATTGTACTGTGGGCCAAAGCTGCCCAACACCTGTTTATGTAAACAAAATGGCCTTAGAGCTCAGTCACGCCCGTTAGTTTACAAACAGTCTACAGCTGCCTTCTGTGCCACAGTGGCAGAGTCCTATAGTTGAGACAGAGACACTATGGCCTGCAAAGCCTAAAATATTTACAATCTTGCCCTTTACAGAAGAAGTTTGCCAAACCTGGACAAGGATAATTTTTGTCAACACAATTAACATATTCTTTCCTTGAAGGGGTGAATTCAGCTAAAGTGAGAAGATGGCTTAGTGAACATAGGAAGAGAAAAAGTGGTCTTCCTTGGATAACATTAAGGAGTCGTTCTCAGCTAAAAAAAAAAAAATATACAGCCTAAGACATAGGTGTCTATTACAGGAAACAGCTTGCCAGAAACACCATAATGTTAAAATCCACTGGACAAGTTTCCTTTTCCGTGAAGTTGTGCTTGAATGGACACTGCTAATATTTGCTTCTCTATCTTTTTCAGCACTGTGCCTCCATTGCTGAATAATCCCCATTTAATCAATAGTTTCTTTAAGTAATCTGAACCAAATTGGTCTATGTCCTCCCTCCATACAGCCCAACTCAACAAAGTGATACATCCCAAAGAAATTCAGCTCTGACACCAAAACCATGATGTGGAATGTGGACATGGAATCAAGATTCTCTCCAAGGGTAGTAAAGAGTGATTACTCTTTGTAACACAGCAAATATCCGAAAATCATCTTTAACCATCTCACCAATATTATACTTCAAAATCCTCTTTCTCCCTCTTCAAAAGCCTCTTCAAAAAATTCCAGCCTATACTAGCTTCCATCTTCAGTCCTTTCCTCAACACACAGCCAAACTGTCTTTCACATTTTGAACTATGTTACACAGGGTATCTCCCTTCTTTTTCAATTACATCAGTGTGGATCAAATTTAGCTTCTCTCAGCTTCTCCCAGTTATGGTCTTCACTCCTCACAAAGGTTCTGTAGCTAATCAAGTAAAGGGTGAAAAGAAAGAAAGAAAGAAAGAAAGAAAGAGGAAAACAGGGAGAAGAAAGCTTGTGTTTTTAAAATTTTCTCACTGCCATATTTAAATAGGTAAATATAATGAATCAAGTCTTATGGTTTAGTGTAAGACTTCACATACCCCCTGTATTAGTCAGGGTTCTCTCGGGAAACAGAATCAGCAGGAGATATCTGTGAATAATATGGAACTCTAAAAGAGTCTCTCACGCGACCGTGGGGACGCACAAGTCCAGGTTCCTCAGGCAAGCTGCAAACCAGGGGCTCCGATGAAAGGTGGTTGATGAGTCTCTGGGAGAAGTTGCCTGTCCAACGACGAGCTGGGAAATTCTCTCTGAATGTTGAAATCACTTCCACTTTTAAGTCATTCAACTGATTGGATAAAAACACCACCCATTGATAATGTAATCTCCCTGATTGATGCAGATGTAATCAGCCATCCACGCAGTAAACTCACTGGTGATTGAAGTCCATAAATGCTCTTGTGTTACAATTAGCCCAGTGCTTGCTGGAACAAACACCTGGACACAACTACTTGGCCGAGTTGACACATTAGCCTAACCATCACACCCCCTAATCTATTTCAGGGCATTGATGTTATAGTTCAACCTTCTGAGGGAAATCCATTCCTCTTTTTCCTATTTTCAGAGACACCTCGTTTTTGGTTCCTCTTATTTACAACACCTGTGAGTGGAAACATTTTGCTATGAGAATTGTTAATTTCCTGTCCACTTCCCTGAATGCTTTTTAGGAAAGATTTTCACAAAACACTGTGTCTCTTGTACCACATTTATTGAAAAATGTGTGGAAGTAGCTTCCCTCAGACACTTCTAACGAGAGTAGAATTCTCTCTTCCAGGGGCATGCAGTGGGTCAAGAAACTAAAACGCTCAGCCCCAGCAGGCCCTTCAGTCTCTGACTGTGATTTACTGCATTACTAATTAGTATGCGCACCTGGAACCAACCCACGCTCCTCCCCCAAACCAGGCACAACCCACGTAGATCAACTACCTTTAAGAAACATAGCAACGCTTGCAGGTTCTGACTCAGACACATAAATAACAGTGATGATGAGGACAGGAATCTTTGGCTTTTTAAGCCATAAACTTAGCTCAAGAATTTTGATTCATGGCTCGATACAAAATACTGTGTGAACGTGGATTAGCAGGTGGTCCCATCAGGTAGATGAATTGCTTGCACTTTCTCCATAGTCGTTCACAGTTCATTTTCCCTTCAGCATTTTTAAGTAAGAGTTTGGAGCTTCAACATGTTTGGGTTTTAAATTCTGGAAGGAATGCAGTGGAATTTTTTGGCACTCTCTGTTGAGTGATTTATGGGCTGCTCCCATTGGATAATTTGTTTTACGCATGTGTGACAGGACCGATGCTGGATTTCTGCTTTGGAAATGTTCGTTCCAAATTTGCGTGTGTTGGTCCTTCTGGACCCTGCAATTTTACCCTTGAATCAAAGACTACCCCAAGAGACAGTTACACTAATTCCTAGGGAAGGATATCCCATGATCTTTCCCCTCCTTTTTCCTTTGGGAAGGGGAAAAAGTATGGACACTGATTTTAAGATTGGCAGGGAAAATACCCAGCTTTAGTAACTTGGAAATATGTTGGAAAATTTTTCTTAAGGACATGATGTTTGGAGAAAAGCTAATTAAAACAAGGTTTCCAAGGCTGCCCATAAGCAACAAAGTGGCAAACTCCACTAACTCATCTGATTAGATTTGCCTCTTTGATGATAGTGGATGACTAGTAGCTCTTCTAGATTTGAGAATGAACGTTTTGCTTGTTAAACAGAAAGGATTACAAATAAACCATCTCCGAATTATCCTGAAGGTAGAAGCATTGCAGAATCAGCCCTGTTGGAATAAAGCCCATCAGAGACATCATCTAGGGCAGTGGCAAACAAATTAGATTACAAAGAATGTTACCAGTCACAATGGCTTTGAATTTTAGAGTTGGAAGAGGGCAGACATATTTCACTGGGTTTTAGACGGCTGTTGAGTCTGCTCAATGTGCTACCATTGCCAGCGATTAAGATACTATAGTCTGGGAAGCGGATGTGGCTCAATCGATAGGGCTCCCGTTTACCATATGGGAGGCCCTGGGTTCGATTCCCAGGGCCTCCTGGTGAAGGCAAGCCAGACCGCGCGGCGTGGTGAGCTGACACAGCAGGACGACCCGGCAGGGGGAGACAAACAGACACAGAAAAGCGCACAGCAGACGGACACAGCAAGCACAAGCAGCAAGGGAGGATACATAAATAAATAAATAAAATCTTTAAAAAAAAAAAAAAAAGATACTATAATCTGTCGATCTTGCCCAAACTGATTCATAGATTGAATGCAATGCTAATCAAAAATCCCAACAGCTTACTTTACAGAATTAGAGAAGGCAATTACCAAATTCATCTGGAAGGTAAGTGCACACGAATAGCCAAAAGCATTCTAAAAAAGAAGAGCAATGTGGGAGAAATTTCACTGCCTGACCTTGAAACATATTACAAAGCTACAGTGGTTAAAACAGCATGGTACTGGCATAAAGATAGACACATCAATCAGTGGAATAGAATTGAGGACCCAGAAATAAACCCTCACCTATACAGTCAACTGGTTTTTGACAAACCTACCAAGTCCATGCTAATGGGAAAAAACAGTCTCTTCAACAAATGGTGTTGGGAGAACTGGATATCTATAACCAAAAGAATGAAAGAGGACCCCTATCTCACCCCCTATACAAGAATCAACTCAAAATGGATCAAAGATATAAAAGCCAGGACAATAAAACCACTAGAAGAAAATGTAGGGAAACATCTTCAAGACCTTGTAGTAGGTGATGGTTTCTTAGACCTTACACCCAAAGCACGTGCAACAAAAGAAAAATAGATAAATGGGACCTCCTCAAATTTAAACACTTTTGCCACCTCACAGGACTTTGTCAGAAGGGTGAAAAGGCAGCCAACTCAATGGGAAAAAATATTTGGAAATCACATATCTGATAAAGGTTTAATATCCAGGATATATAAAGAGATGTTACAACTCAACAACAAAAAGACAAACGACCCAATCAAAAAATGGGTGAAAGACTTGAATAGACATTTCTCCAAAGAAGAAATAGAAATGGCAAACACATGAAGAAACGCTCAACATCACTCATGATTAGGGAAATGCAAATCAAAACTACAATGAGATATCATTTCACACCTATCAGAATGGCCACTATTAAAAAGACAAAGAACTACAAGTGTTGGAGAGGATGTGGAGAGATAGGAACACTTCTTCACTGTTGGTGGGAATGCAGGATGGTACAACCACTATGGAGGACTGTTTGGAAGTTCCTAAAGAAGTTGAATATAGACTTGCCACGTGACCCTGCAATACCACTACTGGGTATATACCCAGAAGAACTGAGAGCAGTGACACGAACAGACATCTGCACACCGATCTTCATAGCCACATTCTTCACCATTGCCAAAAGTTGGAAACAACCCAGGTGTCCATCAACAGACGAATAGATAAACAAACTCTGGTCTATTCACACGATGGAATATTATGCAGCTGTAAGAAGAAATGAAGTCATAAAGCATATGGCAACATGGATGAACCTGGAGGACATTATGTTGAGTGAAGCAAGCCAGACACAAAAGGACAAATACTGTATGAATGCGTTACTATGAACCATATATATTGTGTAACATATTGTTTGATTCAAAAAAAAATTGTGTATGTATCCATTACATTTAATTGAGAAATGTATATATTTATTCATCTGTGTTTACTTTTTAGTTTTGTTTATATTTGCAATTATTAAATGTACAAAATAAGGTAAAAAATTTAAAAAAAAGATACAGGAGCATGAAAGCAAAAAAAAGATACTGTAGTCTGAATCTTTCACCATTAGTTGAGAACCCAGCAGGGTGAAGGGCCAAGCCCAGAGTGCAATAATCAGAACCTCAGTACTAGCAGGGTTCGCATCTGGCAGCAAGGCTTCTCAACAGAACCCTGGATTTGCACAGAACTGAGTCTGGCTTACTAATATGTATCTTAGTCTAGGATAGCATCTGCTTTGGTAGTGGTCCATCACCATGTTTGATGCCATGGGAGCTACAAATGTGCCCAGATCCTGTTAAGGCAAAGATTAATCTGATGCTCTTGTAGGGGGCACCGCTGAGGCCCTTAATTATGGGTCTTGCAGCAGACATACATATGGCACAGCAGAAGGAGTTCAACCAGAGAGAGCTCAATGAAGAGACAGGGCTGAGAGAGCCATTGAGGCTCTCTCAACAGGAGGAACCTGTTACCCCCGCTGAGCCGGAACAGGGTGGCATTGCGGGAGCCTGGAGACTTGGAGCAGTGAAACAGGGAATACCTGGCAAGTCATTCTGCCACAGAGGATGGACATACAGCCAAACTGCAGTGGGGCAGGAGGAGAAGAGGGGGATGACTACTCAGCCTCTCTCCCTTCTCAACATGCACATGGGCCCTCCTTCAGCCCAAACTAATGGGAAACAGTGGGCAAGGGGACCCTGGTGATGCGGGCTATTGAAGGCAGTCTCACTGCTTAGGCACAGAGCAGAGCACAAGGGGGTAGACAAAGGGTCTGAGGTTGAAGAGAAGGCAAACAGACTTTTAGGGACAGGCAACTAAAAATGAAGCCAGCCTGTCCTTTGTTTGAAGCTGAAGTCACAGTTTTCCTTGAGGTGAGTTAATTTTATTCTGCTTAAAGCCACTTACAGGTATCACTTGCTGGGAAGGTGGGGGGGTAACAAGGAAGCTTACTATGGCCAGAAATACATAGACCCTAAAATAAACCTTGGTATTGGAAATCTGTTTTCTGGGAAGGCCATGTGCTAATTCACAGAAGGTACTGAATGCTTCTCAAAGAGGAACTAACCAAGAGGACAGGGGGTAGCTGGGAGGCCAAAATAGGCTGAAAATACGGGCCTCTTGGAAGTTTCTACAGGAGAGCTGATTTCTGCACCATGAATGGCTAATATAGACATCTCTGCAGGTCTAGCCACTCGGGGCCAGCAGTGGACTTGAGGGAACAATGACTGAGTGTGGAAATGTGAATCAGAATTGTGACCTTGACAATTAACATAGGTCAACTAAGCAGGGTCCTAGGCCAGCAAGGGCATCTGGCTTCAGTGGACAAATACCCATCAGCCCGGCATAACTTGCCGTCAACTCAAAGGCAAGCGGTAGCAAGGAATAGCACCGTGAGCTGGTCAGATTCTGCTTCTCTCTCCCTGCATGTGCACCACATGATAGAGAAGAGGTTATTTCAGCCGTAAGGAGCCTACTACTCAGAGACAAGACTTACACTGACAGGACACAAGGGGGTAAACAAAATTGGTATTACATGCTGGAAGACTTCAGGAGCCGCGAGGTTGTCGTGTATGTTCAGAGAAGGCTCATGAAGGCTGGAACTGGACCTAAGCCTAAGAGGATGAAGACTGTTTAGGGAGGCAGAGGAAAATGTTAGGAGGAAGCCACATTCCAAGCAGAGGTTCCCTAGGTGGGAATGCCTAAGGCATGCTGGGAAGACGATGGGTAACTCATCTGGCTGGAGGAGCATGCACTGAACACATTTGAGTGGGGAGAGGTGAGGAAAGCAGTGTTTAAAGAAAATCATTCTGGTCGTGGGGTGCCAGATGGATTGCATTGGGGAGAAACTGGAGGTAAGGAGACAAGTTAGGAAACTATTCTAGCTAGAAAATAACTCAGGCATGAAGTGAAAAGAGCTTAGACTAGAGTTATGACAGTGGGGATGGAAGGACTGGGCAGATGCAAGAGGCATTGGTAAGGAATGACTAACAGGCCTGATGACTGATGAATGTGGAGGGCTGAGGAGAGGAGGACTCAGTGATGGACATGAGGTTTGCAGCCTTAAGACTAAGAAAATGATGGCATCATAAAAAGATGTGACAAATTAAGCGGGGAGTTAATACTTTAGAAAATGAATATGATGAATTTAAGTTTCTAGTATGTTGTTTGGGATGATATTCATTAGAGATATCCCCCTACCGATGGATCTTTCATCTGGGTTCAAGGACTCATTAAATGACAATATTCTCCACCATTTGCTTAAGCCCAAAACCTAAGAATTACCCCCAGCAATTCTTTCTCTATTACTCCCTAAATCAATCAGTCTCCAGGTTCTACTGCTTTTATTATCTCTTAACTCTACCCATTTTCCCACTCACATACTCTTCACTTCACTTTACACCACCATCATCTTTCACTAGGAATTCAGCAATTATCTCCCAAATGGTGGCCTGCTCCCCTTCGATCACCTTTCACAAGAAGCCAGAATATTCCTTTTAAATTAAAAATCTGATCCTGCATCTGTTCATTATATACCTTTAGTGGTCCCATTTGGGTTAAAGATTTAACAGCATAGCCAAACAGAAAAAAAAAATTTTTTTCTCATAGTTGGCCTCATTTTATTCTCTGGCCCCATTTCTCATCATTCTATGCCTCACCTTCCATGTCCCAACCATTGTGAGCTATTTACATTTTAATGAATGTGCCATGCTTTTCATTCACCTCCACACTTGCACATGGCTTTCCCCTCTGTCTTGAATGTCTTCCTGCATTCACAAGGCACCGTTCTTCAGACTTAATGTCAAAATTTACCTCCTTCAGGGAGCTTTGCTGACTTCCCATAGCCAGTTTACATAGCTCTTCTTTGTGTTTCCTTAACACTATTTATTCCCCTACCATAACCTATATCATTGTCAATTGTTTCCACTCTAGACCTATACGCCTAACTACTAAAACATTATTTGTTTAATGAAATAATAAATCATATATAAACATAGCTCTGTTGATATTTAAAATCAGTTCAACAACTGGCATTGAGTACCCACTATTTACTTTGTTCTGTGCTAGGTAGGGGCAGGGTATACAATGGTAAATAAGCTCCTGCAAACAATAACTGCACAATCTAGTATTATAGAGCCAGTGATAAATCAGCAAATATACAATAAAAGAGTTCAGTAGTAATATTGGAGAGGCAGAATGGTGTGATGGAAAAAGCCTTTACTTTAAACTCAGATGGAGATTCAAATTCATTCTATACTTTTAAATATGACCTTAAATAAGAAGCTCAACTTCTTGAAACTTGGTCAGGGGAAGCTGATGTGGTTCCATGGTTTAGCACCAGCTTCCCACATACAAGGTTCCAGGTTCACTCCCGGCCCCTGATACTTCGAAAATAAAATTTTAAAAGTATACATTCAACAAAGTACATGTGTCCCACATACAAGGTTCCAGGTTCATTCCCCGGCCCCTGGTACCTCAAAAATAAAATTTTAAAAGTATATATTCAACAAAGCACATGTGTCCAGAAAACATAAAGAACTCTTAAAAACTTGATAATAATAAGACAATCCAGTAAAAAATGGACAAAGGATTTGAACAGGCACTTCACTAAAGAAGGTATATAAATGGCATGGAATGATATAAATCATAATAGTAACCAGGGAAATTAAAACTCCAATGAGATACCACAATACATCCATTAAAAGGACAATAATTAAAAAGATGGACACTATCCAAAGTCAGTGAGGATGTCAAGCAACCGAAACTCTCATAAATTTCTAGTGAGAATGTAAAACCATATAATTACTTTGAAAACACTTTTGGTAATTTCTTAAAAAGTTAAACATATGACCCAGCCTTTCCACTTCCATGTATTTACACAAAAGAAATGAAAACATATGTCCACCCAAACCTTGTACACAAACATTTATAGCAGCTTTATGCACAATAGCCAAAAATTGAAAACAATCCAGATGTTCATCAACAGGTAATGGATAAACAAAAGTGTCACATTTATACAATGGAATATTATTCAGCAACAGAAAGGAACAAACTACTAATATACACAACAAAACCGATGAATGCCAAAAATCATTATGTTGAGTCCACAAGGCCAGACAAAAGTGTATGATTCTATTTATATAAAATTCTAGAAAATGCAAAAAAAGCTATGACATAAAAGCAGTTTAACATTAAGTGGGACCAAGGGTGGAGGGGTGGAGGGACAGAAAAGGGGCAAGAAGAAATTTTGTAGGGTGATAGGAATACTTTCTATCTTGATTATGGTGGTGGCTTTGTAGCTACACACATTGAATTGTACACTTTAAATGAATGAAGTATATTGTACATAAATGATACCTCAATAGAGTTGATTTTAAAACAAGTAAAGGAAGAGTAGCCCAATGCTAAGTCTCGAAAAGCTAATCTCTGGAGTTTGGACTCAAATTTTCTAAATAACATCAGTTAGCTCACCATTTCACATCTATTTTCCTTTCCTTTATCTCATGCATAGCTTCATATTACAATTCACCCCACTCACAAAATAAAGAAAGGCAGGAAGTTGCCTTTAAGCTAATGTAAAATTTCCAAGATTTCCCACAACATGTGTGAATATATGTCTTTCCCCCCAAATATCCCTTAATGTAGGGGCTGTCCAGGGAGGCTAGTGATGTAGTTATATGGGATAACAGATTGAAAGTGTAGGAACGAAGAATTTTAAAAGGAGTGTCACTGTTAATCTGTAGTCATAGATAAACCATGCCATTTTTGGATGGACCATTTGAAGAGGAAGGGACAACCATTATCAGATCAGCTGAACCGACGGGGTTCTACACAGCTTCACAGATGCCCTGGCCACCCTCACATTCATGTCACCTGCCGTGCAGAGTCAGCTAAATGAGTTTGTTTCCTTCAACCTAGGGAGTATTTTCTTCTGGTAGGGAATTCTTTAAAGCTGCAATTAGCCTGACCCTATAACTGTGCCTCCCAAACCAGTCACAAGAATTCTTTCCAATCCCAAGGAGGTCAGTCCAGCATCCAGGAAAGTTTTCTGTTATTGTCATTTACCTACCTAGTTCTATTATTCTGAATAGCCGATGACTGATACTTGTGTACAGGATCTGAATCCTCCCCCTTTCAAGTGTTAAAAGTTTGCTAATTTGGAGAAGGGTTAACTTTAGTTGAAGCAGGGACCTTGTTAAGCTCTCTCTCTCTTACTGAAGGCAAGCCCATATTGCTTCTGAGCTAGGGCATTGAAATCCTGAAATTTTGTTGAATCTGATCATAATATATTTAATCCTGGCCAGTTGCCCTCTGGTCAGAAAGTATAATTAGAGGGGCTGCAGATGGTACTGGCAAGATTTCCAGAAGCAGTAGAAACCAGCAGATGACTGCACAGCTATGTGAAATTAAAAACTGTTTGAAGATATGTACCATATGCACACGTAAGAATACATCAGGGAACATGGTGAGCTCTTTGCATTACATGGAAATTAAATGCTATAGGAAATGTGTAAGAAACAATCAGAAAAATAGATTGTAAAGGAAGAGAGAAAACACAAATCAAAATCTTAACTCAGGATATGTGGGTCCCAGACTTATTCAGATGCACTTTGGTTAAGCAAACGTGGAGAAAACAGATGCAAGACATAAAACTCAAAGAAGGCTCTTCATCAAAAGAAAAATAAGTAAAGATTACAATATCTTTTTCTAGGATTCTTAAAAAGTATTAGTCATCCTGTTTGAAATCAGGGAGAGAGACTACATTAGTCTTTTTAGGACAAGCCAAAAGTCTTTATTGTAAGTCAATAGCAAGAACAATGCTATTGTTTTCATTTTATGATGGCTTGTAGAGATGCATGACATAGTAGGAGCAAGGAGAATGATCCTTGAAGAAATTAGTGATAAGAGGTGGATATTAGTTTGCCACAGGGCTGCCAATGCAAAGTACCAGAAATGGGTTAAAACAAGTAAAGAAATGTCCATATCAAGGCATCAGCAGAGATGCTTTCTCAGGGTCCTGCCACGTGGCAAAGCAAGATGGCTGCTTATCTCTGCTGAGGTCTCTGCTTTCCCCTCCAGAATCTACCGTCTCCCAGAGCTCAGCTGTAGGCAACCAGGCACAGGACTTGTCTCTTTCTGGGCCTCCTCGCTCAGTCTCTGGGGCTTCTCGGCCTTTCTGTAGCCATAGGTGAACCTGGAGTCCTCTCTCACATGGTTGGATCAAATATGGCAGAGCTCCCTTTGCCTCCATGTGTGTTTCTCTCTGTGTCTTCATTTATATCAGCTCCAGGAAGAGGGTGGAGCCTCAACCTGAGTCACACCTCACTTTTGACATAGTCCAATCAAAACAATCTCCCATCCACAGGAATGGATTAGTTCAAAAACATAATCATTCTCTTTTTGAGATTCATAAAAGGATTTCAAACTGTCATAAGAGGTAAAACTAGTGGAGAAATGATAGGTCAAAGGAACTTTTCAAAATGACAAAGAGATGTTTGAATGAATTCATGATGTGTGACACAGCAGTTGAGATACATATTGGAATAAATGACCTTTCAAAGTCCCTGCATGTGTTTTTATTGAACAGATTTAAGGGATTCTTTAAAGGATGTCAAGAAAACCTGTTTACCAACTAATTTGGCTAAAATTTCACTTAAAACAACTCAGAGATGGGACCTGTACTATGAAACTGTGTGTCTTTAGGAGACTAATGTTGGGTTTTAAACTGAAACTCTTAGGCAAGATAAATCTTAGGCAAATCCAAATTGTAAAGGAAGAAGTAAAACTGTCTCCATTTTCAGGCAACTTTCAGTTATATATAGACAATCCATAGGAATCCACAAGAAAACTAATAGTGCTAATAAGTGAATTCAAGAAAATGGCAGGGTACAGTATTGACACACAAAAATCAATTGTGTTTCTATACACTAGCAATGAACAATCCAAAGAGGAAGTTAAGAAAAACAATTCCATTTACAATAGGATCTAAAAGAATAAAATATCTAGGGATAAATTTAACAAAAGATATAAAGGCTTAAATACTAAAAACTACGAAACACTGCTGAAAGAAATTAAAGAACTAATGAAGTGGCAAGACAGCCCATGTTTACTGATTGGAAGACAATATTGTAAAGATGTCAATACTACCCAAAGCAATCTACAAAAATCAATGCAATTCCTAACAAAATTCCAGCAGCATTTTTTCTTTTCAAAAATGGAAAAGCTGATCCTCAAATTTATATGGAACTGCAAGGGGCCCAAAATAGCCAAAACAATTTTGCAAAAGAACAAGGTTGGAGAATTCACCCTTCCCAATTTCAGAATGTGTTACAAAGATACAGTAATCAACCCATTGTGGTACTGGCATATAGATAGACAAAGAGACCAATGGAAGAGATTTGAAATCGAGAAATAGACCCACACATTTATGGCCAATTGATTTTTGACAAACATGTCAAGTACATGCAATGAGAAAAGAATAGTCTCTGCAATAAATAATGTTGAGACAACTGGATATCCACATGTAAAAGAATGCAGCTGGACCCCTACCTCATACCAAATACAAAAATTAACTCAAAATGGATCGGGGACCAATTATGAAAGCTAAAATATAAAAGTCAGAAGAAGTTGAATAAACTCTTCTAACTTGATGCCAAAAACAAAACAAAACACAGAAAACATTTTCATCAGTTTCCTGAATAGTGGAGCAATGTAATTTCAGTTTTCATCCATATGTTTGGCATTTTATTGGGTCAGCCGTCTTCTGGTTTCTGAACCATTGGAGAAACTCCTTTTGGTTGTGTAAGCCAATATAACTCCTTAATGAATCAGGGAACAAGCCTATTTTTCACACATTTTCAACAATCTCTGTCCCAGATCAAAAAAAAATTTCTTCCAAAAAGAATTAGTAGTAAAAAGCCCATGAAAGATTTCTCTTGTCAAGTTAGCCTTGCATTAATGGAAAGTAATTGCAGCCTGCCCCAGGTCTGCCTGGTCTGCTACTCTAGGTGATGTTGGAGTTTTAGAGTAATAGTTGATCATACCCTGCTCCTCTCTGAATTCGGAAACAAATCAGGTAATAGATGAGAGAAGGGTCGAGACAAGAGCAGTGGGAATGGCAAAGCTATAGAATTGTCAGAGGAACTTTTCCTTTGGCTAAGGTTATATTTCAAAAGACATTTCTCTAAGTGAAAGTTAATATTAAATTTGAGTTCTGAGAGTGAACTGAATTTTTTTTTTTTAACTGTAAGCTGAAACCATCTCTTTAGGATAACAAAATTGAAAAACATCTCCTAATATGAGCTCTTTAATTTAAACCATTTTAAAGGACTAATATCACACATTTTAATATTCCCTGTCATTATTAGTTCTATCCAAAATACATTTCTCACAGGCCCTTTGCACAATATTAAATGTGCAAAGAAAACTTAGACTCATTTTTAAGTGAGCAGTTTTTCAAGGGTGTTTGGGCCCCACTCTTTTCCTTATAAATGGTAAAAGAGAGTGTCAAGGTGACCTGGAATCCACAGTTCACTCTATAGAATGAATGTTAGAACAGAACTTCTTCCCATTTTTTCCTTGAATTTTGGTATCTGATTCCTTTTTGCAGTGATCCCGTCTATCTTTAATTCCAATTGATGGGTTTATTTCTGCTTCTACAGCATTTCTTTCCACTTGTATATAAATGCCTCATTCATAGTTGATATGCAACAAAGGATTGTTGAATAAATGAATTGTTGAACAAATGATTCTTGGATTTTACTATACCCAAGTTACTGGGAAACAAAAAGATGAAAATCCACATACCCAGTGTAAGAATCTTTAGGCAGTGCTTTTTAATTGGATTAATTTTTCACCTCTAAATTCTTTCTTTCATCTTTTTTCCAGAGATAACTGGAATCCATTTATTAATTTTCCTCAGAGTGTCCTCAGTTATGCTTCCTCCAAAGTCCAACCTCTTTTAAATGGTCGCTACACCCTCCTATGCGTACCTTGGAGCCTTCTTTGAGGAACTAGCCCACAGTTCAAGAGTCACAGAAAGTTCAATAGCTACTTTTCCCTTAAGTACCAAAATCCTTAGTCTTCCCATTCTTTCCACTCAAGAAGTATGAAAGCAGTGTAGAAATAGAGGATCTATAGCAACTGGGATGTTGTATCAGATGCTGCTTTACTAAGTACCTAGGGTTTTGTTTTCACTGTTTATCATATCACCCAAAGAAGGAAGGGAACTTTGAACACTTCCTGAGAATAAATAAGGGTTGATTTGCTATGTATGCTTGGAATGCACAATGGATGAATTCCAGAGATGTAACCATCCTTGTCAGTGGGTGAGAGAAAATGTGCAAGTCTTTATCAAGAAAATATCTGTGATTGGATGTCCTACTAATGCTCACGAGTGCTTCTGTGATTTAAAGCCCACTCTGAAATACAACCTTAAGCACAAATTCTGTTTTCATACATAGGCAAAGATACAGACTAAGAAAAAACTATCTTATCGAGTTTGTATTAATAAAAACTCCACATATCTCCCTTTGCAGACATAGTCTTTGGCAATAATTCTAATTCTGGTTCTAATGTTCTTTAGATTATATGACCTTGGGTGAATAAATACCCTGTAAAGTACCTCAAAAAATCATTTTTGAGATAAAATAAATTCAAAGATATGAGACATTTAGCATCATGTCTGGCATACCAAAGTCATACATTAAATACTAGTTTTCTTTATTTTCTCCCTCTCCATATGCAGCATTTTAAACATATTTTGCACAGAGCTGGAATTTTATATCAACTTTGGGAAAATGTACTTTAATATTTGTGTTTTAAGAGCAGTGTGAAAGAACTTATCCCAGTAGACACACCCCACTTACATAGTGAACAAAAGCATATAACATTGTGTGAAAATAATGGCCAAAGCTGTTTTGTAAGTCTTGAGGCCATGTAAGTATTTCCACACTGAAACACATTGTTCTGTTTCACCTGATCAAAGTGGAGTTCAAAACAAGTGTTCAGAACACTTTAAGATTCTTGAGTGGTCATGAGTTTCAAAAGAAAATTATTGTCTGGATGACATTCCTTCTAATAGTGTACTTAAGAATTAAAGTACATTTGGATGTATTCCAACTAAAAAAATAAAGTCCCTCTGTGAAATGAGGATTCTACCAGTTCTTCTAAGCTCTTTGTGCATATACTCAATAGGATTGTGTGCCATATTTTTGGCATGAGAAGCTGAGGTGAATAATGGGACAAGGAAAAGTGTTTCTCCAGATTTCCGTTTTTTTCCTGGGCGGAAAGGGATATAATTGCGTACTTTTAAAGCTCTTATCACTGTAGTTAAATGATGACATGGTTAAAGGGTTATGTTGGGACCAACATATATGTCTCTTTGGTTATGGCCATGGTTCATTGAATAAAGGCCTTCAAAGAAACTGCCTCCTAAAAGGTGTGAAGTGTCTCTCACTCTTTAAGACTGGCCCACCAGCTAAGAATCCATCTGGTCCATGAGCCAAGTATCCATCTACATTCCAAAGGAAAGGACCATCCTAGATGGGATGGTTAGGTCAGATGTTGTCAGTCGCCTACACAACATTAATTTCCAACCATTCCTCTATTACTTGCAGAAACTGCCTCTTACCAGGAAGACTGAAAACACCTAAAATTTATATTCCTTTGTGCTAGTGCATGGGCATGTGACCCAATTTTGGCCAACGAATTCTAAGAGGAAGTCTTCAAAAACCTTAGGGAAGATTTTTCCTCCAGTTAAAAGGAAATGTGCAAAGATGGCAGAGTAGGGAGCTCAAGGACTCAGTCCTTCCACCAGAACAACTATTGAACAGGTAGGAATTGTCTGAAACAAATATTTTGAAACTCTGGAGGCCAGTGGAACACTGTACAGAATCCATGGAAGAGCAGAGGAAGACGCTGGTAAACTACAGTAAAGACAAGTAAATTGCTTTCTCCACGCAGCTGTTACAAACACCCATCCCCCATTCTGGCGGCAGGCTGCCATGAGGTTCAGCCTCTGGCAAGCTTGTTGGTGACAGAGTGGCATAAAAAATCTTCTTGCCTAAGACCAGAGGTGGGGATAACTGATCACTAATCAAAGCTTTTTATTAGTGACTTTGGAGAGCTGAGGGACTGGCTCTGAGAGTGGCCACTGTCCCAAACCACTTTGGACAAAAAGGCAAAAGAAACTTAAAGATGCTATACTCCTCAGGGCAGCAGGGGACAGTTAGTTGAAGGACTGCATTTGCTTGGAAGGTCAAGAAAACTCAGCTTTAGGGAACTATGGAAGAAGCTTTTGGCACCCTTCCTGATCTCCTCTCCAGGGTACTTTGAAGTAAGTCTTTGCCCCCTTTGTGGGTCCCTGGCCCTGCTGTGACAAGGAAAGACAGACTTGGGAAACTCCTCTCTTGCATACCCCACATCCCAGAATATGCCCTCCAGGTGAAAGCAGCTTGAGACAATGAAGGGAGTATAAGAAACTACAGAGATGGACAGTCTGGGACTTTAAAAATTAAACAAAATGATCTTAAAGCTCAAGGTGATGAAGGAAATACAGAGAAAGAAGTAAAGGATGTCAGGAAAACAATGCCTGAGCGATATAAAGAATCTTAGTAAAGAGAAGTTTTTCAAAGGAATCACACAGAACTATTGGAGTTGAAGAATGCAATAACTGAAATGAAAAATTCCCAGGAAGGTTTCAGCAGCAGATTGGATCAGTTAGAAGAAAGACCCAGCAAGCATGAAGACAAGGCAATTGAAGTGAGTCAGGCTGAGATGCATAAAGAAAAAAGAATTATAAAAATGAAAATAGCTGAAGACATCTCTGGGAAACCATCAAGCATACCAATATATGCATTATGGGAGTCCCAGAAGCAGAAGAAAGAGAGAAAGCAGCAGAAAGAATAGTCATATAAATACTGATAGAGAACTTCCCCAAATTAGCAAAAGACATGGATACACACATCCAGAAGCTCAGAGAACACCAAACAGGATAAGCATGAAGAAAACTACACCCTATCATGTATTTATCACACTATCAAATGCAAAGGACAAGGAGAGGGTTCTGAAAGTTGCAAGAGAAAAGCAATGCATTATGTATAAGAGAAATCTAATTAGTTTAAGTGCCAATTTATCATTGGAAACCATAGAGGCAAATAAGCAGTGGGTTGAAATATTTTAAGTGCTAGAAAGAATCACCTGCCAACCAAGAATTTTATATTCTGCAAGACTTTATTTCAAAAACGAGGGAGCTAAAAAGACATTCCCAGGTATACAAAAGCTGAGGGCATTCATCACCACCAGACCTGCCCTAAAAGCAATGCTAAAGCGAGTTCTTCAGACTGGAGGGAAAGAACATTTGACAGGGGTTCAAAGCAACATAAAGAAATAAAGACGTACAGTAAGGTAACCAGTTGGGTATTTATAAATCCCAGTATTAGTGTGTTCTATTATTTGGTGTGTAACCCCACTTCTTATTTCCTACAGGTCACAAATGCAAATGCATAAAAATTAATGATAAATAAATGATTTCCAACATACAACATACAATAATATAAGTGGTAACAAGAACAAAAAAAGGTGGGCAGACTAAGGGGTGTAGGGAAATTATATGTATACACTATTGAAGTTAAGTTAGTATCAAACCAAATATGGCTGTTATATATTTAGGATGGTAAATTTAACCCTGTGGAAGCATCTAAGAGATCTTGCAGTAGGAAATAGTTTCATAAACTTTACACACCCAAAGCACAAGCAATGAAAGAAAATAGATAAATGGGACCTCCTCAAAATTAAAAACTTTTGCGTTTCAGAGGATTTTGTCAAGAAAGTGAAAAGGCAGCCTACTCAATGGGAGAAAATATTTGGTAACCATCCATCTGATAAGGGTCTAATATCTAACAAATATAAAGAAATCCTGCATCTCAAAAATAAAAAGACAAACAACCCATTTAAAAAATGGGCATGAGATTTGAATAGACACTTCTCCAAAGAAGAAATAAAAATGGCTAAAAAGCACATGGAAAGATGCTCAGCATCACTAGCTGTATTAGTCAGCCAAAGGGGTGCTGATGCAAAGTACCAGAAATCTGTTGGCTTTTATAGAGGGTATTTATTTGGGATAAAGGCTTACAGTTACAAGGCCCTAAAGAGTCCAACCCAAAGTACCATAAGAAGTACTTCCTCACCCAAGGTTGTTGCCACGTGTTGAAGCAAGATGGCTGCAGATATCTGCAAGGGTTCAGGCTTCCTCTTCCCTCCTAATGCTCTGTGGGCCCAGCTTCTTCCAATCTCAGCTTTAGGCTGGAAGTCTCGTTTCTTTCTGGGATCAGCTGCTCTGGTCTCTTCACAAGGTCAGCTGTAAATTATCAGGTGAATGATTCATCTCTCTTCCTGGGGCCGCAGGATCAAAGCTGACAAGTTCTCTCCTCTTTCCTGACTATGGAGCTCTCTCTAGTCCTCTGTGTATTTTGATTCTCTGTCTTCTTGAGTAGCTGTTTATACAGCCCACCAAGGGGGCAGGAACTCAATCCTGCATGCCCTAATGAGGTGGTCGAATCAAAACCTGAATCTTGATTTAATCAAGTAAACATAAAGCCTTTGAATTTAAATCAATCAAATAGTATCATGCCCAGAGGAACAAACTAGTTTACAAACACAATCAATATTTCTTTTTTTGGAATTCATAAATAATATCAAACTGCCACACTAGCTATTAGGGAAATGCAAATCAAAACTACAATGAGATATCATCTTACACCCATTAGACTGGTGGCTATTAAAAAAACAGAAGACTACAAGTGTTGGAGAGGATGTGGAAAAAAGGAACACTCATCCACTGCTGGTGGGAATGTGGAATGGTACAGCTATTGTGGAGGACAATTTGGCAGTTCCTCAAGAGCTAACTATAGAACTGCCTTATGATCCAACAATCCCATTGCTGGGTATGTACCCAGAAGAATTGCAAGTAGGGACATGAACAGATATATGCACACCAACGTTCATAGTGGCATTATTCGCTATTGCCAAAAGTTGGAAGCAACCCAAATGTCCATCAACAAATGAATGGATAAGCAAATTGTGGTATATACATACAAGGGATATTACTCAGCTGTAAGAAAGAATGCAGTATGAACACATGGAACAACATGGATGAATCTTGAAGACCTTATGTTGAGTGAAGTAAACCAGTGATTGAAGGACAAATATTACATGACCTCACTGATATGACTCAAGCAAATTGAGCAGACACACAGAGCTATAGTCTGGATGATAGGTTATCAGGAGAAAAGGGGAGTAGAGGGTGGTGAACTGATGCTCAATATGGGCAAAATCTATGACAAAGTGGAAGGGGGTGGTTGGGGAATGGATGAGGGTGATAGTGGCACAGTGATGTGATTGGGTTGGATGGGGCTGAAATGTGAGGGGGTTGGATTGGACTACCCATGGAACTCAGAGGAAGGCTGGAGGAAGGAGCTGGTGAACTCTGGGGATTTGTAGGTCTGTGGGTAAAACTACAATGGTAGGAATGTTCTTCTCGCAAATATGGCAGGGGAGAGTGACTGGTGCTGGGTGTTAGGGGTGGGGGGATATGCCGGATAGAGCACCACTGGGGCAATGCTTCTATGGAATATGAAAGTGTTCGTCTTGTCATAGTGTATCTCAGTGGGTGGAGAGCCACAAAATAAACAGGAAAATATTAAACTCCCATCCTGGGGAGTCCTGTTATGTTCTCAATTAGAGGGGCAAGAATTTCTTGAGAACATCGGCAGTGCCTAATAAAAGAAAACAGACCGATGCCATCAATATTGCATATAACTATGAACCTTATTCTTCAAAGATTGAAACTTAGTGGTTACCATAAGTTCTGAGGGGAGGAGGAGGGAAGAGTAGAATGGATGGAACATAGGACATTAGAATTGTTCTGCATGATCTTGCAATGACGGATACAGGCCATTTTGAATTCTGTCAAAACCTATAAAAGTGTACAGTGCAAAATGTAAACCATAATGTAAACCATTAACCATGGTTTGTGGCAATGTTTCAGTATTTGTACATCAATTGTAACAAATGTACCATACACACGTAAGATGTTGTTGATGGGGGAGAGGGGGAGGGGGCTGGGTATGTAGGAATCCCCTATATTTTCTATGTGACTTTTCTGTAACTGAAAGTTTCTTTGAAGATAAAGGAAAAAAAATAAGATTCTGGTGGAACATACAGAAGAAATTGTCACTGTATATAAAGATAGATTTTACGGTGATGGAAGAAACACTGAAAAATTTTTATTGTATTTTATTTTTTTATTTTCACCTTCATTTTTTATTTTGTATTTTTGTATTTTATTTGTTTTATTATTATTTTATTTTATTAATATTTTTATTTTTATTTTTTAACTTTGTTTTGGGGGAGGTTTTGGATCGCAGAAGCATCATAACTGTGGCAGATGAGAATAATTGGTGTGGGTATTGATGATGGGAGGATGTGTGGGGAGGGGTGCACCTGGGGCATGCTTTTATGGAATATGAATATGTTCAAGTTGTCATGGGGCATTGTCCTGGTGGGTGGAGACCCACACAATAACCAAAGACTATTGAATTCCATCCTGGAAATCCTGCTACATTCTCTAATTAAGCAGCAAGAATCCCCCAAGTACATGGGCAGAGCCAAGTGAAAGAGGACAGACCATTATGTTAGGCCCTTGATACTGATGGTTGTACTTACGAAGCTCTTCTTGAGAAATTGAAACTTAGCCTAGTATTATATATTTCCTAATAGTTACCTCCTGAAAGCCTCTGTGTTGCTCAAATGTGGCCTCTCTCTAAGCCAAACTCAGCATATAAATGCACTACCTACCCCCGGCATGGGATATGACTCCTGGGGATGAGCCTCCCTGGCACTGAGGGATTCTTACCAAGTGCCAATCAGTGATGCATTTGGAAAAAGACCTTTACCAAAAGGGGGAAATAATAAATACAAATGAGTTTATATGGCAAAGAGATTTCAAAGTGAGTCAGGAGGTCATTCCAGAGATTACACTTATGCACGTCTCAGCAGGATCTCACTGACTACCACAGTAAACAGTGCTTCAGACAGCAGGACTCCTGAGGACTCTGGGGACATCTAGACACTATTGGCAGGGCAGACAATCCCAGGAATTAGGCACCCTATAAGTGGGCCTTACTTTGGAATATATGCTCCCCAATGTAACAGAGTTAGACTCATTTACAATTTCCTTACGTATGATTCTTCTGCACTATACTCATTAAATATATGTCCCAAAGACTTAATGCCAATTGAGCCCTGAATCTCATCAAGAGCTTCAACACCTACTCTCCAGTTCATTGGACTCGCCCAGGACAACAAAAAAAGGATGATGATGGACAATGCCCATCCTAAAATAACAGTATCTACAATTACAGGTAAGACAGTTCCATCCATCTGCCCCATGGGATCTAAGACTCCTCTCAATCAGAAACAGAGTGGGCATCACCATCCCAAAATCCTCAAGATTGAGGAATGAACAAACAGAGAAGGGGAATGCAACTAGGGACTAAAGTAGATATTATTATTCTAGCGATGGAACTTGTATCATTGATATAAAGGCAGTGGCCACCAGAGGTTCTGAGAAGTGGGAGAGGGAAGAATAGGTGAAACATGGGGTACTTTGGAGACACTGAAATTGTCCTATATGACATTGCAATGATGGATACAGGCCATTATACCTTTTGTGAATATCTGTAAAATTATGTGATACAAAGTGTAAACTATAATGTATGAGAGCAGATGTGACTCCAGCTGTTGAATGCCTGCTTCCTACATGGGAGAACCTGGGTTCGGTCCCTGGTGCCTCCTAAAAGCAAAAATAAACAACAAGCAAACAAACAAAAAAACCAACTCAGTAGAGCTGATATGGCTCAGTGGTTGAGCGCCAGCTTCTCACATATGAGGTCCCAGGTTCAATCCCTGGTCCCGGTACCTGAAAAAAAAAAAAAAACAAATAAAAATCTATAACGTAATCTATAGTCCATGGTTAGTAGCAATGCTTCAATATGTCTTCATCAATTGTAACAAATGTACCACATTAATGAAAGATGTTAATAGGGGGAAGTATGGGAGGGGGAAAGGGTAGGATATATGGGAATCCCCTATATTTTTGGTGTAACATTTATGTAGTCTAAAGCTTCTTTAAAAATAAAAAAATTAAATTAAAAAAAAAAAAAGAAAGAAAAAGAAAAAAAAATGTAATCTTGTGGTAACCACAATGAAAAAAGATGAAAAATACATCCAGATAGAAAAGAGATGGTATTCAATATGGTACCACATGAAAAATCAAATAAATATAAAAGTAGGCATTAACAGAATAACTGAGGGACAAAATAGGTATACAATATACAAAGGCTATATAGCAAAATGGCAAAAGAAAGTCCTGTATTATCAGTAGTGAATTTAAATTCAACTCTTAAGTCAAAATGCAGAGATTGACAGAATGGATAAATAGCATGAACCAACTGTATGCTGTTTGCAAGAGAATGGCCTTAAATTCAAAGATACAAAAAAGGGTGAAGGTGGAAAGATGGAAAAAATATACCATGGAAGTTGTAACCAAAATAGAGCTAGGGTAGCTGTACTAATATCAGATAAAATGGACAATAACTCAAAAACAGATACAAGGGACAAGGATGGTCATTACATACTGAATAAATGTAGCAATTATAAATATATATGCACTTAACAGCAGAACTCCAAAATATAACGCAAATACTGACAGATTTGAAGGGAGAAATTGATGGTTCTACAGTAACAGTAGGAGAATTTAATAACCCACTCTCAATATTGGGTAGAACATCTAGAAAGAAGATCAATAAGAAAATACAAGAATTAAATGATACTGTAAACCAACTAGACCTAACAGGCACATATAGAATACTTCACCCAACAAAAACAGAAGGCACATTCTTCTCAAGTACACATGGATCATGCTACAGAAAAGACCATATTTTAGGTCACAAAACAAGTCTTAATAAATTAAAAAATACTGAAATAGTACAATCTATCTTCTCCAACCACAATGGAATAAGCTAGAAATCAATAACATAGGGAGAAATGGAAAGTTCACAAATGTGGAAGAACCAATGGGTTAAAGAGGAAATCACAAGCAAAATTAGGACATTTCTTGAGGCGAATGAAAATGAAAATACAATGTGCAAAAACATATGGGGTGCTGCAAAGGCAGTGGTGAGAGGGAAATTTTAGCTCTAAAGACTTACATTAAAAAAGAAAAAAGACATCAAGTCATAGACCTAACCTCAAAACTGCAAGAACTAGAAAAAGAAGAGCAAACTAAACCCAAAGCAAGTAGAAGTTAGAGCAAAGATAAGTGAAATAGAAAACAATAAAAACAATAGGGAGAATCAACAAAACCAAAAGTTGGTTCTTTGAAAGAACAATAAAATTCACAAACCTTAGCTAGATTGACAAAGAGAAAAAGAGAAAGGATATAAATATTGAAAGTCAAAAATGAAAAGGAGGACATTACTACCAACCACACTGAAATCAAAAGGACTGCAAGAGGCTTCCATGAGCAACCGTGTGCTAATAAATTATGTAACGTAGATGAAATGGACAAATTCTTAGAAACACACAAACTACCTACACCGACTCGAGAAAAAATAGATCTCAACAAACAAATTACTGAGACTGACTCAGTAATCAAAAACCTCCCAACAAAGAAAGCCCAGGACCAGATGGCTTCACAGGAGAATTCTACCAAACATTCCAAGAAGACTTAACTCCAATTCTGCTCAAACTCTCCAAAAAATTGAAGGAACACTCCCAAATTCAATCTATGAGGCCAACATCACCCTCCTATAAAAGCCAGGTAAAGATACCACAAGAAGAGGAAATTATAGAGGAATTTCTCTTATGAATATATATACAACAATCCTCAACAAAATACGAGTAAACTGGATCCAACTGCATATTAAAAGAATTATACACCATGCTTAAGTGGGATTTATCCCTGATATGCAAGAATGGTTCAATATAAGAAAATCAATTAATATAATATACCACATTAACAGAATAAAGAGAAAAAACACACATGATCATCTCAATTGATACAGAAAAGGCATTTGACAAAATCTAGCACCTCTTCTTGATAAAAACACTTAGGACACTAGGAGTATTAAGAAACCTTCTCAAAACAATAAAAGGCATATATGAAAAGCCCACAACTAACATACTACTTAATGGGGAAAGCTTTCCCTCTAAGATCAAGACCAAGAAAAGTATGCCCATTATCATACTTTTATTAAACATGGTGCTGGAAGTTGTTGGCAGATCAATTAGGTAAGAAAAAGAAATAAAAGGCATCCAAATTGCAGAGGAAGAAGTAAATCTTTCCTTATTTGCAAATGACATGATCCTACATAGAGAAAGTACTGAAAAATCCACAAGAAAGCTCCTAGAACTAATAAGAGTCAGCAAAGTGGTGGGGTACAAGATCAATACCCCAAAATCAGTAGAGTGTATATGCATAGGCAATGAAATATCAGAAGAAATCAAGAAAAAAATTCCATTTCCAATAGCAATGAAAAAAATAAAATATCTTGGAATAAATATAATCAAGAATGTAAATTATATACACAGAAAACTAGAAAACATGGCTAAAAGAAATGTTTAAAAACCTAAATAAATGAAAGGCCTTTCCATGTTCATGGACTGGAAGACTAAATATTGTTAATATGCCAATCCTACCAAGGTGATTTATAGATTCAACACAGTTCTAATCAAAATTCCAACAACCTTCTTATCAGAAATGGGAAATTCAATCATTTATTTATGTGGAAAGGTAAGGGGCCCCAAATACACCTTGAAAAAGTAGCGTGAAGTTGGAGGACTCACACTTCCCAATCTGAAAACTTATTACAAAGCCACAGTTATCAAAACAGCATGGTACTGGCACAAGTACAGTCCCATATACCAAAGAATCCAATTGAGAGCTCAGAAATAATCCCTCACATTTATGGCCACCTGATTTTTGACAAGGGAGCAAAGACCACTCAATTGGGAAGGAATAGTCTTTTCAACAATTGGTGCTAGGAAAACTGGATCTCCATTTGCAAAACAAAAAGATGGAGGACCCCTACTTTATACCTTATACAAAAATCACTCAAAATGGATCAAAGACCTAAATATAAGAGACAGAACTATGAAACTTGTAAAAGAAAACATGGGCCTTGTGTTAGGCAATGGTTTCTTAGACTTACACCCAAAGCACAAGCAACAAAATGAAAAATAGATAAATGGGACCTCATCAAAATTTAAAACTTTTGCACCTCAAAGAGCTTTATCATGAAAGTAAAACAACAACCTACACAATTGGAGAAAATATTTGGAAATGACATATCCAGTAATGGTTTACTATCCAGAATATTTAAAGAAACCCTTCAACTTAACAACAAAAAGCCAAACAACTCAATTAAAAAAATAGTCAAAAGACTTGAAAAGTATCTCTCCAAAGAAGATTTACAAATGGCCGCAAACCACATTAAAAGATGCCAAACGCAAATCAAAACCACAATGAACTACCATTTCTCACCCATTAGAATGGCTTCTATGAAAAAATGGAAAATCACAAGTGTTGGGATATATAGAAATAGGAACATCCATTCATTGCTTGTGTTAATTTTAAATGGTGCAGCCATTGTGGAATACAATTTTGTGGTTTGTCAGTGTCAAGCAGTGAATTACCATAAGACCCGGCAATCTCACTACTATATAGATACCCCAAAGAACTGAAAGCAGGGACTCCAACAGATATTTGTGCACCAATATTCATAGTGGCATTATTTACAATTGCCAAAAGATGGAAGCAAACGAAATTTCCAACAACCAATGAATGGATAAATAAAATGTGGTATATACATCCAATGGAATATTATTCAGCCATAAAAAAGAATGAAGTCCTGATACAGGCAACACATGGATGAACCTTGAAGACCTCAGGTTGAGTGAAATAAGCCAGACACAAAAGGACAAATAATGCATGATCTCACTGATATGAAATAATTAGAATACACAAACTCATAGTATCCGAATGTAGAATATAGGTTATAAGGGGATGCGGTGGGGATAGGGAATGGGAAGTTAAGGCCTAAAATGTACAGGGTTCCTATTTAGAGCAAGGGGAGTGTCTTAGTAATGGATGGTGGTGATGGCAGCACTTTGGGAACATAAATAACATCACTGCACTATATATACCCGAATGAGGTAAAAGGGGAAATGTTAAACTGTATATATTATAACAGAATTTAAAATTTTTTTTAAATCCATGGAACTGTACTACTTGGTGAGCCCTAAATTAACCAGGGACTATAGTTACTAGGACAATTATAAAAATATGCTGTCAGCAATTGTAACAAATGCTCCACACCAATGCAAGGTGTTAATGATAAGGTGTTACATGGAAATCCTGTATTTTATGCATGATTGTTCTGCTAACCCACAACTTCTCTAAGAAAGAAAGAAAAAACACCTGTGCAATAAGAAACTGCTCTTCTTTCTTTCCTTTGAATGCATCTGTGTGAAGACATGGTATGTGGAAATGCAGCAGTCATTTACATCTGATGGAGCAAAATCTGAAGGTGAAGGTCAACACTCTGAGGATGACCCAGCAGAAAGAAGATGGAAAGCCCTTCATCCCTGATGACTTCATCTTAGTTCCAGACCTCTTGTTAAGAGAACTTATAAATGTCCTTATTGTTTGGGCTACTTTAATTGAGTTATACTTTACTTACAGCCTAGCACATTCCCACTGACACAATAGTTCTTGTCAGAGGGAGAGAAAGTACTCCAATTAAAGCTGGCAAAGCTTGAAAAAAGACTAAGTAAGGGACTCCCCATGTGGTGTGACTGAAAAAAAGCTGTTGAAACATTAACCCCTTTCCACTTAGCATTCTTTACCTAAAACTCACACCATTAGAGGCTTGATGATAGTCATTCATTCCACAAACTTTAACTTCCATGTGTAGGGTTGTCAGATAAACATTTGGGACATATCCATACTAAAAATATATTCACTGTTTATCTGAAATTCAAATTTAACTGAGCATACTATATTTTCACTTGCTAAATCTGGCAACTCTATGTGCCCTGTCCTGTGGTAGGCTCTGGGGGTACAGGCGTAAATATAACACACCATTTCCTACTTCAAGGAGCTCATCTTCTTCAGAGACTTTAGTAAATCTAATGTGGAAAACCTCTGCCTTGGAAACTCTCTGTTTTAACCCCACATTCTACAGACCAGGAAACTGAAGCCTGCAGAGATAATGTAATTTGCCCAAAGACACACAGCCTCTCAGAGGCTAAGGCGGAACTGTATCGAACTATATACCAGGTCTCAGGGTTTTTTCCAGGATACTGGCAACTGTTGCCTATTTACCTCACTCCTGTTTCTAAACACTCTGTTTCAGAAAGAAATGGGAGGCAAATTTAGTTCGACTTGGTGGAGAGGCGGTCGTTATATATAAGTGGTCCGAATTCCTTTGATGAGGAAGAGTATTTTGGATGAGAGAGATAAAAATGTGGAGCAAGAAAATCCTATCTACATAGATAGGACTATATTGCTTAATAAACTTTTCCAAATATTCTTTCCTATAGGTGATTATGTTCATATGTGTATGTGTGTATATCTACGTATATGATCTGTATAGTCAATATATAGCTCATTATATACAGCTCATATAGGTGACATATAGCTGAAAGCTACATCGTGATTTGCTATAATTTGCAAGCATTAATGAGTAAAACTACCTTCCTTTATTTTTCTTCGTATTTTGATCAAGACTGTCAAATCCCCAGCCTCTGTAAACAACGAGCTTAGTTTGAAATTTAAAAATGGTAACATGGTAACTTGACAGTAGATAAGTCATTATGCCCCCTGAATTAAGGCTGCATAAAATTTAATCCTTTCTGGGCAGGCAACTATATATCACCTTTTCAATTCATAGATCACCAGGAAAGAAGGCTCAGAACTTTGTCTAGAAACTTTTCCTTTTTACCTAATCCATATCTCAGTCCAAATCGTGTGATTCTTTCACTAGAGAAGATGGAAACCAGATTAAAGAAATTCTGCATAGATCTTAATCTAGCACGGGTTGCTTGTCAGTCTTCTCTTCTTGGTTCCCATAATCCAAATCCAATTGTAATAAATGTAAATAATAGAGAAATTTTTGCTCTAATAAAAATATTCCCAAAATGTGTTCCTAGAACATTAGATTTCATTCTTAAAATAATGGCGTGAAATTTCAGGATACATGGAATAAATTGAGATGCTCTATGGAATTCCTTTTAAAGGACTGTGACATGGAATCTCAGTTCTTCAGACCCAGGCATGCTCAGCCAGGACTCCCGGTGGTGACGTACTGAGTCTTTAAAGGCCAGAGCGGTGGACTGTCCACCCTGCGGCATGCTTGCTCCTGCTTGTGGAGCGGTCCATCAGGGAAACAAGCACGCACAACTGTCCACAAATAACAGCTCCCAGTCCCATGCTTCTCTCACCACAGGCAGGGAAAATCTTTGTGAAAACGGAAAGAAGCTCCTGATTGAAACAAGGTTGAGCACTGCAGCTTCAGCTTTTCAGGTGATTCTCCTCGGCCTCCCCCTCCAAGCTACCTTCACTTTGGCTATTTCCAAAACACAAATCTATTCTCAAAAGACAAGATCTACCCTTCTGAGGGGAGTCAGAAGGAGGTGTCACAAAAGATATTTTTTCAATTGCATACATTCTTCATGCTCCTTGATTTTTAAAACAAATGGTATTATCATCTAGTCCCGCCTGCGTAGATGAGGATATCATCCCATGATAAGGACTTCTGCATTGGAAATGTGAAAAGCACACCCTTGAGATCTACCTACGGGATGGTGGACTCTGTCTCACCTGCCTGGGCATGTCCTCCTGAATTGAGGTCACAGTTACGCAAATGACATTCCAGACATTTTTCTCTCCCTGAATTAAAAAAGGCAGCTCAAGCTTCTCTTCCTCCCATTGGTTAGGAGCTCTGACACTGGCACCTGGAGAGCTCTCCAGTCCTAGAATGGAACTGTTGCTATTCACAGGACCTGTGTGAAGACAGGAATCCTCCCCCCCTGCCTCTCCGCACCACTGCCCTCTGAGTCAGCATGACTCAGCACTTAAAACCCATGTGACCTAAATGGGGATTTTCTTCTTGAACTTTGATTGATTCCAGAAGAGTGGCATGCCTTAAAATGTTGACCATTTACTGATTAACTGAGAAGATAGAATTCCCCAAACCGTGAGGTAAAGTTTGAAGCTAAAATTTCAACACAGGAAAGCTGTAACAAGAAACAAATTCTCTTGGGATCCCTGACATCGCTGAGCTTTTTATGTCAGATCTTAGCTCTAGATATTGGAATTATTATATACCACATCTTTCGGGTATTTTTTCTTCTTCTTTCCCAAGACATGCTGTCCATTGGAAAGCAGTTTCTTCCTTATCAGGCCTAATTATTAAAACTATGAAATATTTGCTGATGAAAGTCTACTATTTCATAGTTGTAAAGATATTAATACTGTTAAACATGTGGGAACAGGACTATTCAAAATGTGACTGAGCGCAAGATGTGAGGTATGCTTACAGCTGAGTGTGTTTTACTGAAGATAGTATTTCAACCATGATTGCAAATGGCACTCTTTGACCACTCCATTTTATGCTGAACAGTGCGAGCTGCCAGCTTGGATACTCCTCCTTTCTCAAGGGATTAAAGAGAGATAAAACGTGCCTTGTTCTTTAATATACCATAAGAGCGAGTAAGAATATGCAGGAAGAAGTAGGAATGGGAGAGGGGTCAGATGAGGCTATTTGAATGAGAGTAGAAGAAAAACTAGTGTTTGTTCAGGGTAGGTAAATGCCACCCCCCAGGGTTTCCATCAAAAAATTCAGTTCCTTTATATCCTTACCTAGAATTAATAGTTATTTTAGTATTTCTTAAAATTTCTATCTTTTTTCCAACCATCTATATGTCCTGTTGCCAACAGCAACCCCAAAGACATGACAAAATAAGTAAGCCTCCGTAAGTTCAAGATAAAAATTAGTTAGCCATTGTCATCCTACCCAGCTTCCTTACAGAGCTATGTTTAATTCTGTCGTTGATATACTTATATAAAGCTCTTTTAGAATCCACTTATCCCATAAAAAGTTTAGGTCATTCAATCGAGGAGAACAAAACTGTTTGCTTTTTGATGAAATTTCTCATTGACTTTTGTTGTTCTAAGTACGTGTCCTGTCCATTTGCTACAGCTTAATTGTTTTTCTTTTAGAAATTAATCTTTTCTAGTGAGGGCTCTACAATATTGTTCCAAGTTAGCTTTATGTTTTTGTTACCTTTAGCTTATATTCAAGTAAATTGGGATGGAGAGCTTTCTCAAAGTTAGTGTTACTATCACTAAGTTCTATTTACTGATATCTCTCTTTAACTAATGAGTATTTAACTGGTGAATAAATGCCAAGTGAAAACTATTCTGACAAGCTTGTAATGCCACCTAGTGGCGATCGACAAAATATCTTCCCCCGGGTGATTTTCTTTCTAAATTTCAAAGTAGGGCCTTTATTCTTGAGAAAGTAGCCTGAGCTACATACCAAGAATTATTGGTTAGTATCACTGAAACTTCAAATAAAGCCATGATAACATTTCTAACATTGGTGCAGTCTTGGACAAAATTAATTTACCATCTTGTGTCCATCTGTTTGATGGATGGAGCCATTACTGTTGGAACAAAGGGTGAACTGCTCTAAATAATAATTCAAGGTACTCAGTTCATTTTCCTATCAGTATACTACATATCTCATGCTTACTATCTGGGGGATATAAGGATAGTCACTTATCTTGAATACCATAAGTAATAAGTGATATTTGTAAAACATTTTACTATGTAGGAATGCATATTTCATTCATCAAATCCTAACAGCTACCTTGTGAACAGGGTGGAAGTTACTGTTAAGTAAAATAAAATGATCACCTGCATTGCACATTGCTGGGAGGGACCCCTTTCCAAGAAACGATTTTCCAGAAGACAAAAACGATTGACCTATAGGGGCTTTCTGAGAAAATGGAACAATAGGATTCATCCTACAGAATTGCAGATCAGCAGCACCTGGTGATAAACCAGTTTCAGTCCAGAGGAGAGAGTGTTTCAGAATGGACAAGCACACCAAACTAACCAGTGTATATCTACCCGCTCCCCACTTTGTCACACTCTCCCCATGTAAAATGGAAACAATGCCAGCAAATCAGGACATTTCCTCACTCGCTTCTGTATTTGCCCTATGTAAGCTTCCCCTTTGTGGAAGTTCTTTCCACTTTAGGTTTGGCACTGCCCAGTTTGTGAATCATTTGTTGCCCCCACCCCCACCCCCACCCCCACCCCCACCCCCAATTTTTTAAAAAATGACTCAGTCTATCTTTGACAGTACTCATATTACACAAAAGGGAATTAAAGTTAATGAAAACTAAATGACATGATCAGAGTCAAATAGTTATTACAAAAACTATTTTGTAATATGTTTTCTAGATCTAAGCTCAGTGACTCAATAAACCAGCAGTATACTTGAAGAGTGATACTTCATGACAAAGGACAGCATTTCCCAGAATTTCAGGAAAAGCTCCACATTTGCTTATCTATTAAAATCTTTTGATAAAAATCAACTCCCATCACTGATAACAAGAAAATCTTAATAGGGAGTAAAATGTTACCATCACAACATGACAAAGATTATATAAAGATAAATAATGGTGAAACATTAAAATTATTTCCAATTACATTCAGTAATAAAACTGGTATTTCTGCTGTAATTGCTTTTAATTCAACAACGTACCCTGAAGTCTGAGGCAATGAAATGAAGTAAGACAAAATAAAGATATAAGAGATATAGATAATATGATTGCTTACCAAGAAAATCCAAAAGAATGAAGCAAAAATAATTATCAGAATTTATAAGATATTTAAGAAACAGTACTAGATACAAGATGAACATAAAAAACCATAGCTTTCCTATACAATTAGGAAGCATAATAGGAAAAAAACCACAATAATCCCATATACTATAGGAAAACACACACACACAACAATCCCATATACAATAGGAAAAAAAAAAACACTGGAAATATACAAAAAGCAAAAAAACAAAGCAAATTATGGTGGGTTGAATTATGTACCCCAATTTAGACATGTTCTTAGTCTTAATCAATATCCCTGTGGGTATGAACCCATTGTAAATAAAAATTTTGGAGATGTTATTTCTAGATAAGATGTGGTGATAGGGAGTCACCAAATTCAAACTGTCAGTTACCAAAACACAATATAAAGCTGCATAATTAAAAGATTATGATATTGGTGCAAGACTAGATCAGTAGATAATGGAACAGAGAGTCCAAAAACACACCTAGCTAATGATAAAGATAGAAAAGCAAATCAGGGGATAAGAATGGTTTGTTTATAAATGGTGATAAGCTAACTGGCTTTTCATTTGGAAAAATAATGAGATTAGAACTCTAATTTCAAACATTAAAAAGTGTAGTAGGGATGCAGATGTGGCTCAAGGGATTGAAATCCCACCTACCCACATGGGAGGTCCCAGGTTCATTTCCTGGTGCCTCCTAAAGAAGACAAGTAAGACAGCAAGCTGATGGATGGGCTGGCATGGTGAGCTGACGCAACAAGATGATGCAACAAAGAGACACAAGGAGGAAAAACACAATGAGAGACACAATAAAGCAGGGAGTATAGGTGGCTCAAGCAATTAGGTGACTCACTCCTACATGGGAGTTCCCAGGTTCAGTTCCAGGACCTCCTAAAAAAGAAGACGAGCACACAATGGACACAGCAAGCACAAACAACGAGGGGGGAGGAATAACTAAATAAAAGTATAGGTAGATTAAAGAGACAACACACAACACAAACACACACAGAGAACAGAGAGGGCGTTAGAGAGTGAATAAGCATATTTTTAAAAAATAATAAAATATTTTTGTCATTTTGAGTGAAGTTTTTCCTAAGCAAGATGCATCTTAGAACCTATTCATTCATTCAACACTATTTTTGGAACACTTACTACATGTAGGGCATGATTGCAGGTCCTGGGATTAGAGAAGGGAATAAGACACACAAAAATCCCTGCCCTCATGAAACTTATATTCCAGGGAGAGGAGAAAGACAATCAGCAAAACAAATCAGTACAAGTAGTGATATGTTAGGAGACAGTGCTAGAGAAAATAAAGGAGGGTGGTGGCAGATAGAGACAGCGTATGGTGGGCTGCACTTTTAAATAAGGTGCCAGAGAAAGCCTCCCTGAGGAGGGATACCTGAAAAAAAGGCTGAAAGAGGTGAAGGAACAAATTATGCATGTCGTGGGCAGAGCGTTCCAGGTAGAGGGGAGAGCAGAAGAAAATGCCTCCAATGAGACCATGCCTGGAGAGTCTGATTGTCCACAGGGACACCAGTACGGCTGGGTGCAGAAAGCTAGGACAGAAACAGGAGAACATGCTAGAAAGAAAAAGCTGCAGGGGATTTAAGGTAGGGCCTTGTAATCTGGCGTAAGAGCTTTGGCTTTTATTCTAAGTAAGATGGGCAGCTTTTGAAGACTGTTGAGCAGAAGTGACATGATCTGATTTTCTGCTTTAAATGACTCCTCTGACTGCTCGGTTGAGAAACTGAAGGGTAGTTAAGAGGCTATTCTGAGTAGCCAGACAAGAGTTTTGTGACTTGGACAAGAGTAGAAGGAGTCAGAAGTGGTCAGAACCTGGATATACATGAAGGTAGAGCCAACAGGATTTGCTAATGCAAATATGGGGATTTTCCTGACATTTCAATTACAATTTTGAAATGAAATGCCGTAGAAATTTAAAAGACGAGAAACAAACTGAGAAAAATATTTGCAACAATTTAGCTCAAATATCACTTCCTTCATATTCCTTGAGAGGTCTTCCTTGATAGTCCTAACTTTGTTATTTCATCTCAATTGTTATTCCCTTTATTCAGAAAAGTTAGCTCATCTTGGAATTATACATCAATTACTGTGGCTATTCTGTTAGCTTTTCATTCATTTCTCCTCTTTTATAAGAATATACATTCCATGACATGAACTCTGTTTTGCTTTACCAGCTACCTTTTTGCCAAACAATAGCTCAAAAATTATTTATTGAACAAATGAATAAAAATGAACCAAGACTTCACATAGAACTACAATTAAGAAGAAAAAAATAAATAAACAACCCCACAAAAATAGGAAAGAGCTATGAACAGGTGATTCCTACAAGAATGCCAGCCAATAAACCAGTGAAAAGCCCTCCTCTCCCTGTAATAGAAAAAACACTTTTGTAATTACCAATAACATGAATGGGAATAAGCTAGGTTTCTTCCCAGTCACCTCATGATCTGAGGAAGGGAGGTTGAGGCAGGCAAATGCCAATGCAGGAAAGGATTGAACTATGATGTATCATATAAAGAAAATATCAGTCTGATAAGAAGGGATATGGAATGGAATGCCCTCTTTTCCATTCCCAGGTGATGAGGAGGTAGTAGGTCAGAGGCAAGGAAAACCAAGCCCTAGAGAATCACGTTATGACTTCTCTAACTGGCTCTAAACCCAGAAGTCATGAAGTTAGTTCAATTGAAGGGAAAAACCAATGCAGAAGGGCTTTTGTGCCCCACACCCAATCTGGAGATCTCTGTGTGGTGGTGATGGGGACTGGGCGAACCTAGATACAACCCAAGAAAAAGTGTCAGGGAAGTGTGGAATTAAATAAGATTGCGTTTGTCATAAAAAAGAAATTGAGACAAATTGATGTCAGTTATAAAAGGCTAAGTTATGTATTTCATGGCCTGAGACTCACACCTAGTACTTATGTGTGTAAATGAATATGCAAATGAATAGATAAAGCTCTAGAAGGACAAAGACCAAAAGGCTAACAGAGTCTGAGCCACCTCATATAATCGGGCAGGCCCCATTCATGTAGACTATGATATTTTTATTCCATTTATTTATTTTATTCAATATTGATGAGACTGTCAAATAGAGATTAGGTGCGCTGGCTCTGAAGCCAATCTGCCAGGCTTCCAGTCAAGCTCTTCCATTCACTAGCTGTATGACACTGAGTAGCCTCTTTGTACCCTAGTTTCCTTAAGAAAAATGCAGATAATAATATCGGCTATCTCATGGCATTGTTATGAGAACTAAATAGGTACCTGTCAACTGTTAATGATGTTGAATTTTAGTACTTTGTACTTTGGGAAAATGTATTTTCATGTTACTTTTATACATTTTAAAACAAAATGAATTTATATTAAAGCTGAAAAGAAACCCAAAAGCAGAATATAGACGATACCAATTCAAAGTAATTTTTAGACAGCATCAAACAAATAGCCCTCAAATAAAGAAAACAAGAGAGTGCCAGTGACTGTTGCTAGGTCTGCAGGAGTGAGAGATTTAGGAAGTCTTGAAGATTAAATAGGATTTGGATTTGGGGGAAAAAAACAGGTTTTATTGTTAAAACATAGTGGCTAGTGAGGGAAGGCACAAAGGTCCAAATGCCAAACATGCTTTTGAGAGAGTAGATCTCCTTAATTGTAGCGGAGGATTTGGTTTAGATAAGGGTGAGAGATTAGAGAAAGCAGGTAGGGTTAAATCACTCCTTGATAGCTTTCCATCTCACCAGTGAGGGTGGCTTCTTCCAGGAGGTGATCCTTGAGCCACTGCTGGGTTTTGAGCAAGATTTGCCATGGATGGTCTAGCAGTGGCATGTAGATGGATCAGAAGGGAGCAGAACGGATTAGGAAGCATTTTATCAACGCAGTCAATACTGAGCACTTGAAGCACGTGGTTTCCTATTAACACAAGAATAAAAGCAAAGAAAACAGTCCATGTCCCTCAGAAAAATGAGATCTCCGTAAACCCCGCATAGCCAGGAGCCTCTGTCCGTGTCTGCCTGTGGGTGGGTCACTTGCTAAGGGCTTCTGGTGGTTTTGCTCGCGTCTGTGTTCTCTCTCCCTCAAGACAGGGAGCATGTCACTAAGGACTGGAGTCACCTTTCCATTTACGGTCCTGCCCAAATGGTACACCTGATAAATGTTAAGGCCCTCCTGACTCAGCGAGTTAGCTAAAACCCCATGAAATACGTGGCATTTTGACCTTTTGGAATGAGGTTTCACGTTAATAAAGCTTTACACCCTGGTTTCCATCGCGTTCCATTCTCTTGCTTACTATGCAAGTTTAGAAAATACCCAGGTTCCCAAGACATGGTTTTCTTCTGCTATCAGAGGTGATAACCTTAATGTCAGTTCTACTGTAATTAATGTGCAACTGAAGGGCTGAGCAGTGAGGCAACAAGCCTCACACAAGCGGAGGGGCTCAGAAATTAAAATTATATCCCAAACCCAAATATTTGCATATAATTCTCTGTTCCTTGGAAAGAACAATGAGGACTCACATTCTGGGAAACAAAAACCAGTACAGAGGATGCTATACAATTGATTTTGTAGTCAACATTTTCTTTAATATTACTTTATACATTAATAATGCTTGTTTATTGGGAAAAAAAATTTTTTTCAGAAAACACAACTGAGAAAAAGACCAGAAATCATAAAATTACCACTAATAGGTGATTTACAGCCTTCCAGATATTCCCTTATGTATAATTTTGTCAAAAGTTGACATATATATATATATATATAATTTATATTCTCCTATTTAACCTGTTTTTTCCACTACATATATAAAGTCCTTTGAAACATTATTATTCTTAATAACTGAAGTGAATTCTGTTTTCCCTCTAAGCAAACTCTTCCTTTATGGTAAACATCCGATTGTTTCGACTTTTTCATCAGTATATAAACTACTGCAATAACATCCTTCAGTGAACACCCTCACACTGTGCTTAACATCAAAACTTTAAAATTAGAATTACTGCGTGCTAGGATACACGTTTCTAAGGCTATTGCCTAGGAAGTTATACTAGTTTACACTTTAGAAGCCGCTCTACAGGGGAGCCATGGGTCCTCCTGCAGCCTGCCTCCCTGACACTGGGACTCTACCAGCGACATCGATCTAGCCCAGTGAATCTCACACTTGTATGTGAAACACAATCACTTGTGAGTTTCCTTTCTCTTTCCTTCCTTCCTAAATACAGGTTACATCCGCAAACTCCTGGCCTACTGAATTTGAGTCTCTGAAATGGTGACCTCTTGTGGCCATTCCAAAGATGGGCACCAACAAGCCCTCCTTTCACTCCCCTGCACTTGCCACATCTACCCACACAGAGGTGGCGTCTGTTCCTCCTATTCCTGACTCTGGGTGGGCTTTGTGTCTCGTTCTGACCAATAGTATAAGCAGAAGTACCCCTGTTAACAGCACTGGGTGTAGGCTTTAAGAGGCCCGGCAACTTCTACTTTACCAGAGCCCCGAGTGGCCATGTAGGTCACCCCGATGGAGAAAGGGGGAGAGACTTCTAGACCTGCCAGGCATCCCTACTAAGACCCAGATATGTGGGTAAGCCTGTCTTGGATGTTTCAGTCCCAGCCAAGCTCTCATGTGAAATCAGCCAATGAGTGATCTCAGCGGAAACCATGTGGAATAGAAGAGCCGTCCACATGCGCCTACTCCACCACAGAATTGTGAAAAACAATGAAATATTATTATTTTAAACCATTAAGTTTAGGAGCAGAGGTAGTTAAGATACCAATCATCTGGAGTTTAAAAAGGCTCTGCAGGTGATTTTTCATGCACATTCATGGAAAACACTACTACTCTCGAGCCTGATAAATATTTCTTGAGTTTTTCTTAGTACTATCCTGATTTTCAGTTGGGTTTATGGCCATCTAGAATTAAGTATATATTTCCCAGTCTTCCTTGCGCCCAATATTACAATCTAAGTCCTAGTCAAGAGACAAAGAATTATTATGTGGGACTTCTAGGTGTGTCTTAAGTGTCTTTACAGAGAAGGAATGCATTCTTCTTCCTTTTTTTCTGCTGGCTGGAATAATAATATAATGACTGAGGCTAGGCAGCCATGTCAGACCACGAGGCGCTACAAAAGTATTGCAGTACTATAAAATAAAGAGAGTTTGGCCCTTGATAGTTGTCCAGCTGCCATAAATACCCTGGACTGTCTAAGCTTAGACTCCTTTTATGAGAGACAGAAACAAATTTTTATACTGTTTGAACCAACAGTAATTTGGGTTTCTCTGGTACATGCAGCCCAAATCAATTCCTAGCATTTTCCAAAATTAATGAAAGACAATAAATTGTAGTTCCAAAAAAGGAATCCAAAAAAGGCTAAAGACCTCTCCCTATAACCCAGAAAGCAATCATTGTAGAACTGCTGAAATCAAAGATAAGAGAAAAAAGAGTTAAAAAGAAACATACATGCAGAGGAACAAAGATAAAAAATAAAAGCAGACTTTTCTTAAGAAACTATGCAAACCATAAAAGTTTAGGGTTACATCTTCCAAGCAATTAAAGGAAAAAACTGTCAACTCAGATTCTTTACCAAATGAAAATATATCCCAAAAATCAAGATGCAATAAGAGCTAATTTTTACAAACAGAAGCTAAACGAATTCATTTCCAAAGACCTTCACTATAAGGGTGCTAAAGGAAGTTCTTCCAGTTGAAGAAATATGATATCAGATGGAAATTTGAATCTACACAAAGAAAAGATCAAGCTAGTAAAAATTAAGGTAAATTAAAAGACACATTTTCTTATTTTTAACCATTTTAAAAGATAATAGACTGTCCATAGCAAATACAGTAAAAATGTATTTTGGTGTTTATAGCATATGCAGAAATAATATGTATAACCAAAATAGCACAAATATTTGGAAGGGGAAAATAAAAATTGTACAAGAAAACTATTGTACATTCTTATACTATATGTGAAGTAGTACAATATTATTTGAAAATAGACTCTGATAACTTAAGGAGTACATTAGAAACCCAAAAACAGCCACTGAAAAAATAAAACATGAAGTATAAGTAATAAACCAATAGTAGGGACAACATGAAATCATAAAGCAATTTATTCAATTAATCCAAAAGATGGCAGAAAAAGAGGGAAATGGGAACAAAAAAAACGATAAGTCAGAGAGCAAACAACTGGCAAGTTAGTAAGTTTAAGTCCATTTGTATAAAAACTGCATTAAATGTGAATGGCCTAAACACTCCAATTAAAATGCAGAGAGAAAAAAGAAAATCCAATTCTATGCTGTCTACAAAAAGCAAAATGACAGAAAAAGTTATATCATGCAGTCACTAATCAAAATAAAGTTAGCGTTGCTCAATTAATATCAGATTAAGTAGACAGAATAAGGAATATTGATTGCAATAAAGAGGGACATTACAGAATGATACAAAAGGGTCAATTCATCAAGAAGATATAACAGTCCCAATGTTTATGCACCTAATAACAGAGTTTCAAAATACATGAAGCAAAATTTGATAGAATGGAGAAGAGAAATAGGCAAATCCACAATTATAATTGGAGACATCAACACTTTTCTCTAATCCACAGAACACTTAAACAAAATTAGACCTAAAAAACACTATCAACCAATCTTCCCTAATTGATGCTATAGAACACTTATACAACAATAGCAGAATACTTATTCTTTTTGAGCATTCACCAAAATAGATCATCTGTGCTGTAAAACAAACCTCAAAAATGTTTTAAAAATTGATGCAAATGCAAAGTATGTTCTCTGATCACAACAAAATTAAACTAGAAATAATTCCAGAAATATATCTGAAAAAAGCTCAGATATTTAGAAATAAAACAACATAACTTCTAATACCCATGGGTCAAAGAAATTAGAAAATATTTTGAATGACAATGAAAATAAAACATGAAAATTTATGGGACAGAGATAAACTAGTACTTAAAAGAAATTTTATTATATTAAATTCTTATATTGGAAAAAAGAAGAAAGGTCCCAAACCACTAATCTAAGCTTATATTTTAGAAACTAGAAGAAAGTACAAATTAAATTCAATGCAAGCAAAAATAAGGACATATTAAAGATCAGAAATCAATGAAATTGAAAAATAGAAAAAATATACGGAGAGCAAAAGAAACCAAACCTTGGTTCTTTGAAGTACACAAACTACAAAATACTCTCAAATAAAAAGAGATAACTTGAATATATCTCTATCTATTAAATATATTTAATTTGCAATTAAAAATTTCCCCACAAAGAAACTCCAAGCCCAGATTGCTTCACTAGTGAATTCTACAAAGCATGTAAGGAAGAAATAATGCCAGTGCTATGCAAATTTTTCAGAAAATCAAAAAAAGCAAAGTGTTTGCTTTCCAAATAAATTTATCTTAACAACATTACCCTTGTACCAAATCCAGAAAGTGACATAACAAGAAAACTAGGGAACACTATCCCTCATGAACATAAATGCAAATATACTTAAAGTATTCATAAACCGAATCCACTATAGAAGAAGAATACCTCATGACCAAGGGTAGTTTATTCTGAAAATGTAAGATATGTTCAATACATAAAAATCAGTCAATATAATTTACAACATTAATAGGCTAAAAGATAATATGTATATTAGCATGACAATAGACACAGAAGCATTTGACAAAGTTCAACACACATTATAACATTAAAAAAAAAAATGTCTCAGCACACTTATAATAGAAGACAATTTCCTCAACCTCGTAAAGGGATATACAAAATAACCCTACAACTAATTTCACACATCATATTGAGAGACTGAATAATTCCTCCATAAGATGGGAACAAGGCAAGGATATTTGTTTTCATCACTCCTATTCAACATTGTACTGAGGGTCCTAAACAGTTCAATAAGGTTTGAAATAAAAGAAATAAAAGGCTTCTGAATGGAAAAGAAGAAGCAAATTTGTCTGTAATTACGAGTGACATAATAATTTGCAAAGGAAATCCCAAAGAATTTACAAAAAACTTCCTAGAAGTAATAATTGAGTTTAGCAAGTACTTGAGGTAAAAGATCAATGAACAAAAATGCATAGTATCTCTATGCATTGAAAATAAAATATTGGAAACTGAAATTTTTAAAATGAACCAGTTACAATAGGATAAAGAACATGAAGTATTTAAGGAAAAGTCTAATAAATTATGTGAAAAAATTTATATGCTGGAAGGTACAAGTATTGAGGAAATTAAAGTGAACTAAACAAATGGAGAGTTATACTCTATTCATGATTCAGAAGACTCATTGTTGTTAAAATATCAGTTTTCCTCCAATTAATCTAAAGATTGGGCACAATCCAAATGAAAGTTCTAATAGGAGCTTATGTAGTTATTGGCAAGCTGATGATTAAAAAATCTATCTGGAAATAAAAGCCAATATAAACAATTTTGTTAAAGAACAAAGCTGAAGGGCTCACCCTACTTGATTTCCAGAGTTACCATAAAACTACAGTAATTAAGACAATGTGATATTGACATAAAGGTAACATAAAGACCAATAGAATAGAATAATGAGCCTAGAAGTAGACCCAAGCAGGCAAAGTAAATTTATTTTTAACAAAGGTCTTCATGCATTCCAATGGAGAAAGGGTAGTCTTTTCACAAATGTTGCTGAAATAATTGGACACCCACATGGAATAAAATGAACCTTGATCAGATATAAAAATTAACCCTAAATGGGTCATGCTCCTAAATGAAAAACCTAAAGATCCTAGACTTCTATAAGGAACTATAGGCAAAAATCTTTGTGATCTTATGTTAGGCAAAAATTTCTTAGGACACTCAAAACATAAATCATGAAAAAAAATATTAATAAATTGGACTTCATCAAAATGTAAAAGTTCTCTTTTCTAGAATATTAAGAAACAGAAAGACAAATCACATTGGGGGAAAAAAAAAGTTTAAAACAATAATTGATAGTCTTGGTTTGCCAGTGCTGCTATGGCAAAATTCCACAGATTTGTTGGCTTAAACAAAAGAAATTTATTGTCTCAGTTTGGGAGGCTAGAAGTTCTCTGAAGACCATCACGATCAGTGGTGGCTTCCCAGCAATCCATAACACAACCTCTTCCTATGTCACATAGTAATTAGTCTCCTAATGTCCCCTCCTCTCTCCTACTTCCATGTCCAAATTTCTTTTGTTAATAAGGAATCTAGGTCCGGGGGCCAAGATGGCGTTAGTGTAGGAGGGCGCACACTGCAAGCTCCCAGAGCAAGGCGGATTGTGGACAGGGTCCTGCCCGGGGGTCTGTGCTGTGCACGAGTGGAGTGAGAAGCTTGGGACATCTATCTGCGTGGATCAACGGCGTGGATGGAACGGTAGAGATTCGTGAGTTTTAAGACTGCCGGTGGTTGGCACAGATGGCTGAACCCCGTGGTTAGGGAGAAAAAATAAATAAAATGGCCACTTGGAGCTGCGAGTGGGGCGAGAAAGTTTTATTGTCTGGGGATCTGGCTGCCTGGAGCCCCTTGGACCTTGTGTGAACAGAACAGCCGGAGCAAATCAGCACCCGGTGGACGGGAGGAGTGATTCTGTTTGGGGAGGGAGTTGATTTGCCTAGCTGCCCAGGGATAAGCCCTGGTCCGCCACGGAGCCAGGAAGAGGGGACACTCTCCAAAAGAGGGAGGGTTCTGTTGGAGCACAGGGAAGGGAATTTTTTATTTTTATTTTTTGACATCGATCTGGCTGCCTGCACCGCCCCAAGGCTTGGGGGAGCAGATAAGCTGACCTGAAACAGCATCAGGCTGAGAGCAGATGTGAATCTGCAACCCGGAGACACTGGTGCTCGCCTCCAGAAGGGGCGGAGTCGGCCGTCTTTAGCACTCTGCACTGACTAACATCAGAGCTACAGCTACCCTGGGGAGTCCAGGAAGTGGGACGTGCTTGATTAATTTCCACGGGCCCAGCTAGGGTCCCTTCCATAAGGGGGTTGTTCTAGAGGAGGAATTATTTTAGGTCCTGTATTTTGCCAAAAAAAAAAAAAAAAAAAAAAAGTGAGAAGGTCACTTCAATAAATGAAAAATAAATTCTTTTTAATTTAGTTTGATAGCTAAAAGCTGTTTCAGGACCTGCATATAGAACCCTGTGGGGAAATTGATTGATAAACACAAGCAGGCAGAGAGGATCCACGTGGGCCCTAGGGGAATCAGTGACCCCCCTTAGCTCTGTTTGACTGCTTGCCTGTGTGGATCTTTGGTTTCTTTCTGTTTAATTCTGGTCTCTTGCTTTTCTTTCCTCTTTCCTCACCCCTTTTTTCTTTCATTTTTTTTTAAAATTAGGTGCTGCTAGCTTGTCGCTTCTTTGCTGTGCTTCTTCTTCAGTAATTTCCCACTCGCTGGCTATATTGATTCTGTATTCCAAACTATCGCTTATCCTTCCTTCATCTTTCTGCCTTCTGCTTTCTTTTGTGGCTCTTAGATACATTTTTTCATAGGCCCACAACTTAAGGGTGTCAATTTCTATTCCATCTATTTTGTTTTCTTCTTCTTTTTTTTTTTTATTAGTATTAACTTTTTCCTTTCAGCCCTTTCCTTACTATTTCTCTCCCTCCTCATAATTCTAGCCTTCTAAATCACTATATATATATTCCTCCATTTGTTGTCCCAGTCCATTGTAGGAACTCCACTTTTTCTCCTATTACTCTACACTGCCTACACAAGTTAAATATTCATCTCATTAAGTCTCATTTGGCCCCTCTTCTAACTTTTATCAATATTACTATCACCCTTCTGCCTTCCTTACATCTTTTGATTCCTCTGGCCCTAATCTTTTGCCTTCAAGGGAACATAGAAAGAAGCAAGGAAATAAAATAAGAAGAAAAAGTGCCAAAGAGAAAACTGAACTCACAAGCAGAACCACCAGCTAAATAAAACTCTAGAGCATAGAGAAAAGCTAATCAACTGAATAAACCCATCAAGATAATATGATGACCAGAGGGCAATAAAAAAATACAAATGACTCTGAGAAACAGGAAAACATGGTCCAGTCCAATGAACAAAATAAAAACCAGGAAGCGATGCAGAACATCAAACAACTAATCAAAGCTATCCAAACAAATGTCATGGACTAACTTAAAGAATTGAAGGAAGAGATTAAGGATATAAAGAAGACACTGGGAGAACATACTGAAGAAATTGCAAACATGCCTAAAAAGGTAATGGATATGATGGTGAACAATGGCACAATCCAAGAAATGAAAAAGATGCTGGATTCACATAACGAGCAGATTTGAAAAGGCAGAGGAAAGAATTAGTGATATGGAAGACAATACAGCTGAAATCAAAGAGATAGTAGAACAGATAGACAAAAAGATAGAAAAAATCCAGCATGGATTCAGGGAATTAACCGATAACACAAAATGCACAAACATATGTATTATGGGCATCCCAGAAGGAGAAGAGAAGGGAAAGGGAACAGAAGGAGTGTTGAAGGAAATAGTGGCTGAAAACTTCCCAACCCTATTGAGAGAGATGGATGTGCAGATCCAGGAAGCACAGCGTGCCCCAAATAGTATAAATCCCAACAGGCCAACTCCAAGACATATACTTGTCAAATTGTCCAATGCTCAAGACAAAGAGAAAATACTCAAGGCAGCAAGAGAAAAGAGAACCATCACATACAAGGGAAGCACAATAAGATTAAGTGCTGATTTCTCAGCTGAAACCATGGAGGCAGGAAGACAGTGGTATGACATAGTCAAAATACTAAAAGAAAAAAACTTCCAGCCACGAATTCTCTATCCAGCAAAACTGGCATTCAAAAATGATGGAGAGTTCAAAATATTCACAGATAAACAGCAATTAAGAGAGTATGTCAATAAGAAACCAGCACTTCAAGAAATACTAAAGGAATCTCTACAAGTTGAAAGGAAAAAACAAGGGAGAGAGAGTTGGAGGAGTTTAAAAACAACTGAAAAGACAAAAAGAGAAACAAAACAACATATGACATACATTAACCCAAAGAAAAAATGGCTGAGGTAAGAAATTCGATACGAGTAATAACACTGAATGTTAATGGATTAAATTCACCAATCAAGAGACACAGATTGGCAGAATGGATAAGAAAATATGATCCATCTATATGCTGTCTACAAGAAACCCACCTTCGACACAGGGATTCAAGGAGGCGGAAAGTGAATGGCTGGAAAACCATTTTACAAGCTAACAATAGCCAAAAAAGGGCAGGAGTAGCTATTCTAATATCAGACAAAATAGACTTTAAATGCAAATCTATTGTAAGAGACAAAGATGGACACTACATGTTAGTAAAAGGAGTAATCTCTCAAGAAGAGAAAACAATCATCAACATTTATGCACCTAATCGGGGTGCCTCAAAATATGTGCGGCAAACTCTGGAAAAACTAAGAGGAGAAATAAATGCCTCTACAATTATAGCAGGGGACTTCAACACACCACTATCATCATTAGACAGAACATCTGGAAAGAGAATCAATAAAGAAACTAAGGCACTCAACAATACATTAGAAGACCTGGACTTAATAGATATATACAGAACACTACACCCAAATACAGCGGGATTTACATTCTTCTCGAGTGCACATGGAACATACTCCAAAATAGACCACATGTTAGGCCACAGAACCACACTCAATGAAATTGGAAAGATTGAGATTATACAAAGTAATTTCTCTGACCACAACGGAATGAAGTTGGAAATCACTAAGGGCCAGAGAAACAGGTTAGGCACAAGGATATGGAAGTTAAACAACACACTCTTAGACAAACAGTGGGTCAAAGAGGAAATATCAAAAGAAATCAGTAACTACCTTGAAACTAATGAAAACGACAACACAACATATCAAAACCTATGGGATGCAGCGAAAGCAGTCCTGAGAAGGAAGTTCATAGCCATAAATTCACATATTAAAAAAGAAGAAAGAGCTAAAATTGAAGACCTAACTGCACACTTGGAGGAACTGGAAAAACAACAACAAACTAAACCTAAAGGAAGTAGAAAGAAGGAAATAACAAAGATTAGAGCAGAACTAAATGAAATAGAGAATAAGAAAGCACTGGAAACAATAAACAAAACGAAAAGCTGGTTCTTCAAGAATATCAATAAAATTGACAAACCCTTAGCCAGACTAATAAAGAAAAAGAGAGAATAGATGCAAATACATAAAATAAGGAATGAGCAAGGGGATATCACTACTGACCCCACGGAATAAAGAGTATCATAAGAGGATACTTTGAAAAATTATATGCCAACAAGAATGATAATTTAGAGGAAATGGACAAGTTTCTAGGAACCCACAAACAGCCTACATTGATGAAAGAAGAAATAGATGAACTCAACAGTCCAATTACAAGTAAAGAGATAGACTCAGTCATCAAAAATCTCCCAACTAAGAAGAGCCCAGGACCAGATGGCTTCACAGCTGAATTCTACCAAACATTCCGGAAAGAGCTAACACCAATTCTACTTAAGCTCTTCCAAAAAATAGAAGTATAAGGAATATTGCCTAACTCATTCTATGATGCCAACATTACCCTAATACCAAAACCAAATAAAGATACCACAAGAAAGGAAAATTACAGACCAATTTCTCTAATGAACCTAGATGCTAAAATCCTCAACAAAACACTTGCTAATCGCATTCAACAACATATCAAAAGGATTAATACCATGACCAAGTGGGTTTCATCCCGGGTATGCAAGGATGGTTCAATATAAGAAAATCAATCAATATAATACACCACATAAACAGGTTGAAAGAAAAAAATCACATGATCATCTCTATAGATGCAGAAAAAGCATTAGACAAAATACAGCACTCTTTCCTCATAAAAACACTACAAAAGATAGGAATAGATGGAAACTTTCTGAATATGATAAAGGATATATATGAAAAACCCAAAGCTAACATCATTTTCAATGGTGAAATCCTAAAACTCTTCCCTCTGAGATCAGGAATGAGACAAGGATGCCCACTATCACCACTCCTATTTAACATTGTCTTAGAAGTACTTGTGCGAGCACTGAGACAAGAAAAGGACATAAAAGGCATCCAGATTGGAAAAGAAGAAGTAAAAATTTCATTATTTACAGATGACATGATCCTATACATAGAAAGCCCTGAGAAATCTACAACAAGGCTTCTAGAACTTATAAAGGAGTTCAGTAATGTTGCAGGCTATAAGATCAATGCTCAAAAATCAGTAGCATTTCTATACACCAATAACGAGCAAACTGAGGAGGAAATCAGGAAAAAAATACCATTTACAATAGTAACTAAAAGACTCAAATACCTAGGAATAAATTTAACTAAAGATGTAAAAGACTTATATACAGAAAACTATACAACACTGTTAAAGGAAATCAAAGAAGACTTAAATAAATGGAAAAATAGTCCCTGTTCATGGATAGGAAGACTAAACATCATCAAGATGTCTATCCTACCCAAACTAATCTACAGATCTAATGCAATCCCAATAAAAGTCAACACTGTATTTTTTAAGGAACTGGAAAAACTAACCACAAAATATATTTGGAGAGGCAAGAGGCCCCGAATTACCAAAGACATATTGAAAAAGAAAAATGAAGTTGGAGGTATCACACCACCTGACTTTAAAACATACTACAAAGCTACAGTGATCAAAACTGCATGGTACTGGCACAAGGATAGACCTACTGACCAATGGAACCGAATTGAGAGTTCTGATATAGATCCTCGCATATACAGTTATCTGATATTTGACAAGGCCACGAAGCCCACTCAGTTGGGAGAGAATGGCCTCTTTAACAAGTGGTGCTTGGAGAACTGAATATCCATATCCAAAAGAATGAGAGAAGAATACCATCTCACACCTTATACAAAAATCAACTCAAGATGGATCAAAGATCTAAATATAAGAGCCAAAACCATAAAGACCTGGGAAGATAATGTAGGGAAGCATCTACAAGACCTTGTATTAGGAAATGGTTTCATGAACTTCACAGCCAAAGCACAAAGAGCAAGAGAAAAAATAGATAAATGGGATCTCATCAAAATTAAATACTTCTGCACCTCAAAGGATGTTATTACGAAAATAAAAAGGCAGCCTACCCAATGGGAGAAAATATTTGGCAACCATTTATCTGATAGGAGCCTAATATCCTGCATATATAAAGAAATCCTACACCTTGAAAATAAAAAGACAAACAACCCATTTTAAAAATGGGCAAGTGACCTGAAAAGACACTTCTCCAAGGAAGAAATACAAATGGCTAAAAAGCACATGAAAAATGCTCAACATCGCTTGCTATCAGGGAAATGCAAATCAAAACTACAATGAGATACCATCTTACACCCATCAGAATGGCATCTATTAAAAAAACAGAAGACACTAAATGTTGGAGAGGATGTGGAAGAATAGGAACCCTCATCCACTGCTGGTGGGACTGTGGTATGGTCCAGCCACTGTGGAGGACAGTTTGGCGGTTCCTCAGAAAACTAACAATAGATCTTCCATATGATCCAGCAATTCCACTGCTGGGTATATACCCAGAAGAACTGAAAGCAAAGACACAAACAGATATATGCACACCAATGTTCATAGCTGCATTGTTCACCATCGCCAAAAGTTGGAATCAGCCCCGGTGCCCATCAACAGACGAATGGATAAGCAAAATGTGGCACATACATACAATGGAATATTACTCAGCTGTAAGTAGGAATAAAGTGCTAACACATGGAATAACGTGGATGAATCTGGAAGACCTTATGTTGAGTGAAGCAAGCCAGGCACTGAAGGATGAACAGTATATGACCTCACTGATCTGAACTGAGGAAAGTGAGCAGTCTCTGAGAACCATTGTCTGAAAGATAGGTTAACAAGGAAGAGAAAGAGAAGAGCAGGCTTTGAGCCATCATCCATATGGACATAATCTATGGTAAAGGGATAGAGTATAGTTGCATATTGAAGGATAGGACAGATGGGTAGTGATATTACCGGGTTTGGAGGTGCAGGGTTGACAGGTGTGTAGATTAGGAAGGACAGGTTGGAATACCCAGGGCATGTAGCTATGAATCTTGTCATGCCATAGTCAAGACAGGGGAGTGTCATATGCCCCAGGGGGGTGGGGAGGAAGGAACAGTTAAGATCTAATGGGGTATTTAGTGGTCATGGGAAAGGTTTTTCATTACCTTACAGTAATGAACACAGGACATGGTAAATATCATCAAAACTTATTAAACTGCATCGTCTAAATTGTAAACTATACTGTAAATCATTAACAATGTTTAGTTGCTATATTTTGCTATCTGTATAACTGTTATAACAATGCTAATATCCAAAAAAAAAAAGGGGGGGTTAATATGGGGTGGGGAAGGGGGACGTGGTTTGGTATCTGGGAGTCTCTGGTACTCCGTGTGTGACTTTGCTGTGACCTAAAACTTCTTTGAAAATTAAATGAAAATTTGGGAGATAATGGGGATTGAGAGGGGGAAGGTGTCACGGCACACCGGACATCCGATAACACAGTGATAAAAGGAAAAAAAGAAAATTGTATATATATATATATATATTTTTAAAGGCATTTCTTTTGCTTTTTTCCCCATTTTTTTGAATGTCCCAATCCACTAATTATATTATATTTTGTTTTGTTTTTTGTTTGATTGTTTGTATGTTTGTTTTTTTCCTGAGTTTCCTTATGTTTGTCTCTTGCATGTAAGCTTATCATTGTTGTTTCTTTTTCCTATTAAATGTATTTGATTATTTTATGGACTACAAGTTCATGGAAGATTTGGATCGCAGAAGGGTTACAATGGGTGCTGCAGGGGATTATTGGTGGGGGGTGTCTGGGAGGGGGGATTCATGGGAGTTAGTTCATCCGAATATACATGAAAGATATACAAAATTGTTCAAAAGATCAAAAGATGGGGTATGGTCACTGTGGGTGGACAATCACACAATAAATGAGGGAATCTGAATTCCTAGCCTGGAGAGCTCTGCCACAGTCTCCAAGGGAGCAGCAAGAGTCCTCTGAGTGCAGGGACAGTGTCTGTCAAAAGAGGATGACCCACTGACGAGTTCTTTTTATTGATGACTACCCTTATGAGTCTTTGCTCTTATACCTGAAACTGAGATTACTGTTATGGGGTGCCTAAGGGTTGCCACCTGAGAGCCTCCTTGTTGCTCAAATGTGGCCTCTCTCTAAGCCAAACTCAGCATATGAATGCATTACCTTCCCCCCAACGTGGGACTTGACTCCTGGGGATGAGCCTCCCTGGCAACGAGGGATTAATACCAAGTGCCAATTGGCAACACAACTGGAAAAAGACCTTGAATAAAAGGGGGAAAAGGTAAAGACAAATGAGTTCAAGTGGCTAAGAGACTTCAAAGAGAGTCGGGAGGTCATCCCAGAGGTAACGCTTACGCACACCTCAGTAGGAGTTCATAGAACATCAAAGTGCATATCACCCCACAGAGAGGGGCTCCTGAGAGCTCTGGAGACACCCAGGTCCTATATAAGGGGGGACAGCCCCAGAGACTGACGCCTTATCAGTGGGATCTACTTTGGAATCTGTGCTCCTGAGAGTGACAGAATTAGACTCAAATAAGTTCTCCCTGCACATGGTTCATCAGTCCCTTCTATTCAAACCTATATGTGATGCTGGAGTTTCTTAGGTATACTTCCAGAGACTGGAGCCTCTGGCCTACCTATGTGTCAGGTGTGCGTGGAATCTCGATGGAGCTGCAACTCCTACCCTACAGCTCAATGGACTCATCCAAGTCACCTGGCGAGGAGACAACGATGGGCAACGGCCATCCCAGGGAATGGAGAGGGCCTGCATCTGCAGGCAGGATCATCCCACCCACATATCCATGGGATATAAGCCCTCTCTCACTTGGAGGTGGAGTGGACATCACCATCCCAGTCCCCTCAGGATTGGGGGAAGAACCATGGACTAGAGTGGACTTGATGGTATTCTGTTGTACACATATGGTGATTCTAGCAATGGAAGAAATTATAACAGTGAGGTGGAGCCGGTGGCCACTGGACACTTTCGGGGCAGGGAGGGGATGTCCAGTTGAAATACAGGGGCTTTTTCGGGACTTGGAGGTTGTCCTGAGTGCCGTTGTGGTGACGGATGTAGGCCATTTTAAATCAGCACACACCATTCAGAACTGTGTGGGAGAGAGTGTGGTCTACGATGTGAACTGTGGTCTATGGTTGATGGCAAGGCCCCAGGATGTGTAAGTCCATTGAGGGTGATGGGCCACACTTGTGGGAGATGTTTGTGTGGGATGTGGTGGGAGGTGTGGGAGGTGGGGAACATGGGAATCCCGGTAGGTTCCGTGTAATATTTTAGGTAATCTAAGCACCTCTTAAAAAAAAAAAAAAATATATATATATATATATATAACATTTTTGTAAGCAAATGCACATATATGCATATATATTTATATATCATTTCACAAATATTGGTATGTATTGTGAAAATTTTGATTTTTACCCACAATAAAAAATTAATTAATTAAAAAAAAAAAAAAAAAAAGGAATCTAGTTATATTGGCTTAAGGCTTCCCTGACTCAATTTGGCCTCAACTTAATAAAATCTTTGAAGATCCTACTTACAAATGAGTTCAAACCTACAGGACTGGGGGTTAGGACTTGAACATGCCTTTATGGGGGACATGATTCAATCCCCAACACTGATAAAGGACTTTTATTCAGAATACATAAAGAACCTTTATAACCATTAATATGAAACCAAGTATTCAAATAAAACAATGGGCCAAGTGTCAACAACATAGATCACAACATGGACGGCATGAACATAAAGAAAAAAGTCCAATCTCATTAGTACGTAGTGATGTGCAAGTTAAAACTACAATGAGATACCAGTATATAATTAATGCTTAAAATTTAAAAAGAATTCATAATGTGATATACATAGGATGCAGAGCAAATTGAACTCATATATTGCTGGTGGGAAAATCAAAATGGGACAGCCACTTTGAAAAATAGTTTGGCAATTTCTTAAAAGTTAAATGTGTACCTACCATACAACCCAACTAGCACACTCCTAGATATTTACGCAAGAGAAATGAAATCACATGTCTACATAAATACCTGTATAAACAAACTGGAAACAACCCAAATGTCCATCAGTTGGTGAATGGTACATCTATACAATAAAATTCTACTCAACAATAAGAAGGAAAACCATGGATAAATGCAACAACATAGGTGCATCTCAAAAGTATTATTTATAAGTGAAAGAAGTCAAGCACACAAGGCTAGATGATGTATGATTCCATTAGATGATATTCTGGGAAAGACAAAATTATAGGGATAGAATTCATATCAGTGATTGCCTAGAACTGGAAGTAGGGAGAGAGGATTGCCTACAAATGGGCAGCAGAGGTGAACTTTTAGGGGTGATAGAAATGTTATATATACTGATTGCGGTGATGCTTACAGGACTGTATGCTGAAAAGTAAATGTTATTGCATATAAATTATATTTTAGTAAAACTGACTTTTAACAAAGCAAATCTATGCATTGAAAAATACTAAACAAAATTACAGCCTATAAATATACACAGTCTTTTTTTCAATTGTACACTTATAGTTCTTTACTCAAGTATTTATTCCTTATTTTCTCTTAAACCCATGCAATATAACTAGTTTTTTTTAGAAATCTGATGTTTCATATAGCACAACAGAATTTTTAGGCAGTATTTTAGCCATTCAATTTATTGCAAATACATCTAAATTGGCAAACCCAGAGAATGGGAAGTCAAGAAAAATAGTGAGGCATGTCTGTCTAGTCATAAGGTAAATCCAGTGGCCTTGACAACTGCTTAAGAAGGCTTGTAAAAGTCCTTCTCTTCAGGTTCTTCAGATCCTTAGACAGTGCTGTGCTAACAAATGTTTAAAAACCGGCTTTCCCATGGTGGAGGGCAGGGGATGAACACGTCTTGGTTTGTGATGTTTGCTATTTCTGGGGTGCAAATACTTCCACCTCGGGTGATTCAAGCTACCAACATGGTGCCCCTCAATGAGAAGTTTGGAAGAGATACTGGGAAGAGATGAGCACAACTTGCTTTTGAACTGCAGCACACCTCAATACCTCAATATTTTATTCAACAAGGGACAAATACATTTCTGTGTGCAAAGAGTTTTATGCTTACTATGTTGTCTTAGTCTGCTAAAAGCTGCCAAAGCAACCAGAAATGGGTTGGCTTTTACAATGGGGATTTATTAATTTAAAAGCTTATAGTTCCAAGGCTGTGAAAATGTCTAAATCAAGGCTTCATAAGGCAATGCTGTTCTCTCTGAAAACTGGCTGCTCTTGGTCCTGAATTCCTCTCATGTGGCAAGGCACAATGGCGGCGTCTGCCGATCTCTGCTTTCCCTTTCAGACTCCATTGATTTCAGCTTCTTGCTCTCATGGCATTCTCTCTGCTCCTGTGGGGTCCCCTCTGTCTCTGCAGCTTTTTTCTGAATCTGCATCTTTTTATTCCTCTGTTTATAAAGGAGGTATAAGAGGGTTAAGACCCACCCTGGGTCATGCAATCTAATCAAAGACCCTTAACTGAAGTAGTTTAATCAAAATGTCCCACCTACAATAAGTTTACATACACAGGAATGGATTAGCTTAAGAACATAATTTTCTGGGGTCCACAAATGGCTCAAACTACCACATATGTAATTATCACATATGCTTGCATGTGCATGTGTGTCTGGGGATCTTTCTATTGATAAAAATGGACAAAAACACCTATTACCAAAATACTTTGCAAAGTCAATTTTATGTATCATGTGCACCTAACCTACACTTCTCTAGGTACTTATTTAGCAATATCAGTTGTGACAAAAGGGTTTTGGCAAGGGTATTCAGATGTAGAAGGATAGATTGCTCAGAAAATGTTTATTAATGATCATCACCGTATAGTAATCCACTGGCTCAAAGGATAACAGAGAGGAGGGATTCATCTATGCTTACCTTAGGTAAAATTAGTGTGAAGTGAAAGGTGACTCATGGAGAAAATGTCTGCACCATCCTCTGGACTTCATTATTTACGTTTATCATACAAGTAAAAGATATTTTTTAGAGTGAGCGTCACCTTTATTCCTTTACCTTCTCCTAAATCCTGTTCTAAAACTTAGCAGTATAGCTAAGTGGGAACCCGTTGTTTTTCTATTAAGATTAAGTAATGATTTTTAAATACAAAAAGAAAAACAAACTTGAAATGTGAAATGCTAAAGATTATACTCTCTAGGTTAAATCATAAGAATCCCATGAATCTTTGAGTTTGCCATTAGCCACCTCAAATTACACGCTAGAGTGTTGGCAAGGGAGGAGGGCTGATACATTCCCATTTATCCACCATTAGAGACACTTATGTGGAAAGTTTTGAAAAGCACTCGTTAAAAAACACACTTTGTTCTCCTGCCAGTGTTCCATTGAATATTTAAGGAATATGCCGGTGTGGATGCCCAGATGCCCAGCCGTCTCTGTTTGCTTTCTTTATTTGCTTTCTTGCTTATTTTTGGTTTGCTTTCTTGAAGTTCCTTTTAGTTCTTTTGTTCCATGAGTTTCTGTAGTTGAAGACTCTGGAGATATTTGGAGTCATTAGAAGAGCCTGTTTTATTGTTTCCCAGCAGCATTCCTATCTTAAGGCAAGAAAGCAGCAGTTCAAAGAAGCCAACCGACTTCTTCAAGGTCGCAATCCCAAGTAGTAGCATAGCTGTGGCTGGAGGGCAGGGCTCTGGCTATTCAGAGAGAAGGCATTTGCCACAGTCCCGTCACTGGGCTTGGAGTGGAGAGTTTTAAGTCCCAATCTCAGGTGTGACATCAAGCAGCTCCCAATAGGGCTAAGGATTTTAACATGTTTAGGCCTCAGTTTCCTATGTATAAAGAAAGGACAGGAAATAGATCATTGTTTATCAAATGGTCTAGGACAGCAACTCAGTGACCTCCAAAGAGAAGGAATGGGAGAAGGGAGGAATGCTCTGTACCCGCATTTCAATCAGAGCAGTTCTACTTTTAACTTTTGTATGTATTGGGGCTGCAGGGAGTTTTTAATTTTAAAAAAGAATTGGGAACGGATGTGACTCAAGCGGTTGAGCACCTGCTTCCCACATGGAAGGTCCCAGGTTCGGTCCCCGGTGCCTCCTAGAAAAAACAAAAACAAAAAAAACAACTAAGGGTAGCTGATGTGGCTCGGTGGTTGAGCACCAGCTTCCCACATACAAGGGCCAGGGTTCAATCCCTGGTCCCAGTTAGTAGAAAAAAAAAAAAAAGAAAAAGAACAAAAGCAAGAATTGCGTATGTATACGTGACTGTGGCTGGACATATCTTAAAATCAGAGATTCCATGATTTTTTTCTTTTATGTTTATCAGTAGAATTATGAAACATGCTTTCATTTGCTTTTAGGAGGACTTTAAATCAACCACTAATAACTTTGATAGCTTTACTAATATAATTCAGTGCTTGAAGTCAAAGTCACAGATAAATGATATTACTATGTCAATCATAGAAAAAATTGGCACTATTAATCTACATGTATGTATCATCATTAAAATCTTCAGCAGAAGTGAGGTAGAGATTTTTTTTTTAAATGACTCCAAGATAGTCCTGATCAGAAATTTCCACTTCCTTTAAAATAAAGTGCCCTGTTACATCAATCAGTAAATTCCAGACCCCCTCCATTCCTTCTAAACCTTTTTCAGACCTCATGACCTATAAAAAGGACATACAATAGATAAGGAAATTTTAAATCCCTTTAGAGTGCAAGCCTAGTGGAGATCTTTTTCATAAGAACTAGACAACCCAAGGAATATTCTATGAGGTTTTGAATTTAATTCATAGGTTGCTTCCTCTTTTTATCTTTGCAAAATGTCTTCCTGGTTTTAAAAAAGTTACTTGTTTCTCTACTGATTTGTAATCAATTTTAATATTTTTTCAAAAGTCAATCTTCTTAACAAAAGCCTGTATCTTTTTTTAGATTTCCTTTCACTTAGTCTATGACAAATTTAAATGGCATTTCTTCCTCTGCTAGGAATGTTTTCATCTAATACCCAGATTATTTGTGGATCAGTCTCTGGATTCTTCTTCCCCTCCACTGATATTTTATATGGGCACAGGTCGATTCACTGAATGTAAATAACATGGATGAATCCCTAGTTACCGGGGAAAGAGCAAAGCGTCCATCTCTTAATTATTTTGTTCTTATTATTTAAATCATTCCAGTTACTTACAATACATGGTCAGAACAAACCTTTCAGAATTTGAGAGAAAAAACTAAGTATTGGGCAATATTTTAAAGGAAAAGAGCCACCAGAACAGTTTTGTCAAAGATTTAAAAAACAAATGCTGTGTAGGGGACTCATATTACTAAAGACACTTTTACAAAATATACTACAGGCCAATGACTAGGACATTATGATGTCATTTCATCAATAATTAATACTAAAGTACTCTTGCTGAAATACAAAGATAATTCAGAGATGCCTGGAATCGTAGATCTCATATCTGGAAATGAACTTGTAGTCCATTAAACCCAACTCCCTGCTATTACAGCTGGTTTTACGTGGAAACTGAGGACCAAATAGGCAACTTTCAAGGTCATCCTGAAACTTACTGGTAGATCTAGGGTAAGGATCTAGGGATTTTTTTATTTTTTTATTTTTTGCTCAGAAATACTCATAAAAATGCATAAAAATGACCTGGGCTTGGTGTTACTTAATAGCTGGGGAGGAAGGACAGATTATCTAACCTGTGTGCTTTTATTTCCAATCAGAATAAAGGATAGAATTATCTCACCTCCAGAGTTGCTATGAGGATCATTTGAAGTAATTATGTGAAAGCACCCTACAAATTTAGTAGTGTTTCCAATGGAATAATAATGTGTATTTTGGTATCTAAAAGGGAGCTGTCACTAATGAGCTTTGTCAGAAACCAGAATGTCACAGTTCCCCTATCAGGGAGCATTTTACTTCTTACCAAAATTTAAAATGACTGATGCAGATATCCCCTTGGTTCCTCAGATTGTCTTCAAAAGAGGAAATTAGTTCTTGTAAATCAATATGTACTCCAGCTCTACCTCTAACTTTAACAGCTGTTCCATCTTTCTTAAATAGGACTAGCTATACCATTGAAATCTGAGCATATTCCATGTGACTGACAGTGTTTTCCTAAAGCTATAACGGGGCCTATTGGATAAAGGTTAATTGTTAACTGTGGAGTGCTAATGATATCATATCGATAAAATTACAGGCTCATTGACAGAGAAAAGGTTCCTAAAGCCCTGGAAGCTAGAGGAAAGCTCTAAATAGTAGTTATTGATTGGTTTCTCTGAAGGCCACTAAATAGCACAAACTACTCAGAAGTATAAAAATTATCCACAGGGTTTCCATTCCTTTATAATTCGTTTCTTTGCTTCCAATTTTCTACCTGCCAATAGCCAATTATAATTTTAATAATTATGTCTCTCAAAATAAGCAGATTATACTTTGGGGAAAAATACTATAAATTATTATTTTATTCCCGTTTATTGAGTTTGATCTCCTCAGTTGAAGGTATGCTATAAAGCATTAAAATCTAGCAGCAGCTCCTAAACCTCATGGCTTTAAGACAAATAAAGGATAAAAGAGTAGGGGATTGAAAGTATTTAAAACCGTGGACTTTAGAACACATTCCACAGCTCTTCATTCCCATGTCAGGCATCAGTCTGTCCTGAATTTGGCCCCTAGAGGTTATCTCCATGGCTTGGACTATGCTAGTGGGTCTCCCACTCCAATCCCTCTGCTAATTAAGCCCTCCAATATCATTTTCATCACGGTTAGCATATATTGACTAAGTGCCTCAGAACCCATGCTGTTGAATTTTATTTGCAGTGTGTCACTTAATTGTCATATCCATCCAAGGAGCTAGATGTGATTGTTTCCATTTTACATTTGAGGAAATTGGAAATCAGGGTGGTGAATAACCGGCCCTGAGTACACGGAGTTGGTAATGTCAGAAATGCAGATGCACTTCAGCACACATGTGAGCTGCCGGGGCCATGGTATGGAGAATATTCCTTCTGAAAATCCTAGATGTTTCAGGCTAAGATACCCATTGTCCTATGAAACTTGTTTAGCCCTCAAGAAATGCCCCTACTAAGTTCTCTGTATGGGTTTAAGGGAATATTTGAATCTATATTTTTCAGAAATCATGGGCCCAATCTTCTCAGGGTTGGGTATAAATTTAGATCATATATTACCTCAGATTTCTCACCTATTCCTGAGAATACACTAAAGGATAATATGCCAGAAGCTCTGTGTAGTAGGAAAACATACTGGAGAAAACAGAAAAGAAAAAATATGGTAATCAAAGTAAAAAGAGAAATAATATGAAATTAAGAGAAAAAGAAATGAGGAAGAGATGGCAGAAGAGAGTTAACAACATCCAAGGCCGATTTAGGGATGAGCTAGAAACTGAGGGCACGTTTTAGAATAAAAAACATGATGCAAGCAATAGATATTAAGTGAAAAAGAGAAAGAATAAAAAAGATCTATAAGGAAGGGAGAAGGTGGGAACCTGTTTGCTTTTCACCTTGAAGAGAGTGGGTGATGTGGAGGCCAAGGAACCGAGCACCAACCAACCCAGTGGCCAGGAGAGCTACAGCAAGATTTCCTTCAGACAAGCTTAACAGAGGAGGGGTGAATGCTGCCAGGAAGACTTACCCACCTTCACACGGACTAGAGTGACTGCTTCTCAGAGTTGCCTATTTCCCCAGAACTTTTGTAGGTCCTGGGGGGTTGTCCCAAGACAAGGGAGTGGAAATAATCAAAATGAATGACTGATAGTTAAGGGGAATATACAAATTATTGTCCAAACTAGGACTATTTTGAGACTGAAACATGACACTATCAATATTTATGCTGGGACAACAGGCATAAAGTGGGACATCAAGTGATTCTACAACAGTCTTTCAGGTGATGAGTAAGGGTTCAGAACCACAACTGATTTAACTTAGAAAAAGAGGTAGCAATCCTTGCAATAGAGATTTCAATGGGGACCTCAGTCATACCTGTCTTATAACTTTTGAGGTAAATGAAAAATTTCTTCATCCTATCTCCACTTAATTTGAATGTTTTTGCTATACTTTGTGATATTTTTTTATTCTAACCAGTGAACTCCAAATCACATACCTTAGCTTTTCTCCCTCCCAGCTCAACTCCTGCACAATCTCATTTTAATTATAACAAGTCAAGGCATTCAGATAACCTTTCACATCACACTGAAAGGGAGTCATACTGCAACTACCTTTGGGAAGGGTTATGAAACACTACTATGTATTGCTAGTTCTTTTATGATAGTCCCTTTGGTATGAGTATTAACTTAATCTCCCTTTAATTAAAAATAGATTCCACCATTACTTCTTAAATATTTGATTGGTTCTTGTGGAGAGACCATTTTATAGCTCTCTTATCAGCTATCTCATTTACTAACTCTTAAATCTCAAAAAGCTCTTAAAGCTCTAGGACTCAATAGAAAACTATTTTGTATCTAATTCTAGGTATATGACAGCTGCTAAAGACATCAAAGGAAGTAATGAAAATATTAAATGTCAACCATTGCACCTATTCTGTGAGGCTCTGTGCTGAGAACTCTACAAGATACCTCAACAAACATAAATATTACAAAGATAAGTATTGTATTAAAGTCTATTCCTGATTAGAAGAGTTTAATCATAAAACAGCCAACAAAATTTAAGACTAAATTAGAGAAAAGAGTAGGCTCAAAGAAGAAGGAATAGTTATCACTTAAGGGGATCAAGGTAGTCTTCACAAAGGTAAGGCATGGGCAGAACTTTAAAGGACATATAAAATTTGGAGGAGAAGTGAAAGGCATTTCCAGGTGAAAAATAGCACGTACAAGTTTGTGGTTTACTTGTAGAAGACTGGTCAGTCCAGTGTTTCTGGAACTTGGGGTGTGTGGTGGAGCTTTGTGAAATATAAAACCCAAAAGAATGGAGTTCAATGGTGGATTTTAATTAATTTCAGCAATTCCTTAGCAAGTCCTTTGTGTTGGATGCTAGGAATGCAAATAAGAATAGGTTACAGACTCTGCCTCTTCACAGCTTAGAAGAAGTGTACATTTTAGTCAGTAAGCAAAGGAGAGACATTCATGTTCTGAAACATCCAGGAGTTATCTTCAGGGCTGGAAAATTTGAGTTTGGACCCAGGATCTGCCATTTAAGAGTTTGGGGGCAAGTTGTTTCCAGATTTACATAATGGGTTCAAACATCCCTACCCTGCATATCTTGGGGTTTTTATGAAAGTTAAAATGTGATCTTGCTTGCTTGTGCAGTACAAAATGTAAAGCACTATGCCAGTGTCAGGAATTTCTCTGTTTTCTTCATCTATAGCATTTAAAGGAGGTGGGAAAGCAAACTTCTAGCATAAAAACCTTGGGTGGCTAAATGGCAGGGCCTTGCATAAATAATGAATGGGATAGGTTCGCTGGAATGTGTCTAGACTGCAGAGAAATATCTGATCTAGCATCCCCAAGGATCTCATTTGCAAAATGTACTGTCAGAGACTGCGTTGGCACAAGTGGTGTTACATTACAGAAGCCTGGCTGGGAGATGCAAGATAAAGGAGAGCAAATTGAGTGTGCAAGGCTGGTGAATGGAAGGGCAGTGCAGGTATTGGCGTTTCATCTGGATTTGATAGTTCCATTAGTGGATCACAAGAGAGAGCAAAGCGGAAGGTCCAGGAATAAAAGGCTTGAAGCTCATCCCTTTGGCATCAAAAAATCACATTTGTGAAAGAACTTACAGCTTTTAAAATACTCTCAAAAACTTTTTCACTGCATCCTTAAAAAAAAAACTTCGATCATTAAGCAGTTTGTGTTACGCATCATCACCCCCATTTTATAAACAAAGGCCCCAGTGGTTAAATGACTTGCTGGAGGCATCACAGTGACACTAAGATTTGAAGAAAGGATTTCTGACATGAAGCCCACTTATTTCCAACATACCACAGAAAATAGGTTTATTTAAAAGGAAATGAAGTTAGATAAATTGGTGAAGAATAAAGTGAAATTGCAATTTAACAGGAGAGTCGATGCCTGGAAAGTTTGCAGGGCCAATGCTGGACTAGGTCAGACATTTTTATGACTCTCTTAAATAGGATTAATTTTCAGAATTTACTCAAGTTTTTCAATGAGTCAAACAAGAAAATAAACATAGAGTAAGACTTTACCTCATCTGCCTTCAACCACGTTCAAGGATTCCTGTCAAGGGGATTTTCGCTTGGTCTTTCCTCAGGCAAGCTCATTTTCCTGAAACAGCCACTTGCAATGCCTAAGGCTGTCTTCCTCTGCTTTGCTCTGAGAATTTGCCTTAAAAGAGCTGAAGTTCCTCAGGCTGCCCGGAGGAACCTGGTATCTCTTGAAGTCCTCCTATTAAAGATGGCTTTTGCCTGAAGCTTCATCTTTTAAAAGGCAGGGGAAGATGGTGGCAATTATCCAAGGGATTCAAACAAGGGAAATTAATTTGGCCTTCATTATCTAACTTTCCAGGCAAAAGTCCTTTAGGGCAGTGCCTCTCAATTTTTGTGGAGCATAGACTACCTGGGGATCTTATTAAAATGGAGATTCTAATTCAGGAGGTTTGGGGTGAGGGTTAAAATTCTGCATTTCAAACAAGTTCCTAGGTGGTGCTGAAATTGCTGGTCTGTGGAGCACACTGTGAATAGCGAGGTTCCAGAGCAGCTGCTTACCTTTATATTTGTCTCCGTTCTCCATTTGCTGTCTTTGGCAGGGGTTCTTAACAAGGGGTCCATAAGCTTGAATTGAAATTTTTAAAAAAAGACATTATTCTTGTGGGGACGTGTTGGTGCAGGTGTGATATATTTATTAAATAATACACAGTACAGTGTGGGCTTAGTAAGAGATCCGTGGTTTTCACCTGACTGGCAAAGGGGTCCATGGAACAAAAAAGGTTCAGAACCCCTGGGGTAGAGAGTCTCAAAATTTAGGGTGCATTAAAATCACCTGAGGACCTTGGGAAAAAAAAAAAAAAAACGCAAATGTTGATTTGGTAGAGCTGGGTAGGATCCAGGAATTTGCTTTTCTAAAAAGCAGCTCAGCTGTTTCTGGGGCCATTTTCTGTTAAAGGAAAAACAGTGGTGATTCAAGATACCCAGAAATATTCAGCTGGGCCAGTACAATGTCTTTGGAGCCAATAAGACTTAGCTAGTGGCAGGTTTCTCTAACTGGGAGAAAATAGCAATGTAAAGTTCAGTTACGGGGTTTCAGCCTGTAAGTTCAGCAAAATAAAATAAGGTTATTGGTTCATAGGGAGGAAACACACACTGGCTTCTGTATTGCTGGGCAGAGATAGTAAGCCTCACAGTTCTTCTGATTACTCCTCGTAATTTCATTCTGAAGGACCTGAGATGTGACGGAAGGATGAGCAAGCTGAGATCCCAGCAAAATGGCGTCACAGTAGCCCCCGGATTTTGAAGACCTAACAAATAATTGAACATCCTGGCAAGTAGTAGGAGCACACGTGGTTCTACTGCCAAGACTGAGCGGTATTTTCTGTCTCAGTCCCTGTTTCTATGGAAACTCACTAAAAAGGGTCTCTCTCTCTCTGGGTCTCTGCAGGCAGAGATCATTTGGAGAGATATATATACTTTTGATGAAGAATTGGCTATAAAGTAACAATATAGAAGGGAATAAACTTTTCCCATGAGGAAAACAGACTTTTATGGTCTCCTGGCTCCCTTTGCTTAGATAACAGCTTGCGGAAGGGAGGGATGGCATGGTTTCAGATGCCCACCCTGAACCACAAGAGGATGTAAGTGCAGGAGCTGAAAGGGCACTGAACTAGGATCTAGAATACCCTAGTTGCAGTTCTGGCCCAGCCACTAAGCAGCTGTGACATCTTGTACCATCACTTGATTTCCCTGGGCCCGCATCATGTAAGAAACTGGCATCAACCTAGACGGACAACAAAGTTCCATCTAGCTTTGGAATTCTGTGTTTTCACTTCTCACTAGTTCTATGAAGAACTGGAGATAGCTGAGGGAGGAATCTTACAAACTTCATTAATACAGTGTACGACAGTGGAGTGTATAGTCTTAATCATCTACTGTTCTAATTTCATCATGGCGAACTTCTATATTGTGAAATGCCTTGTACTTGGGAACTTTGCCTTTTGTTTTCTACTCTTTCTTATCCAGTCATTACCATAGTCCATATCCTCATGCCCCCAGACCATTGAAGTCACACATTGAAAACAAATGGATGAAGCTTGGCTCCTTTCTTCAATGATCTTTTAATTAATCTCTCATAGATTTTTTTTTTTTTTGAGGGGGGTTCTTTGGAATATACTTTTTTGAAAAAAAATTTTCTTAGCAGAACGATAATGGCTGATATCTTCCAAATCTATGTCTGCAGACTAATTCCAAAGCCCCAGACCCTCTCCTGAACTTCATGTGAAAATTTTTAATGTCTCACCATTTTTTATTGAATAAAGTTTGCACTTTACCTAAACTGTGAAAAAACAGAGTCTGTATCCTATTCTTATTTGCATCCCTAGGGCCCAGCACAAAGGATCTACAAAGTAAGAGCTTCAGCTTTTTGGGTTTTACCTTCCATGAAGGCCCACCACACACTCCAAGGTCCAGAAAACTGAACTGACCAGCCTTCTCCAAAGAAGCCATGTCGTTGTGCATTCTCTTCCCTCATCCTGAAATGCCTTTCACTCCTGCCCTTTGTCAATCCTCCCAGTCATTGAACTATAACCAGGGACTAGATGAAAAATTTAGGATTAGCATTAAATTTCTGATAGTAACACACTCAGTATCTGGGGTATTACTACAGCACATTTTGCCCCCAAAAGGAGCCCCTAACAAAGCCCAAGATCCTGCATTTTGTACACACTTGATCCCCAGAGGGTTGCTATAGTTATTTTCCATCCCGCATGGTAATTGGCTTTTTTTTTGAGAAGTGGTGCCTTCACCCACTATTTAATAAATGTTTAAACCCACTTCCATGTCTTCTACTTTCTACCCTGCCTTTTCTGTCCCATTCTTCCACTGTAACATTAAACACACAAACATGACAGAGAATAATTGAAAGTCAGTGGCATGTAGCAGCCCCACTCTCTTTCTCCATTTCTTCTGGGACTCCAGTGATACAAATAGTAGCTCTTTTGTGCTAGTCCCACAGGTCCCTGAAGCTCTGTACGTTTTTTCAGTCTATTTTCTCCCTATAGACTCTCCATAGTATTCTGTATTCAAGTTGACTAAATCTTTCCTCTTTCCTCTCCATGCAGCTTTTTAGCCCATCCATTGAGTTTTTTCAGTTCTTAGATTTCCATTTCATTCTTCTTTATATATTTTAAATCCTTGCTGAAACTTTCCCTTTTTTCCTTTTCCTTAAACATGTTGATATATGCTTATGGAAGCATTTTAATGATGACTACTTTAAAATCCTTGTCAGATAATTCTAACACCTGTGTTATCTCAGTGTTGGCACCCGCTGATTGTCTTTTCGAATTCAAGTTTCCTCTTTGTATGATGAATGAGTTTTTTTTTGAATCCTGGACATTTGGGCTCTTAAGCTATAAGAGTCTGATCTTATTTAACTCTTTTGTTTCAGCAGGTCTCCTATGACACAACCAAGTGGGGGAAGGCACAAACCACCTCGTTCCTGCACAATGGGAATTGAAGTTCAGGTCCCCCCATGGCCTCCACTGTCATTGCAGTGGGGTGAGGGTCTTTATTATTGCTGGACAGTGGTCCAAGTGCTGACTCCCCACTCAGCCATCTCTGACATCATTCTGCTGATGGCAGAGTGTGTACCTTGCTATAGCTGGGCAACTGTGGAACTCTAGGCTTCCCACTCAGCCTTTTCTGATGGGGGCAAGGATGGGATTACAGTTTTTGCTGTGGTGTTTGGCTGAAGTAGAGTGATTATTGTGTACAAGTGTTCTGTTTTGCTGGGATGCCCTGTCCTGGTCCTCTGGTTAAAGAGAACAAGCTCTTCTTGCCACTTCTTTTGGGTCCGAGCCTATTTGTTTCCAGGATTCTGGCTTCTCCAGTATTTCTCCACTCTTGGAATATGTGAGTCAAAAAGAAAACCAAGGGAACTTGTCGTCACATTGTTCCTTGCATCCCAGGCTCCCTAGTCAGTCTATTTTCTTCTCTTCGTCTTTCAGAGTTTCATTATGTTTATTTATATGTAATGTTCAAGGTATTTAATTGTATGTGGTAGGAGGAATAGGAAAAGTGCATCTACTCCAGCTTTCTGGAAGTAGAAGTCTTAATTTCTTAATTTATTACTAACCTCACCTAGATCTTGGGTGTTTAATAAGAGGAACAATATCTGAGACAGAAACATACACATACAAGTGACCACAAAGTTTTAAATGTGTGAATTTGTGTCAACATTGCTTTAAAGAAAAGGCGATGTCATGCCATATTCATGTATTTTGCCATGGAGGACAAATAAATTATTGAAGGCTTAACAAACAATTAATAACACCATTTACTGAGTGTCTACTATTTCCTAGACACTGTGTCCAGTGATTTACCTCCATTATAGCACCAGTTCTCACAGTAACGTTATTAGGTACTTATCATTATGAGGAAAATGCCTCACAGAGTGACTAAATGAGTTGCTTGAGGTCGTACATTTAGTGGTCGAGCTGGAGTTTAAACACAGGTAGGCTGCTTCAGAGCTTGCCCTCCGGAACAATAAGGCTGATCAATATGCTATAAAAATATCAAGGGCCAACCACGTGTCAAGCATCATGAGAGATACTACAAATACAAAAATCAAGAAGTTTACAGTAGAATTGAGAAAAGGAGATTTTGATCCAAATTTACAGCAGATTGAGCTGTTTACAGGGCTATATTCAATTCTGTAAGCCTTTTAATAGCTAGAACAAAAGAATTCTCTATAGAAGTGCCTTATTTACACAGTTATAGGCATCAACACACAAGAGTTATGCTTATATCCATTGACTTACAATTAACAAATGTTATTTAAACTTTCCATTATAAAAAAAATTCAAACATATACCAAAGCAGAGAGAATAGTACAATAAATTTCCATGTCATTATCACCAGTGTTCACAGTCAATCTTGTTTCATATATTTCTGCGCCTGCTTCCTACCCCATCCCCCAAATCATTTTGAAGCAAATTCTAGAAATCTTATTATTTCACCTGAAAGTATATTTGTATCTGTACATAAAATCTATGTAAAAATCATAAACATAATACCATCATTACAGGTTAAAATTGTAACAAGATTCTCTTAATATTTTTAAATATCCAGTTATTGTTCACATCTTTGTAACTGTTTTACACATTATTATTTTCAAGCCCATTTCTTTGTTTTAGGATCCAAGTAAGAGCCATATATTTCCATTGGTTGAAATATCTCTTATGTAGGTTTTAATCTATAAATTGCCCCTCCATCATTTATTCCTTGCAATGTTTTGTTGAAAAATAACAAAATAGCCTGACAATTGCATCTCCACACTGTCCTTTAATACATTCTTCTACCTGTGTTTTATATAATCGGTTATTCAATCTAGGGATTTGATCAGATTCAGATTCAAATTTTTTACAAGGCTACTCTACTATTTCACTATCCAGAAAAACATTTTGAATAGAAAAGGCAGCATAAATGCTTGGTTCTTTCCCTTTATTAACCAGTTTTTGGAGTTATAAATTGAATTCCTAGCATACTACAAATTTGACCAATGGGGGCTTTATTTTATTTTATTTTGTGAGAATCATTGAAATTATTATCCTTATTTTGTTATTTGAGCTGTCTATCCTTGGACAGTGAGAACCTATTCAAGTAGTCTCCTAAGTCATTTTGATATACTTGGTATTTTATAATTGTTTTGCTTTCTATTATAGCAAGATGTTTCAGATTCATATTTGGTTATTTCCTGCCTCCGACCTGAAATCTAAATTCCCCACAGAGCTTGATTTATTTTCAGTGGTAAATGATATTTAGAGACCACGATCTGGGCAGAAGGATTCTCATTGCTACTGGGGTGGCCATTATTTCTAGGCTTTTTTTAGTGCACCAAGCTAGAAAATAAGTCATCTTTTTAGTAACGTTCATCATGAAAGTTCATCCTTTCCATCCAATTCAGGATCACATCTGTATTTCCTTCCTCTCATGCTAAAAATCTTGGTTCACTAACTAAACATTCATTAGCTTTACCCTACATCACACTCACAAAAGTGTCAGATAAAGCGGCCACCACTGCTACAGCATGATTGCAGAGACAGTTTATGACTTTGGTTTTCTCAGGGTTGTGTTTTGTTTGGTTGGCTGGGTATCTTTTTGTTTGTTTGTTTGTTTGTTTTGTTTTGTTTTGCACAGCTGAATTGCTTGTGGTTTAAAGTCACTTGAAAGAGTTACTCTACACAGTTATGCCACCAACTGAATAAATGTTTGAGATCATTTATTCCATTTTACTTTTGATTTTTAGAATTAGATTTTTATTTAATTTGATTTATAATTTGTAAGATACTTAAGGGGTTTCAAATCAAAAGTATATTCAAAGAGGTTTAGCTTCAATACCTGCCTCCGCTCTGCTTTGATCCCTCTCCTTATGAGTAAGTATCAGGTTTATCCTTTCATTTTAAAAATAGATGCAAATATGCAGATATATTAGTATCTCCTTTTTCTCAGCTAATTGCTTGCCTATTCTACATACTTTATCATGCTGTTTTCAGTTAATATATCCAAAAGATCATGCTTTGGATTTATTTAGGTATAGCGATATTCCTCATTCCTTTTTACAGTTACATATTACTCTATTGAGCAGGTGTATTATTATTTATTTTCAGGACAATGTATATGTCTTTTCTGTATTTTTGCCAGTATAACTTTTGGCTAGGTTCCTCAAAGGAAAATGTGCATATAAATTTGCAAGATATTGTCAAAGAACCCTTCATGAGTGTTGTAACAATTTGCATTCCCAAAATGTGTGTTAAATACCCATTTCTCCCGAGCCTCACCAAATGTATTGTTAAACATTTCAGTTTTTGCCAGTCTGATGGGTGAGATATTGTTTCTCAAAGTAGTTTCATTTGTATAACTCTTATTATGAGTGAGTTTAAGCATTTATTTTTTCATTTGTTTAAAAGCCATTGTATTTCTTTTTCAGTGAATTGCCTATTTACGCTGTGCCAATTTTTCAGCCAGGATGTTGGCTTTTCTTCAGTTTTTAGAAGCTTTCTGTATATTAAGGATATTAACTATTTTATGTAAAATAAGCTCCAAAATTCTTTTCCTCAAATATATTTATAGAACATGTACTGTATCAGGACACTCTTTGTGTGTTATAACTGAAAAGAAACTGAACTCCCACTCATTTTTTAAAAAGTAGGTGTAACATAACTGAAAAGCCCAGAAGTGGAACTTGCTTCAGGCAAGATTCAATTCATAAACTCACACAACCATCAGGTGATGTCACCAAGGACTAGTTCCTCTCTGTCTTCATTCTGTCTTCCATGTTCTCCTAAAAATAGCAAAATGGCTACAGCAGTTCCAGACCTCACATCCTCATGGGGCCACATCCAAGAGAGGGGTAAGTGCCTTTTTTGAGAGCTCCCAAAGAAAAGAAAACTTCCTCCTTCCACCAAAACCCAGTAAATTTCTCCATGGTTATCTTTAATTCTTATTGAGTTATGTGCTCACTTATGACCAGTTGCTGTGGTAAGGGAAATAAGACATTGTTTACATTAATCCAATCTTTTTTTATTATTTATAATCTTAAATTTATTTTTGTAACCTTTGGGATGGGGAGTAGGAAGAGCAAACTCATAATTATCTATATACTTAAGAAAACAATGCACTGTAGTGGTGGTTCTAGGAATTCCAAGTTTCACTTATTCATAAGCAAGTCAATGAAATGAAATGATCTTACCTTCAGAGAATTCTAGAAATATTAGCTAAACATATTTGAAATTTTAAAAAGAGAAAAAAATAACTGGCTCTCAATTATTGCTAGAAAGTGACACCAAGGCTAGGAGAGTCTTCAAATCCACAGATGTTCCAAAAGCCCAATGCCATTCTCATTCAACCGTTTAAACCTAATAAGTAATTTCTACTCCCAACTGACTTGAAAATGTGCCAAGGAGCATCAAAAGCAGAAAGTGGCAGGTGGGAGAAGAGACGGGTACAAAGGTGCTCAGTTAGACTGTGGCTCTTAATCACAGCAAAACTGGCTATTTTGGGTACTGAGCTCCTTTGGAAATAATCATTATACTATTCTAATTCACAGGGACTTAGTGAAAAACAATATGGAATGCTTCATGAATTTGTGTGTCATCCTTGTTCCAGGGCTATGCTAATTTTCTGTGTATTGTTCCAATTTTAGCATAGGTGCTGCCCAAGTGAGCTCTACATTAATCCAATCTTGACCCACCCATCACTGGAGTTGAGGGATGGTTGAGAGTCATTCCCACACAGAAAATACGGCTGATAGTGGGGTAAGGGTGGTTTCCCAAAGACCATTTGGAGTCCTGTCTATGGAGAATGACTATTAGATGGGGGGAAAAAATCAGTTTTACTTATAAGGTGTCAGGTACTGTACTAAGGTCTGAGAACACATATTCTGTTTTGTGCCCTTCCAGGCTTTTTAGCTGCACTCAATGCCTGACACCTGAATATTCTACTTCCAGTGGTTGTCTTGATCTTGTTCCCACACAGCAAATATTCTTCCAACCTTGAAATCAATATTCTAACATTTCAACATCTCCACAATAACTGAAGAAAGCATATGCAAGTGTGCTAGAAAATCAGGGACTTGGGATGAGAACCTAGCTTTGGGTTTTTATGTGAGTAATTATGTGATCTTGATCAAACTTATAACTTCTCAGAATCGCAAAGTCTTCATCAGAAAATTAAATTGTTATAGCAATAGCTACTATTAGATTCACTGTATATGTGAAGACATGGAAGCATACAGATGCTAAATAATTTACCGAAGTCCTCCCATCTCTAAATAGAAGAGCTGAGCTTTGAACCCAGGCACTGTCCCCATTAAATTCAATAAACACGTGAAAGTTCCTAGCCTAAGGAAGTTCTTCAATATATGTTACTTATCCCTGAACTTACACAATAATTATTCTCTTTCATGGAGTGGTTGTAAAGCTTAAATACGATAAAGTCTATATAAGTGCTTCATAAAAGGCAATTTGCTGTACAAATGTATTCTAGTTCTTACTATGATGTATAACGTATTACAGTTCTTTCTATGATGTTTCCTCCCAATCTCCAGACGTTCAGTTGATGTCTTATATGAATGTTCAGTCTCTTTTGTTTCCCCTCTCATTTTTTACTAGAACTTCTATGTCTCCAATTAACATAGCTTGTCTTTTGTAGACCCTTCTTCATGTTAGACCTTTCTAGCATCTCCTTCTGAATTCTTCCCTTTTGCTCATTTCTTTCTCTTGCTGTCAACTTTCTTTCTGTGAGGCTCACATTCCCAGACATTGTGATAATGAGCACATCCCGGCTCTATTTGCTCTTTTCCATTACTTTTTTATGATAGTATAAGGGAGTTTCAGACCTCAGTTAATAGTTTCATTAAGCTTCTTTAGTTTTTTTCCTTCTGGAAATAGAATAACCTTTCAATGCTTCTACAAATCTGTACATTGTTTTATAGGGCTTTAATTTCCTTTTGTGGGTATGATTTTGAGTGGTTCTGAAATTTTCTTTAAATTGGTTATTAAGAAATCTCGTCCGCCAAATATTTATTTAATACATGCTACATGAAAATGTTATGCAAGAGGGTAAGTTTTACATACTTCTCAAATCATCAGTATTGAGAGAGACTTCTGAGGTTGATATCAGACTAAGTCACACCTGCAAGAGAAACTTGTCCTGCCTGAATTGGTGACACCCCTGCATCTTCTTTCTTTTACTCATTTTGGAGACAACAGATTTGAATAAGAGGGAGAAGAAGAGAGGGGATTGAGGGAGAGAAATGAGCTTGCAAATCAATACTACAAAACAGCTGAAGAACTCTAATGCTAGGAAAGCCATTGTAATCAATAATCAGAATGGGAATTTACTCACAATGAAATTCATTTTATTGAACAACTTGATAAAAACTTTAAAATGAGTGCATTAAGTATGCTTAGGGATATGATCAGAGGCATAACTGCCATTTTAGAAAGAACATAAAGTTTTTAAACAACACAGGCAGAAATGAAACAAATGTAGACGAATCTATTGATTTCAAGAATCAATGAAATAACTTGAATATAAAACATATTAATTATTAAAATTTTAAAACTGCAATAGATGGTATAAATTCTAATCTTATTCTGAAAAAAAAAGCTAATAAGTGAAGTTTGAAAATAGTACTGAGCTGCTCACTTAGAATGCAGTTTAGAAAGCCAAAGAGAAAAAAATATGGAGAAGCTAAGAGACATGGAAGATTGAGAAGCCCAAATATTGAAAGTTTAATAGAAATTACAGAAACACAGAATAGAAGGAATGATAGTAGTCTACATTTGAAGAATTAACTGCCAGAAATATTCCAGAATTGATTAAAAAAAGAGATATGACTACTTAGACAAAAACTCCAAGAACCAAGCAGGCAGGAAATAAAAATAAATTGAAACAAAATAAAAATAAATCCACACCTGGTTATATCATAGTGAAAATGCATAACATTAAGAATAAAAATAAAATCAACAACAAACAAAGACCAGGAGATGATGCTGCATGAAAATAACTGTCAACTTAGAATTTTATATACAACCTCTTATTCTTTAATATTTAGAGCAAATGATATTGTTCATCATGCAAAAACTAAAAGAGTTTGCTATATACTGATACTCAATAAAAGAACTCTTAAAGAATTTCATGAAAAGACATAAAATTGAGTACAGATTTTTTTTTTTAATTTAGATTTATATTTTTGAGTAGATAGTACATTCACATAGCAACAAATTCTAAATGTATCCAGGGTATACCATGAATAACCTTTCTCTTACCCTATCCATTTGGCTCCCCTTCCAAAGATACCAATATTTCTAATTTCTTATTTAACTTTCCTAGGATAGATATTCCATGCATATTTGAGAAAAGTACTATATAATAATATAGCATATATTTGTATATATATGGATATTTTTGGCAAATGCAAGCATATTATATGTACTTTTGATGTTTTACCTAAATACATGTCAAGGGCAAGATAGCAGGGCTATTTCACCCTAGATATTTCTCTTACCAATTCCTTCATATAAAACAGGGACTAAAATTTGGAATTTACCTAACCTAGATGATCTTGGACATTACTTCTACTTTTATCCTCTCCCCAGCTAACTGTTCACTCATATAGAGCTCCTTCTGTTCAAATAATCTGTTTCAGAAGCTGAAAAATAATTATCAGAGAAGTACCTATAATCATAGGTTATAATTTATCCATTTTATATGGTTTTAAAAAACAAATAATCTCTCTTGGACAAGATTGCTATGGTAGTAGAATAATCTCTAGTGACTGGTAATATCTAGAGATTAAATAGGTGAAGGCCTGAAAAATCTGGGGTGAAAGCTTTAATTTTACTTGGAAGAAGAGTAAGGAAAGAATGTGATCTTCCACTACAACATTGAAAACTTTTTTGCTTCAGAAATGAATCTCATTACCTTTTCTGAAAATTCCCAGAAGCTGAAAACTTGTTGCTGGCAATGTCGTGATAGCAAGAAGGTTTCTTTAAGTACCTCAATGTTTTTGTTTTGGTTTGTTTTGTTTTGTTTTGAGACCTGTCCCCATTCTTTTTCCACCTGTCCAGAATATTCAGGGGCCAAATTAATATCTGATACGCATTGGGTATGTTAGCTAAGGATTTCTAATCAATTTGAGGGCAAATTCTGGTGAGGACCCAGAGGCCTTGCAAATTCTGTTGCCTGTGAAATCATTTATTTTTCACACAAATCTGATAACATCTGTTGGCTACATCTAGCATCTTACAGTAGCACTGTAGGACCTACTGAATAGTCTTAACATTGCTGCATTCTTGCAGGTAAAACTCTGAAGAACAAGCCTTCAAAGATGTATGTGGTGGTTTGAAACTGTCTGTACCCCAGGAAATCAGGTTCTTACAGCTAACCCATTTCTGTGGGTGTAAACCTATTGTAAGTAGGACCTTTTGATTAGGTTACTTCAGTTAATGTATGGCCCAGAGTGGGTCTTAATCCTCTTACTGGAGTCCTTTATAAGAGAATGTAATTCAGACAAAGAGAGAGAAAGCCACAGAAGCAAGAAGCTGAAAGCAACAAAATCCTGAAGAAAAAGGAAAGACCAGCAGATGCTGCCATTTGCCTTGCCATGTGACAGAGTCCAGGATCACCACTAGCCAGTCTTTGGGGAGAAAGCATCACCTGATGATGCTTTGATTTGGGCTTTTACTCAGCCTCAAAACTATAAGCTTGTAAGTTAATAAATTCCCATTGTTAAAACCAATGCATTTCATGGTATCTGCTTTCAGCAGCTTAGCAAACTAAAACAGTTTATCAGTCAGGGTTCTCCAGAAAAAACAAACCAACAGTTTGTGATGTTGAAGTTCTAATCTGAGCCTGTAGGGATAGCCAGGAAGGAGTGATTCTTAAAACTCTCAGTTCTCACTTTTAAGGCCTCTAACTTGATGAGATGAGGCCCACCCTCACTGCTGAGTGTAATCTACTTTACTTAAAATAATTGCTTCCAGATGTTAATCCCATCTATGACAGTAACAATTAGTCTAGTGGTTGGGGGAAAAAATGGACACCACAACCTAGCTAAGTTGGCATATAAAATGAACCCTCACTTAAGAGCACTGACTGCCAAGAGTTTGTTCCTATCTTCCCAAGTCAGTCATTTCCAGAGGTCCAGTTGGCCAAGGATGTCCTAGAGAATCCAAGTATCTCTTGGATAAAGCAACAGATTTTCCCTGCTGTTTTTCCAAAGCAATGTCTGAAATACAAAAAAAAAGAAAAAGAAAACTGTATCTGTAACTATCAGTAGACGGCCTTACGGAAGCAACAACAATTCATAGTGATTTGTAAAACCTAAGTTGTATTGAAGAGGGCAAATAATTTTAACCTCTCATGCCAACCCCATTTGGTTCCTCTTCCAGAGATACCTAGATTGCTGTATTAAACATGATCCTGGAGCTGCACGCATGCTATGCATGCTATGGAAAAGAGTGTAATTACCCATAAGCACCATCTGACATGCAAAGAGAGGAATATCTATATGTCATGAAGTTCCACCACTGTGTTAGTGGTTCAATTTTATCAACATTTACTAAAACTCTCTATGCTGGAAACAACTGGCTTAAAGCTAAATTTTTGTAGCCCCAAATACATACATACCAATCAAAAGAAAGCAGGACATCTGCTCATTTTAATAAACAGGTGTTTGTAGAGTTACATTCCTGCAATGTTGGTGGGTTTTGCTTTTTTTTAATGAATATTGTTGTTCCTAACTAATGCTTGATCAGTTAAAGAATGAGCTGTCTGAGCTCAAACTAACTGACAATGTCAGAGTTGGTATGGCATACTGCTAATTATCCCCCCAAATCTGCTTCCCTTCTTTAGTAGTAGAGTTTTAGCTGGGCACAGCTGTGAAAAGCTGTATTTTGCACAGCCTCCTTTTTTAGCTAATTGTAGTGATATAACCAATTTCTTGCCAATAGAATGTGAATGAAAATAATGTCTGCTCTTTCTCCTTAACACCGGCTGGAATGTCATTGCAACAATGGCTTTGCTTCAATGCTACTGTCAAGAGCATTGACAGTAGGAAGCAGTGGGGCTGCAAAATGAAAGAGACCTAGGTCCCTGGATGAGCAGAGCTGTTCTGCCAGCTTGAACAATTCATCTCTGGACTGTTACATTAGAGAGAAATAGAATTCTATCTCATTTAAGCTTCTACGCTATTTAAGTCACTTTATTATAGTACCTTTAGCCCGAAGCCTAACTAGAGTAGAAGTCAACAGGCAGTAGGATGTGTAAGCAAATAGACAGGAAGGTAGCAACAGGGAGGTCACTACTCCTAGCAAGATCCCCCTGTGGATATAGGGCTCTGGAGCAGGATGCAAAGTCCTCCAAGCACTTGGAGGTTAAAATGAACTCTAGTGATATAGAGCACGAGTTCAATAACTAAGTCAGCACACCAAGCACAAGAGGACAAGAAATGGAGGGAATTACTTGATCAGTATAAGATAAGCAGGGAGGCTGACTTGATGCTGAGCTATCTAAATTAGTTTTTAAATAGCTCTCCACTGCTTAAGGGCTGAGTTGACCTCAAATATTAGGCATGAATGAATGTGGGAGTTAAGACATTCCAAATGAGACGTTTGCAGTATCTTGGTGGCAGGAAGCCAAGCAAACAAAATTCTTCCAAAGTTCCCAGTTTTTGCCCATATCCTTGTATCCTACTACTTTACCCAGTCAGCCACTTCTACTGCCCTGTGACCTCTCGTTCAAATATCTCCCCAGTCCTGGAAACCTCCAAGGCAAGATGAGCCATCACAAAGAGTCTTTGAATGGCATCATGAGTTACCTTGCCTTTATCTTCCACCACAAATTCAGTCAAAAACTATATATAAAGGAATTTTAATCCAAAATATCTTTGGGGGCACTTATTTCTTGGAAAATTTGCTTCTTCTATCATGTTCTGTTTCCCTCAGATGGGAAACAGATGGATGATCACCCATCCCAGAATCTTCGCTCCCATTTTCCTCCTAACCCTAATATTCTACCTGAAGAATACATCTGGGGCCAGCCTCGATCACACTACCTAAATTAAGCTTCATAAGAATTTCTTAACTTTTCTGTCTGGTTCAAATCTCTGCCAAATAAGTCTTCACAAAATACAGATGTGATCATACCACTGCCCCTCCCTCAAAAAACTCATATCATTACCCATTTCCTTTTGAAAAATTTAGTCAAAAAATTTTAACCTAGATGTCAAAGCCCTCTACAGTCCTTCCGACACTTGGCTCCCAATATTTATGAATAGTATCAACACAAAAGCCCTGGCATGAGCTGCTTCTCCTGACCTCACAGGCTCCAGACAGTGAGAAAATGAGCTAGCCTCATTTTTACCTTCATTTTGTGACCTTCTGGAGAGTCCACTGTAAATATATTACCTATAGTGTATTACCAAAATGTAATTACCTATATGTATTACCAAAATGTAATTACCTAAGCTTTCATATTTTATAGGGAAGTCTTTCCTTGTTTTCCACAAAATTTTAAGAAATAATGGCAGAGACTTCTGCTTTTTATTATAAATGTGCCCCAAGTCCATGAAGAAATTTGGTGCTTCCAACAATATACTCCTGCATCACTCCACAGAGCTATCTTCCTGAGGCTTTATGGCCAGGAGTCTTTTATTTGATATTTTCAGTGTTATTCTGCCATATTGGCCCTATCATATACTTTTTCAGTTACAATTTCTGTCGCTCAACTTCCCTTAAGTTTATGGCTCCTAAACTTTGTAACCAGCCTCCATCAACAAAATCAAGCTGCAGAAAATAAACTACTGATAAGGCTCACTGATGTGGTAATGGGTCTGTGACAGTTTGATGTAATTATGAATTCCAAAAATATGATTGAATCATGTTTGTAAACTGATCTGTTAATCTGGGCATGATTAGGTTAGGATTAGGGCGTTGAGCCCCACCCCTTGGTGGGTGGGGAATTGAATATAAAAGGCAAGGCAAAGGACAGTTGAAGCAGTCTTTTGAGAAGCAGTTTTGATGTTGGAAAGAAGGCCCCAGGAGAAGAGAAGCAAGCCGTTTGCCTGATCATCTACAGCTGACCAAGCTGTAGCTAAGCCCAGAGAGAAACGCAGCCCCGGGAATAGAGGAACCCAGAAGCCTGAACCCTGGCAAACGCTGGCAGCTGTCTTGCTCCAACATGTGGCAATGAACTTTGGTGAGAGAAGAAACTTAACGCTTTATGGCCTGGTATCTGTGGACTTCTACCCCAAATAAATACCCTTTATAAAGACCAACCCATTTTTGGTATTTCACATTAGCACCCCTTTGGCTGACTAATACAGGGCCTTTCACTGCTTCCTTGAAATTTCCTTGTCAGTAATTCTTGCTGCTAGAAATTTTCATTTGCTCTCCAAGTCAGAAAATCCTTTGACGTGAACGGCAAGTTACCACATTAAAATATAAAAACTAACAACTGATTAACAACTTATTTCTCCTTTGAATTTTACTGTCTTTCACATATCAATAATTTTCTATCCTGTGATTACTTTTTGTAGCTAGGTATATCATTCCAGTATTTGTACTTACCAACAATATTTCACTTAATTGTATTGTGGGATCATCACCCTATACAATCAGGAAAACACTATTAATTAAATCCAAAATATAAACAGCAGAGTACTTCTTGTTCCCCTTTATCAACCACTGCAATAAACTTATTTTTAATATTTTAATAAATTTCCCACCCACTCTCACTCTTTATGTCACCCCCATGGCTCTTAGATGGCTAAGGATTGAGTTTTCACTGAGAAAACTCTGTTAAAAAGTTGTGTAATTGCTAAGGCTTTATTTTTATAAAATGATTTATATCTTCCTTTCCAATTTGGATGATATTTGCTAATTTATTTATTTGCCTAATTGCTCTGGATAGAACTTACAGTACAATGTTAAATAACCATGGTGATCGTGGGCATCCTTACCTTGTTTCTCATCGTAGAGGGAAAAAGTCTTTCACCATTGAATATGTTAGCTGCGGGTTTTTCAGGTATGCCCTTCTTCATATTGAGGAAATTTCCTTCTATTCCTAGTTTTCTAAGTGGTTTTATCAAGAAGAGGTGCTGGATTTTGTCAAATGCCCTTTCTGCATAAATTGAGATGATCATGTGGGTTTTCTCCTTCCTTCTATTAATTTGGTATATTATATTAATTGATTTTTATATGTTGAACCAACCTGTAATACCTAGGATGAATCCCACTAGATCATGATGCATAATTCTTTTAATGTACTTTTGGCTAAAGTTTGCTAGTATTTCTTGAGGATCTTTGCATCTGTATTCAAAATAGATGTTTGGTATGTAATTTTCTTTTCTTATGGTATCTTTACCTGGCTTTGATATTAGGGTGATGTTGGCCTCATAGAAATGAGTTAGGAAGTGTTCCCTCCTCTTTAATTTTTTAGAAGAGTTTGTGAAGGAATTGGTGTTAATACTTCTTGGAATGTTTGGTAAAATTCACCAGTAAAGTCATTTGGTCTTGGGCTTTTCTTTGTAAGGAGGTTTTTTATTATTGATTCAATCTCTTTACCTGTTGTTGGTCTATTGACATCTTCTATTTGTTCTTGAGTCAGTATAGGTAGTTTGTGTGTTTCTAGGAATTTGTCCGTTTCCTCTAAGTTATCAAATTTGTTGGCATAAAGTTGTTCATATTATCCTCTTATAATACTTTTTATTTCTCGGGAGGATGGTAATAAGTTTCCCTTTTTTATTTCTGATTTTAGTTATTTATAGACTCCTTTTTTTTCCTGGTCAGTTTAGCTAGGGGGTTGTTGATTTTTATTGATCTTTTTAAGAAACAAACTTAGATTCATTGATGTCTCTTTCGTTTTATTTATATCTATGTCATTTATTTCTGCTTTAACTTTTGTTATTTCCTTCCAACTGCCTACTTTGGGTTTAGTTTGCTCTTCTATTTTTAGTTCCTCTAGTTGTGAAGTTAGGTGTCTGATTTGAGATCTTTCTCCTTTTTAATATATTATAATCATTTAAGCTTTAAATTTCCTTCTTTGCTTTGATCCATAAATTTTGATATGTTCTATTTTCATTTTTATTTGCCTCAAGATATTTCTTAATTTTATTTGTGATTTCTTCTTTGATCATTGGTTGTTCGAGTGTGTTGTTAATTTCCATATATTTGTGAATTTTCCAGTTCTCCCTCTGTTATTGATTTCTAGCTTCATTCTATTATGATCAAACAAGATTCGTTATGTGATTTCAATATTTTAAAATTTATTTCAAATTGTTTTGTGACCTAAATTATTGTCTATCCTGCAGAATGAACCTTGTGCATAACAGAAGACTCTGTATTCTGCTGCTATTAGGTGAAGTGTTCTATATATGCCTGTTAGGTCTAATTGGTTTATAGTATCATTCTTGTCTCCTATTTCCTTACTGATCTATCTAAATGTTCTATCCTTTTTTTTTTAAGGAGGTACCAGGAATCGAATCCAGGACCTTGTACATAGGAAGCAGGCGTTCGGCCACTTGAACTACATCCGCTCCCCTTTCTATCCATTTTTAAAGCAGTACATTGAAATATTTGACTATTAATATAGAACTATCTCTTGCTCCATTCAAATCTGTCAATATTGGCTTCATAGGTTTTGGAGCTCTGCCTTTAGGAACATATATATATTTACTTCTATTATGTCTTCTCATTGAATTGACCCCTTTTATCTATATATAGTGACCTTCTTTGTTCCATAACAGTTCTTGACTAAAAGTCTATTTTATTTGATATTCATATAGCTATCCCAACTCTCTTTTGGCTCCTATTTGCATGGTATATTTTTTCCATCCTTTCACTTTCAACCACAATGTATCTTTGAATTTAAGGTGAGTTTTTTTTAAAAGAGTATAGCAGTGAGTCATACTTTTTTATTCATTCTGCCAATTTCTGCCTTTTGAGTGGACAGTTTAATCCATTTACATTTAAAGTAACTACTGATAACACTGGACTTTCTTCTGCCACTTTGCTATATGGTCTTTGTAAGTTTTATACCTCTTTGTTTCTCAATTCTTCCATTAATGCCTACTTCCTTATTTTTTTTTTAATTTTTGTTGTGTACCATTTTGAGTCCCCTCTCATTTCCTTCTGTCTATATTTTTCAGATATTTTCCTTGTGATTACTTATAATGTCGTAAATCTATAACAGGAAATTTTGATTTGATACCAACTTAGCTTCAATAGTATATGCAAACACTGTTCCTATACTCCTCTGTCCCCAACCTTTTTGTTATGCTTGTTATACATTATATCTTTATACATTGTATTCAAAACCATAGATTTGGCATTACATTTTATGCATTTGCATTTTAGAACCTGTAAGAAATAAATGTTGGAATTGTATACCAAAAAAGTATAATTCAGTAGTACTGGCATTTATAATTACCCATATATTTACTTCTACTGGGAATCTTTATTTCTTTATGCCACTTTAGTCCACTGTAAGGTCTCCCTTCCTTTCAATATGAATAATTCCCGTTGGCTTTTCTTGTAGGTAAAGTATAGTGGTGACAGATTCCATCTACTCTTGTTTATCTGGGGATGTCTTAATCTCTCCCTCATTTTTTAAAGACAGTCCTATCAGATATAATATTCTTGGTTGACAACTGTTTTCTTTCAGCACTTTAAGTATTTTGTCCCACTGCCTTCTTGCTTCCATGGCTTCTGATGAGATATCTGAACTTAATCTTAACGAGGCCCCCTTATACATTACATATTGCTCTTCTCTTGCAGTTTTCAGAACTCTCTCCTTGTCCTTGGCAGTTGAAAGCTTGACTACTATGTGTCTGGGAGTGGTTGTCTCAAGTTTATCAAATTTGGGGTTTTTTGGACTTACTGAAGGTATATATTCATGTCTTTTGTTATATTTAGGAAGGTTTCTGCCATTATTTCTTTCACTGTTTCTTCCACCTTTTCTCTCTTCTCCTTCTGAGACTTCATAATGCCTATATTGGTATGTTTGATCATAACTTACAGGTCTTTTAGGCTGAATTTATTTATTTTTTCTTTTGTTTACTTTTTGATGCTCAACATGAATTATTTCAATTGTCTTTGCTTTAAGATAAATGATTCATCCTTCTGCTATTTCCAATCTTCTGTTGAAACCCTCATGGGAATTTTTCATTACAATTATTGTGATCTTCAATATTCATCATTTTTCTGATATCCTTTAGCTCTTTCTTTGTATTTTCCTTTATCTACTTGAGCATATTGAAGATAAGTTTTTAAAAGTCTTTATCCAGTATGTCTAAAGTCTTGTCTTCTTCATTGATGGTTTCTGAATTTTTATCTTATTCCTTTGGATGGGCCATCATTTCCTATTTCTTTATTTATCTTGTAATTTTTACTGCACACTGTATGTTTTAATATTTTAACATGTTAGCTCTAGAATGTAGTCCCTGAGCTATCTGTTCCTTAAGGATCCAGCTAGTGGTATGGCAGAGATTCCCTTGAATACCAGGAGATTTAAAAAATGCAAAAAACAACTTTCAGTCTTTACTTTTCCTACATTGTCTGGTGCTCCCTTTTAGAGTTTAGCCTTCCTATCAAAAAGATCAGCCCATTAAAGGAGACACTCATGGCTGTGTCTCCTTGGGGACCCAGAGCTGTCAGCTTGGGTACGAGGGTCCCAGGAAGGGGAGAGTGATGCTGGAATGAAAGCTGCCCATAACCTCAGAAGGAAGGGAGAAAAAGAGAGAAGATGCAAATAAATACAATCAGAAATGAAAGGGGGGAAATTACAAATGGCCTCACAGAAATAAAAAGAATCATAAGAGGATATTATGAGAAACTATATGCCAACAAACTAGACAACCTGGATGAAATGGACAAATTTCTAGAAACTCATAACCAACCTACACTGACACAACAAGAAATACAAGAACTTAACAAACCAATCACAATTAAGGAGATTGAATCCGTCATCAAAAATCTCCCAGCAAAGAAAAGTCCAGGACCAGATGGCTTCACAGGTGAGTTCTACCAAGCATTTCTAAAAGAATTAACACCAATCCTGTTTAAACTCTTCCAAAAAATTGAAGAGGAGGGAAAATTACCCAACACATTTTATGAAGCCAACATCACCCTAATACCAAAGCCAGATAAAGATTCCACAAGAAAAGAAAATTACAGACCAATCTCTCTCATGAACATAGATGCAAAAATTCTCAACAAAATACTTGCAAATCGAATCCAACAGCATATCGAAAGACTTATACATCACGACCAAGTGGGATTTATTCCTGGTATGCAAGGCTGGTTCAATATAAGAAAATCAATCAATGTAATACACCACATTAACAAGTTGAAGGAAAAAAACCACATGATCATCTCAATAGATGCAGAAAAGGCATTCGACAAAATCCAACATCCTTTTTTGATAAAAATACTTCAAAAGATAGGAATAAAAGGAAAATTCCTCAATATGATAAAAGGCATATATGAAAAACCCACAGCCAACATCATACTCAATGGGGAAAGGTTGAAAGCTCTCCCCCTAAGATCAGGAACAAGACAAGGATGCCCACTGTCACCATTGTTATTCAACATTGTACTAGAAGTTCTAGCTAGGGCAATTAGACAAGACAAAAAAATTAAAGGCGTCCAAATAGGAAAAGAGGAAGTAAAACTCTCACTGTTTGCGGATGACATGATCCTGTATTTAGAAAATCCTGAAGTACCCACAACAAAGCTACTTGAACTAATAAATGAATTCAGCAAAGTGGCAGGATATAAGATCAACACGCAAAAATCAGTAATGTTTTTGTACACTAGTACTGAACAATCTGAGAAGGAAATCAGGAAGAAAATTCCATATTCAATAGCAACAAAAAGACTCAAATACTTAGGAGTTAATTTAACCAAGGAAGTACAGGACCTATATGCAGAAAACTACAAAACAATGCTAAAAGAAATTTAAAAAGACCTAAACAAGTGGAAAGACATTCCGTGTTCATGGATTGGAAGAATAAATATCGTGAAGATGTCAATCTTGCCCAAACTGATTTATAGATTCAATGCAATACCAATCAAAATCCCAACAGCTTACTTTACAGAATTAGAGAAGGCAATTACCAAATTCATCTGGAAGAGTAAGTGCACCCGAATAGCCAAAAGTATTCTAAAAAAGAAGAGCAATGTGGGAGGAATTTCACTGCCTGACCTTGAAACATATTACAAAGCTACAGTGGTCAAAACAGCATGGTACTGGCATAAAGATAGACATATCAATCAGTGGAATAGAATTGAGAATCCAGAAATAAACCCTCACCTATACAGTCAACTGGTTTTTGACAAACCTACCAAGCCCACGCTGATGGGAAAAAAACAGTCTCTTCAACAAATGGTGTTGGGAGAACTGGATATCTATAACCAAAAGAATGTAAGAGGACCCCTATCTCACCCCCTATACAAGAATCAACTCAAAATGGATCAAAGATCTAAATTTAAAAGCCAGGACCATAAAACTACTAGAAGAAAATGTAGGGAAACATCTTAAAGACCTTGTAGTAGGTGGTGGTTTCTTGGACCTTACACCCAAAGCACGTGCAACAAAAGAAAAAGTAGATAAATGGGACCTCCTCAAAATTAAACACTTTTGCACCTCACAGGACTTTGTCAGAAGGGTGAAAAGGCAGCCAACTCAATGGGAAAAAATATTTGGAAATCACATATCTGATAAGGGTTTAATATCCAGGATATATAAGGAGATGTTACAGCCCAACAATAAAAAGACAAACGACCCAATTAAAAAATGGGCCAAAGACTTGAATAGACATTTCTCCGAAGAAGAAATACAAATGGCAAAAAAACACATGAAGAAATGCTCAACATCACTCATGATTAGGGAAATGCAAATCAAAACTACAATGAGATATCATTTCACACCTATCAGAATGGCCACTATTAAAAAGACAGAGAACTACAAGTGTTGGAGAGGATGTGGAGAGATAGGAACACTTCTTCACTGTTGGTGGGAATGCAGGATGGTACAACCACTATGGAGGACTGTTTGGCAGTTCCTAAAGAAGTTGAATATAGACTTGCCACGTGACCCTGCAATACCACTACTGGGTATATACCCAGAAGAACTGAGAGCAGTGACACAAACAGACATCTGCACACCAATGTTCATAGCCACATTATTCATCATTGCCAAAACTTGGAAACCACCCAGGTGTCCATCAACAGATGAATGGATAAGCATTCATTCCATTGTGTGGTCTATTCACACAATGGAATATTATGCAGCTGTAAGAAGAAATGAAGTCATAAAGCATATGGCAACATGGATGAATCTGGAGGACATTATGTTGAGTGAAGCAAGCCAGACACAAAAGGACAAATACTGTATGAATGCGTTACTATGAACCAAATATATTGTGTAATATATTGTTTGATTCACACACACAAAAAAAACAAAAAAACAAACAAAAAACAAAACAACAAAAAAATTTACATGTATCCATTACATTTAATTGAGAAATGTATATATTTATTCATCTGTGTTTACTTTTTAGTTTTTTATTGCTTATGTTTTCAATTATTAAATGTACAAAATAAAGTTTAAAAAAAAAAAAAAAAAAAAAAGAAGGAAGGGAGAAAGAATATCAAGCTGGGACTACCGGTCTTCTACTGGTGGTGATCTGAATCAAAGAGCTCTCAAACCTGTACTGAACCTACTTACCTTCCTTCCACCTCCTCCAGGGATGTGCAGGACCAGGTGGTAGAAGAACACAAGGTGGTAGTCCTTAAGGTGACCAACCCCAATAATGGGTGAGGAAGCCCAGGAGCCCACCTGTCTGCCCCTGAGGGAAAATCACAATGATATCCATGAGCCTTTCCACATTCGCCTATACTGTCTCCTTGTTCCGGCCAGAATACTTGTCTACATGCTGGATTGATTTGGTCTGCCAGTGTGTCCAGTAGATCCACCTGTCCTGCTACTCAACAGGGAAACCCAAAATACAGCAAGTATTATTCAAGTGATACCCCAATAGAGTCTTGCTGAAATGCCCTTTTCATCTCTTATCTATCAGGTCAACTTTTGTGCATCCCCAGATATGACCTTCTCTAGGAAATCTCCCCAACATAGAGTTCACCATTCTCTCCTCCATGCTGTTCTGTGCTTTGTATTCACTTCTACAACTGAGTTTTGACACTATATGGTAATTTGTTTACGTATCTGTCTGTCTCTCCTATCAGATTAAATTTTTAACAAATAAGATTGTGTTTCATTCAACTCTAAAACTTCCAGCACCTAACACGCAGTTAGTCACTCCTAACACTCACTCAGTTGACGGAGTGACCCAATGAATAAATGAGTTTCCCATACCTAGCAAATAGGAGTAACTTTAGGGGTCCTCCAAGATCCCTGTTCTTCTGGGCCCACTGCTCAGAAACCCTGGCCCAATTTCCTACTTCTATGGGCACCTGCCTTCTAATGCAGTGATCCTGAGATTCTCTAACAGGGGTGGGGAGAGGCAAAGAAGGTGTTTTTCCTCCCAGTCCAGGGGTGTATCAGAAACTGCACGGGGAACTTACAGATCAAAAAAGCATGTTCAGAATTACCCTGTAATTTTACATTTGGACTATTAAAAACAAAGGCAAAATTGTATTGGCTAACTGGATGTAATACAAAATATATATAGATGGCATGGACTATGTTTGCCAAAAAAAAAGAACAAAGTTTTTAAATGGTTGAGAAACCCTGTTCTGGCCCCAGACTTGGTAGATCTCCTTTTTCCTTCCTCAAATTATCTCACAGGGTCAGAACTCTCAAAAATGACAGCTAATACTTATTAAAATTATTAGAGAGGACACATTGAATGCTTACTATGTGCCAGGTAATGTGCTAATACTTTGTGTGAATTATTAAACTCATGTGTTTTAAAGGTAACTGAAACTTAGAGAGGTTCAGTATTTCATGGAAAGTTACACAGTTACTTAATAACACAGGCAGAACTTGAACCCAGGTATCAGGCATGTTGAAAGTATTCAACAAACATTGACGGGCTGGCTGCCTCAAAGCTCTGAGCTCTTAGCCACTCCACCCCATTGCCACTAAGTGAACTGCCTTCCCTCAGATTCTGGGTCCACAGCATTAGGATCACAGGGAAGACTTGTTAAAACACAGATTCCCAGACCTATCCCTCATGAAGCAGATTCTCCATGGCCAGGGTCCAGGAACCTACATTTTAGCAAGCTCCATGGCTAATCCTGTACAGTAATGTTCAAGAGTCACTCCTTTGAATGTTAGATCATGAGAGTGGTGGGACAGGGGTAACAACCAGAGCTGAGGCTGCTGACTCAGAACTCCAAGGAAACACTCCAATCAAGGACATTTTGTTACCTCTCTCCTAAGCTAGTACCTGTGTGAGGGCAAAGGGGTGGGACACTTGGCTGACCAGGATCTGTTGTAGCTTCCCATTGAGGTCAGCACTCTCAGTCTGGTCCAGGTGTGCATCTACCCAGTAGATCCTGTAAAGTGGAGGAGAGAAGGATAACTGCTCCAAAAGCTTGCCAGTGAGCCCAGCCCTGTCCCCGAAGGAGCTATCTGTCCTGTCTTCCGCTGAACATGCTGTGAGTAGTCAAGAAGCCCCTTGATGAGAGGTCATTGCAAGTCCTAAAGAAGAAGAGAGTAACTGATGGTTTGAAAGTGGGAGGCCACAGCTGTTCTGGGGAGGGGTAAAAAGACTGGGACCTCAGAGGAGCCACCACCCAGCCTCATCTTCAGCAACTTGATCACCCTTTGAGGCCCACCTCAGAATCTAAGCCCAAGTTCTTAAGAAGACAGATCAGCCTACATGGACCCCACTGAGGTTAAAGGAAAAGGACAAATCTGCCCCTCTCCAGGTGACTTTGATTCCTTTCCCTTCTGGTGAAGAAAGGGGAAACTGTTTCAGAGCCCCTTTTGCCCTCTTCTCCTGCCCTCCAGCTCCTTTCCCGTAGGCCAGGAGTTGTAAATTCCAATGCCTAAGGGACCAGAAAGGTAATAAATACAATCATTACAGAATCAGCTCTGTAAAAGCATAGGGGGTAGTGAGGCCTGTGGCCAAGCCAGAGGATGTGGCTGCTAATGGCAATCAAGCCCTGCTAATGGCAATCAAATTAAAAACACTGAAACCAGCTAAACAAAACCCTCTGAAGATTGAGGGCTGGATTCAGAAATCCCTGCTCTAAGAATATGTTCCTTCATTCTCACTGCTTTCTCTTCCCTACCTACCAAGTAGCTTACCATCTTTTTGTTTTCCCTCCTTCAATCTCAACTTCCCTCTCCTCTATTCATCCAATTTCTAGAAGGCTCTTTGGGACAGAATTCCCACCTGTGGATTTCATAATCCAGGGTGAGGCCATTGGGCCAACTCAGGTCTGTGTTGATGAGGACCTTCCAATCGGAACCATCCAAGTTTGCCCACTCAGTCTTGGCAATATGGCCCCAGTCTGTCCAGAAGAGGTACCTGAGACTCAAGAGGGCCATCATCATCAAGGTATGGAAATATGGCACCCAGAGGTTGTGGGAATCACCGATACCATTAATATATAGGTAACCTCCAAGGGCCTCTCTTCCAGGACCTTCTTCCCTGGATATCTTTTTCTGTCAGCCATAAACTTAACCCTTCCTGGGGAAAACAGCAATGGCCCAGGGTTCATCCAGGCTGTTGTTGATTAGCACTCTACGGCAGGAACCATCCAACCTCGATGACTCAATAGTATTTTGGCCTTTATTTGTCCAATACAGGTTCCTGGCCACCCAGTCCACTGCCAGCCCATTGGTGGTCTTCAGCCCATGTCCAACCACTGTCTCCATGTTGCTGCCATTCAGATCTGTTCACCTTGGGAACAGCCCATGGTTGGATGAGTGACCAGACTGACTAGTAATAGACTGAAACCCCTTTAGCCCATGCTTCCGTAATTGGACCCCCACTAGACTGTAAGTTCCATAAGGGCAGAGACCAAGTACCTACTAGTGCATTCCTCAGCACCAAGTACACTAGGTACTCAATAAAATACCTGCAGAATGAATGAATGAAAAAAAAAAGAAGAAGATCAGTCCAAAACAAAAGTAAAGTGCAGGGTCTTCTCTGTCTTTTATGAGATTGTATCTTGTCCTGGGCTTGTGCTCACTTGTGGGCTTTGAAATTCCCCCATTTACAGGAATCTGAATGTCCTATGAGCTATACCCCACTTTCCTGGGAGCTCTAATGTATGTCTTTTTTTTTAAAGATTTTTATTTATTTATTCATTTATCCCCCCCTTGCTGCTTGTGCTCACTGGGTCAGCTAACCATGCCGTGCGGGCGGGCCTGCCTTCACCAGGAGGCCCCGGGAACTGAACCCGGGGCCTCCCATATGGTAAACGGGAGCCCTACTGATTGAGCCACAGCCGCTTCCCTAATGTATGTCTTAAAACTAGTAATCATTTGCCCCGAGTCACTTTGACTTAGTTATGTCTTATACTGCTTTAGCTGTCTGCAAGCTGCTTCTGCCTACAGGACAAGTTCTGGGAGAATGAGCCAGAGATGAGTTAATTATGTCAGTCTTTCAGGCTGCCACCTGATAAGCTGGCACTGACATACAGTCTCCCCAGTATGCACAGAAGAGTTATCTACTCCCTCTGGAATAGGGCCAGGGACCCACAATGGGCATAGGCTGGTTCTACACTGCACTGGGCAGGGAGAAAGAGAGGAGCCAGCAACAGCCCCATGAGCTTTTCCTACCATTTTTTAGGAGGTACCAGAGATTGAACACAGGACCTTGTGCATGCAAAGCTGACACTCAACCACTAAGCTATACCTGCTCCCACTACCATTTTTAAAGCTGTTTCCTTGATTCAGCACTTGCCCAGTTAGTGCAGCTCTTCAACTGTTTTCCAGAGTTTTGAGGAGGACAGCCCTGCCAGTTCTTTTTTTCAGATGTTCATAGATTTTGTGGGGTAACAGGACCCTGGAGTGTCTTACACTGCTATGTTGGTCGACTGGGTAAAATGTTATTTTTTAAAAATGCTTCCTTCACAGGATTGTAATAAGGATTAGAAGAGTTAAAGCATTTAGGTAAGATCTGGCACATAGAAAAAGTTCAATAAATGTTGATTCTGCCTTCAATGAGTTTAAAGGTGAAATTCAAAACATAAAATTATAAGAGAAAAAGGAATCCAACTGATGTCTGTTTCAATCAATAGAAGCCTATAAAGACAACATGAATTATATTCAGTCTCTTGGATGAGTAAGAGAAGATATAAAGCAATAAATATAATATAATTTTTCATTAAGTGTTTAAGATATATGGACAATCCAAGCCTGGCCCTTTGCCCCTTTCCCAGAAATCATTCTAGCCACAATAAAACTTGGAGCATGATCAATCTAATATTTTCAAACAGAGATTCTGGTGTGTGCATACTGTCACATAAGTTTGTCTGAAGGGTTCTCACTGGAGTTTTTCATGAACTTCATCTAATGGGCAGCAGCTGCCTGGAAAAAATCCTTCCATATTATTCACCTTACCAGACCAGGAAAAAACATTTCCCCTCTTTATACCCTAGGACATCTTTCTATCTGTCCTGCTTAATATTTGTAAAGTGGAAAGTCCCTTTTAGGGTAATTTTTTCCTACACTAGGTGGTTCTGCATTTTTAGCATTTTTCATTGAATAGTTGATTTAGTTTGTTTCTCTATGACCAATATATTTGGATTTTTTCTACCCTTTCCTGAACTTTTAGTTGGCACAAAAAATGAGAAGCAGCTGTCTGCCCTAGAAACTGACATAGAAATAACTGAGTCACCATCATGGTTGAAAGCTTGCCATACCTACTAAGATCCACCAACCCCTCTTGTTGTTTTCTAGTCAGATTTCTGATTCAAGCTTCAGATCAATTTTTGTATCTACAGGTGTTATTTTTCTACTATTCACTCAGAAAACATCCCTTTTTGGATATAGAAAAATGGTGGTAAATGATATGGATAGAGTCTTTGTATCCTTGTGACCTTCAGAAAACCTAATACCATATCTATCTACCTATATCAGGGATTGTGACAGTTGAATTCTGTGAATCTCAGAAAAGATTATATTCTTGAACTAATCCATTCCTGTGGGTAGGAGTAGGGCTCTTTGATTGCATTAGATTCAATTAAGGGACCCTTTGATTTAATCACTTTCAATTAGATTGCTTTAGGACTTTTGAATGGACGTCAGTGAGGCCTGACCCAGATTGGGTCTCCACCCTCTTGCTGGGTCTTATATAAAGTGAGAACACACCAAGAGAAAGAGAGGCACAGAGAAAGGGAGCTCTGTCATTTTGACTCTGCCATGTGTGAGAGAGGACTCCAGGTTCTCCTACTGCTGCAGGAGGACAGAGAAAACCAGAGAGGCTCAAGGAGATGAGGCCCAGGGAGAGATGCCTGATCAGCCTTGATTTGGACATTATCACAGCCTTGGAACTATAAGCTTTTACCCCAGATAAATTCCCTTTATAAAAGCCAGTCCATTTCTGGTATTTTTGCATCGGGCAGCCTTTGGCAGACCAAGACAGGGATTGTAATAAGTACCTGCAGTCCTGTGCGTATGAAATCACTTGCAAATAGGACCTTATGAAGATATTAATAGCTAAGGTGTGGCCAACCTGGATCAGTATGTGTCTTAATCCATATGTCTGGTAGTCTTATAAGAAGAGAAAATTTGGACACAGTCAGTAAGAAAAAAAACAAAAACAGAAACCAGAAGAAGTCAGGAGATCCATAGAGGAGAAAGAGAGCTCTCCGTGTGAGGAAGGACTGCTATCACCAGAATGCTACCAATGCTAGGAAAAAGCATGGTCTTGCCAACATCTTAACTTTTGAACTTCTAGTCTTCAAAACGATGAAACACAGTGAAGACAGAAGGAGAAGGATGAGAAGAGAGGGCAGGAAACAGACACAGAGAGTTGCCCAGTGAATGGACACAAAAACAGCAAAAAAAATGGAGGGTGGGGGTAAAAATGGATAAAAGTAAACAAATAAATAAATAAATCCTTAAAAAAAAAAAAAAAAAAAGATGAAACAGTAAATGCTTGTTGTTTATGCCAACACATTAGGAGATATTTGTCATAGCAAGTATGGCAAACCAAGACTATATCTATCTATCTATCATCAATCTATCATATAACTATTATCTATTTCTAACTCCTCAAGTGTCACAATGGTGCTAATAAATCTCTAAGTCTATCTGGTAAAGAAATAATTAACACTGAAAGAAAAAATTGATTAAAATAACAAAGATAAACAAAAGGATCCAAATATCTGATTCTCAGGTAGCTCTAAACTTAGGATATTTGCATAGTTATTTATTGACCACTACTGGAATTTAAAATAGAGGGGAAGCATAAAGAGATTGAAGGGTGACGAGTTTTTTTTGTTTTTGTTTTTAAAGATTTTTTTTTATTTATTCATTTATCCCCCCCTTGCTGCTTGTGCTCGCTGGGTCAGCTAACCACGCCGTGCGGGCGGTCTTGCCTTCACCAGGAGGCCCCGGGAACCGAACCCGGGGCCTCCCATATGGTAAACGGGAGCCCTACTGATTGAGCCACAGCCGCTTCCCGGGTGATGAGTTTTTGTTTGTTGGTCTTTTGTTTATTATTATTATTACTGGAATAATGAAAATGCTCTAACAATGATTGAATTGATGAATACACAATGATATAATTATACCAAATACCATTGACTGTATACTTTGGATAGATTGTACACTTTATTAATATGTACCAATAAATTGATTTGTTTAAAAAAATGATAAATAACTGGGTAAATATAAAAAATTTTAACAGACATTTTCAAGACAGATGGATATTCACGTGAGAAATCAGAAGTAATGCATCAAAGGTAAAAGTAATTAAAATATTAAATACTTACTATTGTAATAATAGTATGATGTGACAGAGATCAATCTATTCGCCAAACCCATTTCCTCTTATTTGCAGGCTAAAAGCCAGACTGTATTTCTCAGCCTCTCCAGCAGTTAGATGTAGCTAAGTGACTGAATTGGGCCAATGTAATGTGAAAAAAGGTGAGATGACCACTTCCAGGATTGTCCCTTAAAAACCTCTCCCATTAATTTTTCATTCTCTTACTTTATCCAGGAAGGAAAGCCAACCTGGAAACCGCATGTTACAGATCCATGGAGCTTGGGCCCCTGCATCATGACCTGGGGAATGCTGCCTTCCAATTAAAGCACCTGTTTAAGATTACACGATCAAGAAATATACTTCCACTGGAAGATTTGGGGGTTATCTGTTAAAGCAGAAGGAGTGAGAAATGGAGCGCTTTTCTAGGCTGCTGGAAATGGAATTGGTCTAATTTTATTTGGGAAGAGCCCAGCAATGACAGTTAAATATGTAAACAGGCCCAGCCAACAACTGGTCAAAATATAATCCAGTCACATTAGGAATTCCAGCAGGGACAAATTCCAAGGTCCTTAGGGAAGACTTCTGCCAGCCCTACAGGCCAGTAAAAGTTCCTGAACTATAGGATAGTATGTCAAAGGGTCCTGATTATCCCTTTAAGAAAATGTTTGCTCCTGTGTCTGTCCATTGTGAAAAAATATTCCTGTGAATTTTTAATTAGATGTAATTTTAACACCTGAAATTATCAAGAATGGAAGGTCTCAGAACTCTCTCCTTTAATTCGGACTCAATTTTGTATTATATTTATGAAGACTTTATTGACCATGGAACTAACATCTTACACAGCTGCTGGTCAGCCTTTTTCATTGACATTCTAAAATGATTAAGAATAAATTGTGGGAAGCGGCTGTGGCTCAGTCAGTAGGGCTCCCGTTTACCATATGGGAGGCCCTGGGTTCGGTTCCCGGGGCCTCCTGGTGAAGGCAAGCCCGCCCGCACGGCGTGGTCGGCTGACCCAGCGAGCACAAGCAGCAGGGGGGGATAAATGAATAAATAAATAAAATCTTTAAAAAAAAAAAAAAAAGAATAAATTGTGAAAAATCCCAAACAAAGATTGTAAAAATAAACATTTTCCAAATTTAAATAGTGTTCACATGCCAGCTACTGGTCATAGGTTTAAACAGGAATCTAAGATTAGATAACAATCCCTCTCTAAAGTGAGCTTTTCTAGAGCTGCTGTGCTATGCTACAGTGCTATTAAATGTTATTTAACATTTTCCAACTCATTGTTACCAAATACGAGGTCCACAGAACTCGTATTCATTAAATTCCTAGGAAGTTATTTATTTTATAGCTAATTCAACAAGTGAGGCTGACGTTCTTTTCTTTCTCATTGTCTAAGCACATGCATGTTTTATAAAACTCACACTCCATTCCCCATGCCAGATTAGTAGAGATTCGACCCTCGTACAGGGTCAGCCTATAAAAATAAAGCTAAACCCAGGGGAAAGGCCAGGTGCATAGTCTGGTACTTCTGGAATCGCTGTCTATTGACTCCACAAACTCTACTACCTCATCTTTCTCCAACATCACACCATCACCTAAGCACAAAGTAAGTGTTTTAGTTTGCTAAAGGCTGCCAGAGCAATATACAAGAAATGAGTTGGCTTTTACAATGGGAATTTATTAGTTTATAAGCTTACAGTTCTAAGATTGTGAAAGTGTCCAAATCAAGGCATCATCAGAAGATGCTTTCTCCCCAAGGTGCAACTGTGGGCGATCAGGCATATGGTGGCATCCCCACATGTCTTCTCTCTCCTCTAGGACTTGTTACTTTCTGTTTCTGGCTAAAGTGGCTTCCTCTCAGCTTCTATGTTCCATTGAATTTCAGCATCTGGCTCCCAGGGCCTCCTCTCTCAGCTTCTGGGCATTTCTCACTGAGCTCCTGGGGTCTCTGTAGCCTCCTCTCTTGTATTACTCCAGTTTATAAAGGACTCCAGTAAGAAGATTAAGACCCACCCTGGGCCACACCCTCCTGAAGTGATCCAATCAAAAGGAAGGTCCCTTAACTGAACCTAATAAAAAGGTCCCATCTACAATAGGTTTACACCCACAGAAATGGATGTAGCTTAAGGACAGAATTTTTCTGGGGTCCACAAAAGACTCAAACCATCAAATTAAGAAATGATGAAACTCAATTAATAAAACTTATGAATTATGATCCATAAAATGGAGTTATTGTTTTGTTTTTTTTTGTTTTGTTTTTTTTACCGGGAGATCCTGGGGATCAAACCCGGGTCCCTCCATATGGGAGACGGACGCCCAACCAGTTGAGCCACATCCGACCCCCTAAAATGGAGTTATACCAAAGATTAATTTAGTATAATAATTTGTAACATCAAAATCTGATTTGTTCCCTCAAATCAACTGGAGGGTCCTAAATTCAAATGGAGGGTTCCAAATTATTCTAAAATTAGCTTAGTGTTATTACTGCCATACATGTTCTGCCTGCTAAACCCAAAACTCCAGGGAACCTGGATAAAAAATAAAAAGACATTGCAATGAGACCTGTCCTGACACTGAGCATATGACCCCTTCCTCGATACATATATGGTCAATACTTCTTTCAGAGTTCTTGGACTTTCTAAGTTTAAATGTGTCGTAGATATTATTTATTGATTCTGTGTTTACTAAATAAATTGCAATGCATCTCTATAAAAGAGAATTCCATTTTAGTCTCTAAGAAATCATTTTAGTAACAGTGTCCCAAACTGGGAAATACCTTTTCCTTTTCATCAAGAGACAAGGACACTCACTTTTGACTCAGAAGATTGCAATAGGTTCAATGTTTACTCTGATCACATTCTTTATAGCCAGGAATTTTCACTTTTTGATATTGGTAATGCTTTTTAATTAGCACCCTTAAAAGAAAAAAAAAAAACGTTTATACCGTCTGTGCTATAAGAAAGCATAAAAAAGATTTTCCCTTATCTTGTAACCACTTTACACTCAAAATAAACTTGCCATAAAGTCAGATGCTTAAATGACACACTTTATATACCCAATGACAATAATCTCTAAAACAATTTTCTTATTAGTTTAACAGATAATCATCTCTTGGACACATCCTTATTTGTGATTCAAGTTTTTCAAAAAGAAGATCAGTATAGAAAAAGAAATCTCACAAAATTATATGATAAATAGTGATAAGAATCATATGTAAATCAAATAATGTCTTGCTTTTACAGAGTTAATCAAGATAAACTATAACTTAATATTAGTTTCTTACAGATTTTAAAATCCTGTCACCCTAGTGGGACACTTACATGAGCAAGGTATTCCAAGGATTTTCCCCTTCAAACTTTCCTGGATGTAAGAATTCTTCATTTTGTTAGATACAAATTATTTTATGTTAATATATTTTAAAAAAAAAAAAAAAAAAAAAGACAACTACATTTTAAGTCTTGTCATCCACCCAAATGCTTTCTTTTTAAGTTAAGTTCAACGTTAATACTGCAGTTTAATGACAGCACAACACATATCATTCTACATGTTACTGCTTCCAGGTTGAAATCCACCAAAAAAAAAAAAAACTTTGCTGATCTGTGTTAAATGTTAAATGGTATGCCACCAGGTTTTCCTGCTATCTTCAAATTCACAAATGAGCAAGCTGAGATTCACATTCTTCCCATTATCCTGTTCTTAAACCTGCATCCTGGAGCATTAGCACTGCCCTTTTATTTATTCTTGAGTATAAGACGCTCTTCTTCTGAGTCCCTCATTTTAAATATGGTTTAACTTTCCCAGCACGTGGGTCAAGAGAAGCAGTCAGCACACAAAAGTAGGTGGGTGTTTGCACTTTGAGGACCTATAGACCCTCAGCTGGTGTACAACGGCCCTCGGGGCTTTCCCTCACCAAATCCTGCTCGCTGACGTCTATTAAAAACATCAGAAAGCCTGCTGGAGCACAACCACTGACTAGGATCTGAAGGCAGATCTAGTGTCTGTTCTCAGACTTGAAGTATATGATCAGGAGTTGGTGTTTGGATGGGAAAATGTTTCAGCTTTTTAATAAACAAACTAACCTTGTATTATTCTCCCTCCCTCCTTTCCTCCTTTTCTCCTCTCTTTCCTCTCCTCTTGCCTTGCTTCCCTTTTCCATTGCTTCTCTTCTTTCTTTTTTATCTATAGTTTGTCTCATCATGTAAATGTAACGTAAAATGTGTAGAATTGCAAAGGAGGCTTGGTCTGGTTAAAATTAGAAATGTGAAGAGCTGCTGTTAAGAAGGAAAGTGAGAAAAAAAGAAAAGAAGAATGAGCTACGGAGAAAAGGATGCTTATTGAATCTTGACATTTTGATTCTTTCCTGATTTATTGGGCGTCATAAGGCTAAACATTTTCTGAGCAAAGGATGGGGATTTATTTCTTCTGCTCCTCTTCATCTTCTTTTTCACTTCATTATCTTCCCAAGTTTGTCTTCCGTTCAGTCCCATTTCCTCTTTGGAAAAATATACTACTACGCTACAATCAGGGTTCTTTTATATACTATCACCAGGCAATGAGGGATTCTGATTTATGGGATATTCCACATAACTTAAACCTAACCATAAACACCAACAATTCCTTTTCAGGTTAATAGCTTTTGGTACACCACCATAAAATTTATAACACAATTCCCTATTACTGGGGACATCATAACTTTTTTTTTTTTTTTTAAGATTTATTTATTTATTTATTTATTCCACCTCACCCTCCACCTGCCGTCTTGTCACTTGTACTCACTGTCTGCTTTCTGTGTCCATTCGCTGCACTTTTCCTCTATGTCTGCTTGTCTCCCTTTGTTGCGTCATCTTGCTGTGCCAGCTCTCCATGGAAGCTCAGGGCACAGGCCAGTTTGCCCTCACCAGGATGCCCCGGGAACCGAACCCAGGGCCTCCCATATGGTAGACAGGAGCCCAACCACTTGAGCCACATCCACTTCCCATCATAACCTTTTTATATCATTTAAACAAAATACCATAATAGGGTAAAATTCAAATATATGTTTATAGGATATGGACAAGTGTAAGGCTACTTGCCACGGTGCTTAATGATTCCAAGGTATTGTGTTTTTCCATTTGGTCTGAGCTGTCTGCCCCTTCTCTCCCTCTTTCTGCTGTCAGCCTACTTGCTTCTGAGACTATTCACTCTGCTTTGAACACTCTTGTTTCATCAGCCCTCTCTTGAATATCTTCGGATATATTTATTTACTAGATTTTCCTTCTTTCTCTATGCACATATTTGACTATTATATGACTTAATAATTCTAAAACACGATAAGAAGTTGGGAAAATGAGAGGATGGGTAGTAAAAGCATGGTAAAGCCCTTGCTGCAGTTATTTCATCAGGAATGAAATACCAAATAACTGTAGAATTTTTAAGAACAAAATATACAACTATAACTTAAAAATTTAAGGATAACCAATAAAAGAATTGAAATATAATCCATAGCTTCCAAATTAGCAAAGGGGGAAATCGGGATAGTAGAGAAAGTTTTATCAGTCCAATAGAAGTCAGGGGAGGAAAAAAGGGAGAAGCAAAAGAATGACAAAAAAACAATAAACTTATCAGTTAAAAGAAGATGACATATTTAAGTGCAATTGTATCAGCAATCAACTAATGTAACTATGTAACTCACCTATTAAAAGACAAATGTGATTATATTGGAAAAAACTAAAGAAACATAAAACAAAACTACATAGAAAGTTTCCAAATAGAAGTGTGAAAAATATATATCTTCTAACTATGAACCAAAAGAAAGTTGGAATAAAAATATCCATATTGTACAAGGCAAAAGTAAACTTTTGGATGAAGAAGAACACTATATGGAAATAAAATCTAAAATCTATGAAGAAGATATAACAATCATGAACTTGTACACAAGAGCAAACTGTCAAAATAAAATGAGAGCAGGATGAATTAAAAGGAGAAATTGACCAAAGCATAATGCTAATAGGAGATTTTAACACACCTCAAACAAAAACAGATAGATGAAATAAACAAAAAATTACTAATGAAGAAGGACTATGAATGAAAATATTATGAAGCTTGAAATAATGTATCTATATCATATAACACTGCATCCAAGAACTAGAGAATCTCTATTCTTTTTAAATACACATGAAACGTTAATAATATTAAATATTATATTTTAATAAGGCAACAGATTTTAAAGACTCAATAAATTATAGACCTCCTTCTCTGGTAACAATGAAATTAATTTTAAAATTGGTTATAATATTGTAACCAAAACCCACACATTTGGAAACTTAAAAATCTCCCAAATAACTCAATGGTGAAACAGGAAATCCCAAACAAAATTATACAACATTTAGACCAGTAGTATATCAAAAGTACTTCATTAAATATTTAGTGGAGAATCGCTAAAGTGATATAAAGGGGGTGGTTTTTTCCATAATAGCTTCATTAAGCTGTAATTCACATGCCATACATTTCGTCCACTTAAAGTGTGCAATTTGATGGCTATTAGAATATTCACAGAGTTGTGCAATCATCACCATAGTCGATGTGTTAGAATACTTTCATCATCCCACAAAGAAAGCCCATAGCAGTTGGCATCCTTACTCCATTTTCTCACACACACACATACAGACCTACTTTCCCCAAGCTCCAGGCAACCACTAACCTACTTTCTGTCTCTATACATTTGCCTGTTCTGGACTTTTTATATAAAATGGAATTATATGATATGTGACTTTTTGTGACTGGCTTCTTTTAATTAGCGTAATATTTTCAAGGTTCATTTATGTTGTAGCATGCCATCAATACTTCATGCCTTCTTATTGCTAAATAATATTCCATTGTATAGATATGCCACATTTAATTTATTCATGCATCAGTTGATGGACATTTGTGTTGTTTTCTTTTTTTTTTTGGTTATTATAAATAATGGTGCTATGAGGATTTTTGTACAATTTTTTTGCATATATATTTGCATTTTTCTTGGGTATATATCTAAGATTAGAATTGCTGGGATTTGGGATAACTATTTTAAACCACTTGATAAACTGCCATGCTGCTTAGCACAGCAATCTATTTTAAATTCTCAGTAGCACTGTATGAGTTCAGATTTCTCCACATCCTTGCCAACCCTTTTTTTTTAAAGATTTATTTACTTTTATTTATTTATTTATTTATTCCCCCCTCATTGTTTGCGTTTGCTGTCTGTTTATCTTCTTTTTAAGAGGCACTGGGAACCGAACCCAGGGCCTCCCATGTGGGAGGGAGGTGCCTAATTGCTTGAGCCACCTCCGCTCCCCAATCCTTCTCATTATCATCTGTCTTTTTGGTTATAGCCGTCCTTGTGGATGAGTAGTATCTCATTATGGTTTTGATTTTGCATTTTCCTCATACCTAAGGATATTGAGTATCTTTTTGTGTGCTTATTGGCCATTTGTATATTTTCTTTAGAGAAATATTTATTCAGATCCTTTGCCAATTTTTAATTGGGCTTTTGGTCTTTTATTATTGAGTAGTAAGGGATCTTGACATATTCTAGATAAAAGTCCTTTATCAGATATAGGTTTTGCAAATATTTTCTGTGGGTAGTCTTTTCACTTTCTTGATGACATCCTTTGAAAAACAAAAGTTTTTAATTTTGATGATGTACAATTTATCTGTTTTTTTCTTTTCATACTTGTGCAACAAAAAAAAATCATTTTCTTTTGAAATAAGGTATTCTTATTCTCTATGATTTCTTTCATAAAAAATACATGAACATTTAACTTTAAAATGAATAATTATTTTGTAAGCTTTCTGGATACAAAATCAATAAACAAATTCAATAGCAATCCCATATAACAGTATAAATAAATTAATATCCCAACAAAGTAAAAAAAAAACAAAAAATAGGAATAAAAGCTAAGAACATTTATGAAGAAAATTACAACACAATATGAAAGGACCTAAAAGAAAATCCATATTAATGAATAGCTATGCCTTATTGATGAATTGGATTACTTTGAGTCAAAAAGATTTCAGTTCTCCCCCGAAATTAATCTATATATGCAGTTAAATTTGCAATAAAGTTCGAAAATACTTTTCATATGTGGAGCTAGACAAGTCAACTAAACAAAAGGCTAAGAACAATCAAGATAATTTCATGAAGTACCTGTTGGAGAGATTTGTCCTATCAGATATTACTACTTACTTTAAATATTTATTAATTAAGACTATAAGGCAAGCATAGATAAATTGACCAGTGGATTAGATAGAATACAGAACCCAGAAACAGACCATTTACATATTGCAGAGGTGGACAGTACAAATCAATGAAGGGAAGGACAGACTATTCAATAAACAGGTTGGGAAAATTGCTTATCTGTATAGAAAATAAAATATTAGATTTCTACCTCACACTAGACACAAAAATCAATGCCAAGTGGATTCAAGTCCTAAATGTGAAATGCAAATTTTTAATTTTTAAAAGAAATATATATGCGAGAATATATTTATGATGTTGGGGTAGGTAAAGTTTTCACAGATAAGACACAGAAAAAAAGACCAACCAAAAGGAAAAAAATGGAGGACTGACCATATTAAAATTTAAGTCTTCTGAAGAGTACTAAGTGAAGAAGAGAACGGGATCCAAAACTGGCCTTGCATATCCTATCATTTATACAAATCTGCTAAATTATTTATTGTGTAATATAGATAGCTACTATCACTGGGTCATGAGATTTTGTATATTTATTTTCTAATTTACAATTTTTGTATTGCTGCGGTAATGGTACTGGTGGTGCTGATATTGGGTGTGTGTTTTATACTGAGTATGTATAATTTTCTTAAAAGACAAATTGATGAAACTATTAGCATTTTTTAATAGTTTAAGAAAAACAATATTGGTGGGGGGAATATCAAGGATATTCAGTCCATTCATTCCTTGGAGAGATCTAAAATTACTCTTAAATTAGGCAGGCAGAAAGCTCCTTAATTATACTTTGTTTTATTAGACTCCTGCAGAGGTACTCTTATCAAATTGTGCTTTGCTGGAATTCTTGCAATGTATGTCAAGAGACGTACTAAGAAACAGCTCTATGAAGGTCAGCAAACGATTGGGGTTCCCAAGGCAAACAACAAAAGTCCTTATGCAATCTGGTTTAAGCAAAAAGAGTTTACTGACTGTTTTGCTAAAATGTTTGAAGTAGATCTGGCTTCAGGTATGATTAGACTCCAGGTGCAAAACAATGCCCTCAGGACACTGCTACTTTCGTCTCTCACCTATGCTTCCTGCTCTGTTGGCTTTAACTTCAGCTTCCATGAAGAGGCAAGATGGCTGCCAACAGCTGCACAACTTACACTCTTTCTAGCCGGATGTACCTCTCTCTGACCCAGAAGTCAGAGCAAAGTATTCGTGACATCTCACTGATTCTTATGGCATCAAATGATCATCCCTCAATCACTGTGCCCAGGGAAATGCAAACTCTGGTGCAAATCACAAAAGACCTCTGCAGCCAAGGGTAGAGCCAGCTCCACTGGAACCATGTAGATTGAGAGTTGGGGGAGGGTAGAATCTCAAACAAAAATCAGGGATTCTTACTTGATGCTGGAAGCCAAAAAATTTCTCTACAGTAGTACACAGTGGCCTTTATATGAAGACTCCTTCAGACATTTCCTACTAAGATAGATATCAGTAATATTTGAGTTGCTCTCAGCAATTGGTTTCCTTGGGAGATTTAATTTGTGTAGCTAATTATGTCTATTGTGCATAATCCCTGTTCCTAGGTTGATTTAATTTTCCTTCCTTCGTCTACATATTTTGAATTAATTTTTGAAAGGAACAAGATAGGTCATTCTAAAAAATGCATAAAGATAGTTATTGATATAAAGCTTAAATATGAAAAAAGCCTTGTATCAAGACAGAAACACAAAATTTATAATATCAAAAATATTTAAATGTAAGCATTTTAACAGCTAAAAGATAATCTAGGTACAATTTGCTAATTCAGAGTTCCCTTGATTGTTGGAAGTACCAACAGAGAGATAATTGTTTCCCTGTGTTCCAACTAGGAACTGAGACTATTATTGCTGTTGATGATGAGAGTAAATCCCTAGACACTATGTAATCAGATTTGCAAATTTCCCAGCAGAGCTTTTGTACTAGAGATATTTCTATGAAGGTTTGTGCCCCTGCCATGTGCACATCCTGCTTCTTCCCTTCTTTCTCCCTAAAGTTGCCATGGCACAGAATGTGCGATATCCAATGGTGAAGCTGTCTCTGATCCTCTGGCTAGGACTGACCGGGCCAGGGATTAGGGTTCATGCTTAGGATGGAAACAAGGGAGTTGCTTAACAAGAAACTGTGCCCCCAAATCTGGCCCCATATTGGACACTATCTAACTGAACAGTTCAGATCCTCTCTCTTGAAAAGCTTAAATACTGACTATATTAGCCAAAGGGTGCTGATGCAAAATACCAGAAATCTGTTAGCTTTTATAAAGGGTATTTATTTGGGGTAGAAGCTTACGGTTTCCAGGCCATAAAGCATAAGTTACTTCCCTCACCAAAGTCTGTTGCCACGTGTTGGAGCAAAATGGCTGCCGACATCTGCAAGGGTTCAGGCTTCCTCTTCCTCTTAAGGCTCTGAGGTCCCACGTTCTTCCAATATCAGCTGCGAGCCAGGATAAGTCTCTCCTTGGGCTCATTTCTCTCCCGGCTCAGCTGTTCTGGTCTCTCCACAAGGCCAGCTGTGAACCATCAGGCAAACGGCCCATCTCTCTTCCCAGGGCCTCTGCGTGTCTATTCCTCTGTGTTCTTCTCCTGTGTGTTTATTCCGCGGGGTTCCAGATCCAAAACTCCACTGTCTGCTCTGCCATGTGGTTTTCTGTGAGTCCTTGTCCCCTTGGTCCTACTGACATGGCCCAATCAAAGCCTTAATCATTATTTAATCAAATAAAAGTGAAACCTCTGAATCCAATATAATATAATATGCCCAGAAGAATGGACTAGTTTACAAACATAATCCAATATCTGTTTTTGGAATTCTTAGTAATATCAAATTGCTACACCAACAAAAAAGATGGGCCCCTAAAACTCAGGTTGTGCCTTGAGTGACTCAGTTTTTACTTCGTTTTTTCACAGGCCTGCTATGTATCCCAGCCTCAAATGCTCCAAAGTCCAGAATGACTTTCCCTCACAATAAATCCCTATCACCAAAGGGATACACCTTGAGTATTTTCTTACAGACTAATACAGCTTTTATAGTCTTAATTATATTCTTTATTTAGTTGACTTATTGTGCACTTACTATCTACCCAATAGTCTTGTAGGAAATATATTATTTTTATAACAATCATACAGATTATAATCGAAAGCCACATGGTTAGTAAACATCAAGGCTGGAATTCAAAACCAATTTCAGATTCATCTGAACCATTATTTTATGCTCCGTTTCTTTTGCTGGTTTCCTGCCTTCGATTACTTATTGATCAATATTTCTCCCACCTGAGTTAATTAGGTCACTAAAAAAAGATGAAACTCAGGACATGGATTTGATCTTCCTTAATATATCTGGCTCAAAACCTGTTTTCAATGTTTCTTATTCTTGGAGAATTATTACTAAAATTGGATCTGTTTTCCTTGGGTGAATTGACAACTGCTATTAAAATTCCAATTAGAAACTGTGCAAATAACCATTTCTCCAAGTAATTAAATAAGAGATTATCGTCTTTTGAAGAAAATGTTGGCAGCCATAAAACATGTTTTGAGCTAATAGATTTTAAATTAAACTCATTGTAAGTGGTATTTTACCACTATGTAGGAGAACTAAATTTTTATCAGGAAAAATTAATTATTTCCAATAAAAGAAGCACAAATACAATTCTAACTTTGACATAGAAAAAAGTTTTAGATAGAATTGGATGTTGAGGAAATCGAATCAGTTGCAATCAGCTCATAAAGTATGGTTTTAAAAAGTGATTCTTTAAAAAAAGTTCAAACAGAAGGGTAATATTGCAGAAAATGTCTTTGGTTTTAGGAATTACCAGGTACATCAGCGCAGCTTAGATTAACAAACATGTCATTTGGGCCTATTAATTAGATAAATATCTGGCATGGTTTGAAATATAAGGAGAGCTGGAAGATGAGCTGTTGGACTGGTTACTCAGTAACAGTGGCTGAATTCATTGGTATTTTGGGCAAAGGACTAACGATTCCTGACAGTTTTCCTAAGAATTACAGAATACTAGTCAATGAAATTCTGTAAAAATTCTTAGACCTTTTCATATTATAGCAGCCATAAAATCTCATCCAGTATTCTATATTACCCTTTCTCTAAGAGTAAAAGGAAAAAATAACCATATGTTAGGATTGCAGTACTTTGGAGCTATTGAGCAGAGAATAAGTCATAGGACAGTCATTGTTTTTCTTGTCTACAGAATAGATGAAATCGCTAACTGTAGGTCAATTTTCCCAAAAAGCCTAAAAACATCCTACCTAGAGATCAATTTGTAAAACAAAACACACCAATTTCCATAAAATCAGAACCCTCTTTTTGAGTGATATATGCATGAATTTGAGGACCCTTTTTTTGTCATTTTAAGGATTTGAAAAATCTTATTTATAAAGGTAGTTAACAGTAGTGTTACTCTAAAAATATTGCAGAGGGGAGCAGATATAGCTCAGTGGCTGAGTACCTGCTTCCCATGTACGAGGTCCTGGGTTTAATCCCTGGTACCTCCTAAAAAGAAAACAAACAAACAAACAAAAACCTATTGCAGGGAAGCGGCTGTGGCTCAATCAGTAGGGCTCCCGTTTACCATATGGGAGGCCCCGGGGTTCGGTTCCCGGGGCCTACTGGTGAAGGCAAGCCCGCCCGCACGGCGTGGTTAGCTGACCCAGGGAGCGCAAGCAGCAAGGGGGGGATAAATGAATAAATAAATAAAAATCTTTAAAAAAAAAAAAAAACCTACTGCAGAGCATAGTAGAAAGTCAAACAATTGACTTTACAATATACAGTCACCTTGAGTCTCCCTCTTAGCCCAGACTTAGGGGGGTAATCACCATCGATACTATTTCTATGTCATTCCTAACATTGTCAATCATACACACACACACACATTATAAACTTATTTTTACACAATGGGAATATATTCTACTCAACGATTCTGCACTTTAATTTTTTAATAAATAGACTATCTTAGCAATAACTTCATATCAACATCATGTACCTTAATATATCTGGCTCAAAACTTCATTCTTTTTAACTGCTGCATACTATTCTCTTGTGTAGGTATACAATTATTTATTCAATCAGTCACCTATTGGCAGACAATTAGGCTTCTTTGGAATCTTGCTACAGTTACACTGCAATGAAAATCCTTCTACATATGTCTTTTGTACATGTGCAAATATAGCTGTATGATAAATTTCTGGAAGTGAAATTACTGGGTCAAAGAATATCAAGGTATTTAATTTTGACCTTGTCAATTTCCCTCCATAGAAGTTTTTACCTATTACTCTCCTATCATAAGTGAATGGGATGCATAAGCTCACAACTTCTCTAATAAAAAAAAAAGTGAGTAAGAGTAATTCTCACCAACACTGTACATTGTCACTAATCTTTGTTAAACTTAAGTGAAAATAGAATATTGGTTTAATTTTCATATCATTGATTTTTGAGTAAAGCTGAGCAACTTTTCATATTTTTATTTGTTTCTTTTTCTATAAAAGGCATGTTTTACAAATATTTCTGTGAATTTTTATTTTTTCTTTAATTGAATTATAAAAGTACTTCATAAATTAAGGAAATTCAGAAAATACACCATCTTATTATATTTTATTGATGAAATCAATAAATTCTGTGGTTTTATATGATTAAGAATACAGCTAGTAGAGGCTAAGGTTTTCAAGTTTTACTAGCCTATGATAACTCCATACTGATTTGTTTGATTACAATCAGAGACCCTAAGAGATAATGGTTCTTCTGGCTCATTTGTGTAGTTCTTTATTTTTTATTGCAGTAAAATTTACAGAGAAATATGCAAATATAAAGTGTAGAATGAAATGAGTCTTGGTAAAGTTTGATCAACAAGCTAAGTTATAAAACATGTTATCGTTGCAGAAAGTTCCCTCTTGCTTGCTTTCTATTAATCCCCATCCCAAACAATGTCAATACCCATTTCCCCTCCCATAGGCAGTCACTAATCTGAGTTATGCCTGCCCTTAAACTTCATTTAAATGATCAGAATCTGGTCTCTCTTGGCAAAGATTCAGTGCGCCCCAGAGCAGAATGTGTTTTCTGCTGTTGTGTGGAATGTTCTATAAATGTCAATTAGGTCAAGTTGGTTGATAACTTTGTTCAAAATTTCTATATTCTTATTTATTTTCTCTTTGTTCTATCAATTATAGAGAAAGGTATGTTAAAATATCTGGCTGCAATTGTGAATTTGTCTATTTCTCCATTCGCTTGATCAATTGTTGCTTCATCTTCTGTTATTAGGTGCATAAAAATTTAGGGTTCTTATGTCCTTTCAATAAACTGTCCTCTTTATCATTATGAAATGACCCTCTGTATCCTTGATAATATTCTTTGTTTGGAAATCTACTTTGTCTAATATTAGAAGAGTCACTTTGGGTTTTTAAAAATATAGTGTTATATCTTTTCCTATCCTTTACGTTTTAACTTATTTGTGTCTTTGCATTTCTTGCAGGTAATATATAGATGGATCTTACTTTTTCATCAAATTTGGCTACCTCCATCTATTAATGGGGAGTTTAGACCATTTATACTTAATGTGATTACTATGGTTAGATTAAAATCTACCATATTGATATTTCCTATTTGTCCCATTTTTTCTTTGTTCCTTTTCCTATTTTTCTGCCTTCTTTTGGGCTTTTTGACTCCAAGGTATCTTTGTTGACTTATTAGCTATAATCCTTTGCTTTTGTCATGGTTCCTTTAGGGTTTATAGTGTATCTCTTTAACTTACCACAATCTATGCTCAAGTAATACCATGCCACTTTATGTATAACAAAGGAGATTTATATCCATGTACTTATAAGAACCTACAACAGCATATACCCATTTCCTTCCCTCCTAATTCTGTTCTAATTTTATCAGACATTTTGCTTGTACATTGTTATAAGCCCCACAATATATTGCTATTATTTTTGCTGTAAACAGTTCTTTTTCAAAGAGGTTTATAAAAACTTTAAAAGCATTTATATTCATGCATATATTTACCATTTCTGGTGCTCTTTATTCCTTTTGAAGAACCAGATTCGCTTCTGCTGTCATTTTCCTCCTGCCTGAGGACTTCCTTTAATATTTCCTAATAACTCCTTTCTGATAAATTCTTTCAGCTTTTATATGTCTAGGGAAGTCTTCATTTCACCTTCATTTTTTTTTAATGGAATTTTTTTATTTTTAAAGAAGCTTTAGATTACATAAATGTTACATGGAAAATATAGGGGGATTCCCATATGCCCCATCCTTCCCCCTGCCCCACTTTCCCCCATCAACAACATCTTTCATTCATTAGTGTGGAACATTTGTTACAATTGATGAACACATATTGAAGCATTGCCGCTAACCACGGTCTATAGCTTACATTATAGTTTACCCTTTGCATGCACAATTTTATAGGTTTTGAAAAAAATGTATAAAGGCCTGTATATGTCATTGCAATGTCATGCAGGACAATTCCCATGCCCCATGTTACATCGATTCTTCCCTCTCCCTCCCCTCAGTATTTCACCTTCATTTTTCAAAGTATCTTTGTACTGGATATAAATTCTAGGTGGACAATATTTTTCTTTCAGTACTTTAAAGCTGTTCCTCCACTATCTTCTCACTCCCTTTGTTTGCAAGTCTGGTGTCAACCTTACGTTTGTTCCTCTGTCTGTAAAATGTCTGATCTCTGGAGGCTTTTAAATTTTTCTCTTTATCACTGATTTTAAGCAATTTGATTTTGTTTTACCTTGGTATCGTTTTCTTTATGTTTCTTATGCTTAGGGTTCAAAAAACATCTTGAATCTGTGGATTTACAGTTTTCGTCAAATTTAGAAATTTTTCATTGTTTCTTCAAGCATTTTTTCTGTTTCCCCTTCAGCAATGACAATTACCCACATATTAAGCTGTTTGAGGTTGTTCTCCAGTAGTGCTCTGTTTGTGTGTTTTTCAATTCTTTCTTTTTCTGTGTGTGTTTCCTTTTGAGTAGTTTCTATTGCTGTGTCTTCAAGTTCACAAATTTTTTTTCTGCTTACAAATCCCATTCAGTATATTTTTCATCTCAAATATTGTATTTTCATCTCTAGAATTTTGACTTGCATTTCTCTTATCTTACATGTCTCTACTTAACATGTTCCCTCTTTCCCTTGCCTTCTTTGCATTTGTGATACAGTTAAAATGACTGTTTTAAAGTTCCTATCGATTCTATCATTTATTCCACTTCTGGGTCCGTTTCTATTGATTAATTTTTCTCCTCCTTATTGGAAGTATTTTTCCTGCTTCTTCGGGCGCCTGGTAATTTTTCTCAGATACCAGGCATTTTGAATTTTGCATGTTTAAAGTCAAATATTTTTGTATTTCTAGAAACATTCTTGAGCTTTTTGTTGAAACATCGGTAAGTTACTTAAAAACACTTTGGCTCTTTTGAGGCTTGCTTTTAAGCTTTGTTAGGTGGAGCCGGACCAGCTGTAAATCTAGGGCTAAAAATTTTACACCACTACTGAGCCAATGCCCTTCTGTGATCTTTACCCAGTGATCTGGAAACTGAAGTTTTCCACTCTGGCTAGTAGAAACAGGAACTCTTCCTGGCTCTGACTTAGCTCTGGAGATTATTCCTCCATTCCTTTGGGGGATCCTTCCCCGGACTCATCTTTCCTCATAAGCTTGTGCTCATCAGTACTCAGCTGAGGACTTGAGGGAAGTTCTTTGCAGCTCTCCAGACCACTCTCCTTTCTGGTACTTTTCCATGTGAACTCTCACTGCCTTGACATCCTCAGACCTCAGTTCTGTTTCCTCATCTCAGGGAGACCTCCTGGTTTCACCTGGGCTCCCCTCCCTGACCTGTGGCCTGACATCTCTCTGCAGGAAGTAAGCTGGGCAGTCACAGGGCCAGCTCATCTGTTTGCCGCTCTCAGGGATCACTGTTGCACTGCCTGATGGCCAACGTCTGAACACCATTGTTTTCATATATTCTGTCTGTTTTGTTTTTTTCCCAGTTGTTCCAGGTGGGAGGATCTTACCAGAAAGCAGAAGTCAGTCCTGTATATTTGATTAAAATGTATTGAAAATATAAAATCCCAAAAGTAGGGAGGGGGAGAGAAAGACTGTATGGATGTAGATGCTCTCCAAGGAGGTTGCATTTTATATAAATTGATCCTAAACAAATTGATTTAATGCAAAACTAACTGTCTTTAAGTTTTCATTTAAGCTATCTTTTTTTTTTTTTTTTTTTCTGAAAATGATAGTAGCACTCTAGGAAGCAGTCTAGGGCTAACTAGAATTTCAGTCAGTTCACGAAAAATAGCAGCTTTCCTAAGGCCAACTAGTGCCATGTTCTCCCACATCTCTCCCAAACATGACCGTGAGAGATGAATTGTACATGTATGCTTGATGGCAAGCCTCTTAGAATCTTTCCCTTATCAAATGTGCAATCGTAGTACAGAAAGGAGAAAAGAAGTTCTGTGTTATTATAGAATTCCATACATATATAAGCTGTTATAAATTTTCATTGCAATTGACTTCAGAGAAGCCAATCTTGATTATCTCTTTCTCCTCAGAATAGCCTAAGGAACTTCCATCGACATTCAGTTTCTAGAGACTGAATCCTTGCAAGAGTCTGTGCTTGGCTCTGCTGCTTGTTCAAACTTTGCACTAGAGACTCGTCCAAACTTGAGTGTGGACTTCCCTAATGCTAGCCCATATCCCTGGGTGGACCCCTGACCCCATCCTGAGCTCCCATGAGGCATTGCTGTCAAACCCACAGAATATATTATTCTCAGGAAGACAGCATAACTATCTGACCCCATTCCATAAGCCCATCACCAAACCCCCTGGCCTTTTCCAGACCCCTCTCAGAAATTTTCCTGGTGCTCTTTTCCCTTCCAGACTGCCCCTAGACCTCTCAATAATTTTAAGTTTCCCCATTTTCCTTCCCTCTTGTGTCCTTGAAAAAGTCTAGCTACCTCTGTGATAACTGGACTTGAGCCGAGCTGCTGCTGGCTCCTCTTCTCCCCTGCCATGGCAGCTTGAATAAAGTCTGTCATGCCACTTTATTGCCTGGTGCTTTTCTTTGACAAGGCTCCACAGATCACTGAGTCACTGCTTCCTTTACTTCCTGGACAAACTGCTCTGCACAGCCGTAGCATTCACTCAGTATTATTACCTTCATGTATTCAAAAATTGCTCTAGCCACCCCTGGGCAACAAGCTGGAGATAGGACTACAGGTAAGACATTCCTCACATACTTTTCACTGTCTTCCCAAACTCATGCAGAGGAAGCCTGCCTGATAAGACTAATTCCTACAGCTTTTGCAGGAGAAACTAAGTCCTATGCTATTCAGGTGTTTATGAGAGTCTTGTGAAACATAAATAAAGAGCTACAAAATATATAGGGATTATCCCAACCCTCCCCCCACCATTCATGAGCAGTTGACTTAACAAACATTCAATAACTATCACTGGACAGTGCCCCCCACCTCCACTTATCCCAAGCTGACTTGTGGTGAAGGCATTACTTTTGCTGAACTCGCGGATCTATTGTCTTCTTCACCTACATCCTTTTATCTTTCCCCACTTTCAAGGAAAATTTGCACATTGAAAATTAATTGAAATATCCTATTTCTTTGGTCTCACGCCCTTCTCCCACAGCTCCCACCTGTAATTCTACCTCACACAATCTCTCTCTCTGAGGCACATGCACATGATTTATAATCTTTCCCCTTCCCTGTTATTTTCTACCCATATCCTATTAGCTCAGGAAAAATCGTTCTTCTTACTCTGTTTCTCTTGGTTCCTTCCTTCCATTTGTGAGTTAAACACCTCTATTAATTTTGTAAGCATGATAAAATTGTTCCAAGGAAAACAATAGCCATATCTTTTGACCTGACTAAGAAGAATGCAATGTCATCTTCTAAACCAGTAGTTTTTAACTTTTCTCAGCCACAGAAGGTTTTGAGGATCATTGAGAACTAAAGCTACTCTCCTTCAAATTATGTATAATTTTTCATGGTTTTAGAGTATCCACCTGAAATTTATTGTAAAAATCTCTATTATAAAACTACATAAAGTGCCCATACATCACTTTTAGAATTTTAACAGAACTTTCCATTTGTTATATTAAATCTAGTTTTTTTCCAAACAGTAAGTTCAATACAAAATTGTCATTTCAGTTTCTCTGGAGAGCCCTGACAAATATAGACACTGCATGGAATGCAGGTGTAATTCAGTATATACCAGTGAGCCAAATGAGGGAAAGAAAAGCTTGCCACTGGCCAGCACAAAATCACTAGAAGACATATCTGGGGTGGATGCATGCATCTGGGTCAGCCCAAGGAGAAGAATGTGAAATTGTTGTTTCTTCTAAATTGAATCATCACAATAAGAGCATTCACTTATCAAAGAGGATATGTGTTGGTCCCTCTATGAAGAGATGTTGGGGAAGCGGATGTGGCTCAGGTGATTGGGCTCCCATCTACCATATGGGAGGTCCCTGGTTCGTTTTTTTGGGTCTTCTTGGTGAAGGCAAGCTAGCCTTTGAGGCAAGCTGGCCTGTGCAGAGAGCTGATGCAACAAGAAAGAGACAAAGAGGAGAGACAATGAGAGACACAACAAACCAGGGAGCTGAGGTGACTCAAGTGATTGGATGTCTCTCTCCCACATTGGAGGTCCCAGGATCAGTTCCAGGTGCCTCCTAAAGAGAAGACAAGAAGAGAAGACAAGCAGACACAGAGAGCAAACAGCAAATGGGCACAGGGAGCAGACAGCAAGCACAAAACAACAAGGGGGGCCAATAAATAAATAAAACAAATCTTTAAAAAAAAGAGAGAGAGATTGATGGCACATTCATATGGTCAACTAATATCATCAACAAAATACTTATTTTATTTTATGTATGTAAGTATATAACTGAAGAAACACATATAAGCATGTGCATTTGAGGTTTGCTATCAGCAAGAAGATAATAAATCTTGATACAACTTTTTTCCATATATAGGAATTAATGAGAAGGATGTCATGCCAATGAATTTAATATAGCTCAAAGTTTTTAAAAAGTTCATTTTAAAATGCCCATTTTCTTGGGCATTTATCTACCTAAAGGTGGCAACAAGATTACCTGGATCTATGTCTGGCAGATCACTAAATCTACCACCATCTGAAGGCACTATGTCTAGCCATCATCTGGTAACAGGAGTTGGGCACTGCATCTCTTCTGCATGGTAATGTTGGAAACAATGCCAAGGGAAAACTGTACAGAATATGGTGTATTTTAAAATGTTTATTTTCTTAGGTAGTTAATTGAATTGTTTCTAAAATTATTACTTGTCATTGGTAGATGTGTGTGGTTACATATTGCATAATTCCATATATGTAACAGTCTCAAAAATGACAAAATTGTAATGGAGAACAGATCGGTGATTATCAGGGATTAGGCTTGGGGAGACGGTGTGACTACAAAGGAGAAGCATGAAAAAGTCTCTTTGGGGTGATGGCATCCTGATTGTGGTAGGAGTCACACAAATCTGTGAATGAGATAAAATTTTATAGAACTATACACCAAAAAAGGACATGTAAAAACTGGTGAAATACAAATAAGGTTAGTTAATGGTTTGTATCAATGTCAATATGCTGGTTTTGATGATTATGCTATGTGTAGCAGCCTAAGATTATTTATGGATTCCAAAAAGAGATATTATGTTTGTAAACTGGTCAGTTCCTCTGGACATGATACCCCTTTGACTGTACTAAATTCAGAGGTTTCACGTTTACTTTATTAAATCAAGACTAGGGCTTTGATTCAACCATGGCGTTAGGGTGACTCAGTTTGAGTTCCCACCCCCTTGATAGGTTATATAAACGCACAATCACTCCAGAAGACACAGAATAAGATACACCCAGAGGAAGAGAGAGAGCACCACAGGCATGCAAGAGGCATGAACTTTGATCCTGTGGCCCGAGGAAAAGAGATGAGCCTGATAGTCTACAGCTGACCCTGTGAAAAGACCCGAGGACCTGAGCCTGGAAAGAAAGGAGCCCTCCAGCTACAGCTGTTATCAGAAGAACCTGGGCCCACTGAGCCTTAAAAGGAAGAGAAAGGCCGAAGCTTCGCAAACGTCACCCGCCATCTTGCTTCAACACTTGGCAGTAGACTTTGAGTGAGGAAGTACCTCTTATGGTACTTTGATTTGGACTCTTTAGGGCCTTGTGACTGTAAGCTTCTACTCCAAATAAATACCCTTTATAAAAGCCAACAGATTTCTGGTACTTTGCATCGCACCCCTTTGGCTGACTAATACACTATGACACTTTAAAATAATATCACTAGGTGAAGCTGGGGAAGAGGACACAGAAACAACTTTTTCTACTTTTACAACTTCTATATGAGTGTAGAATTATTTAAAATGTTTTTAAAAAGAGATGTCTTTAGATGGATTTTTTTAGGAAAATCAAAGAGCTTTCAAACTTGTTTAATATTATAGTGATAGCTAGATATGTTACATCTTTTGTTTTAAAATTCCCCAGGAACATTAGCAATAGGCAATTGCTTATTCAAGTTGTTTTAAAATTAAGCTTTGTCACTGCTAGTGGCTCCCAAAGAGAAAATAAAACATTATTTATATTATAGAACTATCAAGCAACACATAAATTTTAGAAGAATTTGCAAGATATTTAAATTTAGATTTCTTTTTCATTAATGGATGTAAATGAGGCAATTACTTCCTCAGAGGTATATTTAGAATTACTCAGCTTGTGATTATTTAATTTAATTTTCAGGAAAAAATGTTTGCCAATTATCATAAATATCAGGTTTCTGTGCAATCTGAGTCTAAATTCTGGAAGTTTTAATGAGAAGCGTGAGGTGATGCTGATGAAAAGCTCGTGGCCAAATAGTTTAGAACAGGTGGACTGCCAAGGAAAGAACTAGGAAAGGGGGTTTATGATAAACAGCCCTCTCCAAGGCATTTTGAGATCTCTCCACTAGCCAGTGGAGGAGAAGGGATGATCCAGGGGTCAGGTCATGAAATTAAAGAACCAATTCAGTGAATAAGCTGCTTTCCTAAGAGAGAAAGGAGATACCTAAAATTCTAAATCTTCAAGCCTAGAACTAAGAATACACTTGAGTCTAATTCAGGGGGTAAAAGGCATGACAGCAGGATGCCCTGAGTCAAGGAGAGCTGCTCAGGGTCCATAGAAATGTACCCAGGATTCTGCAGCCAGCAGATGGGGGTCCTAGGAACCAAGTTCCATTTTTGGTAGGATGGTGGAGGGAAGACAAGGTCATTAGCTGATAGAAATTAGGTTCATGGTTGAACTCCTGTCCCCATAGTGAACTCTCTTGGAAACCAAGGATTGGGTCTGCATACCAGCAGGCCAGGTAGACACATACACGCAGTAAGGACAGCAGAATTGGGTGAGCAAGAGATCATTTGGATATCAGATGGGTATATACACAGAGGCATGCCCAAAGTATGCCAGGCATAAGAGTCTAGATCATAATATGGTCCCAGGCCTTGTTCTTATTGACTAAGGAACTGGTTGATTTTCATTGCTGTGAAAGGGCAGGAGTTAATGATCTAATGTTATTATTTTTATAAGTCATATTAATTATAGAACCCTTTGAAAAATATAGAAAAACTTAAATAAGAAAATATCTCATAGCCCCACTATATAAAGATGAAACAAACACTTTGCTATATATTCTTTCCATATATGTAATATAAACATACACACCATTATTGCAAAACTAGGAAAATCTATTATGTATTGTTCATCAGGGGATCAAATTGTTATAATTGCTTATTACATGGCCTCCTTGGCCAGGAAGACAGCTACAATATCTTGCTTACCAAAGTATCTCTACTGCCTAGCATAATGCCTAGCCCAGGGAGACAGGCATATGATAATGCATAAGTTGGTGGCTTTTGATAAATACTGCCAAATTGCCCTTGTGGCAGGTTGTACCAATTTACAAACCCGCAATCAATTATGAGAGGTTCATGTCCAGCTCAACAAAACTGCATCTTTTCACTTTTAAAGAATCTTTGTCATTTTGGGGGATTAAATTGTCTCATATATTTGCACTTCTATGCTATTAAGCTTGAGTAATTTTCATAGGGGCCATTTATATTTACAAAGTAAACACTACCCTTTCAATGACTTTGCCTCAGTTCTACCATCACTGATATGTCTCCTGCCTCTTTAAAAACCGAGCTCATAGTTTTATTTGTCCCTCTGTCGGCCTCCTGTGAAAACGGTGTCACTCTTGAGGCAGTACCACTTCTCTTTGCTCAGTTCAGTTCAACACACATGCAGGGTATCGTGCATACTGAACATCTAATCTGACACCTCAGGGGGAAAATCCTTCCTGCTCTTGCAGTAAATAACAGAGCTTAAAGAAAAACCCTAGATAGGAAAATCATGGGTTCTGGTGACAGACAGATATGGAGCCAAATCTTGGCTTCTCTAGTCACTCATTGAGTGACTTTGAGGCAAAAACTTCTCAGCTTCCAGTGACTCATTTACAAGATAGGAGAAATAATGCCAATTTGTCTCGCAAGGTTGCATCAAAGATCAAATATGATATAAAGTATGTGAAAGCACTATATAAATGTAAGGTGTTACTCTTGCTACCACTTTCCTTGGGGATAAGTATTACATCCATCACCTCATCTGAGGTAAATTGGCAAAGACAGTTTCCTCGTCAAGGCTAAAAATAAAACACAAGAGAGACTTGGTGTTGCCCAGGAGAGCATATGTGCTCTTGAAGGTTGTACTTTCCAAGGAAGCTAATAAAACCAAATAAGAAGTTATTCCACTGACACCTTAATGTCATTCTCAGTCATAACACAATTTGCTCTACTTGTCTCCCTAAAGAAATGGAGATTTGTACCTCAAGAGGAAACCCATTCACCTTCCTCTCAGGGGTTATTTGAACATGGAGGGCATTGGCTGACATGAAAAAATTTTTTTAAAAAAGCCTAGAACTGAGCAAAGTGCTGGGAGGGAATCCTAAATGAGCTAGAACAATTACAAAGTGGCTTCCCTGTTCCAAATTTTACAGAGCAAAAGAGAAGCTTTTAAAAATATCTCTTGTATCCAGTCTTCTTCCATAGGCTTTACACAATTCAGACAGTGCTGCTAACTGTTACGTTTTATTTTCTTCCTACTCAGGGAAGTCTCCCTCTCAAACAATATTTTACAGTGTCTCAAAATGCTTAAAAGCAGGTTTGTTTATTTCATGTTCACTTTTAAATACTTTAAATAGTTAAATATGTCTTGAAATATTTTTAGTAGGGAAAAAAGAGTATTCTGAAATCATACTGTGGAGCATATTCCTCATTATTCAAGTTGGCAGGAATCACCGCAGAAAGATTCCAGACTATAGTGAAGAGGGATCATCTATAGAGCTCAGTGTTCCCAAATTATGGTCTTCAGACTCTTGGCGCCCTATCAACAGTTTTAAATGTTTCAAAAAGCATAATGAAAATTATATATTTATATGCCATTAGAATGCCCCCCACAAACTTTAATCTTAAAGTTATCTCATTATATTGCTTTAAGCAGGACTTTTATATCAACCTATTACCTGTGCCCTCCCATTGAGCAGACATTATGTTTGGCAGGTATATTTGCTTAATGTACAAATGAGTAGTCACTATTTCATAGACAAAAATTAAAAATGGGGAATAAATAACTCACAATTCGTCCATGTCGGATAAAGGGAGGACAAAAACAATCCAGATCATTGATCAAAATTTATGGATGAGGAAATGTAGGCTCAACATTGTACAGTGATTTAGCGGCCAGCCTGGGATTGGGACTTGGAATGCTTGGCTCCTCGTCCAATGCCTTTCCTCCAAACAAAAATCTTTATTTGCACAGAATTGTAAAGGGGCTGTCTAAACAATAAGAAGAAGAAATAAATAAAACCCCCAGGCTTTCATTTCTTACATTCAACAGGAAGCTGATAGTTCCCTACAGTATGCATGCTGTGAACGTGCTTGCCTCTGTCAGTTGGGGGACACAAAGATGAGCAAGACACAACCCTGCCCTGAAAGAACATAAAGCCCAAGGGAGATGATGCATTTACATAAATAAAGAATCCGAGGAATGAAATGGTAGGTGCTGTCAAAGAGACAAATATGATGCACCAGGGAGGATGGGAAAGTATGAGGTGAGGCCTGGTTTTGGTTTCAGGTCAATAAATCCTTTAGCAGCCCCACACCACTGACGTCAATATTAAGAGGAATTTCCTACCTGTGGTGCCCAGCTATACCCAGTACGGGTCACTTTTCACCCATGAGTGCAAATTCCTCTTTCCTCCTCTTGAGCCTTCAATCTGATGTAAAAACCCTACATATCCTTAAATGAATCCTCAGTTCAAATCTCAGTTCCTAATCAGCTCAGTCATTTTTTCCTAACTCCATCTCAGTCATAAACAACCCCTAGAAACTCCTGGAGCATCGTGTATTTCTACTACACACATGACATTCTACGTTCTACATTCAGTCCAAAATAAATGACTTGGCGTTCCCAAGTATTACCTTTTCCCTGCTGTCCCGGAATGCCTTTCCTCCCCCTTGCCTCCTTTGCTTTATCTCTTCCAACAATCCTTTCCTCCAATTCCCATATGTTGTCAGATGGGGCCTGGCAGGAGACCGCTGTCTGGTGCATTACATTAGGGCCAGGCACCCCAGAAGCAGATTCCCTCTTACCATTGTCTTTGTGAGTGAGGCTGGAAGACAGGGAAGAAGGTCATGTCTCCGAGGTAAATCCAGAGGTTGAAAACCAAGCAATTGTTACAGGAACCAAGCAGAGAGGAGGAACCCAGAAGCAGAGCTGGAATGAATGGAATACAAAACTTGTAAACACAAGAGGAGCAATAGTGATGAGCAAATGGTTTTATTACCACGAGGTAATAGGTGAAGAGCCCCTGGAAATGGTTCTCCAGTTTTCAGCATAAACAGTGTGCTTGAGATGGAAAAGAGCTAAATAGTGCTTTCCTTTTTACATCCTCCCTCCAGGATCTGGGTTAGGAAAACGTAATTATATAGCGATCTCTGGAATTCTGGAGTTGCCTCCAGAGATCTGTTGGGCCACAGCTCTCTTCTCAGTATTGGCTAATTTCTGTGGCATGAGAGATACCAGCAGGTATAGGGAAATAAATAAGCAAAAGCTTCTCTAAATGGGACAGGGTGGTGGCTGCGCCGGGACTGTTTATGTAAATGACTATAGACAAAATTTATGGTGTTGCAGTAGATAACCAGTTGAGTTTTTGTGACAAACAGAGGTTCTTCACAAAAATGAATTTAAGCCTTAAATTTCCATAACTTTGAAAATGTAGTCGGGTCTGTCTGAATCTGTCTCAGTATGTGCAAGTTGAATCACATGGCAATGCTCTCACAGGATTAACTCAGCAGAATTCTGCTCATTAAGGTGGGGAAGGATGAAAATGCTCACGACTGAGGAACAACCACCAATCACTGAAGCACGTTTCCAGTTCAAGATGGAACTCAGGGGGAAGAACTATGGACTAGAGTGGACTTGGTGGTATTCTCTTGTTCACATATGGTGATTCTAGCAATGCAAGAAATTATAACAATGAGGTGGAGCCAGTGGCCACTTGACACTTTTTGGGTAGGGAGGGGATGAGCAGTTGAAATACAGGGGCTTCTTTGGGAGTTGGAGGTTGTCCTGAGTACTGTTGTGGCAATGGATGTAGGCCATTTTAAATCAGCTCACACCACTCAGAACTGAGTGCGAGAGAGTGTGGTCTACAGTGTGAACTGTGGTCTATGGTTGGTGGCAAGGCTCCAGGATGTGTAAGTTCATTGAGGGTGGTGGGCCACACTTGTGGGAGATGTTTGTGTGGGAGGTGGGCAACATGGGAATCCCAGTGGGTTCCGTGTAATATTTTGGGTAATCTAAGCACCTCTTAAAATATATGTATATATATATATATAAACAACATTTTTGTAAGCAAATACACATATATGCATATATATTTATATATCATTTTGCAAATGTTTGTATGTATTGTGAGAATTTTGATTTTTACCCATAATAAAAAAATAAAAAATAAAAAAAAAAAAAGATGGAACTCAGCTATTAATAGCACATCTAAAAGGCAGGGGCCTCCAGCTCAGTCCATGGCTGTCACTAATTGCGCCTCTCACTTTCCCAACATGCCTGTGGTGTCCTCAAATAAATCTGTTGTCAGGCAGTTGATCTGCACTATTTGATAACCCAGCTGTGAAAGCTGGGTAGCAATCAGATTGGGCACAGACACACAAAACCTCAAATGGTTTCCTCTGAAATGATTATAAAACCTGGGAGCCGCTGAGGAGCACCAGGGGACTGGATACCCCATGAGGGTAAAAGCTCTCTTTAATGAGGAGTCATACCTAGAGGTCTGAGAGTTCCCAACCACTGTCTATCCATTGTGCTTTGTGTTGGCAGAACAGAATATTACTATGTGATTGATTGTATATCTCCATCCCTAGTATGGATGGGATCAAAGAACTATCTTCAAAATTGTGTCCAGGTTCCCAGAGGATGGACAGGTTCAGGGAAGGCAGGAAGGGTGGTTCCCACAGAGGATGTGATCAAGTGCAGAGACAGGATGTCTTTTATCCCAGTGATTCTCAATCGTTGGCTACACATTAGAATCACCTGGGGAACTTTTAAGACTGCCAACCCTCAAGCGACAACCCAGAACAATTAAAACAGAATCTCTGCAGGGAGCCAAGCATCAGCATATTTTTTAACTCCCTAGGTAATTCTACTGTTCCACTGAGGTTGAGACCCACTGCCTCATCCATGTATTTTATGAAGCTGTGGAGCAGAGTGTTATGACCTGGAAAGGACATGAAGTTCAAAGCTAGAAAGCAAAGCCTATGTTTGGTGATCCCTTCAAGGTACTTTTTCCAGAGTGGATGCTGAGAGCATATGGAAATGAGTAAGCCTAAAATGAGGTATAGCAGAGTAGACAAAAGCATTATGGCCAAAGATGGAGTCCATTCACGTGCGTTGTCCCTGTATACAGCGTCCCTGGAGCAGGTTTAGTATGCCAGCAGAGAGGTCACCTCCCAGACGAGTTTGTCCCCGCCTTCCTCTGACTTTCCATCTCATCTTGTATTTGTTCCTTTGTCCTGGAACCTGCCATATTGTATTCTAATTGTTTAGTTGCCTGCATTCCCTACTAGACTAGTAGTTTCTTTCTTGGCTCAGTGACTACTACCTTGTTTATTTTTAATAAACCTTGCCTACCTACAGTATTTCCCAGCTTAATAGATCTTTATTGAAAAAATGAACTTCATTTGTGTGTGGTACATGTCTTGCTTTTACACACAGTATTAGGAACACTCTTCCTTCTGTGCCATTTATAAAATTAAAAATTAGAAGATCGATGGTACAAAGGAACTGTATAAGCATTTCTTATTGAGAAATCTATAAAAACAAGTAAAATTCTTCCCTTTAAGTACCTTGGCTTACACAAGGTAAATGAATGTCCTGTATCAGAATAGGGAGACATTCTGTTCAACAGGCATGTTTTGATGCTATGCAAATCCAAAAGTTAGGGACAAGTCAGATAGGTACTTTAATTCCTATTTATGTTTTATAATTAATTAATAGGTAAAAGGCTGGCATTTTAAAAAGAAATTTCTCAAAAAATTATTTACTATATAAGGTAAATGAGGATAAATAGAAAAATTATTCTAGATTCATATACATTGGAAGGCTGCCTCAGCCATATTCAAGTTGTATTGATTTTCTGTCAAATAAAACTAATCTGTGTTCATAAAGAGAATGACTTGCTTACCTAGATACTATTGTTAAATTCAGCTGTTTTAATAAAAGAGATTGCTTGTATAGAGTAAAACCCTGCTGGTTCCTATTTCAATTAGCTAAAGTTCAGCCTATTCATTCATTCATTCATTCATTCATTCAATATTTATTGAGTATTCACTGTGAGTTTTATACACTAGTATACCTAAATTCAAATGAATAGTTACTATACTTTGTCATATGTTTTGTTAGAGGGAATTAAATAGACAGGCTAAAATTAGGTGGGGCACAATGTAAGAATTAATTTATTCAATCATTCATTCAACAATTATGTACTAAGAACTTACTACCATGGATCCTGCATTGAAGTAAGGAATGGGGAGACAGCTGTGGATATGATATGACTGACCCCAGCTTCAATGGAGTTTATAGGTGGGTGGTGAGGAGAGGACAAGACCGAAATTAAGCAAAAGAACAAACGAATCAATAAATAAGCTCACAAAGGAAAAGAACAGAGTATCTGAGAGATAATAACAGAGAGGAAACTAGTTCAGACTGGGAGGTCAGGAAAGGACCCTCTGCAGAAGTATGACTTCAACTAAGACCTGAGAACGAAATGGTACATGTGAGGGAGATGGAGAGAGATCAAGACTGATGACTTCCATAAGTAGAAATGTGGGCAAACAACCACATTGCTTTTGTGGTCTGAGCAGAGAAAGGAGGCTTTAGGTTTATCATGAACAGGGATGGAGATGAGGATCAGGAGTCTATGTTGGTTCACAGCTTTATTACCAGGCAGAAATCAAGGCAACAAAGGTGCATAAGGCAGAGGTAGGCCAACTCCAGCTACAGATTCAGTGAGCTTCTGCTTGATTGGAAACTTGCAACAATGGACAATTCTCTGGTCTTCCCAGAGTAGTCTTCCTGGGTCTTTCCAAGGGCTCAAAGTGACCACACCTATTATGAAGACTTTTAGTAGTCCATATCTAAAGCCCTGAGCACATCAGAGGCTCTTAGAGCTCATCTTGGCCGAAAGTGTTGCATCCTTTCTGCAAATTCGGAGCTCAGCAAGGGAATTTAACTTCTCTGTGGGTTGGGAGAAGCTGGTCTTCAAGTTCCATGGACTCTTTCCCATTGGTCTTCCTTTGAGACCACCATTAGCCTTTAGGAAAATTGTCAGGGGTTCTAACAAAAGAGACAAAAGATATAGTCTTGTCAAACTAGAGGAAAAGAAAAGTTGAGTGCTGAAATTGCAAAACTCTAAAGTAATACAAATATTACAAGCCAGCAGAATGGGATATCAGGTACTTGCATATTTCAATAAGGGTTATTTTAAAGCATTCTGTACAAACAAATGGGTAACGCTGGAGAGATTTGTAGGGGAAGGGGAAATTTAATGTATTTAAATATGAAACTTTTGGCTTAACTAAGCAGAGGAGAACATTTTCTCATGCTATATTTAGGCAGTGGGTTTCCATGTTTAAAGAATTATAAATTATTGAAAAGCACTTTGCAAATATTTGGCAGCAATCCCTGAACCACGGTCTGAATCAGATTTTTAAACTTCTAATATTTCTTCAGTGTAAACTTCTATGAAAGGAGTGCTTGAGAGAGTTCAGAAAAATACTAACTAGAGTGAAGATTTTGTGATGAAATAACTTAACTGAGTGAAATGGCACAATATAGAAGAAGGGATGCCAGAGAATACATGAGAAGTCCTGTGTTCTGATTCTAGTTCTACCACTTAAAAGCCATTAGGCCTTGAGTAGCACTTAATCCTTCTGAGTCTCACTTTTCTCATTTCTAAAGTGGAGCAAATAATCTCTACTCTTCCCAGACTATTTGCCAGGGTAGTTATAAGAAATGAATGTAAGAGACAATAAAAATTAAATGTAATACATGATCTTGGAATAAATCTAAAAATCTAATAATGGAAAAGAAAACGTCAAAAGGACAGTATTGGGGCATATGAAAAAATTGGAATATATACTAGAAGGAAAGCTGAAAAATGTAACATAGGACTGTGTGACATCATGAAACCTCAGGTAGAATATGAGTATGGGTAAAATTGCTATATAAGACTGTTTTTATAAAATATAAATACAAATAAACTAGAGAGATGGAAAAAAATAACAGCTATGTACAGCAGGGGAAGCATAGAGAGAGTGAGAGGTGATGAGGTTTTTTTGTTTATCTGTTCTTTGTTTATTATTATTGTTATTGGAATAATGAAAATGCTATAATGATTGAAGTGATGAATGCACAATTCTACCAAATATCATTATACCAAATATCATCAACTACACATTTTGGATGGATTTATGTTTTATTAATAAAATGTATCAATAAAATTGATTTGTTTTTAAAAATTGGAATAAAAAAAAGAAATGAATGTAATGTGTGTGTGTTTGTGTTTGCAGGTGTGTTTTCTCTTTATATATAGAAATAGTAAAGCACAAAAAAAGGAAAAGGATAATAATAATGGAGATATTATGAGGAGAACCTCAAAGACATACTTCCTTTACTTCCATATTTTCCTTTCAGGAGACTGAGACAGTAACCCACCATACCTGCTCTCCAGGTGATTTGTCATAGGTGTACCCCAGGCCACAAGTGATCAAAGCTAATTCTTATGGATCCTTTCCTGAATTCTATAGAGGTTTGCTTTTCTCAGAACCTCCCTTCACAGTTCTTTTCTTGACCTGTGCAAATCCATATTCAGTTCTAGATTCTGATTTCAACTGTGATCTGCTGTGCCTATGAATCCCACAGTCACCTTTAGCTTCAAGTACAGGGACCCATTGTCTCTCTAGGTGTCCAGAAAAGTTCTTGGAAAGCAGTTAGTTCCCAGCCTGACAACGTTCTCCTGGCGCTACCACCAAGGATGTTTGCCACTTACCCCTTGTGCTTTACAGACCTACTCTGCTCTGCTTCCCAACTTTTGGGGGTCACACCAAGCCCCTGAGAGGTTGCTTGAAAGGTTTCTTCACCAGGTGACAAGTGCACGTCACAGTATGTCATTCTTTACAGATGTCTTCATCTTCAAAATTTTTCCTTCACTATTTTATATTCTCAAATAAGTAAGGGGATTCAAGTGTTGAAGAACTGATACTTGAATTTCTTGTGTGCAAATTCTGCATATGTGCATTTGTCTTCCACTTTCTTTTGTACATGATTTTTATCATATTATGTCTCATTTCAACAACCTATCATAGACAGAAAGGACCGTCCCAGATATACCTATATATTAGGTAAGAAAATAGTGGGCACTATGACATTCAGATTTACACTCTCGTTCCACACTTATCTTTTTTTTCCAAATGAGCACACAGATCGTGCTATTGAATGGGTAGTTGAACCTGGCTTTAAAAGCAAGAAATTATTACTGGCCAAGGGTCAAACACAACTTCACATCCATCACAGAGTAACTGTATCTTTGATTATGTCTCATTGTCACACCCTAAAAATAAAAAATAATATTAATTCTAAGAACATAATTTTTAAGAAAATGGTCTTTCCTTCATAAAATGCCTCCTTCCCCCTCCCTTTACATCTCTTCATTTATGCACACACTGATTTCATCAATTCCACTTTTAAAATATGCCAAATCTGGTCTTGAAAATAAATAAATAAATAAATTGAAACTGAATCTGATCAAGCCTCTATATCTAACTACCAAATTACAGAAAATACAGAGAACTGAGAACTGTGAAACATGTTAAAAGACACTACAGAAATTCAATCAACAAAATCCAATCATGGGAAATTTCACAAGACAAAAGACCTGGCTTCTTTAATAGCAACCAGAAAAAATTACAAGGATATTGTAAGGATGAAAAGAAAGAGATGGAGGTGAACCTGTAAAGTGAAAGAGATTTTAAGAAATCTATCAACCAGTCACACAGTATGGACTTTACTTATATCTTGATTCGAACAGACAGTAAAAAAAAATTGAGACAATCAGAGAAATTTGAACACCAGAATTTGATACTAAGAAAATATTAATATTTTCAGTGAAGTAATGCTTTTTGTGATTATGTTATTTAAAGGGGTTCATATCTTTTAAATATCTATACTGATATATTTATGGATAAAATTTTACAATATTTGAGGTTTGTATTAGGGTGGGACTGGTAAGTTAGAGAAAAAACAAGAGTGATGATGATGATAATTGTTGAAGCTAGATGATAGCACACAAGAGCTTATTATACTAATCTCCATATTTTTGTATACATTTGAAATTTTCCACTAACCAGATGACCGAGTAAACATTTCATCATTTCAGCTGTTGTGTATCATGTAGGCCTGGTCTTAGTAAGATAATTGATTTGTTCTTTCCCTTATTTACCAAGGACATAAAAACACCAAGTCCCAGATGGTAAATGCTAATGGAAGCCTTGCAGTGTCTACATACCACAGAAATTATTTGCTTTGTGCTAGACTACAAAGTGAGGAGTGGAAAAAATGCATAACATTGTCCTTTGATTTGGGCAGGGAAGGCTCCTTTCTTCTCTGTAAGAGAGAGGAGGAAAAATGCAGCTTGAAGAGCCACCCTTGCTTTGAAGTGCTATGGCTTTGTAATTGTCATTCAGGTCCCAGCCAGAAAGTGGGATGCATCCTCCACACAGGGGGAGATAAACTACAGCTAGAAGTGATTAGAACACCATGTAAGCTCTTGGGAAGAGAGCAGAGGCTGAGAAGGCTATAGAGAGGATTTCTGTAAAAAGTCTGTGACAAATATGGTGAAATATTGCCATTGTTGGTTCTGGGTGTCGGGCATCTGGGTTTTTGTTGTATTTCTCTCCATTTTCCTATACGCTTGAATGTTTTATTAAAATAAATACATAACGCTTTCCTGAACTCATTTCCATATGTAGCTTGAGAACTAGAAGAGCAAATACAATTCGTCCAATTTTATCCTCTGGAAGCCAGGCCCAGACCTTTACAGGTCTTATATCATGATGGACAAGACATGGGAAGACTCTTTCCCTCCCCCCACGCCACCCCACAATTGAGTTACACTGCCTGAAAAGAAACCAAGAATGTAATCAGACTGATAAGAGTCACATTTCATAAAATGCTAACACCATCAGAGGGTTCAGATTTTAGCTGCCACTCAACAGTGTCATCAGACGGGCTCTTTCGAGGACCCAGCTCTTTCATTCCAAACATCAGGACCACTAATTCCTTGAGGGCCTGGAGTCAACACCTGTAAATCCATATGTTTAGAAAGTACTGCCTATTGACTAAATAAATAGTATATCTCACAAATATATGTTATACCATTTTTCAAATAATATAGATACTGTTGGGACTACTAAATACAAATTTGTTTAGAACATAACAGAATCCAAAATGTCTTTTGGTCATTGTATGTTTTCTCAGTCAATGGATTTTTAAAAGTACAACACACATCATGAGTGATGTCAAAATTTGGAAACCCCTCCAAATCATCTGAGAGAGCTGTAATTAATTCTTTTTGTTGGCCACATAATATTTTATGACATAGAAGCGCTGCTATTTGGCCAGCCATTCCCATATTGATGAGCTTTCTCTTTGTTCCCAGCCCTTGGCCACTTCAAACAATGAAACAATAAACATCCTCTGATGTATGGACTTACAAATGAGACTTTTGTTTCATGAGATACATTCCCAGAGGTGGAATTACACAGCGGAAGGGGAATTGTATTGTAGGTTTTAATAGATGTTGCCATATTGTCTTCTGCAAAAGCTGTAACACTTTGCAATCCCACAATGTACAAGAGAACACTTTTCTCCACATTCCATCCAGCAATGGGTTTTACAGCTTTTTTTAATGTTGCCAGTCCAATGACTATAAATTAATACTTCTTTAATTTTATTGTTTGTTTGTTAGTTTTACAGCTGTGGTAGGTTTACAGGAAAATCATGCAGAAAGTAGAGAGTGCCCATAAATCACCCTACCAAATACAGAGATTTCCCTGTTACAAACATTTTGTATTACTATGGTAACTTTCTTGCAATAGATGAAACAATATTATTATAATTATACTGTTAACTATATTAACTATATTCCACAGGGTTTACTCTTTGTGTTGTATGGTTCTATGTTGTTGGTTGTTGTTGTTTTTTTTTATCTTGTTCTGGTAACATATATACTACCTAAAATTTTTTTATTTTATCCACTATCAATTATACAATTCAGTGGAGTTAATTACATTCCCAATGTTGTGCCGCCATCACCATAATCCATTGTTAAAACACTCCCCTCACCCCAAACGGAAACTCCATACAAATTAAACACTAACTCCCCATTCTCCACCTCGATCAGGCCGCTGGTGACCTGTACACTAGATTCTGACTTGAATGAATTTGCAGTTCTAATTATTTCCTATAAGTGAGATCATTCAATAGTTGTTCTTTTATGTCTGGCTTATTTCACTAGAAACGGTGTCTTCCAGGTTCATCCATGTTGTTACATGCATCAGGACTTCATTCCTGTTTACAGCTGAATGATATTCCATTAGACGTATATACCACATTTGTTTATCATTTATTGATGAACACTTGTGTTGATTCCACCTTTTGGCAATTGTGAATAATGCTGCTATAAACATTGGAGTGCAAATAAGTCCCTGTTTTCAGTTCTTTTGGGTTTGATGGGAATATGAAAATTCTCTTCTTGACGTCTGATAAACCAACAAACTGTTTTCCACAGTGGCTACAAGATTTTACATTCTCACCAACAATGCCCTGTTTCTCCAATCCACTCCAACACTTGTTATTTCGTATTTTAAATGGTAGCCATTGTAGTGGGTGTGAAATGGTATATCATTGTGCTTTTGATTGGCGTTTCACTAGAGGTCAATCAGGTTGACCATCTTTTTTTTCCTCATTTATATAAATGTCTCTTTAGTTTTTAATTTTTTAATTTTTAAAAAACTTTAGATTACATAAATGTTACATGAAAAATATAAGGATTTCCGTATGCCCCACTCCCTCCCCCTCCCACACTTTCCCACATCACCCGAATCCCTCATTAGTGTGGTGTATTTGTTACAATTGATGAGCACATATTGAAGCATTGCTACTAACCATGGACTACAGTTTACATTATAGTTTACACTCTGTCCTGCACAACTTTGTAGGTTATGACAAAATATTTAATGGCCTGTATCCATCATTGCAGTGTCATGCAGGACAATTCCAGTGTCCCAAAAATGCCCCCATATTACACCTACTCTTCCCTCTCCCCTCAGAACCTCTGATGACCACTGCCTTTATATCAATGATAAGAATTCTTCCGTTGTTAGAATAATAATAAGTCTATAGCAGAAAAATAATGTCACTTTAGTCCATTGTTCATTCCCCAATCTTGAGGATTTGGGCATGGTGATGCCCACTCTGCTTCTAATTGCGAGGGAGCTTAAATCCCAAGGGGCAGATGGATGGAACTGTCTTGCTTGCAGTTGCATACACTCTCTGTTCCTTGGGCTGGGCGTTGTCCATCATCATCTCCTTGTTAGTTGTCCCAGGTGAGTCTGATGAACTGGAGAGTAGGTTTTGCAACTCTGCTGAGATTCAGGGATCAACTGGCACATGGACAGATCAAAGGTTTAAGTCTCTGGGATAATATTTATTGAGTATGGTGCTAATTATAGGTTCAAGTAAAAGGTGCAGAAGAGTCAGGTGTAGAGAATCTATAAATGAATCTAACTCTGTTACACTGGGGAGCATAAATTCCAAAGTAAGGCCCACTGACAAGGTGCTAAACTCCTGAGCTGTCTGCCCTGCTTATAGTGTCTGGATGTCTCTAGAGCCCTCAGGAACCCCACTATTTGAAGCACTGTTTGCTGTGGCAGTCAGTGAGATCCTGCTGAGACTTGCATAAGCCTAATCTCTGGAATGACATCCAGACTCATTGTATAGTCTCTTAGCCATAAAAACTCATTTGTAATTACCATTTGCCCCTTTTGGTCAAGGGAAGTTGACCATCTTTTGATGTCCTGATTTTCCATTTGCATATATTTTTTGAGAAATATCTATAAAAGGCTTTTGCTCATTTTTAATTGGTTTGTTTGGTTTTTTGGTTGTTACTTTGTAAGAGTTATTTGTATATCCTGGATATTAAACCCTTTCAGATATATGGATTCCAAATATTTTCTCTCATTCTGTAGGTTTTCTTTTTAATCCTTGATAAGGTACTTTAATACACAAAAGTTTTTAATTATGATGAAGTACTATTTATCTATTTTCTCTTTTTCTGCTTATGTTTGGGTGTAAAGTCTGACAAACCATTGCCTAACACAAAGTCCTGAAGATGTTTCCCTAGGTTTTCTTCTGGGAGTTTTAGAGCATTGGTTCTTATATTTAGGTCTTTGGTTCATTTTGAGTTGATTCTTGTATATGGTATGAGGTAGGGGTCCATCTTCATTCTTTTGCATTTGCACTTCCAGTTTTCCCAGCATCATTTATTGAAGAGACTATTCTTTCCTAATTGAGTGGACTTGGCAACCTTGTTAAAAATCAGTTTTACATAGAGGTGAGGGTCTATTTCTGAACTCTGAATTGGTTCCACTGATCTATAAGTCTGTCCTTGTACCAGTACCATACTGTTATGAATTCTGTAGCTTTGTAATAAGCTTTAAATTCAAGAAATAGGAGTCCTCAAAAAAAAAGCTCTTCTTTTTCAAGATACTTTTGGTTATTCATGACCCCTTACCTTACTATATAAGTTTGATGATTGGCTTTTCCATCTCTGCAAAGAACGCTGTTGGAAATTTGACTGGGATTACATTGAATCTGTTAGTCACTTTGGGTAGAATTGACATCATAACAATATTTAGTTTGCAATCCATGAATACAGAATGTCCTTTGATTTGTCTTCTTTGATTTCATTTAGCAATATTTTATAATTTTCCATGTATAAGTCTTTTACATCCTTCATTGTTTATTAATAAATATTTTATTCTTTTAGTTGTTATTGTAAATGGATTTTTTCCTTGATTTTCTCTTCAGAATGCTCATTCCTAGTGAATAGAAACACAACTGATTTTTGCATGGGGATCTTGTACCCCACCATTTTGCTTAATCCATTTATTAGCTCTAGTAGCATTGTTGTGGATTTTTTATGATTTTTAATATATAGAATCATGTCATCTGCAAATAGGAAATGTTTTATATCATATTTTCCAATTTGGATGTGTTTTATTTCTTTTTCTTGCCTAAAAGTGCCGGCTAGGATTTCAAGTATAATGTTGAATAACAGTGGTGACAGTGTATATTTTTGTCTTGTGCCTTATCTTAGAGTAAAAGCTTTCAGTCTTTCACCATTGTGTAGTATGTTAGCTATGAGTTTTTCATATATGCCCTTTATTATGTTGAGGAAGTTTCCTTCTGTTCCTAATTTTCTAAGTGTTTTAATTAAGAAGCGTTGCTGGATTTTGTCAAACACCTTTTCTGCATCAATTGATATGATCATGTGTTTTTTTCCCTTCCTTGTATTAATATAGTATATTATATTAATTGATCTCCTATATTGAACCATCCTTGCACATCTGGGATAAATCCCACTTGATTATGGTGTATAATTATTTTTTTTAAGATTGATTTATTTATTTCTTCCCCTCCCCCCCATTGTTTGTGCTCACTGTCTGCTCTCTATGTCTGCTCATTGTGTGCTCTCTATATCTGCTCTTCTTCTTTTTCAGGAGGCGCCAGGAACCAAACTGGGACCTCCCATGTGGGAGGGAAGTGCCCAATTGCTTGAGCCATATCTTCTCTCTGCTTGTTGTGTCTCTCATTGTGTCTCCTCATTGTGTCTCCTTGTTGTATCAGCTCGTTGCATCAGCTCAACATGCCAGCTCTTTGTGTCAGCTCGCTTTCTTGCTTGTCTTCTTTAGGAGCACCGGAAACCGATCCCAGGACCTTCCATGTGCAGGCACTCAACTGCTTGAGCCACATCTGCTCCCCCATGTGTATAATTACTTTAATGTGCTGTTGGATTCAGTGTGCTTGTATTTTGTTGAGGATTTTAACATCTATTTTTCATAAGAGAAACCTGGGGAGTTTTCTGCCATTATTTCTTTGAATATTCCTCCTTCCCTTTTCTCTCCTCTTCTGAAATTCCCATAATGCATATATTGTTATGCTTGATGGTGTTTCACAAGTCTCTTGGCTCTGCTTACTCTTTTTCTTTCATTTTTCTTCCTGCTCCTCAGCCTGAGATAATTGTCTTACCTCCTAGTTCACTGATTTTTTCTTCTGCCAACTCCATTCAGCTGCTGAAACCTCTAAAGAATTTTTCATTTCAGTTCTTTTGTTCTTCAAATCGGTATTTCTGTTTGGTTCTTTGTAATAATTGCTACTTCTTTATTGGAATTCTTATTTAGTCCATTTATTGTTTTCCTGATTTTTTTAGTTGTTTCTCTGTGTTTCCCTTTTCCATTAACCCTTTAGCATACTGAAGATCACTTTTTAAGGTTTATCCAGTATGTACAAAGTATAGTCCTTTTCCTTGATGGCTTTTGAAGCTTGTTGTTTTTTTATTTTAGGAAGTACTGGGGATTGAACCCAGGACCTTATACATATAAAGCAGGTGCTCAACCACTGAGCTACACCCACTTCCCAACTTCTGAAGGTTTATGTTGTTCTTTTGGAGGGGCCATCATGTCCAGTTTCTTAGTTTGTCTTGTAATCTTTTCTTGCACACTGCACATTTTTAATATTTTAATGTGTTAATTCTGGAATTTAGTCCCTGAGCTTCTGCTCCTTAAGTTTGTATCCTGCAAATGATATGACAGTGATCTCCTTGAGGGCTGGTGTCAACAAAAACAACCCAAAGCAGAAAAAAAACATTGTCCTTCACAGACTTTCAAATTGGCCCTATGGTGGCTGGTCCTTTCTTTCAGAGTTTAGCTCTCTTACCAAGAAAATCAGCCAGAAGCAAAGACTCGGGGTCCTCTCTGTCTTTTCTGGGCATGTGTCCCGCCCTGGGCATGTGCATCTGGCTTTAGGAATTTCCTCTGTTTAGGGATTGGAATATCCTCTCTATTCCCTTTGAAATAAACTTCACCCCCACCCCACCTCCATGTTCAATTGTATATCTTAAAGCCGATAATCCCTTGCTCCAGGTCACTTCAACTGGATTGTTACTTATACTTGTTTAGCTGTCTACAAGCTGTTACTGCCTGAAGGGCAAGTTCTGGGGTGGTGGGGCCAGCTATGAGTGACCTTGTTCAGTCTTTAAGGCTGCCATCCTCTACATTGTCATTGACATGCAGGTACTCCAGTATGCACAGAGGGGTTACTCTGCCCCTCTGGAACAGGGCCAGGGACACACAGTGAGAGAGCAGGCCACTCCAAGCTGCTCTGGAGAAGGGTTGGGGGAGAGAACAGCAAAGTGCCACAAGCTTCTCCTACTGGTTTTAAGCTTCATTTACTTGATTTGATTCTGTAACCCTCTAACTTTTCTGAATCCCTGAAGAAAATGGCTCTCGCAGTTTTTGCTAGTTGTTTAAAGATTCTATGAGGGAACAGAACCCTGGAGCATCTCACGCCACCTTCTTGGTCAACCAGAAGTCCAATATTTCATTATATTAGTTTGAATTTATCTTACTACTCATGAACTTGATCCTTTCATATATTTGTTAACCATTGGGTTTAACTTTTTGTGAATTGATTATTCAAATCCTTTTCTTGTTTTTCTATTGTATGGTTTGTCTTTTTCTTGTTACTTTGTAAGAACCCTATTTACCACAGAAATGGCCCCGTCCATGATGGTGTCCACTCCTACCTCTCAAGTCACTCTCTTATCATACCAATCATTTTATTTCATTCGTAGAAACTATCGTTATTTGAAATTATTTTGTTAGTTTTTCTGTTCCTTATCTCGCTCTTTCAACACAATATAACTCCACGAAAGGAAAAAACTTCTCTTTTTCTCCTCTGATTTTCCATCACTTATGACAGTGCCCAAGATACTGTAGGCCCTCAACAACGTTTGTTGAATGAATAAGTGAAAGAATGATGGGTAAAGTCTTATTCAAAGATTCATAAAATATAATGCTTAACTCAATGTACTAATGATAAATGTCATCCTCATGGCCGCCATACATCCCAAATTTTCTGGAACAATTTTGGTTACTCTGTTCCCATAGTTATATTTGCATTTGTCAGATCATATATCTGGGGTTTGATTCACATTGAAATGTATAAATTATGCATTGACATAGATGAGAAAGCAACGAGTATTTCTTGGGGCACTGTGAGGAACTGGAACAACAAAAATAATAGTAGGAGTTCGCCATAAAACCAGTCAGGAAGGAATGATGGTAGATAGAAGAATAGCTTGATCAAAAGCACAGAGGTGGTGAAGTCAAGAAGCATTCATGCATGAGTAATCTGGTGTGATTAAGGAATGTATGTGTGGGATAGAGAAGAGTGAAATGAATTGTGAATAGAAGGGTAGGTGTTGATTAGAATGCAACGAACTTGTATGTTAAGCTAAGGAATATACACATTACAATGTGAAGTCATCAAAAGTTTTTCGGCCAGTGGATAACAATCAAAATTTTGATATGGGAAGAACACTCGGATGACAATGCTATCAATTAATTAGAAAGGGAAGAGAACCTTTTATTAATAACAGTGCTTTCACGGCTTTAAAACAAATTGTGCCAAACAAGTCCAAGTGCATTTTATGGACAGCATTTTTAAAAGAACTAGCAGAGTCAGCACATATTTCCCAAACCAGTTGACAGAATAGACACTCTAATTTTATCCATTAGCTTTCCCTGCCCCAAATTTCTTATGCTAAAGAATGAAAATCATATGAGTTGCATTAATATCCTCAATAACGGATACTTAAATTGATTAAGAGTTATGTACCTTTTCTGCCAAACTATATCAGCTTTCTATTCTATCCAATATTTCTGAAATGCTTCTCAGGAATTTTGTATGCCAAGTACTGTGTTTGACCTATCCCTGGAAATAAGTTTAAGACTTATTGGTTAAATTAATATTAGGAAATATCATCACCTAGTCTTAACCGTCTACATTCCTTAGTTAGGTTAACTGCATCTGCATGGTAAAACTATGCCCATATTAGGCCAAAATAAGGGGAGATACTTGGCTTTTTTGTTGTTAGTTTAATAAATCTCAGAGAATAGTCTTTGGCATGAATTTTCCAATCTGGAGTAGATATTGATCAACTAAATGGATAATTGGCACATCTCCCTTTGGAGAGATAGTAGCTTTCTGTTAGGTATCATTTGATTCATCTCAAATGATGAATTAATGACACCTCTGATAAGTTGAATCATACTTTATTGAGAGAGTAGAGGATCGTTAAAAGGATATATGATTTTGGAGTCAAATATTCCTAAATTCAAATCCCTACTGTGCCACTTAGGAGTTGAGTAAATTCATTTAATTCAATTGAAATGGTTGAGAACTATTTTATGCCAATGATTGGTTTAGACACTGGGCATTGAAAGACTGCCCTTAAGGAGCCAGCAGTCTACTAAGAGAGATAGACAAAGAAATAAGTTTTGTATAACAGAGGAATGAACTAGGAACAGTGGTGGCACAAACAAGAAGGTAATTAGGGGAAGGCAGTGAAATGAAAAGCATTCCAGACCAAAGGAACTTAAAGAACAAAAGTGCACAGATGTGCCTGTGAATGGTGTTTGGTGACCTAAAAATAGTGAAGTTGGGATTATTTATATACAAATCTTTATGGGAACAAAGAACATTTCATGACTTTAACTTCTAGCACCCAAGACATTACCTGATACATAGTTGAAGCACAATCAATATTTGGTGAAAAAAATAAATGAAGTAAAAGATGTATGGGAAAGTGAGGAAAGACAAAACTAGGAAAACAGAGAACAGATTATGGCAAGGTTTATATTTCAAGCTTAGATATTTTTATTTTCATCCTGTACATGAGTGTTTTCCAACTTAGCCGAAAATTAGATTCACTGGAATCCTACATTAGTTGCTAAAAATACAGATTCCAGTCCTCTTCTCAGATAACTGAACCCCAAATCTCTAGAAAAGGAGCCTAGAAATTTGTATTTTAACAAGCACTTCATGTGATTCTAATGGTTAGATGTTGGAGGAAACTGGGTGAAACAAGATTATGAAGACTTGGACCAAGCCAACAGGATTAATAGAGGGAAGAAAGAAAGAAAGAGTTTATATGCTAATTGGGTTGGCGTGTGAGGACTCAGTGATCATTGGAGAGGCATCCAAGTTTCTAATTTTAGTCCCTGGATTAAATTGTCATGAAAAAAGTAATGAATGCTGGAAGAGATACTGGTCTGGAAGAGAAGATAATGAATTTTTATCAAGTTAAATTTGAAGTGCTTATTGTATAACCAGGAGTATAAAAGAAATATAAGAATATAAGAGAAATATGGAACTGGAGCTGAAGAGAAAAGTCTGAGCTGAAGCTCTAGACTGGGAGATATCAGCATATAAAAGATTTATATGTCGAGATTGTCCCAATAATTCATGACATGAAATTGTGTCATGTGACACATCCACAGTGCTGTAATGGCAAATTTATCATCTGCATCAGGGAAACAAAAAATGCCCTGATTTATAGCATTTTTCAGTTTCCATGATATAAATACACACATCACAGCAGATTTCAAGATACAAACCTGACATCGCTGAATGTGGAGCTGGGTAGAAATGTGCATAATAGGCTCTCACCAGCCACCAGCCAGTAAAAGCTGGCTCAGGAACGCCATAGCATAGTCCCCTTAAGCTCGTCAGAAATTTATTTACAATATCCTTTGAGCCACTCTCCCTAATGGGTCATAACTCTGGTTTTGAAAAAAAGAAAGAAAGAAAGAAAGAAAAATTTCCATCTTAGCAATAGACACAATACACTATTAAAAAAAAAAAGAAGCCCAGTACATTCAAATAAAGTAATTTCTTTCCAAACATCCCATATGTTTTCATAATCCTCCTCAGGTTGCCACACTCTGCTCCATGCCAGCTGGCACTACTGAGCAGTTGGTTTAAATCACTACCCATTGTCTAGATGTGTCAAAATTGAGTCAGGCTGGGTCTTCATTAACTCTTTGGCCTCTTCAACTTCCATCAAAGGAAGGTGAGGTGGCCAGTCTAGATCCACTCTTGTAGGGTCCTAGTTTCAGGATCATTAGATTCTGAGGGCTAGCTAGTATTACAGTTCCTGGATTCATTTTACCTGCCTCACTTCATTTGCACCTTTATTCTGCAAAAAAAAAAGTTTCACATCATTCATTTCTCTCCTACTATGCAGTCTAGTAATGGAATCTTCGCAACAATTTCCTTAAGATTAGGGAGGAAGCTGGGCTGAGGCAGGGGTGGTAAAATAAATGTTTCTGCTGGAATTAGTTCATGCTTATAAGGAGACTACAACTTCCTCTCATGTTATCTAGCAGAATACCCAGGGTAAGTCAGATATTTACAAAAATCTCTTATCACACTGTCTCCACACTGCTTGTCTTCAGGACACAGATGATGGATTATGATTTGGCTTTCCCAAACCCAATTCCTTTCTTTTCCTGGTTGTCAATGTTCTAGAAAGCTGTCCATGTGTAGCTGCTGGTTATAAAGGAAAATGTCTAAAAAGAGACTTGCCAAATTTCTGCTTTGATTTATCCCCTGATACTATGTGCTCTTTTATATGCTACCTTTATTTTCCAGGATGTATGACAAACTAATTTTATTTCAGTACCTTCAAGCTGTCATTCTTTTTTATGTTTGGCCTGCATCATTTCTTTTAATATATCATCTGACAGACTCATTACTGATTCTTTGAAGGTAAAGTGTCATAAGCTACTTTTAAGATTTTCCCTTTGTTATTGTTTCAGCAGCCTTATGATGTACCTAAGTATAGGTTATTTTAGTATTTACCCTGCTTGTAGTTCAAAGTACTTCTGGAAAAAAGTATGGCTTGATTTCTTCCATCATTTTCAGGAAGTTCTCAGCCATTATCTCTTCAAAATGTTGCTTCTGCCCATCCATTTCCTCTTTTTCACATGTGACTCCAATTACACTTATGTAAAACTCTTTTACTATCCCACATATCTCTTAGGCACTTTTTGGAATTTTCCATGTTTATTTCTCTTCAGGCTTTAGTCTGTATATTTTCATTCTCATCTTTCTTCCAGTTTATCTGCACACTCTTCAGCCATGTCTAATTGGATATTAAACTCATCTATTATGTCCATAATTTCAGTCATTGCATTTTACAACTTTAGAATTTCAGTTTGCTTTTTTGTTGACTCTTGCTCTCTACTGAAATCCTCCATTTTATCATTTCTATACTTGAACATATTAATCACAGTTATTTTAAAGCCCATATATAATAACTCCAATAACTGGACTAATGTTGGTCTGTTTATATTATATGTTTTGAACTTGATTATCTCTTGTTTTTTCTCAGTAATTTTTTATTGAATACCAGACATTGTGTCATGAAAAAGATGTAGCAATTGTGGAGAGTGTTATCTCCTCCAGAGAGGATTTATATTAACTTCTGACAGGTAGTTAGACTAGGAATACTCTCACCTTAATCCAATCAGGAACTGAGCTTATTCAAGCCTAGATTTTGTCTTAAAGGATCTTATATACTTTGGGTTCTCTCTGACTTCTGGGATGTAGCCCCTTAGGGATTTTAACTGAAAGCCTGGTGTGTTTGCCAGGACCCTTCCACCAGTATTTGAACTCCAAATATTGGCTCCCCAGTACTAAAGACTGAAAATATTTTGGTTAGAAAAGTAGTACAAATTATCAGACTCACTCTTTTGTGTTTCTATTTACTCTGGGATCTTGGGTCATCAAATCTTGTAATTCCTAAACTCCAGCATACGTATCCCTGTCCTATGAGTCTGAAAAAAGTTCTGCTCAACCTCTTTAGCTGTTATCTACCACTGCCTGGTGAATATTTTAGCTTTCTCCATCATGTAGCTCATGAATCAAAAAATTAGAGGGATAATGGTACCAAATTTTAGACTTGCCGCAATAATTTTTTTTCTCTCCATGATCTCAGCCACTCAAGTTCTGGCTTCCTTGGTAGATGTCTGATGCTTTCAAATAGATTTTGTTTTGTATTTTACTCAGGTTTTCCAGTTGTTCACTGAAGAAGAGTTGTTCAGCTATCATCTCACTCATCAGAGTCAGAAGCAGGAATCCAGGACAGTGAAAAGTATTCTGAATATACATTGAAGGGAGAAACAGAAGGACTTACTCTTTCATATGAAATGAAGTATGAGAGGCCTGAGCTACTGGAAAGACTGAGTTTTATTTATGGATAGGGAAAAGAACATGTGAGAAGTGGGATTAGCATTGGAAAGATCAAAAGTAAATTTTGAGCTGACTGTTTAAAAAAAAAGCAAGAGATGTCCAGTAGAGATTTTAGTATATGATTCTGAAGTTCAGAGGAGACATATAGCCTAAAGATCTAAATTTGGAATTTGTGTGCATACAGATGGCATTTAAAACCAAATGTACGAATGTAAATATAAAAGAGAAAATATTTACAGAGTAAGGCTGGGGGAACTCTATTAGTAGAAGTCAGGGAGATGAGGCAGAACCAGCAAAGGAGAGTAAGAAGGAGCATCCAGAGAGAAAGAAGAAAATCCAGATGAGCAGGATGTCCTGGAATCCCAATGGAGAAGGTATTCCAAGGAAGGGATGGGAAGTAGTGTGTCAAATGCTGCTGAAGTTTTGAAGAAGATGACTGAGAAACAACCATTGGATTAGCAACATGGAGTCATTGGTGACATTTATGAGGGTCATTTCACCAAAGGGGTGGGAGCACAAGTGCAGTTACAATGGGTTCAAGGTAAAACATAGAGAGTTTCTTTCTTTTCCCTAAGTCAGCTACATCAGGGAATTAATTATTGCTGTCCATATAATTTTAGATTCCAGAAAAACATCTCATGTAAAATTCATCTTATTTTTGGAACAGATTGACATGATTCATATATTCTCAAGTCACCAATTCTTTAAGCATACCTCCTTTAATGTTATTTTCAGGATCTGTTCATAGCTGAAGACTTTTTTTTACTCTCAATATAGTTAATAATTATATGTATTATGTAAGGATTTTTTATGCTCTCCACACTCCCCAAACTGTCATCTGAAGCAATCTTGTACAGTGATGAAAACTTAAGTAACTTTTAGAACAAGTACTACACCAACCGCTTGTCCCATGAGGCTCTTCTACATTTGTCTCTGCTTTCTCAATTCTGGACTTGCAACAATCCCATGGACTATTCCAGCTAAAATTCAAAATCATCCCTGGAATAAGAATAGTACATACTGAGGAAATACACACACACACAGTGTTTCTAGTGGTCACTTCTCAAGCTATCATAGTCACTCTAAACAAGCTTCAAAACTCAGGCCCATACAAAGGAAGTTCTTACAAACTCTGGAAAAAGAAGGATGTCCTTGAGTTTTAACAACTGTGGCAGATGCACCAGTCTTCCCTTCCTCCTCTGGACAAAACTAATTTTCTTAAAAGCATTGAATTAAAGGTAGTAAACTCACTGATCTTTCTGCTTGTTCACCCTACCTCAGGCATCTCTCTTGAAATCTCAGAGGACTCTATCACTAAGACAAACTCCCAGGGCACCACCAGCATCATCTTCCTTCTAAATGACCTCACTCAGTATTTTGAATTTCCCAGATCTACAGTGGGTTCTCAAGAGTGCCCCACCAGGGTCTAAGGTTATCCTGGGGACCAGAAGGGGAAACGGCATTCACTCCAACTCTAACAACAAAGATGCCATTTTAAGGGATTATTCTTCTTCAAGATATACTAATTGCTGATGTTAACACCCAAAATCTTAGTGACTCAACATTATCGAAGTGTTTTCTTGCTTAAATAAACTCCAAGGTGGACATTCCTGATCTTTCAGCATTCTTAGGCAGTTCTCCTCAAAGCAGCACCTAAGCAAGCCAGACTGCTTCTGTCTTGTGGCTTCAAGGTCCCTCTGACATCACACAGCCAACACAGAGGGGGAAGGGGAAATCGAGATTTGCACAAAGGGTTGTATGACCAATCCAGGAAATGGCATGCATCACTTCCACAACATACCATTGATGAGAACTTGGTCACATGATTTTCAAGGGAAATGGGGAAATGTAGTATTCTTGTGTGCTCAGGAAATGTTATACCTGAGCATCTAGCCAGTCTCTGCCATAGACTCCTTTCTGGACACCAAATATTCAGATCACACTTCCTCTACATGCCAAATACACTCTCACTCAACGAGAAGCACAACCCAAAATTGCATCCAATCACTACAACTAGTTCAGAGTTCAGGTTCTCCAGATGAAGCAAGCCTTTCCAGCAGGGTTACATGGATCTTGTGTTTTGGTAACTTATGAATTAAAAGATAAGTTATATGCCCACCACCACCACAAACACATACAGCCAATATGCAATGGTGGAACAGAGGCATGTGCTGCAATAAAGTTCAATTTGCAAAGCAAACAAAGGGGGAAAGCATAGAAGTCAATGGTCTATAGCAATCTGAAATCCTTTTGGACAGAAAATTTGAGGGAACTTAGCATGGTGGTAGGAAAAGTTTTTTGATAAGGTTTTCCTTATGTTCTCCAGTAGACACATCATCTTTCATTCTTCTCTGTAGTCCTGGCTCCATCTTCTGGGATCTCCACCTTATTTTCCTTGGCCACATGGAAAGTGGAAAAGGGAGAATATGCCATTTTAGGGGGCTTGGAATCCAGCCTCCTGCGTCTGAGGTTTGGGATCCCAGTGATTATTTGAAGTACGAAATGATCAAAATGATTTTTGTTTGTTTAGTGTAGTTTATGGTTTATTTAAAAATGAAATTTCCTCAAAAACTTGATAGATTTCTGATCAATTTGCTTCCTGGCAGTTGTATATGCCAGAAACCACCTCCAATGATCTTTCCTAGACATAATTCTCAAATATGTTTTATTTCTCTGTTTTCTTGCCATTATATCAATTTCTCCCAAATTAATAACGGCCACCTTAAGGGTATCACTTTTGAAAAGGAAAACCCTATCTTTAAAATAATCTTTTTTGTAAGTCACTTTATTCAACTGAAAAGGTTTACTGGGTTGTCAGTGCTTAAATTTTTTTAAAATTCCATTTTTCACTATTTAGATTCTAGAAGCAGCTGACTTTTCCAATCTTACAAAATCTGAATCTCCAGACTCCTGCTATTCCTTTTCATCTATGCTTGCAAACTAGCCAATTCTTTCCTGAGCTTTTTCTGGGCCAAATACAGCCAATAAAAACCACACACTAGTTACGCTTCTCACTTCTTATCCTTGAGCTCAGTTTTAATAAGCATATGATCTGCTTTCCAAGTGTTCACGGGGAAAAGTTCTACAAATATTTCGTCACTGCATAATAAGATTACCATCTTTCCACTTCTAGTTTCAGTTTCCTTACTGGCCATTGACAATTGCTAAGTCAATTCCAAATATTACAATTTTTAATGAAAGCACCCCACCTGAGCATGCAAAACTTCTATATTAGAATAGGCTAATTGCTGTAGTAAACAACCCCAAAATCTCATTGACTTGATCAATAACAATATATTTCTAGTTTACATAAAGTCCAATACAGGTGCTTCTGGTTTGGTGGTTTCCCTAAGTGGTTCCCCTGTAGCCTGTGAGTTAGGAAACTAAGTCCTTTTATCATACAGTTCTGCTATTGTGAATTCAAGGCAATCCTGGACTAACCCAGTCAGGATTTGGGAGTAGGAGGAAGGAGTGTAACACAGGGGATTTTATGAAATTATATACATAAATTTTGCACACATTTTTTTCCATAACCCAATGGCATGGCCCCAACCTAACAGCAAGGAAAGCTGAAAAGTAAAGTCTTCCCATGTGTCCAGGGAATGGAAATAGGATTGATGAGGCTCTAGCCAGCTTTAAAGTGAAATTCAACTAAAGCCACAGATTATCCTAATGTTGATAAGCAAAGATTATCCATTATATTCTTAAATATGTAACAGAAACATATGGAAAACTAAGGCAACCAGAATTTCCAGGGCACAACACCATAAAGCATGGAGCTACTGAGAGAGAGACAGAATGTGCTCTAGAAATCTGCAGAGGTGATCTCTTAAGTCTTTGGTAGGATACTGACTTACCTATACCCCAAACTTAGAAAATCAATAGGTTGTACAGCTCCCAGAGTTTATATAGGGCTGAATAAACTGTCTTCCCAACAGTCAGTGTAGAAAACTCTTATAACACAGAGGCCATTAGGTAAGGTCCTCAAAGAATATTGCCTTAATAGAGAGGCCAAATTAACTCTAGACCTAAAGGGTGCCCTGGACTTACTCTTAGAAAGCTTAAAAGCAAGCACTGAAAGCATCTTCATTATTCCAAAACTTAACTGCTTCCCAGAATAAAGCTCAACAATATGAAAAAAATCATACAGTAAAATAGGAACCCAACAATGGAAAATTCATAGTGTTCAGCATCCAAAGAAAATTACCAGGCAAGAAAAAAAGGAAAATATGACTTATAACCAGAAGAAAAATTGATCAATAGAAAATGAACTCAGAAATGACAGAAAGGATGTAATTTGTAGGAAAGGAGATTAAAAGAGCTATTCTAAATATGCCCAATATGTTCAATAAAGTAGAGGAAAGCATGACCAAGATGAGGAAAGAAATGGAATTTGCATTTCTAGAGATAAAAATACAAAATATGAAATGAAAAATACACTACATGAGGTTAACAAAAGGATAGACACTGTGGGAAAAAAGGATACGTGAGCATGAAGACAAAACAATAGAAGCTATGCAAATGAAGCATAGAGAAACAGAAGATAGGAAAAATGAAGAGAATCTTAGTTGTCATATGGGATAATATCAAACATGCATGACAGGATTCTCAGAAGAACAGGAGAAATGAGGAGAGGAGAATAAGAAGGAGAGGGATGTAGACAGAAAAATAGTTGAAGAATAAAGGCTAAATTTTTTCAAAATTTGTTCAACCCTGAAAATCCACAGACCCAGTGCAAAGTGAAATAAATACAAAGAAAGTCACATAAAGTATATCACAATCAAATTGCTAAAAATCAGTGATAAAAGTAAATTCTTAATTGCAGCCAAAATAGGAAAGTTATGTTACTTACAGAGAAAGATAAGGCAGATTTCTTATTGAAAACCATGCAAGCCAGAAAATGTGGAGCAACATATTTTAAGTACTGAAAGAGGAAAATCTCCTAGAATTCTATACCCAATGAAAACATCTTTCAAAAATAAATGCAAAATAAAGACATTTTCAGACAAACAAAAGCTAAGAGAATTCATCAGCAGTAGACTTAAGCTTTAAGTAATGTTATAGGATGTTCTTCAAGCATAAGGAAATTGAGACCAGATGATAATTTAAGCCTACACAAAGGAAGGGAAAAATGCCAAAAATGATAAATATATAGGCAAATATAGAAGATTTGTGTCCTGTTTTAATCCCTTTAAAGATAATTAATTGTTTAAAAATATGCCATGAGCACACTATTAAAAATTAAAGCTACGTGGTTATATTATTATCAGACAAAATAGTTTTCAAAACAAGGAATATTTTCAGGGATAAAGAGAAATAAATATTTCATAATAATAAAGGAACTAATTCATCCAGAGGACACAACAATCCTAAATTTTTAGGCACCTAATAACAGCTTCAAAGTACATTAAGCAAAATTGATAGAACTGAAAGGAGAAACAAATTCACAATTATTGTAAGGATGGCAACATTCCTTAATAATTGATTGACAAGTAGATGGGAAATCAATAAGAATATAAAACACTTGAATAATTATTTCAATCAACCTGACTTAATTGATGTTAAGTCAGGTTGATTGTGAAACACTCCACCTCTGTGTTAATAGAAGCCTAGAAATAGCAATATCTATACAACAACAATATCAAACATTTAATGAGGGTTTCCTATGAGCCGTGCACTCTTCTAAACTTCTTGACTACTCTCCTAATCTGGTAACAACCCTAGTAGTGAGCCAAGCCTTTTAGTGAGAGCATGGTCAGTACTGAATGCTGCACGCCAGATAAGAACCAGAAAGTGGCTGCTGGTTCTGCTCTACTGCATGTGGAAGGATGGGTTAATTGCTGGAGGTGAAGAATGAATTAGGGGGAAAGGATGTGGCTCAAGCAACTGGGCTCCCGTCTACCTTACAGGAGGTCCAGGGTTCGAATCCCAGGGCCTCCTGGTGAAAGGTGAGCTGGCCCACGCAGAGTACTTCCCTGCGCAGGAGTGCTGGTCCGTGGAGGAGTACTTGTCCGCGCCGAGAGCTGGCGCAGCAAGATGATGCAACAAAAAGAGACACAGAGGAGAGACAATAAGAGATGCAGTAGACCAGGGAGCTGAGGTGGCGTAAGAGACTGAGCATCTCTCTCCACTCCAGAAGGCCCCAGGATCAGTTCCTGGTGCTGCCTAAAGAGAAAACAAGCAGACACAGAAGAACATACAGAGAGCAGACAGTGAGTGCAAAACAACCAGGGCGGGGAGAATAAATAAATAAATCTTAAAAAAAGAATGAATTAGGAGAGGTGGAGAAGCAGAAACAAAGGCTGTAGACTGTTTGTTTAAGGAGCTGACTGAAGAAAAGAAGTGACACAGATAAGCAGTCAAGGGGAGATTTGTCTTTGAAGGTTCTGAGATTTTTTTGCATGCTTATATAATAAGATAAAGGAGCTAAGAAAGATACAGATATTGAAAATATGAGCAGTTTCTGGGATACTTGATGAGAAAAGGAGAATTTGGGTGAATTACTTCACCTCTTGGAGCCTCATCTATTTCTTAATCTGTAAAAATAAGAATCATACTCCCAAATGCATAAATGTTGGTGAGGATAAAATGAAATAAAATATCACACATTTAGCATTTTATTTCTTCCACCTTCTTTTTCTTTTAATATGACACCAGTACCTGCTCTAAAAGGCTAAACCAGCTGCAAAATATAAACTTGCTATAATTTCATCTTTTCAGGGTTTTTCTGTGAATCCTTTCTAAAAAGGGAAGGGGTGGGGGAACTGGAGAACTCTCAAATAAGTTATCGAGACTATGCCGATGTCAAAGGGCACATCCAAACGCAGACTAGGAAATGAAGCACAGGGCTAAATATGAAGGGAAAAGAGGAAGAAAGACTGAAGAAAGAGAACACATTAACCCCAAGGGAAAAAAAATTTATTGACTTTGCTATTGGAGCAGAATAACCAGGACTTTTATCTCAGATCATTGCAGCATTCAACTAAACAGACCAAAATGTAAGCATCCTTGAATTGCCTTCCGCAAGTGACATTAACAATGTAAATCAATAGGCACGTGAACTGTGGGGGATTAACCGAACTATAAAAATGGGGGTGAGAGTGAATATTGGATTTTTATTTTTAAAACTTAAACAACAAAATAGCCCCAGGGACATATTAAGGCAGTCAGAAAATGTCAAAGATAAAAATGTTAATTAGATCATTTGGTTTCTTCTTAAAAGACTCTGCAGTGTTGGCTCTTTTTTTTTGACATTTGGAAACCTTAAATTCTCTGCTAGCTCACTCTTGACTAATATACCCTTTCATTTTAAAAAATCTGTAAAGGTAATAATATTTAATTTTTAGAGTTCAAAGATTATGTGCTCGCTCAGGGCATGTATCATAGAATCCAGCTCTGTAAATCAAAGGTAAAATCTGTAGAAATATATTCCTAAAAACCCCCTGGGAAATAGTCTGTATCCCCAGGAGTCATAAGCAGGATGTCACTATATTGCTCTCTGTAGTTCCTGTATTCACAGTTATGTAAGAGAGGGAGCTAGAGCTGCTAGGCAAAGCATGCTTCCATGAGGGTTTGAGAGAATGTGGGTTTGTATTTGAATCCCAGGCCTAAACAGCATAGACTGAAATGCTTCTAGCACACACACACGTCTGTGTGTACGTATGTGTGCAGTGTGCACGGAGAATCTTCAGAAGAACTTGTTAAAATACTGATTCTAGCCCTCAACTCTACCCAACTTTATTAATTACTAAGTCTTGGGTTGACCCAGGAGCATGCATTTTTAACTATCACACCCAAGTGATTTTGACGCAGGAGGTCTAAAGAACACACATATAAAAACGCTGACATCAAGCCACTTTCAAGTTGCTCATCATGAGGAAAAGAATGCTCCTGTAATTAGTACCTTTAAAGCTGTACTTACCTTATAAGCAGAGTAAGGTAACCTGAGTCATCTGGTTTCTGGGACTCTGGGATATATGAGGTGACAATGTTTTTCTGTAATTAGTGGTCACAATGAATATGCTTCCCGTACAGAAGCAATGCATTGGATTAAATGCACGTTCAGTGTAAAAAGACCCATGGATGCATAATATGGCACTTTCTATTTCTTCTGTGCCAGACATGTAAAGCTATTGTAGAGGACACATCAAAGGCCAGGGCTTCTAATTCTCTTGCTCTGTTTCCTCTCCCGTGATCTTCACTTCAGTTCTATTATTACAATCCCATGACCACATCCTACACAATTTGGCTTCACACAGTACTGTTGAAACTCTGAAATCTTTCCATTCAAACATTCCCTCAAAGACCACAAAGCTGTCTCCTTCCATCTCTTCATTTATTACTCCACCTGAGCGGAGTCTCACTGACCTCTGCTCTCTTGGCTCATCCCCCTTTGCGTCATTAGAATCCTCCTTCCTTTACTTCTTTTCTTGTTCATTCTGGATATCATCGCAACAATTTTCTTGGCACTATACACAGCCTTTTTCTTCATTATATTTCCATCTTTCACACCTCACAAAACACAAACCCTGAATCAACCCAAGTGACCATTTTCTCCATACTCTCATGAGGAGTTAGAGATGCTCTCAAAACAATGCAGATTATTGATACTATAAATTCATGATCTACAAACCTCAACTGAGTTCTTGATACTCCTAAGAAATTGTACTAGTCCATACTGTCTTATGGTCTCCATCATAGCTGTTTTTCAAATCTTTGCAACTCTCTTCAAACTTCCTGATCCCACCAGTGACTCCTCGCTCTCAAGAGATCAATTCAACACCTATTTCTTAGAGAAAATAGAGCACACCAGAGAAGAATCCCTAAATTTTCTATCCCTGAACAAAACACATGTACCTGTACCTGCCCCTGTGCCTGCCCCTGTTATAAGGTATAAAATATTCCCTTTTCTGTCCCTAGCAAAACCCTCCACTGTGCTCTAGATCTATTTTCCTTCCATTTTTCTTAAAGTATCATGTGTGAAACACCTGCATTGTTATCCTCTAGTGCTTGGACAATGTACAGAGTCTTGAGCCTCATTCCTACCTTCAGAATCAGAAAATCTAGATTTGATATCAAATAATTGTGCATTTTTAAACTTTTTCCAGGACACATTTGTTCTCCTTCATGTATGACAATGGCTGCCCTATTTCCTCACGGGAGACCTTCAGTATTCATTTCCCCTCTGCCCTGTGTCTTCAGCATCAACCATCAATATTTAAACTTGCATGGCTCTTTCTAATCAACCTTGGCTATCTGTTCCCTAACCACTTAGAGTCCAGGTTTTTTTCTCTTCTGCTTCACAGACAAATTTCTTAGAAAAGTTGCTACACTTCCTATCTACAACTTTCTAAGATCACATTCCCTTTTCAATCGACTGCCCACCACCACCACTCCCATCTACTGAAACTACATTCAAAGTCACTATCCAGCTGTTGCTGAATCCAGGAGATATGTTTCTGTCCTCATCTTACTTGATGTGTTAGCAGTACTTGACTCAGCTGACTTCCTTCCTCAAACTCTCCCTTTCCTGGGTGTCCATGACTCTGTCCTGCTTCTGTCATAGTGGACTCCTATTCTCTGCCAATCTCTTAAATTAGAGTGTATTACAAGTTTCTTTTCTAGGATTTATTCTCTTTTAATTTACCTATGTATTGCATGGGAAATTCCATCTACTTCAATGTCTTTAAATATGTATAACCTGATGAACTGATGAATCCCAAAACTGAATTCTAAGCCAGAGTTTTCTCTTGAGCTCCAGTTCCACCATTTCCATCCCACACCTACAGATTCCCCAAGCTTGTTCCTGTTCTATGTTCTCTACATGATTCATGCCTGGGCATTGTTTTTGACTCCTCCTCCTTTACCCCCACATCAGAGCAATCACCAAGTTCTATTTATTCTAGCTCCTAAGGGTCTCAGATCTATTTATTTCTTTGTTTTCCTCTCTCCTTTGTTTTATTCCCTTCTCCTTCGTTCCTTTTCCTCCTTGTTTTAGTTTCCTAGGATGCTGGAAGGAGGTACCATGAAATGGGAATTTGTTAGCTTAAAGTTTTGAGACAGATAAAATGCCCACATCAAGACATCAAGGTGATGCTTTCTTCCCAAAGACCAGTTGCCAACAATCCTTGGCTCTTCTGCCATTTCATTGATTTCAGCTTCTTGCTTCCATGGCTTTTCCTTCTCTCTCTGTATTTATTCCATTTATAAAGGACTTCAGTAATAGGATTAAGACCCATCCTGAATGAGGTGGGTCCCACCTTAACAGAAGGAGCCTCCTGAAAAAGTTCTACTTACAATGGGTCCACAGCCACAGGAATAGATTACCTTTAAAAGCATGTTTTTCTGGGGTACATACAGCTTCAAACCACGAGACTCCACCCTCTAGACCCCAAAAAGACATGTTCTTTTCATATGCAAATACATTCATTCCATCACAATATCCCAAAAGTCTTAAGTGATTTCAGTAAGATGCTAAGTACTAAGTCTCATCAAAATCAGTTATAGGTGTGGTCTGACCTGGGGCACAATTCCCCTCAGTCCGTGGACCTGTGAAACCTAGAGAACTATTCATCTGCTTCCAGTATACAAAGGAGGGACAGAAATGAATAAACATTTCCATTCTGGAAGGGAAAAATTTGAAGGAAAGCAGGGGTCATGGGTCCCAAACAATTATAAAACCCTGTGGGACATATGTTATCAGATTTCAAAGTCTACGGTCATCTATGAAATGATGTTTTGTCCTCCAGGCATGACAGAGCAGCAGCCCCAATCCTTCTAAGTATTTGCACAGCAGCCATGCTATGCTCTCCCTGAAAACTGGGGTGAAGGCTCCACCCTCTTCAAGCAGAGGGGTGATGGCCAGACTCTCTCTCCACAATACCTGGGGAATATGTTCTACCCTCTCTGAACACTGGAGTGACTGTTCCCCATCATCCTGAAGCAGCTGGATTGATAGAAGGGTGGAATGGCCTTTTGAAGACTCAGTTTTGGTCCCAACTAGGTGGCAATGCCTTGCAGGGCTGGAGCAATGTTCTCCAGCAGGCTGTGTATGCTCTAAAATCATCATCCACTTTATGGTGCTGTTTCTCCCATAGCCAGGATTCATGGGCCCAGGAATCAAAGGGTGGAAATGGGAGTGGCACCCCTCACTAATACCCCTAGTGACCCACTAGAAAAAAAATTTGCTTCTTATCTCTGAAACCTTCAGCTCTGCTGGTCTACAGGTTTTAGTTCCAAAAGGAGGAATACTTCCATGAGGAGACACAACAATGATTCTACTGAGTTGGAAGTTAAGACTGTCACCTGGCCACTTTGGGCTCCTCATGCCCAAAGAAGGGAACTACTGTACTGGCTGGGATGATTGACTATCAAGGGGAATTGGGACTGGAATTACATAATGGAGGTAAATAAGAGCTTGCCTGGACAACAGGAGGTCTCCTAGGGCATCTCTTAGTACACCATGCTCTGTGATTAATGTCAATAGAGAAATGCAACAACTCAATCCCATCAGGACTACCAATGGCCCAGAATCTTCAGGAATGAAGGTTTAGATTTAAATTATCAGTAAGTTTATTGCCTTTGTGGCTGATTACACCTACAATCAATTGAGGCGATTGCTTTCAACAATGAGAGAAGTCTCATCCAATCAGTTGAAGGCTTTAAAAGGAGAAGTGTTGATATCAGCAGTCAGAAGAGAGAATCTCCATCTCTATTTCAGCCAGCCAGCTTTTCCTGGGGAATTCATCAAAAACCTTCATTGGAGTTCACAGCTTGCAGCCTGCCCTATGGAAATTGGACTTGTGCATCCCCACAAATTGTATTAGGCAATTCTTATTAAGATCTTATAATATGTACAGATATCTCCTATTGGTTCTTTTTCTCCAGAGGACCCTGACAAATATACTTCCCTTCCTGAATATTCAGTTCAAAAGCCATTAGACGGGGCCAAGGAAGGTATTCATCAACATCAGCGTATGGGAACAGCTGGGAGCGGCAGTAGCCCAGGGATGAGGAGGGCATGGATGTAGGAGGATACCCCAGTGCGGGGTGTCAGAGGCTGAGCAGGATGAGAACAGCAGGAAGTTACCAGGATGGGAAGAGAAAGAGTTAGACTGATCCCTGAGGAGTTGGATTGGAACTGGAAGTACAGGTGTGAACTCAGGATTTTCAATATATAAAGATAGAGAGAAAAATAAATATAGATGTAATATATGTATCTGCATATCCCTAACTGTCAAGTGAGAGGACCTGGGAGTGAGCATGATGTAGACAAGTGTTTTGTGGTAATAAAAAGTACTTGTATATAGGAAATACACCCTAAAGTATTAGAGGAGGGAGGAATATCAGATGAGCAACTTACTCAAGAGGGGGAAAAATGTTCTTGCTACTATACTTGCAAATTTTCTATAAGTTTAAATTTGTTTCAAGATATATTTTTTTAATCTATCCATTTTTTCCCACTTCCATTTGCATACCCTTGTTTAAGCTTCCTCTATCTTTTCCCTGATTTACTATCATAACCTCCTACTCACCTTTAGATTTCTACTCTCTGTTCATAGTCCACTGTGCAGTGAGAATGATATTTTAAAAATCTAAAAATAATCATGTTTCCCTTTGCTTTAAATACTTCATTTGTTCTCTGATGCCTTCAGAATATAACTGATCATCAGGCCCTGATGATCTGGTCTCTGGTCTCTTACCTCGAATCTCCCCACAAAACCTGCCCCCCTGCTGCACTCCAGCTCTACTGAGCCAATGGCAGTTTCCCAAGCCTACCTAGTTTTCTCACCTCTCCACCTCACTCTCTCCCATCGTCCCATCCTCTCATTCTCAGCCTCACCTGAGATATCATTTCCGCTAGGAAACAGTCCCAGTTTGACCAAAAGTAAGTCCTGACAACTCTTAGGTTTAGAAATGAAATTTTATGAGTTTCCAATTTATAGAAATAACTCACCTTATTACATTTCTGTAAGAGCCTGAGAAGTGCATCCCAACATAGATTCTAGCTCTAATGGTGGAACAAAAGCTTCTGATAAAAAGAAAGGAAAAACAACAACAGCAGACATATGTGTGTGATTTGCTTTACAAATGCAAGTGTATCTGGACTGGATGTGAGTCGGGATCACAGTGAGGATTTCCAGGCCCCAATCCAATGTCACAACCAAAATTAAGTTAAAGTGACCCCTTTAGGAGGTTGACAGGACATCACAGCTGTTCTGGTGTAAATGCGGGCAGATTGTTCTAGATGATACTGACTATTACCACACAGATAGCTCTGGGGTATTAAATGGGTATTAAAAAGTAGACCAGCTGCAGATGAAGAGTCACTCGAGCCTGGGAGGGGAAAGTCAAAGCCAAGGCTAAGATCTGAATTAAGTAAAATGCTTGCCTTTCTAGGATACAAGGCAGGAGAAGAGGCAAATATTTTATGGGCGTACTGACCCCTAAAGTAGAAACAGTGAATACACATTTTCTACTCCTCTTTGAAAAGCATTCAATAAAGTGACTAGCAGCTCTACCTATCAGGCTAGAGAGGTGATAACTGCATCCAGTCATCTGTCAACAACTGGATCAGCCTTTGTCAAAAGGGTGTAAGTGATAGGCTCAGATTTTAATTCTTTGAAACCCAAGTTGAAAGGCAGAGACCCAGATGGAAGTGTAAACTGAACAAAATCAGACAAGGCATCACCATCCCAAATCCTCAAGATTGAGGAATGAACAACCATAAGGGGGGAAAGCAACCATGGACCAAACTAGACTTGTTAGTATTGTAGTAATGGAAGAACCTGTAACACTGATATAAAGAGAGTGGTCACCAGAGGTTCTGAGGCGAGGGAGGGAAGACTAGGTGGAACATGGGGCATTTTTAGGGCATTGGAATTAAGTATAAACCACAGCGTAAACTATAAACCTTTGTTAGCAGCAATGCTTGGATATTTATTCATCAATTGTAAGAAATGTACCACACTAATGTAAGATGTTATTAATAGGGAAGGATGGGGGAGAGGTGGGGAATATGGAAATCCCTTATACTTTTGATGTAACTTTTCTGCAATCTAAAACTTCTTTAAAAATAAAGTTTATTATATATTTTTAAAATGCAAGCAACTAGAAAAAGCAATAATATTCCTACTCCTCAGTCTCCCCAAACACTCAGGGTGGCCTCATGCTAGGTCAGATGTGGGGGGCTGAGCTAGTTGTACAAGGGACTGTAACCAGCAGCCACTTCTACAGCTGCCTGGGCACTTAGCCATTGCTCTCTGCTTTAGAGCCTCCAATAACTGGAGCACTGTATTCATTCATTCATTGGTCATTCAACAAATATTCACTGTGATCAGGCACTGGCAATATAGTGATTTTAAGACAGACAAGATCCTTGATCTCACTGAGCTGACATTCCAATTGGGAGATATTAAATAGATAAAGAAATGCACATACAAAATAATGTCAGGCAGTGATGAGTACTATGAAGAAAACGAACCTAGGATAAGGGAATACAGAGGCACAGGGAGCAATTTTAGACAGTTAATACAGGCCCAGAGGAAGCGAGGTGATTAGGCCTGTGAGTTCCTGGGGAAAACAGTTCTAAGCCGAGTAAACAGCAGGTGCATGGGTTCAAGGTGGAGGAGGCTTGGGGCCACTTCAAGAAGAGTAAGCAAGGTGGTGTTACCTTATCAGAAACTTAGCCAGGGCCAGAGCTTTTAAGGCCACATTGGCTGTGGGTTTTTTCCTCAAGTGTGATGGGAATCCCAGAGGATTGAGAGCAGGGAAGTAACTTTATTGGATTTCTATTTTTTGAAGGCTCACTCTAGCTGTGAAAAAGAGACTGTAGAAGGGCAAGAGTGGGATTTGGGAACCCAGTTAGGGCAGCTTGCTCCAGCTGATAGTGACTATTTCTACACGAATAGTTCTGGAGTACTAAGTAGGTATGAAAAAGTAGACAAGTGAGGGGAGCTAGAGCAGTATTTACAGTCAGTGCAATGTCAAGTGCAACTGCCCTGCTGGCAGTGAGGGCTCAGGAGACTGATGAGGGCACCAAGAATAATAATTCTGGGCTTGCTATAGTCCCTCAGGTCCATGGCATCAGGAGGACAGCAAGCTTTGGGGATGACCAGATGACTCAATTCGCCGTCTTCACTAGGCAACGATCTGCATGGAAACTCCTCTGAATTTGCTGGAGCCTGAGGTATGACCGATACCACAGGCAACATCCTACATGCATAGATCTGGCTAAAGGCAGCTGGGAAGCAAGGCAGCCACCTCTTTTGGGAACCAGTTTCCATGGGAGGGCTGGAAGCTGAGAGTCCCAGAAAGCACCACTAGTCTCTGACTCAGCTCATCCTTTTGCCATGAGTACGACTTCGGGGCCAGACTATGGAACATAGGTGTTTTCTGTTTAAGAGAAAACTGTCGCTTCTTATTTGTGCTCAGGCACAGGAACCTGGAAAGATGTGGAGATAAGGGGAGCTGTGATTTCTCAACCTCACAGTTTTTCCTAGCGACATCAGTTATAGTCTTTCTGAGGCAAACCAGCCCACCTTTTGCTCAGTAGATCTAAATACTCATCAAAATTTGTTTTGTTAATAATGACATTTAATAAATGGCTTCTGTTTCACCTTTTTAGAATATGATCCACAAATCCTTCCTGGGACCTAAAGAGTTCTTGAACTTTTAAAACGACAAGCATTTCATTTAAAATTACTGGCCTAAAACACTTCACATAATAAAAGAAGTACGTTTATTTTAACACGGTGATCTATGCCAGACTAAGAGTACAATAAGGCAGCTAGAGGAGTTAGGCCTAGGTGAAAAATAAGACTAAACTAATTCCTTGCTAGCCAATTAGCAGTTTTTCACTTGAAAAACATTAATATTCCCCCCATGTAGTACAGTCTTTGAACCAAAAAACACAAAATCTTACTGCTCATAGTCTGCTGAAATCCACTCTCAGTTCAATTATACACAATCCCAGCGGCTCAGATAAATTACAGTGCACAGAGTACTCTCGTGTCAAGGTTAACAGTGCATAAACAAATAGACATAGTAATCAGGAAAAAGCTCGAGGGGATCTGTAAGGTTTGGGGAAGGATTTCCCCACCAAATGCTTGGTTTTCATCATAAAATATTTTTTAACACATACATATGTTTCCAGGTTTATCCATATAGTGATAAAAGTAATCTTTTGCATTTGTTAAACGTTTAGTTTACAAAGTGGTTTTCTCATACAGTATCTCACATAAAATGGAAAAGATCTCTGTAAGGCAGGTGTCCCCATTTTCTAGATGTGAAAAGTTGAGATGTCTTACTCAAGGCCATACCTCTTCAGACTAAACACTCTGGACAGCAAATAGCTCAGAGGTCACCCATGTGAATGACTGGGTACTGGTTTTAGGGCCGTGGAGAGAGGGATTTAAAGCTAAGGACAGCATGTTTGTAATAAGGAATAAGAACATGCATATTGTCGTTTGGCAATGTGGTGGCCACACATGCCTTGTGGCCCTATGGAAGGGCAGAATAGCTTAGCTCAAGCTCATGCACTCAATGGCCCTGGCCTCTTAGGTCACGTCTGCCTCGGACTGACTGTGTAACCTCAGGGAAGCTAAACAACCTAAGCCTCAGTTTATTAGGATGTAATATGAGAAAAATAGCAGTATCTCGCCCCACCCCCACCCCAGGGTACCTGAATGTGATACTGCATGTAAAGTGCTACACACAATGCCTGACACATAGCAAGTACCCAGTGAGAGAAGGCTACTGTTATGGCTCATTTTCCTGTCTCCCAGCATGCCCAAAGGGGGCATAGCCTGTGGGCGATGGAGCCACAACTCCAGATGGAGCTGCTGAGTGTGAGCTTAGGGTGTCTACTTTTTGCTACTTAATAGGCATGAGAGCTTAAAATTCAGAACAGGGGGGACGGATGTGGCTCAAATGGTTGGGCATCCATCTCCCATATGGAAGGACCTGGCTTCAATCCCCAGGACCTCCCGGTAAAAAAAAAAAAAAAAAAAAAAATTTTCAGAACAGACAGTAAGGACAAAGGTTAGAAGAGATTGGAAAAATATAGAGAAGAGTTTCTTCTCTTCCTGGCTGTGTAAAGGCGGCTCCTTAGCTCATCGAGGAAGTGCCACATACTTGTTTCTCTGTGGCTCACTGCCTTAGTTTGTCAAAGGCTGCAGATGCAAAGTACCAGAAATGGTTTGACTTTTATACTGGGAAATTTATTAGGGGTAAAAGCTTCCAGTTCCAAGTCTGCAAAAATGACCAAAAATGGCCAAATCAAGGCACCATCAGAGACATTTTCTCACCAAGGTCAGCTACTGGTGATCATGGCATCCTGCCATGTGGTGAGTCAAGATGGCAGCCCATCTTTGCCAAAGTCACCATCTCCAGGAGCTCAACTGGGAAATCAGGCATACAGCTTGTCTCTTTCCCGGCCTCCTCTCTCAGCCCCAGCTGCTCTGCTTTCTCTCTGGACCCAGCTGTGGGTGATTAGGCATATGGCTCGTCTCTTCAGTCTTGAGCTACTCCACGGACCCAGCCTCTTGTGGGCTTCATGTCTCAGCTTCAGCTGCTAGCAATCCTTGACTTCTCTCCCTCATATGGCAGGGTCAAAATGGTGGAGGTCCTTTTTCTGTGTGTCTCTGTGTGTTCTCAGTTTATATAAGATCCAGCAAGAGGGCAGAGACCCAACCTGAGTTGTGCCTCACTGACATAGTCCAATCAAAGCAATCTAATTGAGTGATCTAATCAAAGCTCCTTAAACCAATTTCAATGTAATCAAAGGATTTCACACCCACAGGAAGGATTAGTTCAAAAACAATCTTTTTTTTTTCTTTTTTCTTTTCTTTTTGATTCAACTAATTCAAATTGTCACATTCACCGTTAGTGAAATGCTCTGTAAGAACAAAGGATTTATTTTTTAGCTACTTGGTTGCTGTGATGGTTAAGTTCATGTGTCAACTTGCCAGGTTCTGGTGTCCAGTTGTTTGGTGAAGCAAGCACTGGCCTGATTGTTAATATGAAGACATTTCATGGACTTAAATCCTCAGTAAGTTGATTGCATCTATGGTTGATAGCATCTACAATCAACTGAGAAGACTGCCTTAAACAATGAGAGAAGTCTTATACAATCAGTTGAAGGTTTTGAAAGGAAAGTTAATGGTTTTAGCAGACAGAAGAGAGAATTTCCATCTCTCCTTCAGCCAGCCAGCTTCTCCTGGGCAATTCATTGAAAATTTTCATCAGAGTTTCCAGCTTACAGCCTGCCCTACAGAATCTGGCCTTGTGTATCCCCACAGTCATGTGAGGTAATTCTTATTTTAAAAATCTCTTTATGTACAGATCTCTCCTGTTGGTTCTATTTCCCTAGATAATTCTGACTAATACAGCTTTGGTACCAGGAGTGGGGTGCTGCTATTGCAAATACCAAAAAGGTGGAAATGGCTTTGGAATTGAGTAATGGGTAGAGGCTGGAAGAATTGTGAGCTGTTTGATAGAAAAGATTGCTTTAAAGAGACTGTTGTACACAGTAAGTACTTCCGATGAGTGCTAGACAGAAATGATGAATGGGTTATTGGAAACTAGAAGAAAGATGATCCTTGTTTTAAAGTGGCAGAGAACTTGGCAAAATTGAGTTCTGATGTAGGATGGAATGCAGAATTTGAGAGTGATGAGCTAGGATATTTAGCTAAAGAGATTTCCAAGTTAAGTATGGAAAGTACAGCCTTATACTCCTTGCAGCTTATAGTAAAATTTGAGAGTAAAGGGATAAGCTGAGAACTGAGGACATCAAGAAACCAAAAATTGATGGTGTGGAAAATTCCAAGTTTCCAGAAAGTGAGTCCCCAGATAATAGTGCTCCATGTGAGGGTTTAACTAAACATGGATCCAGTCAGACATTTCAGTGCAAGTCAGAATTGGAAGTGCAGTTGTCCAGGAAGGATCTGTGGAAAGTCTTATTGTCTCATGTATAGTACATGCAAAACTGACAAGTTTTTTGCGAGATCTGTTTGAATGGAACCACTGCCAGCCTGTACTGAAAGGGACAGAAAAATGGAAAGACTGAAGGAAAAATCATTTCAAAAACAGAACCCATGGAAGCTGAGATCTGGACCAAAGACATCTTTTCAAGCCTAGAGAGCAGACCTACCCACACGTGTGAATAAGGATGTTTATCCTATGTCTGTCCCTCCTTTGTATATTGGAAGCAGATAAATTGTTCTCAAGGTTTCACAGGTCCACAGACTGAGGGAAATTGTGCCCCTGGACAGACCACACCTATAACTGATTTTGATGAGACTTTGTACTTATCATTGTACTGAAATCACTTAAGGCTTTGGGGATATTGCGAGGGAATGAATATATTTGCATATGGAGAGAACATGTTGTTTTGGGGTCCAGAGGGTGGAGTATGGTGGTTTGAAGCTGTATGTACCCCAGAAAAACATGCTTTTAAATCTAATCCATTCCTGTGGGTATAAATCCACTTTAAGTAGGACTTTTTTAATGCTTTTTTTTTTTTAATTTTTATTTTTATTTTTAAAAAAGCTTTAGATTACGTAAATGTTACATAAAAAATATAGGGGATTCCTATATGCACCACCTCCTCCCCCTCCCACACTTTCCCACATTAACAACAACTCTCATTAGTGTTGTACATTTGTTAAAATTGATGAACCCATATTGAAGCATTGCTACTAACCATTCACTATCGTTTGCATTATAGCTTACAGTCTACCCCACACAATTTTGTAGGTTATGACAAAATATATAATGGCCTGTATCCATCATTGCAATGTCATGCAGGACAATTCCAATGTCCCAAAAAATGTCCCCATATTACACTTATTCTTCCTTCTCCCTCCCCTCAGAACCTCTGGTGGCCACTACCTTTATATCAATGATAAAAGCTCTTCCATTTCCGGTATAACAATAAGTCTATAACAGGATAATAATGTCTACTTTAGTCCATTGTTCGTTCCCCAATCTTGAGAATTTAGGGTTACTGATGTCTACTCTGTTTCTAATTGAGAGAGGTCTAGGTCCCATGGGACAGATAGATGAACTGTCTTGCTTGCGGTTGCAGTGATGAGGCTACTTCAGTCAAGATGTAGTTCACCTCATTCAGGATGGTCTTAATCCTATCCATGGAGTCCTTTATAAACAGAATGAATACAGAGAAAGAAAGAAAAGCCATGGACGAAAGAAGCCGAAATCAACAACATCCAGAAGAGAAGGGAGAGACCAGCAGTTGTCACTATGTGCCTTGTCATGTGGCAGAGGAGCCAAGGATCACTGGCAATTGGTCTTTGGGAAGAAACCATCACCTTGATGATGCCTTGATTTGGACATTTTCTCAGCCCCTGAACTCTAAGTTAATAAATTCCCATTATTCAAGCAATACCATTTCATGGTATCTGCTCCTATCAGCCTAAGAAACTAAAACAGTTGCCCTACCTATTTTTTTTAATCCATCATTTGTTGTTATTAGATTTTTCAGTAGCCTCCCCTATTCTAAAAGAATTATATAATCCATATTTTATCTCTAATTCTAATAATTTCACATTCATTTTGTTTTGAAACTGTGTGACATCCTTTGTTTTATATCTACTAACCCCATTAGAACAGAAGCCAGGTGCGAGCCTGAACATCAGGTACCAGTAAATGTTCATTCGGATGAATGTGAGGTATATAAAGGTGTAGGAAGTTGGGGTTTAGAATTACCAGCTTATATATTTACTTTATTTATTTATTTTTATTTATTTGCCCCTTCCCCAGGTGGTTCTCTCGTCTGTCTGCTCATTGTTTGCTCACCTTCTCCAGGAGGCACCAGAAACCGAGCCCAGGACCTCCCACATGGCAAGGGAGTGCCCAATGGCCTGAGCCACATCTGCTCCCCAGAATTACTGGCTTAAAGAACATATGTTGGCCTATACAATTGAAATGTCTGCCTCTAAGTTGAGAAATATAGAAAGTTGTTCATTTAAGAACAATGAATATAAAACAAAAACAAACAAAAAAAAGAACAATGAATATGATCCCATGGTGGTATGAATTTTAACAGACCTCACTGCACTGAAATACTTTCTACCTTCCTTTTTCTCAGCCCCTTCCCAATCCCCCTCTTCACTCCAACGAATGTCACTGAGAGTAAACACATATCAGCAATACTTATGCACTGCCAAAATAATTTTTGTTAGAGTCTTTTAAGGAATTCTCAAATAGCACCCTTCTTCTCCACTCATATTCTGAACCAGTCAAGAAATAAGACAAATTTTACATATTCAGATACTACTATCTGACCTCCAAAATCTGTTCTTTCTCTTTGGGCTCATAATTCCTAGAGTCAGGGGAGCAGATGTAGCTCAGCGTCTGAGTGCCTGCTCTGCACGTACAACGTCCCAGTCAATCCCCGGTACCTCCTTAAAAAAAGAAAAAAAAGCCCAATTCCCAGAGTCCCTTGCAGTTAGGTGGAGCCTCATAGCTCTGTTCTCTACAACAGAATGTGAGAAGATGCCATGTCTCTACTCTCAAGCCACGCCTTCCACCCCTGCTCCTTGGTTCCCTTTCACCTTCTTGTGGACAGGAATGAAGACATTCAGGGGGACCCCAGAAGCACATTTTGAAGAGCACAGAGCAGAATGACAGAATGATGGAGTACCCTCCCACTGCCCTGGACACCAGCCTTGGACTGTTATGAGACAAAGAAACAAACTTCTTATCCTTTGGCCACTAAATTTTTAGTCTTTTATTACCTTAACTGATGATAAAGCCGATTTTAGAGGCTGGCTTTTACCTGTGGGTAGGAGGACACCCTGATACTGAATTCCAGCATTAGGCAGCCTTACCCACTCAGCTGCTCTGTCCAGGGCTTCTCCGTGCTCTCCCTCCTCCTTGCCCCTCGTGCTGGCAGGGAGAAGCATGAGCCTGCTCTCAGTGACCCCCACTGGAATTACAAATTACCTTCTGGATAGCTGCTGCTGGATAACACACTGGAATGATTATTCATGGAAGGGTGAGAGGAATAGTATTGGAGAGTAGCAATCAAATGGAATAAATAAATAAAACAAGAAGGGGTGGGGAAATAAGCTCCTTCTGTGTTAACCTGGACTCTAAACCTGATCCACTCCCAACTCCACTTCTGCTCCAGGGACTAAATTTTGGCATCCTGTCCACATGCTCCCAGCATTCAACCTTGGCCTGCTCTGGATTGGTTTTTCCTCTTCCATCTCAGCCCACACAGCTGGAAGTTCTACAGAAGCAAAAGTCTGCCAAAAACAATAGCTTTCCTAAATGTCCAAAAACAAGGGAATTGGTATATAAATTATGAAGCATTCTGTCAATGGAGTGTTATTCAATCATTAAACATAATAAACATAAAGTCTTTGTAACAACATGGAAAAATGTCCCAGAAATAATGTTACTGAAAAAAATAAAAGATCGGGTCATAAAACCGCATATGAAATATGGCAACAACATAAAATAAATATACACATGGGAATAAAGCCTCGGATTAAATTTGGAGAAAGAAATGTAATTACTTGGTTAGAATAGTAGAATTCACCATTTCAAGGTAATAATAATAATAAAAGGGCAGCCTTCCACTTTTGCAGTCAATGAAAGTACAAAAGAGAGTCTCTCCTTGCCTTCGGTAGGAATCGCCCCAGTTGAGAGCAGAGGGATGCCTGGCAGAGCTCGGAGAGGTGCCTGGCTCCAGGCACCCCAAGGTCTGCGCTGAGTCGGAGGCTGCGCACAAGCCCTGCTGTTGCTTCCATATGTCCTCGCTTTATTTTTAAGTATTTTAAGATTCTGCTGGTGATGTTGTCTCCCTTAGTAACTCAGACATCCAAATAGAAATACTCCTAGATTCCCTCTCCTTCAATGATCCTTGTTAAAGTGACATTGTTATAAGGAACTAATGGAAAATCCTTAGATCATTTGAGCAGATCAATATGACCCACTGCTGACAAAACTTGTGAATGGGGATTTGCATTCATATCACTGTTCAGGAAAGTATTTATAACTGGGTCAATTTTTTGCATTTTTTGCATTTTTTTTTTTTTTGTCATTTCCAAATATACTTGGAGAATGCATATATGAAAAGAATTTGATGCCAGTAGGATGCAACTTAACGCACATTTCACATATTTCTTCACAGCATTTCATATTTGAAAATGCTTAATAGTTTATCATCCCCGTCCCCATTTCTATTCCAGCAGCTCTGTCCTCTCGCGTGAAGGAAAAAGGCAACATGCATCTGTCCTTCCCTAAAGTGAAATCTGTGAAGGAAACTTTCCTGGAATATGAACTCCTGGCTCCAGGCTTTGCAGAATGTCGATAGAGTTAGTACGGCTTCACATAAACCCCTAAGAGAAAGGGTAAAACCGTTCCTGGATGCATTTTAGACAGAAGGTTAGGGAGTGTGACAGCTGAACAAACTGCAGGTATTTTTGCTCAGGGGGAGTGAGGACTAGAAAAACTTAAGTAGCCACTGGATGAGATTAATGAATTTTTAACTGGGGAATTTGACACTAAAACTCATTTCTCAGTTCAGTGGGGCAAGAGCATATCCTGGGCAGCTGACAGATGCATGGGACGCGCTATCAGACAGGGCAGGCAGAAGCAAAGCCTGCCCAAGGTCTCAGCTCAGCCCCTGCCCAAGGCTGGCCAGAGCTGATCCTGGCTCTGCAAAACCACTTAACCTCTTTTCCAACTGCTTTTACCACCCCCAAGTCCTCTATTCTGATCTTGCCCCAGGTTAACCACAATTGTCCAAATTCCCCACTCCCCTCTTTGTCTTCAGAAGCACTCTCTCTTCTTGACTCTAAACACATCTGTTTTTCTAGTAATTATTCATTTTGCTAGACCTCACCATTATACTTTGAGTATTCCTTGAGGACAATGACCTTTTCTGTGTCCGAAATGCCTTGGAAGGTGCCTAGTACAGAGTAAGTGTTCAGCAATCTTTTGTTGTATTAGAACAAACTTTTGAGCAGAGACAACCTGTGTGCTCTCTCTATGACCCTAAGTCTCATGAAGAGAGAAAGAGGATGTGCTGCTCAGCATTCTGTCTCAATCAGCAGCAAAAAGAAGGACCCAAGAGGGATTTATGGAAAATTGAAAACTGAATGTATCTTTAACATATTCTCTCCAGAGATGCCTGACCTCTGCTACCTCTTCATAGTTATTTTTCCAGCAGTTGAGAGAGAGAAGGAGCTATAAATGGTCAGCAAAAGAAACAATCTTTTAAAATTGCCCTCCACTATAGTCTTGGTTCTATTGGGAATGCTTTGGAATATGAACTGCAAACACAGGACATCCCAACATTGGGTGATAGTGGGGGGCTATAAACATGCCTAGGAGGCTCCATAATATGGCGGGGCTTGACACCGAGTCAGGTAATAACTGGTGTCACTAAGTCTGACTATACCCATGCCAAGCAAAGATGGAGATGTTCATTGTTAGCTAGAATTAAGGTGGGAAGGTCTAACATGAACATTAAACTGCATCTTACAACCCAAAGCTTTCTGTTTATTTTTCCTTAATGGAATGGAAAATTCTTATCTTATATGTAGAAACAGAATATTTTCTTTTGAATGAATTAAATTTTTAATGAGAATTTTAATTTAGGATTCAAGAATCTAATTTTTAAAATGTATCTCTCCACCTTTCATATTGAGTTAATAAAATATGAAAATGTAAAAGTCTGGATTGAGGAATCAGAAAAATCTTCTCGTAAAATTGATTCCAACTGCAACTATGGACTAAAATAGACCGATTATGATTCTAGCAATGGGAGAACTTGTAACAATGATGTAAAGGCAGTGGTCACCAGAGATGTGAGGGGAGGGAGAGGGAAGAATAGGTGTAACACGGGGCATTTTGGGGACATTGGAATTGTCCTGCATGACATTGCAATGACAGATACCAGCATATACATTTTGTCAAAATCTATAAAATTGTGCAGTGCAAAGTGCGAACCATAATGTAAACCATAGTCCATGGTTAGTAGCAATGCTTCAGTATGTGTTCATCAATTGTAACAAATGTACCACACTAATGAAAGATGTTAATGGGGAAAGTGTGGGAGGAGCAGGGGGTGGGATAAATGGGAATTCCATATATTTTTGATGTAACATTTATGTAATCTAAAGCTACTTTAAAAATATTTTTTTTTAAACTGACTCTACCAAATAAATGTTAATACAATAATTTAAAATGTTGTCATGAGAATTAATATTGTAATTTTGCCTCATTTCAGGATGCTAATTCTTTAGCTACGTTGATGGGTTCAATTCAAACAAGTTATTTGTATGTTATGTAAGTGGGCTAAAAGGGCCACTACCAAGAAAACAAGTCTTATCAGTATACAGTCACTAATATTAAAAGGGACATTTTAGAGGGACGAGTATTTTGACCGGGATGGAAGATGAACAAAGAGGAAAGTAATGAGTTAGGGAAAAACCCTGCTATGTTAAAAACAAATACTTGTAAAATTTGCTGGTAGACCTTGAAGGAGCTAAAAGAATTTGGACTAATCATTGTATCCATTTTCAACACATGGATATCAGTATTCTAGGTTTCTCCAGTGCAAGTGTTTTTACTGGAATATTGCAGAGCTCAAAAAAGCCAATAAATGCAAAGAAATTAAAGGAAAAACATTAGCTTCAAATTCTTACAAATTGGGTTCACTTGTAGGGAGGGAACATTTGCCAAGACAGTCCTGGGCAAACTGGGAGGGCTGGTCAACTTTTTCTAGTTCTTAATGTTCCAGCTAGAGGATCTCATTCCAGTTGCTTCACCAAATTTCAGTTTCCTCTTCCATAAATGTGAATCATGGATTGTTGTGAAAGTTTAAAATACAAGTATAATGCCTGGGATATTCAACATGTATTTGGCAATCACCTTTACTGACAGAAATACCCAGCAAGGAGACCAAAATCTCAGCCATACTCTTTATTTGACATTCTTTTATCAATTGGAGAAATTTATGGTCTTATCACATTCTGTCCCATGTAGCTAAGGCCATTTACACTTTACATTTAATTTCTTTTTTTTTTTTTTTCAATTCAATGGGGTTGTGAAAAACTGTAAATCCTGCCAAATGTCTAGGCTCTGAATACAGGCACTGATTTCTTTTAAGCTTCTTCAGAAAATTGTGTTTTATATTGATACTAAAGGAAAGTAAGTTTTCCCTCTTTCCAGAACTTCATGCATTCTGAGACCTCTTCAACAAGCTTGAAGCAGGCTTACATTGGGGCAGGGTGAAAACCACCTTTGATCATCACAGACTACAGATGGAGTTAGGTTGATGCCAATACCCAAAGAAAGGGATGGGGAAAAGGGTGGGGGGCAGACTGTGAGCCCCCAAAAGTACTCTCAGGTTCAGGTCTGAGTTGTAAACAAAGCAAGACCTTTGGACCGATGTGAGAGAGAGTGGAAGATGGGTCCAGCTCAGAAAAGTACTTTCCAGAATAATGTGAGGAGTATCAGGCAAGGCGCTCACTGACTGCCCATCAAGGGGTAGCTGCCATCCCAACAGTGAACTTGAGTGAAATCAGAAAAAAAAAATTCTAGGGTCAAAGTAGTCAAGCAAATGAGCCCAAATGATGACGCCCAAATGATAATAATTTCTCCAACAAGTTCTCACATCAAAATGAAAGCAGAGGACTTGTCAATCTCATTCACTAGTGAGCAGGGAGGTGCTGAAGTGGGGCTACCACTGATTTTTTGGAGCTGAGCAGACCTGAGCCAGTAGGGACTCTGGGTTATGGCTCTTGGCAGTAAAACATTGTTGGTGTAGGTTTCTAAAATCTGATGTTTTTCAAAAGATTCTCCTTAAAACTGAATATTGATGTTTGTTATTTTTCAATTAGCTAGTAAATTTATTGGAGAAGTATGAAGCCACATTTCTAGTGGTTTTCTGTTTTTTTATTATGGAAAAACATGGTGCCTTTTAATCAACCTCACTTTCCTGAATCTGAAAACACAAGATGAATGATGAAGAAATTTCTATGCTCCCTCCCCTATCCCCCTCCACCTAAGTCTTCTCTGACATGATAAACATGAATATGATTCATGAGAGCCAGCAAATCTTTTAAAAATTGTATCAGTACAATAAAATTACAAATGATCCCTATAAGAAAGAAAAAGAGGGCAGTGCTAATGACATCAATGTCTTTGAATAGTGAAATTTCTAGGAACTCAGATTTCTGCAGGCATATGCAAAAGAGGGAGGGAGTTTACATATAAAGGAAAAAAGAAAGAGAAGGAATTGGCTTGAATCTCTAAGAGTAACCTTAGCATACTTAAAATTTCCAAATGGCTGAGAAATGTCAAGCTTGCCAAAAGAACAAACAGCACCTTTTTTGTTCTATTGAAAGTAAATAGAATAACAAGAAATATATGTATCACCTGCTGGGGCTACTGATATAACGCTAACAGATGATAGCAAAATAGAAAGGATCTCAATTTGGATTTAGCATTTGCCTTCTTTGCCAGCATGCATGATTTCTATTCTGAAAAGGGTAAATGTTGATAGATGCATAGGGTATAATACAGCAGCACCCAGATGCTGTGAAGTGATTCTGTTCTCTGACTGTACAAACGTACATCAGTGGTGTAGTGTACTTCAAGTGTGTGCAATATTTTGTAGAATTTTGGAGATGGAATAAATGTGTTCCCACTTATCTAAAAAAGATGCAGATGGATCCTGTCTGACGACCCTGGACTAGTACGCTTGACATCGATTCCAGGCAAGTTTCTGGAAAGGAATAGTAATAGGTTGATTTGTGAGCACATACAAGGGGAAGTGGTAAACACAAGGAGATACCACGGGACCCATCAAGGACAAATCATGCCAGACTGATTTCATACACACACAAACAGACAGACACTTGTACAGACTCTGTAGATTAGCTGATGAAACAAATGTTTCAGATCAATCTGGATTGCAGGAAAGCGTTTGACAAAGTCTCTAATGACATAACTATGGATAGAACAGAAATGTATAAGAAGAGAGATGACAAAGGGTAAACTCACGTTTACTGAATAAACTTGCCCAAAGAGTACATATTAATGCATTTTGGCTGCTTTGGGGAAGTCTTTTCATTGGTTTAATCAATAACAAATGAAACCATTTTGATGACATGTGTGAACTATATGAAAAGGGGAGGGATACCTAATACATTGAACAGCTGGCTCTTAAAATTATCTTGGAGGGAAAGTAACTGGAAGTCATTGTGCTTTTTGGGAAAAACTATTTTAACTATTTTACTTGGTTGATTGTGGACTATGAGACAGGTAGCATCAGGTACAAATGGTTTAGGAAAAAAATTATGAGGAAATTCTATCCATTTCATTTATTCTGAAAATTGATAAGAGAGTACATCAATTAATTTTACAAGTTTATTCTGGAGGACTCCCAGCTCAATTACAGCATTGCCTGAAAAGCATTGTATTGGACTTAGAATCAGGATTTTCAAAGGACTTCAAAGGACTAGAACAATTGATTGAATTTTAAAGGCAATAAAGTCCTATACTAAGAAGTGTCCAATTATAGAAAGGATAAGGTGTGTCTGAACAGCAGTATGGAAAGGCTTCAGGATTTTCACTAAACTAAAGTTAAACCTTAATGCCAACAGTGAGACAGATGCCCAAAATTTCAAATAGGAACTTCGACTCTGTTAAAAGAAATAGATGAGTGTTTGAAACAAAGGGCATAATGGTGCCCTCAATTCTATGCTGATGTGTCTTGTTCTGGGAACCACAGAACAAGAAGGGCATGGACAAGCCGAAGTGTCTCCCGTCAAGAAGGCTGGGGTGGCGAAGTGACTAAACAATGAGGATATATGAGGACTACATGAAGGAACAGAAATTATTTAGCAGGAGAACTTGCAGAGAGATTGCTGTCTTCAATTGCTTGAAAGCTTAACCTAGAGAAAAGAAATCAACACACACTCTGCCTAAAACTGGTGGGGCAGGGAAAGGTCATGGCTTAGAGAGGCCCAGAATCGAGGTGAAATCATCTCAAGAGAGAGCAGAGCTATCAGAGCTAGAACAGATATTCCAAAAAAAGTTTGCAAAGTCCAATGTTGCTGTTATTTTTAAAGAAAAGGGATGACAAAGTCAAAACACAAAGCCAAGATATCGGCAAAAACTAGGAAACTAATGAGCAAGTATAACAAAACAGTCAAAAAATAGACAGAGGAATTCTGGAGACCAGGTGGTGGTGACTTTCCTTATGACTCCCCTAGCCATAGGATAGGTGTGCCCTGTGCATTTTAAGGGGTTAAAAATAAAGAAATTAATATCAACCCAATATCTTTATAACCATGTAAAAAGAGAGCAAGGTACTTCATAGCTATGATTTCAGATGAGCAAATTTTTAAAATCTTTTCCCAAAGGAAAGTCAATTTCCAATGCAGGATTTTGGGGCTATAAAAATGGAGAACCAAATTCAAATGGCCAAGAGAAAAGTAGGAATCAAGATCCAAAGGGGATGATAAGCAAAGAGGATGACAGTGAGCAGATAGAGTGAAGAGACCCAAGATTGGAAGAATGTGAAATCACTGTACCAATACTGATAGTGGCAGAAATGCCAAGTTCACTTAAATGAGTCTAAATTCTTAGGATAGGAATTTTCCTGGGGAATCGCCTTTGGAACCACCCATTTCCAGGAGAGGGCATCAACTGTACAATTGTAGCTTCTTGGCACATGCTTGGTGAAGACTAATCACATGAAGAAGGATGCCAAGGTTTTCTGGAACAGACTGACCTGATTGTATCCCAGCAGCTATAAGTTGTCACAATCTGAGTACCCTGCCAAGGGATACAAGGTCTTCTCAATATAATGTCCCCAAAATTTAACAGAAAATAATCTGTTGGCTATTAGCTCCTATTCCCACAGAGAGTTATTAATCCTGACTAAGAGCAGCCAAGAGTAACAGGCTCGAGTCCCAAGGTTGTTGGTGTAAGTTCTGCCCAGAAGAATATGGTCCCTGTCAGTGTAACTAGTGTGGGTCTTAACTGGGTCTAGATAGAGCAGGTCAAGGCAGAAGTGGCCAAGAGCCTCGCCTCAGAATGATCATGCCTGGAGAATAGTTAGGTTTCTTTTCCTTCTTGAAATTGGTTACTCATCCTATTTAGGGTGCAATGGTGGGGAATAAATCACCAGCTGTGTCTAGCTATTTTTGATTATTCTAACTAATATTGTATCTGATCTCAAGAAATTGACTTGCCTGGATACAATATCATATTTCCAGACTTCCAAATTCACATCTTTTGAGTCTTCCCAGAGAGAGTGCCATTGAAGCTTTCAATATTTGTTCAAGGAATGAGTCAATATGATATCTGTATTAGTCAGCCAAAGGGGCGCTAATGCAAAATACCAGAGACTGGTTGGTCTTTATAAAGGGTATTTATTTGGGGTAGAAGTCCACAGTTACCAGGCCATAAAGCATAAGTTTCTTCCCTCACCAAAGTCCATTGCCACATGTTGGAGCATGACAGCTGCCGACATTTGCCAGAGTTCAGGCTTCTTGGGTTCCTCTCTTCCCAGGGCTGCATTTCTCTCCGGGCTCAGCTCTTCTGGTTCCTCCACAAGGTCAGCTGTAGACTGACTCTAGACTTTGCTTCTCTCCACAAGGCCAGCTGTGAACTCTCAGGCAAATGGCTCGTCTCTATCCCGGGGCCTTCTCTCCAACATCAAAACTCCAACATCAAAAACTGCTCCATCTGTCCTTTGCCTTGCCTTTTATATTTGATTCCCCCACCCACCAAGGGGTGGGGCTGAAAGCCCTACTGATGTGGCCCAGACAACACCCTAATCATAACTTAATCATGCCCAGATTAACAGGTCAGTTTACAAGCATAATCTAATATAGATTTTTGGAATTCATAATTACATCAAACTGCCAAATGGCTACAATATCCAAATATATAAAGATCTTCCTGCCCAGGAGGATATATAGGATCAGCTTCATAATCACAGAAAGTTTATGAGTACTACACAAGCTGAAGAGCACTATTGTTTGTTCCTATACTTCTAGAAGGTTGCTTTCCACCCATCATTCTCCCTAATCCAAATAAGTCTGTGAGTACCTAACAAGCCAGTTTCATTTAGAATTGTCCATCATGGTACTAGTCCAGAAGAGGGGGAAGAAGGAAGAGAAGGTAACTGTGTCAGATGGTCCAGATTTATTCATTTATAGAGGACTTCATTTTGAGCTTGGAGAGAGAATATTTATCTTTGGCAAGAGCACAGGTGTCAGTTACTAATCCCTGACACAACTGTACCTCTACTTCTTCCTTATAAGAAAACATCTGCTGGGAGATGGCCATTCTGGACTTCTGGAGAAAGAGGTGAGGCTACAGGATAAGAGAGAGGTCTCTGGAAGCAAGCTGCAAGGAAAGAAGGCACTGGTGATGGTAGAATTCTGAAGTTTAGTGGAAAGTGTGGATCCTGGTAAGATAGAAGTCCTGGTTTCCAGTCAGAAGAGGACAACGAGCAGGAAAAACATGGATCATAAAAGACAGCAGCAGTCTGTAGCTTGCCCACCATGCACAGTTCATTGGAAGTATCTAGTACCTCCCTGAGACTGCCCCATCAGCAGGTTCACACACAGATAGGATTTTGCTTTAAGTAGACATCTGGGATTGCTGGACCAAGACCGTGACCCTCAGAATTTGCCAGAAACTCCATGATTTTCATGCTTGACTTGAATATCAGTGTCAACTCTATAAGGATACAGAACATTACCCCCCACCTTCCTGGCTGGTGAGCAGGGTTCGCTGGGATGTGGCAGGCTAGGTGGCAGTACAGTTGTGATAGCACCTGGCATCTCAGGTGCTTATGAGTAAAATGGCTTGCTCTATCAAAATGTACCAAACTATGTCTCTCTCTCAGAGACATGTCACAACCTCACTCAGAGAAACTGGACTGTCCACACTGATGGACAGTCTGTAAAACTGTACCCCTGAGGTTCTTGAAAAATTGGAACTACAGACATGCCTGTTCTATTCCTAATTAAGGAGCTATAACAAAGGGCAGTTGGCTTCCAACACTATCTTCTGCTGGAGCCAACTGATGGTAGTATTGGCCTCACCTTGGTGGTCAATCACTATGGCCTGAGAATTCCAGGGGGAGTGGGCAGTGTCTACATTAGCATCTAGGAATAATTTATTTGCATGAATGAATGCCACTTGAAGAAAAGGCACTGAAATGCTAAACAGGCACCATCACAAGAAAATACAAGATTAAATGATCTTTAAATGTCCTTATAATGTTAAGACCCTTTTATTTTCATATCTGAATTTGAAAAGAAGTTTATTAGCCAAAATAAATCTCTAACTGGTAAAATGTCCGTTTGTTAATGTCACACATGGTGAAATAATAGTTTTTTGGGCAGGGTTCACCATTGCTTCGAACGTTTACACACACACACACACAAATGTCCACATACATATGCCAAGCTTGTACAGGATGTAGAGAATGATGCTTCTGCCCAGGCCATTGCTTTCATAACTGGAAGAATGATCCTGGTTCTTGGCCTTAGAGATAATGGAGAAGTGCCTTGGCAAAGACAAGGAAAATAAACCTTTTGTTCTTCTAAATCAGTTGTTCTCAAACAAGTGTGCGACAGAATTATGAGGAAAGCATAAATAAAATGCAGATTTCAGAGTTCCGTTCCCAGATATTTCTGATTCAACAGCTCATTTGTGTCATTATAGGCCCATAGAGAACTCTATATGGCAGTGGTTCTGAAAACTTTAGCATACATCAGAATTACCTGGAGGGCTTATTAAAACAGATTTCTGGGCCTCATCCCCAAGAGATTCTGATTCAGTAGGTCTGGGCTGAAGCCCAAGAATTTCTATTTCTAATATGTTCTGTGATGCTCGTGCTTATGCTCTGAAGACAAAAGTTTGAGAATCACAGCTCAATTTAAATCGTGTACCTCTTCTCCCAATTTCTGCCTGGATGCTAAGGGATTGTTCCTTGATACGACAGGTAATGCTCAAAGATCTGAATTTTTTACCCCTCATGTACATGTTTTCTATGCAAGTGTTACTTTGGGAAATGTCAGTGGAGATCCTTATTCCTCAATTATATTTTTAATATTAGCTTCCTGGCATAGCATGTGATGCCAAAACCGGTTACAATGGCAGAAGCCTGTCTGATGCCTTCTAAAATAAGACTTCCTCTATGTTGCTGACACTGCTTGCTTGCAATTGATGTACGTCATGCCTAAAATGGCCAATGAATCAGTTGATAGTGAATGAGAGCCTCTCAAATACAGTTACTGTAGAATAGATCTAACCAAAGAAACCAGTTTGAGTCTCTGCTGCATAATAATGGCCTTGATTTCAGGACCAACCTCAAAATGTTGGGTGGCAGGCTGATGGTCACTGGTCACCACGGAGCACTCGGGGGACAGTATTGAGCCGAGTTAAAACCTCATTCAACTGACCCAAAAGGTGCCTCTTTAAGTGTAGTTGAGTCATTTCTTATTTTCTATTAGGTGACTGGCACATATTTCCTCATTCCTCACTTTAAGGAATTAACTAGCATGCTGTATGGCCCATTGTTAGGCACATGAACATTTTGCAGGTCTCGTTTGTGAGAATAAAGGGGGCATCTGGCAGTGGGCACTCTGTTGGGGAGAGTAGGGGCTCCAGTAAGGGCAAAAGAAGAAGTTCAGGCACCGATGAGGCAAGCTCTGAGTGACAGAATCATTGGTGGAGAGTTGAGCCCCTGAGGTGGCAGTCATTATATCAGTTCCCCATCCCTATTTGCAGACCTTCTACATTATCCTCTACAAGGGAAAAAAGAAGTTCCTTTTCCCTATATAACAAAGTTTAGTGCCAGCTCATCAACACTCTTATTATCTGATACCCTTTGGCCAATAGAATGCAGATTTAAAATGAGGGCATGTAATAATCAATACAATAATATAACCAAGCTAATTAACCACCTTCTGCCAACCTAAAATCACAAGTAAAATAACATTACAATAAACTAACAACCCCTTTTAATGATTTCATAAATTTATCTACTCTTTCTTCTAAGAAGGAAGCATGGAGTTAGAATCCTGGCTCTGCCACTTACTACTTATGACTTGGGGCAAGCTGAACTTCTTTGAGCCCCTCTCTCCTTGTCTGCCAGCTGAAAATAATAGTACCTACCTCACAGGATGTCGTGATGATTAAATCAGATAAAACATGTAAAGTATACTCAGTAAAGCCTGGCACATCGTAACTTGATTTTTCTGTAAATGGCATTCCTTTTCAGAGGACATTTCCTAAATTATTATCCATGGCCTCCAAGGAGAGTTCTTGAGTGACTCAGTAAATGTTTGACATACCGGCAATTACATGCTATCAAGCAATGCAAAGTGGAAAGGCAATGCTGCTTCATTTTAGTCACTTAAATGCAAATAAAAGTATGTGTCCCCTGCATCTCAGAATTCTGGAAAACTGGAAAACCTCATGACAAAACATAGAAATGACTCAGCTGGAAGTCTGGGAACTCTCTCAGTCTGGAGTCTCCTGGGAAGACCTGGATATTCCCAGCTTTCCATATGCAGAGGCTTTCCTCACATCACTGGCCTGTTTGTAGAAACTAACCTGCGGCTTTGCCCTTTCAGCCACTATCAATGCATCCCTTTGAAATGTCCGCTCAGGGTTTGACCACAATCATTTACCAAGAGCCTAGGGGACACTCTGATGTCATCGCCAGGTATTCCCAAACACCATCATATGCAGCTCTATTCCAGGAAGTGATTGATTTTGCCTGTGCCTAGAAATGAATTTCCCCTTTCCATCCAGGAACGATTTTTTTTCTCATTTAAAATTATTGGTACATCGCACTGAACTCTAGTTGGTTGTTTGCACCTTGGGTCATGCTGAGAAGCTATATTCACATGAGCAAAGGTGTAAATATCTGGTAGAGCAGTCTTGCTGCATGCCTCTCAAATGACTTAGCTCAAAGGACAATGGGGTGTTTACTAGTAAGCCAAACAGATTGCAAATTCTTGAAGGGTTGAGTTGGATGAAAGAAACAGCAGCCTTTCTCCTCCTGGAAAATTCCCAATGAACTGACATCATCTGAATTTGCACAGTCATTTGTCTATGGATGACCCTTAGGCCCTAAACTACTGTGGGCAGTAAGCTTATGTTAAATAATTATCTCGAATTGAGCTTTACTGAAATAGTATTTGCATTGCCACTTTCATCCATATTTTACTGTTGACATGAGCATTTTAGTTTCCATCTTTTATTTTTGCACTTTATATTCACTTTGGGGTGTATGGCTTTGAGAAAAGACTCTCCTGGAATAGGAGCTAGGCATTAGGTATATCGTGAGTGCAAAGGAATCCCCACTATAAACCTTGTCCGTTTTGATCTTGTAAAGCCATGCTCCTTAAGTCATTTCCCTAGCAGGTTCCCATTTTCTAGGAAAGTACTAGCCACTGACTCAAAAGCAACACTGCCACCCTCAGAGAGTCCTAGGAAATTCTTTTCAATGTGAAAAATTATTAGCATTGCTGCAAGGCTGGGGAACCCACAAGAAATAAATGAAACAATGTTTGTTTGGGTTGCAATCTGGGAAAGAAAGGACTGTGTTGTTTGGATGTCCCAACAATTGTGAGAAGGGAATTTCAGTTGTTTTAACAACATTTAAATGAAAGCAGGCATTTTGTGAGAGTTTTTGGGGGTTTCCAGGAGAGTGGGATCAATGCATCCTCTCCAAATACTTTAGCAGCGACTCACTGATGAAATGTCAGCGAGCCACAGTTTGCTCATTGTGTGCCACCCTTGCCTGAGATGCATGCTTCACTGCGGAAGTCCCTTTTGTCAAAGTCACCAAGGTCACTTTGAGAGCCCTCCCTCACTGATTTTTCTTTTGTGGTTGAATGTCATCAGTGTCCTGACGAACACATGTTGGTGTGTGATCAAAGACATTTTTAACCCACTCAGCTGGGTTCCAAATTAATATGGCAGCCCAGAGAAGACTAAAAGAAAAATCTCTTTAGAGAACAATCTTGATATTCAAAATCTGGAGGAGGGGTTCTTTTTCTTTGATCTCTGGGCAGCTCCAGGCTCCAATACCCAAGGCTCAGAAGGCTCTTGAGCTATGTAATGGGCACTCTTTTAGGTCTGCTTTCAGCAGGATGAGATGACATCCATTAAGCAAGTTGGGCCAGCTTCCATTTTGCCAGGTGACCTGGTACTGTGCCCGGGAAAACAAATCACTTGCAAATCCCCTTGCCACGTGCCAGCTTGCTTGCCCCTCTTTCTGCTACCATGGAAAATACAAAATGCTTACACAAGGCCAGTGCTACACGTAAGCAGCAGGAGGAGCCTGCTGACAAGGTTCCCCAAAAATCCAAAAATATTTCTTCCACCTTCAGTTCAATGCCTGAAAGTTCACCGATAAAACTATATTCCATGAGCTTAAAAGTTTGCTAGAACTGCTCAGGATGAGTTTTTACTTTTAGCCTTTGTTTACCTCATTTTCTAAGATTTTGTTAATCAAACTGTAGTTAAATAATAAGTTTTTACTCCTTTTATTCATCAAAGACCATTAGAAATTCCAACAAAGCCTTCTGTTTTATTCAGCTCATGCAGCATTATCATAGATAAACATATGCCCCTTTGTCTTTTGACTTATAAACTGCCTTTTTTGAACTCAGGAAGTCCGGGAACCCCAGGCTGCTATAGGCTGTCAAGTGGCATTTTCAGCTTATCATGAACACTTACCAGAACCATTCTGGAAGACAGGTTTTATGTCAGCATGAAGAAGTAGTAGGGACTCCAAAGTCCTAAAATAATGGGAAGAGCAAGGAAGGGAGGGAGTTGTGGAAGCACTGAAGGAGAAAATGAAGGGACAGTGAGGAGAAAACACACCTTAGCTAGTTACCCTTTCATCAAGGGACATTTTGCTCACAGGGCTTCTTGATTTCAGTTGATAAATATTTAGAAATTCATGGAAATATCAGTGTCTAGAACAGTGCCCAGCACACAGCCGGTACTCAATAAATATTTATAGAATGAATTTATGATGGTAGGAAGAGAGTAGAGTGACTTTTTAGTTCTTATGTTTGTTATGTGCTCTCTATATTTACCATAAAAGAAAGCAATAAGCTTTGTTTAAAAGAGTGAGAAAGAAAGGAAGAAATGATGAAAGGAAGAAAGGAAAGAAGGAAGGAAGGAAGGAAAGAAAGGAAAGAAGGAAAGAAAGAAGAAAGAAGGAAGGACAGAAGGAAGAAAGAAAGGGAGAGAGAGAGAACAGGAGGGAGGAAGGGAGGGAGGGAGAGAGAGAGAATATGGCTATTTGATAAGCAGAAGGATCCAGCATCTAAACAGCAGGGCATAAGATGATTTTTCCAAACCTCAGCACCACAGAGCAAAGTGACCAGGAAACCAAGCTAGATAACCATTATTTATCTTTTATAAATTTTTAATATTTGGAAATCACTGATGTTCTAATGAAAATGTATATTGCAAAGCTATTACAGAACAGAACATAATCTTATAATGCCAAGTAATTAGCTTGAAATATGTCAGATACAGCATTTGAGCTGAAAAATTGTTATTAAGGAGAATTATAGCATACGACAGCACTTAGAGATGCAGAATAAACTGACACAGCAGAGAAAGAGTTTTTTTCTTCCTTTATTACATTTGTGCCAGCATATATATTGTATGCCTGATGTGTTTACTTATCATAATGATCACACTGAATTCCATCAGAAGGAATAATTTGAAGCCTTGCATTTTTAATGTCGTGGACCTAAGTCTCTTAATTCAGTTATTTGTGCTCCTCTTTCTACTGAGTGCTGAGCAGAGGAAGCCAAATGTAGTAACAACTTCCTAATTGACACGTGGGTCCCATGAGTAAATGAAATGCACCTAGGAAACTGAAGCCAAATGTTTTATATCATTTAAAAAGTAAGTATTTAAAAATGCTGCCTAGATGTTAGCTGCTGTGTTACTATTACTATAAGCCACTTGACAAATGATCCTTATACAAATGTGAAATATTATCTGAAAAAGATAAAAGGATGGGTTAGTGAGCAAATGTTAATTCAGCTATTTTTCACAGCTCTCTTTGATTTATTTGTTCATCTATTCATTGTCAGTCAGTCAGTCACATCATTCATTCATTCACACATTCTGCAAATATTTGTGGCACAGATGGGGCTGGTTTCAGGGGACAAAATGACAATGATACAGTTAGAAGCCGGTGAGATGTAGAGTCTAGCAGCCTTTAAGATTCCAGGTTTTGGAGGAGGATTCATTTCTGTAAATGAATTTGGGTGAGATATCCTTTCATGAGCGCACACTCTAGGACCTGTGAGCCTTTCCCACATGACAAAGATTAGTAACTTACTGCTATTCTCCAAAGAATATTGCTTTTAAGCTACATCTTGGACTGAAAAGACGTAATTAGAAGCCCAGAGGCTACAATGCCTTCCAGACATTCTTAGGAATTAAAACCCGGTGCTCCAACCGCTTCCCTAACTGACCTGCACAAACAAGGAAACAGGAAGCTGATGCAGCCCTTTGAGCAAAATGCCTTTGGGCTTTTCCCAGATTGGCAAACTTGTCTTTCCTACCTTAGGTGGACAGATTTAAGTGAGCTATCCATACGGAACCCCAAAGCACTACCTACTGCTCAGCTTTTAGCCCCAGTAATTTTAGCTGCATTGTGAATTTGCCCACCACAGTACTGGAGTTCTCCAGTCTTCCACGTTTTGTCGTATAAAACCAAACACTTATCAGAACTACAAATTCATCTCAACTGACTTTATGAATGTGTCAGATGCCCTGTTACAATCTTTTTGCTCTTATGCTATTCTAAGCTGCTGTTACTACTGGTGTTTGTTCTTTACCCTGAATATAGAATCCTTTTCATCCTATCTTCTCTTTTCATGTATGGTGTAGCTACATGTGAACATTTGGACTGATCCACTCACCTAATATCTACAATATTGGGGAAAATTGGAAAGCTTTTCAGACTTATAGGTGTTAGAGTGATAATATCCAGAATTCCAGAAATAGCCTTCTCCATTTACAGGGCTGGAGATGCAATTGACTTTTAGGGTTGTGAGAAGACAATGAGATTTATGGTCCTGAAGAGAAAATATTGACTGAGGTAAAGGCATGGTCAGGATTTATTTTTACATCACAGAAATATTTCTGTGATATTATCTCCATTCCAGACTGTGATCATTATTCCATAATTGTGGATTTGGTTTCCTTTTGGTTCTATTGGGCGCAAAGGCTGAAGGACAAAGAAGAAGAGGAGAGGTAAGGGGAAAGGAAGGATGTGTTTCCGCAGGTTCTATATATTGAATGCAGTGGTTAATAGCATATGCCTTGTAGTTAACCATTGATTCAAAAAGTATTTATAGCAACAACTCCCTGCCAGGTCTCGTGCTATGTTCTAGAGATGAAACAGTGACTCAAATCGACATGGTTTCTTTTTCTCAGAAGCGCTCAGCAGAGTCAGGAAGACAGACAATGAACAAATCATCACAGATCAGAAATTTATTATGACAAAGGAAGGACAGGGAGCTGCTATAGGAACATATAATATTGAGTCCTGACCTAATTGGAAGGGGGAGGCAAAGAAAGAGAGGAGAGGGAAACTTATGGAATTGAACTTGTAGCAGGAGTATAAAGGATAAGGAACAGTTTATCCAGGCAAAGTGTGATTTGAGTTTGGGAAGGGTAGAGAAAGATGGAGACATTGAAACAGAGGGGACAGCACATACTTTAGCCCATTAGCCTAGAGCAGGGATTGGCAAACTAGGGCCCAGGGGCCTAAACTAACCAGCATCTGTTTTTGTAAATAAAGTTTTACTGGAACCCAGCCGTGTCTATTCATTAACATATTGGCTAAAGCCATTTTCACATTACAACTGCAGAGTTGAATAGTTGCAATGGAAACTGTACGGCCTGCAAAGCCTAAAATATTTACTATTTTGCCTTTTACAGAAAAAGTTTGCCAAAAGCTGGTCTAGAGATATGATTTAGTCACAGTTAGCAATGCTAGATGCTGTAACAAACCATTCCCAAATCTCAGAAATGGATCCAATAAAAGTTTCTTTCTCATGTCACAACATTTTGGGCAACTGACCTGTGTGGCTCTCAAGCAGGGGCACGGACCTCCATCCTGCGGCTCTGCCATTTGGAAGCTGAGGGCTTTTTACATCCAGCTTTGCAGATGGGGGAAAGGAAAAAGTTGAGGGTGTGAAATGCTTTACTGGTCTGGGAGTGATGTATATCACTTTGATCCTCATTCCATTAGTCATACAGTCCCACCAAAATCTAAGAGGAGACTAAGGAAAGAAGTCTTCCATGTGCCTGGGAGGGAAATGAAATGCTTTGGAGAACACATAGCAATGCCTCTGCCACGGCGAATAAGACACACTTAAGGAACTGCGAGGAAAAAAAAACCCTGTGTGGTTGAAGTATAGAGGTTTGTAGGTGGCACGAGGTAAAGCTGATAGGTCACCCATGACCAGTCATGGAGGGCCTTGTAAACCAGGTCAGAGAGTTTAGACTTTAACCCAGATCTAAGTTACCAGTTGTATGACTCTGATGAGTTACATAACCTCGCTAATCTGATCCTCCACTTCTTCATCTATGAAAAGGGGATGCTCCACTGCTTTACAGAATTGGCAACGGTAAGGTACGTAAAACATTTGGAATATCACCTAATAGCACACAGTAAGCACATAATAAATTGTATTTAATCTTCAAGACAGAGGAAACCCCTTTCTTCTTTCCTCCAAACTGGACTTTTCTTCACCCACAGTACCCAAACTATAGAAAATTCTATCACAAAGTCTTATCCTATAAGAAAGAAGCTGAAGCATTCTGAATTGTTTCTCTACCATTCCATTAGTCTCTCCATATTGGCTCCCATCTTTCCAAAGACATGTTGGGTTAGAGAACAACCAGTTTCCCTCTGCCCAGAGTAATAAGTTTGTGAATTAAAATAATTGCTTTACCAAATTCTTCATCATTCATAGATCCAAAGAAAATGTCAATTGAAGCTCAGAAAATATATGTGTATACACATCCACACCGAATAGGGCAAAGTTAGAGTGATAGACCACAGCTAAACACATTTCACTAACACCCCTAACCCCCATCACCATTCTGAGGTTAATCTTTATCTACCCCAGAATCCATCTTGGCTTTTGTATTTCCCACATGATTTTAAGGAATTCTTCTGGACTAAGACCTCCATATTCTGGAGGAAGAAGAGTTTTTCCTAGGCTAAGGATAAGATAACACATTTTTTAAAGAAAGAATAATTTGGAGAAGTGGCAATTTTTTTTTTCAAAAAATAAGATAAGTGAGAAGGATGGACAAGCAGATATTAAAACATTTTATGGAGATATGGCACAGTACTGACACAAGAAGAGATAGACATCAATGGAATAAAATGTAAAAGTAAACATTTAATATTTGCAATATAATCAGTGAGGGAAGGAATCATTATGTTATAAATTATTAGCAATTTAGAGGGAAATATAACCTCATCTCATACCACACACACACACACACACACACACACAAAGAAGTTGCAACAGAGTGTAGTCATTAAAGCAGCAGCCCCTACTGCCAACCTGCCTGGGATTAAGTCCCAGCTCTACCACTTTATTTAACTATGTTGTTTAATCTTGCAAATAGTGTAATCTCTTTGTGCATCATTTTTCTTGCATATTCAATGGGGATAATAAGGTATCTATTTCATAGGATTGTTATGAGTTATGAGGATTGAATGAGTTAATGCATGTGAAACATTTTGAACAGCTTCTAACATATTGTAAGCACTTATATATGTTAGTCCTTGTGATGGGAAAATCATGATTAAAAAGTCACCTTCATTTCAACATTGTGATGTTTAGTTTTATCTAAACAACTTGGCTAGGTTGTGGTGACCAGTTGCTTAATCAAACACTAGCCTAGGTGTTGCTGTGGAGGTGTTTTGTAGGTAGAATTGGCATCTACAATCAGTTGACTTCAACTGAAGAAGATTATCTTTGATAATGTGGGCAGACCTCTTTTGGTCAGCTGGAGGCCTTAGAAGCAAAGAACTGAGGTTTCCAGAGAGAAGAAACTCTACCTCCAGACTACACTCTTCTCTGAATCTCCAGCCTGATGTCCTCCCCTGCGGATTTCAGACTCAAGACTTCAGTATCTTCTCTTACTGGGTTTTCCAGCCTCCAGCCTACCCTATGGAACTTGGACTTGCCAAGTCCACAATCACATGAGCCAATTCCCTAAAATAAATCTCTTTATGCACAACACACACATATGCGTACATATCTAAGGAACCCTGATGGATACAAATATATTCCACTCTACAAACATTCATTTCATTATATATTATGAGGAAGGCAAAATGAATAAGACATGGCCCTGTATTCAGAGAGGGGAGCTTGCAATCTAATACCAGTTAGGAGTATGTTTGCCCATTCTTATCCTTCAAATGAGAGTTTTGAGCAAAACTGGAGTTGCCTAGCACAGCTTGAACATATTGCAGACCTAATTTCTTATTCATGTCACTGGAAGTACATCCTGCAATAAATACATTTTCTTCTATATTAGTTGTCATTCATCATTGCAATACTATTCTTATGGGAAAACAGATTATGAATAGTGTAATAGCTATGACTAATAATAAACAAGGCTATATGCTTCTTGCCCTCAGGGAAATAAATCAGATAGAAGTTGCATTTCCTGCTCCACCCCCAGCCCCCAAAAGGGAGCTATCTATTACTAAAAAGTACCTGCAATTTAAAAAATGTTGACTGCTTCTCCAAAAATCAAGACAAATTTCCTCAAGACTATAGAAAATTCCCAAATATTCTAGTATCTTTTCAGAGAATGTAGGATATGTCCCACTGACTAACTGCATAATTTGTCATTGATGTCTATAGCAAAGAAAACTTTGAAATGTCCTTTCTTTGGATTTGACTCTTTTTCCCCTACATTAGGACCATGCACACAGTTACTTGACCAGACCAATCCTTTCCTCAGCACTAGGGAATGAGCTCTTCCTCCATCCTCTGGATTGTGATAGGAGACAAGTCTCTGGACCACACCCATCTTCCTTTCTGAACTTCCTTCTCCGTCAGGTTTCTGATCCTTCCCTTAATGAGATTCCAGGTTTTGACTTAGGTTAGTGGACAGAGCACTGTGCTAGGAGTCACTGGACTGGGAGGAAGACTTTGCCTCTTACCAGCTGGTGACTCAGTGGGTCTTGGCATGCTCAAGGTAAAAGGAGAGCATGGATTAGATTGCTCTTTAAGGTCATTTCCAAATCTGCCGTTCTACTAAATGAACTTCCTATACATTTTCAATCAAAAGCCCAAGGAATCAAACTCCACTGCTTGGTCTACTCTGAAAACCTGTCCGAGCTTCACCTCCCCCAACTTCATCCTGGGCCTATTATAATATTCCAATGAGTCTCATCCAGCATCTCTTGATATCTCTCCATTTATTGTGCAAGAGCTGCAACCCAGACATGAACTCACCATTCAAGATAACTGGGTAAATTTGAGCTTGTTACTTAGCAACTTTTCTAGGATTCTGTTTTCCCATCTAGAAAATAAAGATAATATCACCTATTCTTATTTCACAGGATTATTTTGACTTGGAGAGAAACTTGAATGAATTGTGGAAAGTGCTATGTAAATGAAAACTAAAGGAACCATTACTAGAATTGTTTTTCTTATAAATTATAAAGCACCTATCAGTCACAGGAGGATAGCTTTAATATTATTTTTACAGAAATAATAACATTGACATTTTTGTTGGCCTTAGGGTGTGAAATTTATTTCATATTTACTCTGATCTGAGCATTGGAAATCTAAAAACTCTGTGGCCTGACATTGACTAAATGTGCCCAATTGTTTTGCTTTCCTTATATAAATCTTCTGAATGATTGGCCACACGAGGAGAATGTAATTAATTTAATGTAATCACCGTGCAATTACAAAGTGCATATGATTTGCAATTACAAAGTGCTAAGGCTGACCTTGCAAATTAAACGTATCCAATTTTATGACAGCAAAGAACTACATAAAACATACCAAAAGACAGCATGATTCTGACCCCACTGAAATGTTGATGAACATCTTATCTCTCACATTTTTAGCGGTCACTTATCACCATGCCATATACATTTGTGGCTCTCTTTTTCTACATCCTCTTCCCTTTGTTCACAACTTGTTACACACTCTTTTCAATGTAGTATTAATTTCCCTCCTTCTTTTAACCTAGGAATGAGTGAAAGGGTGCAAACTTATCAATAAAATAAAACGATATTGTCAAACAAATTTATATGCTTGTTTCAATTTAATATTGCCTCTCTCCTTTTTGCTACCAAACTCCTTCAAAGAGCATTCTGCGAAAGCTGACCCTGCCTTTCTTTGAATTTTCTCTCCCCAAGGTTACCAATGACCACATAATTGACAGACTTAGTGGTCTTTTATAATAATTATCCTATTTAATTTCAATGCAATTTTTTCTATGAATGACCACCTCCTCATTCTGAAACTTTCTCGACCTCTTTTTTCCAGCAGTCTTGCAGTTTGTAAGTGAAGAGGGACCAATGAGGCTCCTCCTTACAAGAGTAAGCCTAAACTCTAAAATTAGAGACTGGTTCAGAAACCCAGGCCTAATGCAACCAGCACGTGGAATGCTACTGGCCAAAGGGATGGTTCAAGAATAGGTATGTCAAGCCAATAAAATGGAAGGAAAAGCTTGATGGGAATTGATGGGAAGAAGTTTCCTCACTCTTAAGAGAAAACTACTAGAAGAGGACTTGATTGTGCCTGGAACTGCTGTAGGCATGTCACTGGCAGCCTAGAAATGAACCCAACATCCAGAGGAGAGCATTTCTAAGAGAATGAGAGAAAAAAGGAGTTAGAGTTGTGGCTAAGGCACCCGTTCTTTGCTCTCCCTACCACTGGAGTTTTAGAGCACATGAGCAGATAAATGACCTTATCATTATAGTCCTTTTCAGTTTCATTGTTAATTGCAGCTAAAAGCTGCATGTGGAATCACATGATCTCCACAACACTCTTCATTCTCTTCCTACCCCACTAATAATTCTTTCCCCCCATGTCTTAAACTAGCTCCTCTCTTCCATCATCCCTTAATTATAGAATGCCCAGGGTTCTGTTTCTTGAACTTCTCTGCTTTCTCTATTCCATTTCCTTAACTTCAACTTTCACCTACTTTAAAGAATCCCTAATCTATAACAAACCAGCCCAGACTTCTTCTGAGTTTAAGGCACAGATTTTTCCATTATTTCCTGTATATCTTCCCTTTAAATATCCTGCCACAGGTAAGCAGAGTATTTCTAAAATGTAAAGCAAGCTTTCTCCCGACTACCCTCTTTAAGTATTCCATAGCCTGGTTATACAGCATCACCATGACTTCAATCTAGAAAACCAGAAACTTCATATCTACCCTTGCCTGTGCTCTCACTCTCTCTCTCATACACACATTCATCATATGGTCCTGCCAATTCTAACCTCATAATTATCTCCTTGTTCTGCTTAAGGCATACTCGCATTGGTCTAGTTCATTACTTCATCCCTTTCATGTGGACTTGACTCATAACTAAGAACTTCACTTCCCCCAATCCATCCTCCACAACGCTTACCAGTTATTCCTCTCAAACATAGACCCACCTGAAAGTGTGAAATGTCGTTTCATACTATGCTATCACTCCGCATTAGCAATAGAAAAAGATTGATAGAACCTAGCTGGCTCTATAAGGACTTCTCCTACATGTCAGAACTGACCTATTTGACCTTACCTTCAACCATTCCCTGAAGACTTACCCAGTTCTTCGTATCTCCCATATAAACATATACCTGTATGCATCTATTCCACACCACTCATTCTCCTCTGCCTTGACTATTCCTCACTTGTTTTTGAAACGGGTGCATTCCTGCTCATCTTTCAAGACTCAGATCAAACATCACCTATTCAAGGAAAACTTCCATGGTCTTCCTAGGCAAATCTCACCACTCCCTAATCTGGCCTCTCTTAACTCTAGAAATACAGCTCTAATACAATGTGACAAATGCTACAATAAATTAAGGTTTATTAATACATGCTGTACCTCCCCTAGTTTGTAATTTCTTGAGACTATGAACCAAGATTTTTCACATCTCGCTCTCTAGGAGCCACTACACAATCTAATACATAATAGATGCCCAAAAATTATTTTTCAATGAAAGAATGAAGGAACGAAAGGAAAGGGCACAGGATTCATGGTTAGCTACTGAATAACTTCTCTGGACTCAGTTTCCTCATTCGTAAAGAGAAGCAGGTTTAGGTGAGCCTGTGTGTTCCTTGCTGCTCTAAAACATTCCATGATTTTATGACAACATTAAGAGCAACACAATGACTCTTTCATAATATAGTTAAATGATATTCAGTTTCACAAACTACACTCTGGTCAATCAACTATGAGTTCAAAGAGGGAAAGAATTTTTTTTTTCCCCAAAATATGTTCTCCAGTCACTGGATGAAAGGTTTTAGTTCTGGAAAGAAGCCAATACTAGTCTTGGAAAAGAGTTAAGAGCCAATAGCAACATTATTTTTAATTATATTAAAAACATCTTGTATATTTCCCATCAGTTATACCATAATTTCTCTCCATTCATGTAAGGGCAGGTGTTTTGCAGTTTGGCACCTAATAGCTAAAATCTGAATATAGAATATGCTTTAATCTCCACGAGGCCTTGCCAATCTAAGACAGACACATACACAAATATGTACACACACACACACACACATCCAAAGATAAGTTTTGATATAGAAATAGTAGTTTGTGTAAGTAGTTTGTGTAAGGGGAAAAAAGGGTGAGTGAATATAAATCTGTAGGACATTTTGTTGTAATGGATTCAAGTCAATGATGTGTGGTCATTGTAGAAATTAAGCCAGGTTCCACATTTCTTCATCTGGGGCAAGGCAAGAGGTGGGTAGCATTGCCAGGCTGAAATATCAAGAGACAGAAGGTCTAATTCTGGCTCTGCCACTAACATATTCTGTGACCTTGACCAAGTCGATTGTTCCTCAGATCTATTCTTGGACCAGGTTAGCCACTCAAAATCTACCTATTTATTGCAGTTCCTTCCCAAATTATCCTTCACTGAACTTGCTTTTAATATTATGCCCTTGGTTTTTATTAAAGGCTGTTACAAGAAACAGTAATATGAATTCTGCTTCTAAAATAAGTATAAATCTGTGCTTGAGGAGGCACTGGAGATGAAATTTCTTTCTTTCTTATGAAATTCCACTCAAAAAAACTTCTATTAGAATTTAATTCCAGGAAACTCTGCCTCCTCTTCCTCAATCTTACCATAGCAGCTATGTTATCATGTTTCCTCTCTTCCCTGCTATTAGACTGCCCAAAGCCTCTTCATTCTTTCGTTTTTTAATTCTTTCTACTGCAGACATCTTTTGCTGTAAGCTATTTTAAATCATTCATTAAAGCAGCTATGAAATCTCCTGATTATAACTATTACCCAGTTCTGGTTTCTTCTACCATAAGAGCAAAGGGATCATGAAAGAAAACATTTTAAAAAATGTTTTCTTTCCACTATGATCAACTTAAGTACTTATCATTTTTTAAATTTAAATAAATAAAGAAATTGGCTGACCAGTATGTGATCAGTGTCAAAAATATATGTAGATGGAAGAAAGAAGGTCCATTTGACCAGGCTTCTTAGTGCTTCCATAGAACTTCTGGAGATGACCACCTTCTTTTCTAAGTGTTACAAAACATTTATTTAACATCCTGCTGTAGAACTTTTCTCTTTTGTGTTTGGTTTCTGAAATCTTTCTTTCCTTCCTCTTGTTTTTCTTTACCCAGCATACCTCCTGTTTTCCACATGCCTTCAAAGGTCACTAACGGTGGTTTTATAGTCACAAATTCATGCCCTCTCATTACCTTTTATAGAGATTAGCATTTTTAATTGAGAAAGAAAAAGTACTCTACTGGCAGGGAATTTATCAAAGAATATTTATTAATAGAATTTTAAAAGGAGCTTTTGGAATCTCCATAATGGTTAGAGAAATGGGCTTGGGAGCTAAGCGGTCAGAGCAATATGCAAGTAGCTGGGGGCAGCGAGGGAAATGAAGCTGAAAATGGCAGTTGGGTTATCTAAATGACATTTTCTTCTATACCATTGGCGGTCTTATTTCAGTGACTAGAAACTTGAATTCTTCCCAAATATCGAGGTCTAATTTTTACCCTTGGAACTTTTTACATAGACCTGTTTATATATATATATGCCTTATATATGTATATACTATATTCACATATAACATATGTTAATATGTCCATAATATATCTTATATTTATAAATAATAAATGAAGAAATGGTTTGGGAAGTTTATGGAGCCCAAAGGCAGTGATTTTAAGTCATTACCTATAGGTTTATTTAAGGTCACAGCCAGGATAGCTAGTTCTTGCCAAGTTAGTCAAATAAGCTTGGCCTAGAGCAGGGCCCCAGGATTGAAAGTCTGGATAGAGACCAAGCAACAGGAAGCCCAAGAAAAACTGAGTGGGCAGTAGAAGATGGCTTAGGACCCAAGACAAAATGTAGCCTTAGGTGGTTCAAAGGTCACTAATGAATTCAGTATCCACGCAGACTTGTGGGTAGCCTCTAGAAAAACCTTCAAGGTCACACCTGTCTTTGTGCCTAAACAATGTCAGAAAACTTATCCAGAAATTTGAATTAAGTAAAAAAGATGGATGGTATGTCCTCTTAATATATGGGGGCAAAGAACACTCAAGGATTGTCTAGGGGAATGTATTTAGTTCATTTCTTTTTTTTTTTTTTTTTTTTTTCCTCTCTCTTTTTTTACTGTAGATTAAAATTCCCAGAGCTAGTAAAGTTCCTTGTTGACCTATAGATTTTTTTGTTGATTGGAAATGCAGATAATTTCTGTCTGGTGGAATAGATAACCCCAAATATTTATGGCCTGTTGGACATCAAACAGATTTATATCTAACTCAGCAATCTTACTATAATAGTTTCTTGTTAAATTTTGCACAAATACCCTAGTTTCTTAAAAGCTCTTCCAAGTGGTCACAATATCTTACTGGCTCCCTCATTAACTAATGAGTTATTTAATAATAACAAAAGTCTAAGCCCTCCCCACCCAATTCCATTTGACCCAGCTCTGCTCCCCTACATATTTCTGGGAGTACCTATGGAATGTTTTTATTTTCCACAAATGGATCCCATGTGTCCCCTGTCTGCTTGGCTTGTCACGTGGACCTGGTTTTCTACTGCACTTCTCCGTTGAACCCCTCTGCAGTTTACTTCTTGCTGTCTCAGAACCAGCAGCCCCAGATGACTTTAATCCTCCATAATGCCTTGCCCCAAGCAGACAGGCAGGACCAACCATTAATTCCCAGAACAGAGGTCAGACCAGGTTGTAATGTACCACAACGTTAGCTTTGGCTGAAAGTTTGGAGAAGGCATAAGAGAATCACAAAATGCACGCGCGTTGGTGTGCGCTCTCTCTCTCTCTCTCTCACACACACACAATCTAAAGTTAGAAGATGCATGTACTTGTCCCACCATCATAGAACCTGTATGCGGTGTTTCTCCTTGACCTCCTGACTGCTTCCAGTCTTTTCTCCAGGGACTCTATTTGACCATCGCCCCACTACCTAAAGAACAGTTCTCAACTACCACGATAACAATAAAAGCCATCTCTTATATAGCACTTACTATCTACTGGCCTGTATTAACTTCACACGTTACCTAATTTAATCCTCACAGAATTCTCTCTGAGGTAGCAAATATTGTTCATAGTACCAGGGAAGGAACTGAGGAACAAAGAGGTAAGTGGTAAATAGCTTTGCTGGTTACCAAGTTGTGGTCTCTAAACTCTAAATCCACTCTTTTATACTCTGCCTTAAGATGCTGGGGCTGGAACTTGCAAGCCTCCTTTCCATTTCTCTACCTGGTTCTGTTAGGCTTTGCCAACAGGGGGCGCTGGAAGGAGACCCCGAGGCTAGTGGAGGAGGAAGGGATTTGCTCTTCCTTGTCTGTTTCCTGTCTCCTGCTGGCATCCAGAAATGCTTTTCACCCTGACAGCAGCAATTCCTTCCTGTAGAAGCAGCTGAATTCAGTTCACAGAATCACCTTTCTTTTCTGCCCCCACCTCCTGAGATGATAACACCTGCTCTTCAAAGAGCTGGATCCCATGGGTCCCTCCACCTAAAAGACCCCAACAGCAAACAAGCAGTGCCCCTCCTCAGAGCACTACTTTCATCTCCATAAGGCTCTTCCTCCAATAAACTAAACTTTAATAATCCAACCTCTTCCCTGTGTTCTCTCAACTTTAGTCAGTAGCTGCTTCTTTCAGCTGCTACCTCTGTGATATCCTTTTAGTCACCTAGTCAACAACCTTATTCCTAATTAATAATTCTTTATATTAAATTCTGTCTGTTCAAGAAACTGTTGCAGTTTCTGTCTCCTGACTGGGCCCTGACTCATAAAATGGCAGAGCCGAGATTCAAACTCAGGAAGGTTGACTCCAGAGTCTGTGACCTTAACTAACCAGCCCCCCAAAAGTGAGGAAAAAACAAAACAAAAAGTAAAGCAAGTTCTATCCCTCACCTGTCATCACAGGCCAGCCTCTTCTCACACCTAATCTCAGAGATGCGATTTCACCCACGAGGAAGGCAACCTTTGACCCAGCTATGCAGAGCAATTCAGCTTCTCATTTTCTCCTTTCCAACGGAGGATCTGGGCTTTAACTTTGCAAAACCTATTGGGTATTTTTCCAAAGCAAAAGAGCTGTTGGCCCCCAAAAGTGCAATCAAGCCTCAAGCTCTAACAACACAAGGAAACACTGACATTTTGAAGAAAGAAGAAAAAAAAAAGAGAGAAAAGAGTTGTTTTTCTTAGGTTTCACATAACTCAGGGCCAATTCCTTGGAGGAGCTCAAGGTCAAAGTAACTTCTTCTTAAAAGCCTCTTCAAGGGAAACACACTTTTGAAGCACAAGGCATAAGGTAAGTGCCTCAGCCTGCCATGGAGCAGCGGAAGGCCGGTTCCCACACCCCAACCCACCCCATCCCACACACCTGTCTTAGTTTGCCACAGGGCTGCCAATTCAAAGTATCAGAAATGGGTTGGCTTTTATAATGGGAATTTTATTTAGGGTAAAAGCTTACAGTTCCGAGGCCATGAAATGTCCAAAACAAGGCACCAGCAGAGATGGTTTTTCACCAAATTCAGCTGCCACATGGAGAAGCAGGATGGAAGTCCATCTCTGCCGAGGTCTCTGCCTTCCCCTCCAGGCTCACCGTCTCTCCGAGCCCAGCTCCCAGAGCTCAGCTGTGAGCAACCAGGCATGAGGCTTGTCTCTTTCCCATCTCCTCTCTCAGTCTCGGCTGCTCCGTTTTCTTCCCCAGTTCAGCTGTGAGCTCTCGGGCATATGGCAGAGCTCATCTCCTGAGCCTGGAGCTGCTCCATGGGCCAAGCCCATAGGGGACCTTTTTCCTTGCCTCTGTGCTCTGCTGGTTCCAGACTCCAGGACCTCTCTCAGCCTCTCGGGGCTTCACTGTTTTCCTGCAGTCCTCTCTCTCACATGGCAGGACCAACATGGTGACTTCCTTTTTCTGTGTGTCTCTTCTCTGTGTCTCCATTTATATCAGACCCAGCAAGAGGACAGAGATCTAGGCTGGCTCATGCCTCACTGACGTAGTCTAATCAAAAGACCTCACACTCACAGGAATGGATTAGTTCAAAAACATACTCCTTTTCTTTTTGGAATTTACCAAATTCAAATTGTCACACCACCGCACCTCACCCCACCGTCACTCCCACCAAGGTAAACACTAGTGTTCATAGCATATTTACCTGGAAAGTTTTCTCAATTCATTAGGGCTGCTCTGGAAGCAAATAATAAAAATAAATTTGATAATTCAAGCTAGCTTAAGCAAAGAAGTGGAACTTGCTATTTGAACACAGTGATGTATCACAAAAGCTAAGGAAGGAATGAGAACTAGAAACTTGAAGGCTTCCACACTCCTTTTCCCCTCATCTCTGCTGTGACTTTTATGTCTGAAATTCTCTTTCAACTCACCAGCTTCTTTTGCTTTTCCAGCCCATGCCTGCTCTTCAATGAACATGAATAGGCCTGCCCCCTTGAGGAGACTAAAACTCTCTCTGAGTCCCAATTCAGATGCCCCTCCTGTTCCAATCAATTTCTTAGGGGTCAGGTTCATATTATACAAAATAGGGAACCAAGTGCAGCATTTGGGAGGCTGGGAGCAAAGAAACAGCAATCATTAATTCAGTTAGATACTCCCCCACAATGTTTTTACTGTATTTATCATGAATGAATGAAGGGTTATCACTTACTCAATCCTACACCCAGGGGAAAAATTCACTGTCATCAGTTGTAATCTTCTGAAGCTTTAAAGAAAATTAAATTTCTAACTAATATTGGAGTCCTTGATACAGCCACCTTGCTTGAAAATTTAGGAAAGGACTAGCTAGAAAGCATAATGGAAGAGGAAAGGTTTACCAAGGCATTATGTACCCTGTGGGCACCATAAACGTTAAGCCAGATTTATTATGATTATATGTACGACAACATAGTCTCACAAGTAAAATACTTAATATGATTATAATGTTCACAGCATATAATACAGTAAAGAAATTTCAGTAATGGGAGAGAGAGTGGCGTAAATGATGATTATGTCCTTGCTGAGAAAAACACTCGGGCTCACCCGCATCACTGCACAAGAAGACATCCATCTCCTGTGAGCTATTTCCAAGGCCAAACCAAGGGCACAAAACGCTTTCCTGATTCTTCCAGTCCCAGGATCCCCCTGGAGGGCAGGGAACTTCTTTGGATACCACTCCTAGGAGATTGTGCTCTTATTCCAACATCATTTATTACCTACCTACAACTTTCAAACCCACTCTTTTCTCTGTCTCAGAGTAACACACCCAAATCAGGCAGAGTCAGTTCCCTTGGGAACTTGTTTCCTCACAGGGTGATGGCCTGGTCTGGTCAATCTGTCCTCCTTACCAAATACCAAGAACCACCTCAGAGATGAAATCTGGCTCTGCACCTCTCGGTGTCCACAAGCACAGCTTTGAGCCACTCACACCTGATGCTATTCTATCCCAAGTAGCATCCTTGTTTCACCCTGGATGAAAGCCTGAACTGCCTGCTTTCCTCTAGGCATCCTCATATCAGGAGCAGAGAGGGATGAAACTTGTTAGAGATGATGATACTGAGACAAGTTAGACTGGGAGGAGACGTGGAGTGCCTAAAACAGAGTCCAATCCCAGTGGTTCAATTTTTTTTTTATTAGAAAAATTATAGCTTTACAAAACAATCATGCACAAAATACAGGATTCCCATATACCAAACTGTGGCAGTTTGAGATTATTTATGAATCCCCAAAAAAGAAAGATTATGTTTATAAACCAACCTATTCCTCAGGGTATGATACCCTTTGATTGCATTAGATTCAGCTGAGATGTCCTGATTAAATTACCTGTTAAGATTAGGGCTTTGATTCAACCATGTCAGTAGGGTATGACTCCGGTTCAGTGCCCACCCCTTTGGTGGACTGGTATAAATGGATGCTTACACCAGAAGAAGAGAGAGAGCGCTCTGTCGTGTTTGATCCTGGGCCCTAGGGGGAGATGGGTCGTTCACCTAAGAGTTTGCAGCTGAAGACAACAGAGTGGCTGAGCAGGCCTGGAAAGAAACGATCCCTACCTATGCCAGAGACTGATACAGGAAGCCCTGAGAGACCAGGCAGAGATCAGCGACCATCTTGTTTCAACACGTGGTAACTGACTTTGGTGAGAAAGCAGCCTTGAGGTGGACTCTTTAGGGCCTTGTCACTGTAAGCTTCTACCCCAAATAAACACCCTTTATAAAAGCCAACAGATTTGCATTAGCACCCCTTTGGCTGACTATACACCAACCTACTATTAACACCTTGTATTGTTGTGGGCCATTTCTTACAATTGATAATAGCATATTTTTGCAATTTTACTATTAACTATAGTCCATAGTTTAACTTAGGATTCACTGTTTGTATAGTGTAGTTCAATTGATTTTTCAAAAGTTTTTATTCTGTTATCATGCATACAATCTAACATTTCCCTTTATTCATATTTAGATATGTTTTTCTGTGCTGTTACTTATATTCACACCCTTGTGTTACCATTACCAACATCCATTACCGTCATTCAAAATAGGAACCCTACATATTTTATTTTATTTTATTTTTTAAACAATTTATTAAACTATATCATTCATACTTGAACATACATAAACTATACATGTTCAGTAAACATCGTGAACTTACAAAACAAACATGCATAACATCATGCAGGGCTCCCACACATCAACCCCCCACCCCCCACAAACACCCTGCATTGTTGTGAAACATTTGTTAACAAATCAAGAAAAAGCATCGTCAAAGTATTACTACTAACTATAGTCCGTATCGTCCTCCCCTATACATTTTTTTTAAGGATTTGTTTTTTTTATTTATTTACTTTTATCCATTTTTAACCCCCTCCCCCATTTTTGCTGTTTCTATGTCCATTCACTGGACAACTCTCTGTGTCCATTTCCTGCCCTCTCTTCTCATCCTTCTCCTCCTGTCTTCACTGGGGTTCGATCCTTGGACCCTCCTATGTGGGAGAGAGGCGTCCTACAACCTGCGCCACCTTAGTTCTTGGTTTTTTGTGTGTCTCCTCTTGGCTCTCCCTTGTGTCACTCTCCTGTTACGTCATCATCTTACTGCATGGCTGGCAGGGCCTGGTGGCACACCCGCTCGCGGGGCCTGGTGGTGCACCCACACACAGGGCCTGATAGCCCACGCGCCTTCTATATTTTTCTTTTTTTTATTTTTACAGGGAGGTCCCGGGGATTGAACCCAGGTCCCTCCATATGGGAGACGGACGCCCAATCATCCGAGCCATATCCATCCCCCTGCTATATCTCTTAAGGCCGACCAAAGATACCTAGAGTGACAGTCTTTTCCCACACAGGATGGTCATATAATAAATCAGGCTTGGTTTATCACCAGCATTCTAGAAACCTGGGGACACATGCATGGTTTCTAATATAGCGAATGTTTAGCCTACCCTGATTATCACAAAATCAGGACAGCGAGAATATTTGCAAAGGAACCCTATATATTTTAAGCCTTAACTTCCCATTCCCTATCCCCCACTGTACCCTGTTAACTTACATTCTAGATTCTGATTCTACAAGTTTGCATATTTTTATTATTTCAAATAATTTTTATAGATGAATAATATTCCATTGTGTGTGTATGTGTGTATATATATATTTTATTCATCCATTCATCAGTTAATGGACACTTGGTTTGGTTTGCTTCCACTTTTGGCAATCCTGAATAATGCCACTATGAACATCAGTGTGGAAATATCTGTTTGTCTTTTTGTTGTTAAGTTGAAGGATTTCTTTATATATTCTGCATATTAAACCATTATCAGACATGTTGTTTCCAAATATTTTCTGTCATTGCATAGGTTGTCCTTTTGCTTTCAAGATAAAGTCCTTTGAGGTGCAAAAGGTTTTTTTTTTTGTTTTTTGTTTTTTTTTTTTATTAAGTCCCATTTATTTATTTATTTCTACTGTTGCTTGTGCTTTGGGTATAAAATCTAAGAAACCATTGCCTAACACAAGGTCCTGAAGATGCTTCCCTACATTTTCTTCTAGAAGTTAGATAGTTCTGGCTCTTATATTTAGGTCTTGATCCATTTTGAGTTTATTTTTTATGTAAGGTGTGAGGGAGGGGTCCTCCTTTTTTTGTTTCTTTCTTTCTTTCCTTCTTTCTTTCTTCCTTCCTTCCTTCCTTCCTTCCTTCCTTCCTTCCTTCCTTCCTT